>JAZHEH010000572.1:7566428-8196964 GCA_036589455.1 Ateles fusciceps
TTGATGCTATATTTATTACATTAAGTGGCCTGGTGGCACCTACAATTGACCCTATAAGACAAATCAGGAGGCAAGCACTGGAACAATACTAACACCAATACATGTGACAGAGCATCGGAACTAAAGATGGCATGATTTCCTAGTGTTTGTTCCAGAAAACTCTGGTCCCAACAGATTCTTCTCCAGGGAGAAGAATTCTGCATCCAAAATGTTCTGGGATCTTACATATGGTGTATCCTACTCCCTTTGAAATGCACATTGTCATAGAAAAATAAATCCTGTAATTAAAAACATTTTAACTTGATGTAACTTGGCATTTTCTGAATTTAGTTGATTATGGAAAACTTTCTACATTTGGCTCCTAATTAACATCTCTCCCAGGTAAGGCTGTATGTTTGAAAAGCCATTGTTTAATAAAGAAACATAATGGGACAGTGGCAAACTGGTTCAAGAGGAGGTGAAATATTTTAAAAACACTCTAAGTACCATTGTTAATGGCATCTCAGTGTCAAGATTTGGGAGGCAGAAGGGTAGAAACTGATCTCATATGCAGAGCAGAATATAAATGAATCAAAGACATCAACAGCAGGAGATAATGATAATTTTGGAGAAAGGAGAAAATAGATGGTTCCTCAAGTCATAAGTGACACTTTAAATATAATTGGTATCAATGGCCTGTGAAATAAACAGATGACCAATTAATGGTGTGCACCTGCAATGGTGTTAATTTGAAATATTAAGAAATAAAATCAATTCTTCTACATGAAGGAAATCCAAAGCCACACTATTTATATGTAACAGAGAGACTTTAAAATCTTGAGAGTTCACCTATCTCAAATATTACTTAATGCAATACAATAGTAAAATAAAAGCAATAAATATTTGGAAGTCTTTGGAGTTAGTTAATTTGAGCTAACTACATGGCTCCAATGTATGTATTTTGCTGTTGAACTTGTGTTTGCCTGTGAATTGTTTGGAGTCTGTATGCTTTTATTAAGGATGCCCTTAGAGCATGTGTTAATTATGTCTAATTTGATGCTTTGGTACATAAGTCTTTTTAATTTCTATTTTTGATGCTTCTATAATGATGTTTCATTTGCTTTTTTGATTCTGATGAGAAAAAGAGATGAGTAATGTAAAATATGAAAATTATTCTATTAGTAAACAAGTGAGAGCTGAGAACAACTTATAACCCTTAAAATTTTAACTAAAACTTTTATCTCAGTGTTAACTCACCAATTAGGTCTAGTTATATAAACACATAATATCACATAATTAGAGAAGGGTGAGGTTCCCTTTGAGAATCATGGTTATATATATATTTAAATGCCCAAACGTCTATTTTAGCACATTATGTTTTGAATATTACACACTCTTGGACTGCAACAGCATTGGCAGTTTGTGATGAACAGTTTAAAAAAGGCATATACTTCATGACAATGCTGTTTGGATGAGCCTGGAAGAAGTAAACTGCATGTATCCATAACTTCATTTCAATCTTTAGTTAACTGGTTGCTACAGCAACTTCAGTATGAATCTAACTGATGTGCTTTATAGAGCCTGGGATTTTCTTTCACCAACTATCAATTACTTTAAAAATTATATCCCCCTATTTCACAGAAATAGTTAAAGTAAAATAGAAAAAAAAACATAAATGAAACTAGGGTCAGAAAAAAAATAGCTTAAAGTAGAAATTCAAAATCAGGAGAGGAATTAGAAGGCAGACATTGAGATCTAGGTCCTCGCACAGATACCAACCTGAACCATGAGTTTTTCCTGAACTTCTAGTTAGCCAAAACATAAAGGGAAATGCTCTCACTTAAAGGTGCACATTAATCACTTGGAGGAGGAGACATTTTCCTGTCCCTTGATTCTGAACAAAATTTATCACCTAGGATTTCATGTAGGAGCCACTGAATGATGTAGTGGGCATAATATTCCTTAAGAAAATATAGTACCAGGTTGTTAATGGTATAATAAATGTTTTACCGCCACTGCTATGTTATGTGGTAGAGAACTTTTTATCAAAATGTTGAGGACTTTTTTTAAGACTGGAAGTTTTATTTCATTTCAATGGACATTAAAGTTGGCTTACTAAATTCTAAAACTAAGCAAAGCCATTAATGAGTTTTGAATGAAAACATGGTCTTCAGAAAAACTGTTCTTAGCGGAATTCTTTACAACAAATCATTCTATAAAAACTTAAATTTGGCCAGGCATAGTGGCTCACTCCTGTAATCCCAGGATTTTGGAAGGCTGAGGCGGGGAGATTGCTTGAGCCCAGGAGTTTGAGACCAGCTTGGGCAACATGGTGAAACCCAATCTCTGCAAAATATACAAAAATTAGCCAGGCATGGTGGCTATGCCTGTGGTCCCAGCTACTTGACAGGCTGGGGTGGGAGGACTGTTTGAGCCTAGGAGGTCAAGGCTGCAGTGAGTCATGATCATACCACTGCATTTCAGCCTGGGCAACAGAATGAGACCCTGTTTCAAAACAAAGAAACAACAACTTAAAATCAAACATTATTGTTTCATAATCAAACATTATGCAGAAGAAAAACTTTGCAAGCCCAGTATTTTAGAAATAGTATCGCACAGATAAAGCCATAGGCATTTACAATTAACTGAAAAAGGCAAGCAATGCAACACCACCAGATTAATTTAAGTTGTAAGGTTCCTGGGCAGTAGGGAAGCAGTCCCGGGTGGGGGGCGGGGGACCAACCTCCCACCTCCCACTTATCAAACAATTAAAAGAAGCGAAACAAAAAAACCTATCAACCAAACCTAAAAACAAGCTGGACTTAACAGCCATGGAATTGTAATATTGGCAACAACAACAACAAAAGACAAAGTAAACACCAAATATGAATGTCAGGTCAAAATAATTTTCAATAAAACAACATCAACCAAAATAACCTGTTAATGCTCAAATAGGTAACTTAAAAGTACCTGACTGTTAAAAAAATAGTTTCAGAGTACATATCCAAAAACCCTAAAAGGAAAGGTTTTAGGGTTATTATAGCCAAAAACTCCTAAAAGGAAAGGAGACCTAAAAGGTCTCCTAAAACGGGAGACCCTCATAAATGAGCTTTTAAAAGTTTACTTATTGTGGGTGTATGCATAACGTAAATTTTCCATGGAACTTATATTCTTTAAAAAAGCACAGAGTGGGGTTGGGGGAGGGGACAATAACTCAAAGTTCTCTAAAATATTTGCAAGAGCTCTTTAAGGTTCTCTTTACTCTTCGATGGTTGAAGAATTTTCTAAAGAAACTCAAATAAATAATACTTAATAAGAATTAAAATCCCTTGCATGAAATACAAATTAGAATAAAGTAAAATCATTAAAATCCTTTGCCAGTATGTAGTTACACCAAGAAGTTACATCAAGTTGTAAATATTTGTTGATTCCAATTCTTTTTTTTTTTTTTTTTGAGCAATTTGGTGTGATCTTGGCTCACTGCAACCTCCATCACCTGGGTTCAAGCGATTCTCCTGCCTCAGCCTCCCTAGTAGCTGGGACTACAGTTGCGTGCCACCACACCCAGCTAATTTTTGTATTTTTTTTTTTTTTAGTAGAGATGGGGTTTCACCATGTTGGTAGGATGGTCTCAATCTCTTGACCTTGGGATTCGCCCTCCTCGGCCTCCCAAAGGGCTGGGATTACAGGATTCAGCCATCGTGCCCAGCCCCAATTCATATCTTTAATTGTTTATAAATTACTGGCTTTAATTATTACAAAAAATGTAGGACAGGTCTCAAAAACTACTTTCAAGAGTTCCACTAAAAATAGATGGTAAAAATCAAATATTCTACTTTAACAGTATTGTTAACAGTATTGTATCAAGGTTACTTCCTTAGTTTTGTAAATGTTCTAGGGTAATGTAAGATTTTTATTTTATTTTTTTTACCAATGTGCTTATTAGTGAAGGAAATTCAATAAGAGGTCCAAGAAAACTTGATTCAGTATGTAGCTTTCTGATGACAGAGTTTAGCCCAAGGAAAACAGCTATAATATCTCTGATGAATGGATATTCTGCATATTAGATATTCTCTAAATTATCCCTGCCAGCATCACTTTTCTCAGCAGGGCCTTTGGTAAGCACTAGGATACAGAAAGTTTGAGGTTATATTTTTTGGCACGGCTTATGATTTACAAATGCCTGAGAGAAGTAGTCAATGTACACCACTACACAAATCTAGCTACTTTCACTGAAATAGTTATAAAACGCAGAATTACATGCAATCATATCTATTTTTATCTGCTGTACCTTTTGAGTGCGGTCTCACCTTTCTTTCCTTTTCCTTCCTGAAGAGATTCTTGCTTACCAGGCGGGGGCTTCTAAACAAAATTCAACACACAAAAATCATTAATAATTTACTTAAAATAGCCTGGGCTATATGATTTGTAAGCAAGCTAATGCTATTTCCCATAGGTAAACAATTACATTTGTGAACTGCATAAAATGGCTCAGGTCTTTACTATGAGTTAAAATTACTCTGCAGACAGACTATGGACTGAAACTTTTGGAATGATAGCTCTAATAGCAGCATTATTCTCTCATATTGAGACATTCAGTCCTAACTTTAATATAAACACTTGTTAATGGATTTGATCATAAACTCTTTAATGGAACTAGTTGTGTTTTTAAGCATATGTCCATTTGAAGCATATGGCTGTATTTGGATTTATTTCAACTAAATGTGGCTATACAATGAGACAACTGTATCTGTAATAAAAGTGATGTCAAAGCTGAGTACGGTGGCATGCGCCTGCAGTCCCAGCTATTGAGGAAGTTGAGGCTGGAGGATGGCTTGAGCCCAGGAGTTTGAGTCTGGCCTGGGCAACATAGTGAGACCCTGTTTCTAAAAATTAAATAAGTAAATAAAATGATAAAATAAAATAAAATAAAAATGATGGCCAAACACTTTGAAGAAGAGTTATATAACCACATTGTTTTGATATGCTGCACTCTTGCACTTCTCTTGGTCACACACTTGGTTGCCTTGTAACTTCTGCATTTTTCATTGACTGTAATTGTAATGCAAAGAATGATGTGAGTATATTTATCTTAAATTCCCTGGGATATAGTTCAGAAATATATTGGAAGGGAGAAATTGGAAAACTGATGACCTGGAGATGCCCCAATTAATGAGTTTGTTTCTTGAAAAAAAAGTTCTCTACATCCTGCATTATTTACCAAACGAATTTAATTATTTTCCTTCCTTGGTCCTGGGCTATATTGTTTTCCTTCATTTTAAAGGATGAACCAGAATGGCAATTTAAATACCTGTGATGGAGAGAGACTGCCTCTAACCTATTGTTTTGTATTTAGAAGTGATAGTTATAAGAATGTATAAATGCCTAGCACCTCTCACTTACATTTAAATATCATGGACATGACAACCAAGATTCCATAGAAATAAGACAAGTGACTTTGTTAATCTCTCTAAATGAATGTTTAAAAATCCAAATAGTCGAGAAGTAAATTTGGAAGAAAGAAAGAGGGAGGAGGGATGAAAGAGAGGGACAGAAGAGAGGGAGGGAGAGAGAAGGCAGAGAGGGAGGGAGGGAAGAAGGAAGAGAGGGAGGGGAAGGAGGGAGGGAAGAAAGAAAGAAGGGAGGAAGGGGAGGAGAGAAGGAAAGAAAGAAAAACCTAAATAGAAGTATAGGTAATATTATTCTATTGTGCCATACTAAGAACTAATTCTAAATTAAATACAATTGATACTGCATTTGATAATAGACCCTTTAATGGACCATAACTATGAAGTTTTCAAAATTTAATTCCAAGTATAATTGAAGCAGATATATAATACAGAACTGAATAAAATATAAAACCATTTTTGAACAAAATAACTGTTAGGAATTCAATGTGCTAGCCCCTTTTAAAATTTTCATTTTGTTTTTTAGTAAATAATTCCTCTTTTCATCTCAACTTCTACTGAAGATTGTAATTAGATGTTTGAGTAGGGCATGTTCAGATGCCTCAGCCTTTCAGGTATAAAAATGTTCCATTTTGGAAAATTTGTGAACTATTTATACAAAAATTTTAAAAACCTATGGTAAACATTCCTCTCCAAAATTGCTTAACCAAGATTCCCTGAGTTGCAGGGGCAGTGCTGTCTGCTCTCCTGCCCCATTAGTGCTCATCACACTGAGGTTGGATGGCAGCAATGGGACTCTGGAGATTAACCTTTTAAACATTCTTAAATATCAGGCACTAGTCCTGACATTGGTGGGGAAAAAAAGACAAGTACAACCACTCTTTAAAGCAACAATAGATTTATTATTTCTCCAATGCACAGTATTCAAGAATACAATTATAAAATAGCAAACAAACTTCAGAAACCTAAAGACTGAGCTGTCTTTATCAGAAACACTAGAGACTGGTTTCAGGGAATGGCTCAAATACATAGATGCTCCTGACTGGAGCAAGCTGAGGAGGAGCAAGAGATGTAGAGCCATAGCTATAGGTTAAAGGACCATATTTGATAATTCCAGGCTCACTTTAGCCACTGTGAAAACTGTATTCTGCAGTTCTTTTCTTCTTTTCTTTTCTTTCTTTTTCTTTTTTGGAGGCAGAGTCTCTCACTCTATTCCCCAGGCAGGAGTGCAATGTCGCAATCTCGGCTCACTGCAGTCTCCACCTCTCAGGTTCAAGCGATTCTCCTGCCTCAGCCTCCCGAGTAGTTGGGATTACAGACACCTACCAACCCTCCCAGCTAATTTTTGTATTTTTAATAGAGATGGGTTTTTGCCATGTTGGCCAGGCTGGTCTTGAACTACTGACCTCAGATGATCCGCCCTCCTCAGCCTCCCAAAGTGCTGGGATTACAGGCATGAGCCACCGCGCCCAGCCTGTCTTCGCTAGTTCTAAAAAGCATTTAAAAGATTTCTGTTTTCCTCCAGATGTCTGAATTGTTTTTTAATTTCCTAATGAAACAGTGGGAAAAGGGTGTATATTTAATTCATGTCTTTGTGTTTTATTGTTTATATGATAAAAACATTTTTTAGAGTTTGTGTGTTTTCCCTTTAGTAAAGTTCTAACTTCCTGGAGTGAAATGGTCTTTAATATACCATAATATATCTTACTAAAGTCTTCAAATTTCTTTGTTTATATGAATGGGTTTAATTTAAAAAATCCAGACCTATCTCAAATCTCCATGAAGCAGAAAGACTATGGAGTTTAGAAATGTCATGACACAATATCAAAGATACTTAGAAAGACATGGTGTAACTGCACAGTCAGCCATTTATAAAGCTGAAACTAGAAACTAGAGCCTTATATGTTTCATATACACACACAACAGGATACTGACACTTTACCAATAGCATGCATTACAACAACAACTGAGCACTTTCCTTTCGTCATTATATTCACTGCCTACCATTTAATGCTAGACTTATGGTCCTTAGTGGTTAAGGATCTAGAAAAAAACTAAAAATGTTCTCTACCTAGGCTCCATACATATATGTTTACTGAGATGGCAGGAGCTTGTTTCTATACTTTTATAATCACATAGTCCTGAAGATTTACAGTTACATACAAATTCTAGTTCTAATGGTTGCTGTTAATTTGTTCCGTCTGATTGAAAACCAGCTAGACTCATTCTTATTTTATTAAGATATTCTTACTCTTTACATAAATGTAACTCTATAGTTCAGCAAAAAGATGTGCATCCTCTTGATCTGCCTGAAGTTACTTGTTCCTCCGTGCCTTTTCCTCTTCTCATCTGTGATCTTCCTCTTATCAGTAGACCTAGGTGTGATGACTCCATGTCTCCTCCTACACAGCGAAGAAGCTGGGCTTTGTAACGACCACACTTTTAGCTCCTATGAGGGCTTTTCCACTTCCATCTGAGTGTGAAGCCTTGTTTCATATGATTGAAGTTGCCCAAAGTCTGAATGTAGATAGACTATAATTTATAATTCTTTACTGAGTAAAAACAAGAAACCGAAAAACAGGATTATAAATCATTCTGTCAATCACCTGATTTAGGTTTTCCTTTTGCACTAGGAGTTTTTGAAGGCACATGCTGAAGATGAATTTCCTTCTCTTTTTCTGGTTCAGGAGGAGGAGCAGGAGAAGGTGTAGGACGTGGAAGCTCAGCCAGGGAAGCTGCTGCTTTTTCCTCAGCTTCCTTTTCTTCTAATTTCTTCTCAACTTCAAAAGGATGATAAGAATTGACTTTCATTAGAGACTCCAGACATCTAATATTTCACTTGAACTAAGAGAAATCTAAATTAATATAAAACACTCTTACATATTTAAAGCTAATTCATGATTTACCACATTCTTTTAGTTTTTAACTTAATCGGGATGTTTAATATGGAGCACTGGGCTAGGTTAATGTTTATTGTTTTAATGATTAAATATTTGTTCATTACCTGTTTGAAGTATACATCTAAAATAAGTGATAACTAAGTCTATTAATGTAGTCAGTTTTTATTAGAATGCAAACTCTTTAGGAAAATGTTGAAGTTGAGTCTAATAGTTGGCAAAAACAAACTGATTCTAACATGTAGCTTCAAGCCTTTATGGGTTAGAATTGGTTTGTTTTTGCTTCCCAAACAAGACTCTATAAGATTACTGTGGAAGGTTTCTCCCTCTTCTCAGACTAGTTCCTGTCAAATGACATGTTAAGCCTCTTAAAATACTGTATTACTGTTTTTTACTTGAAGGGTTCATGCTGGTGGTTTTTGGAGTGGGCATTTAGATGTAGGAGCTTATCTTTCTAAGTGTGAGCTCCTGGATTTCCATGGTGATTGTGGTTTATGTCTATGGGCTATTTTAATATTAGTTAACCGACACGTTATGGTACTTTAGGTCACAAATTTAGCGACAGGAGGCAGTATGCTTTCAAGGCAACTTTAGAATCCTTTTGATACTATTAACTCTGACCAGTTTTTATTATACCAAGAAACTGTAGTTGCCAGTATAATTAGGAGTGATTGATAAACATTTCTTTTCCAAATCATTTCTTGAAGGTAAAATCTCAATGGAAATCTGACATTGGACTGAACTTAAAATCTCTTTCAATAAAAAACTTCAATAATAGTATAAACAGTTAGTGGGCAATTATCATTGGTTGAATGAAGGAGAAAGATATCTGGGTAGTTAAATGTGTGTGAGATATAACATGAAAGCAAGTCAATAAATAATGATCAATTTAATTAATAATAAGAAAGAAACTCATAACAAAATAGGTGGATTTGAGAAAAAATGAATTGCCTAGTGTGTCCATTTTAAAAGAAGAATTCACACAGTTTCTTTATAATGCTAAAGCTAACAAAGAAAACCTTTACCCTTATCTACAATATCCCTAAGTTTCATTATTTTTTTAACTTAAAAATATCTAATTAACAAATAAAGATTGCATATATCCAGAGGGTAAAATGTGAATTAACATCTTTAAATTTAAGTCTGACGAGTTTTGTTGTTGTCTTTCCATGAAAACAATGCTTTCAGAGAGATGGCCTCTTTTCGATTAAAATAAAAGAGAGAAAAATATTTTATTTAGAAACACATACAACAGAAAGCTAAAGCCAGAAGCAGAACACACTTGTAGATAGTATAAATCCAAATATAAGAAAGAACATTTCAATCACATCTTCATTTCCTCCCAAACTCATTAAAACCACACATTTTAGTTACATAAACTAAAAACTATAAACAAATTTAAATACCTTTCTTCTTTTTTTTCACTATTTCAGTCGCAAAAATTTCTTTTAGTTTTTGACATAAAGATTCCTTATCTATTTCAGCATTGATTTTTATCAAAATATTTTCTGGCTCTGAAAACCATTGCTCCAATAAAGGCCAGTTGTCCAAGAAGCCTATAATTCTGCAAAATCAAAATATTATATGAATTTCTCATGCTGATCAAAATATTAGAATGACATTAAGTATAATTTATCCAACATGCATAATGGAAAGATGGGCTGCCAATATTATTGAAAAAGAAACAATGTTATTTACTTTAGGTTAAAAAAGAAATATTTAATGTTATCAAGACATATTTTTTGAGATGTATGAGAGTAAAAGTGGAAAATGTCATTGATTCAGGAAAATGTTTAGTATAAGTTCAGGTCTCTAAGGGAAAATCTAAGAAAACATCATCTGTGCTCATAGTACAATAACTGAATGCTCTTCGGAAGGTAGCTACAGCCTGATTCACTTCGGCCATCTATCTTTTTCTAAGAGATAGAAATTGAAGAGGTCTTGGAGTAAGTATAGATAGTTTAGACTTATATGCTTTACTTAAAAGTTTTCTTGGAATAATTCTTAAAACTGTTTTTTCTTCCTCCTGGAGAGTAGACAGCCTTAATGTAGCTCAAATTATTCTTCTCTGGTTCATTTCATATTGCTGAACTTTTCAGGGTTTCATAAAAATGTCTAATTTGGTCTAAATTTCTGTTTCCAATGGAAAATTGCAAACAACCAAAAGAATAATTTTAGTTTAGCAAAATAGAAGTAGTTTATACTCTGATGCTTGGCTCTGTGAAGTTCCACCATCTTCACTGGCATTTCCTTAATGAGTGCTGAATCAGGATTCCATAGAATTAACTTACAAGTTCATGTAACCATAAAGGGAAGCATTTCCTGATTTAATTCTTATTTTTTCAGACTATAATTACTTGCACTCTAAATGTGAAAACTAGCACATACATATTTTACTAATTATCAAAATTACTTTGTTTTCTTTTACCTGTAAAAGACTGAATGCTAAGAAATGGATATTCTTCTAGATCTGATGATTCCAAAGTGTTGTCAATTTATTCAGAGAGCATGAAACAAGAAGCAGAGCATTAAAAACTAACCTATGTTGTATCTGGTCTCTTAAATTCTGGTCTTCACCTTTATCTTGGTTTTCAGCAGCTACACATCGACTGATATCTTCTTGAGCAGTTTTATAAGAAAATTCTGCAGCTGTGGTTTAAAACTGATTTAATTAGATAATTTTGAAAACCAAAGTTGCTACTTACTGCTAAAATATACTGATGCAAGATGCCAAACAGATATGGTTCCCATATTTGGTCCAATGTTTCTCAACAATGTTTGAAAAGAGGGACTCCAAGTTTGGATCCCCTTCCACGAACACTCTCGTGCTCATGGAAGCTGTTTTTCTCTATCCTGGATTTTCCCTCTGGAGTCCCCTTCCACGAACACTCTTGTGCTCGTGGAAGCTGTTTTCTCTATCCTGGATTTTCCCTCTGGAGTCCCCTTCCACGAACACTCCCTTCATGGAAGCCTGTCTTCCCTTCCTAAACTCCATCTTTCTCTATTCCCTTCCACTCAGTGTGGAAGCTGCTTTCCTCTCCTGGATTCCATTTTTCTGGATTCTCTCACTCAGTGTGAGAGTTAGCTGTTTCTTCTCTCTCCTTCGGTTTCTCTCTATATATATAAATAAAGAAAAGAAAAGAAAAAAATGTTTTAAAAGACATTGAAAGAGTACAGTTTTGAGATAAGAATTTAATTTTTTTCTTGAAAATTTTGGAAAATAAGGAATATATTAAAGAGAAGTTGTAGTTTCAGAGCAGAGGATCTCAGGATTGATTATGATAGATGAGAATGAAAAATGATAGGTCATCATGAATAATTAACTTGAAATGAATTAGAAAAATTAATACAGTGATGTAAAAATTAAGATGAAAGAACAGGTGGTCAGAATGTCAAATATTCATAAAATTATTTCTTGATATTATATTGCAATATAATAAAATTATTCTGTTTCTTTTTAGACTTTATGGTTTCCCTGCAGAATAGACATAAAGGAGTAGACCTGAAGAGACCAAAACAAACAAACTGAAAAACAATCTCAACAGCTCTGACTGAGTCCTATTCTGGATTTATGGTACAAAGTCCAGAATATTCACCAACTTAGAATAAATAAAAAATCATAAAGAGAAAAGAAAGCCTTGAACTAGATTAAAAGAAATTAGAATTACTCAATGCAAGAGAACATTTAATAGTGAATTAATAGAGTTCAAAAAAACAAAGAACCCTCACGGGATATAGTAATCAGTTGTTCTTCATCTCCATTCATAATAGAACAAGAGGAAATCAATTTAGAATACAGAATGATGCTTTAAAATTCTTGCTTTGGAGAAACCTGAAGAACATCATCACTAGTATCCAGTCCCTGAATTCCTACCTCCTTTTTCCGAATTTGTCAGCATTATCCTAACTTCACTTTACGTTTTCTAGCAAACCTAAACTGCGTGAATGAACACTTCAAGTTCTCTATGCCCCTTAACAACTCCAATTTCTGTGTCCTTCTGTACCAGCCTTAGATGATACCTTTTTTTTTAAGACTTACGCTGGTAGATATCTTTGAATAAAAATATATAACCTTTATTCTCACTAATTCCCTAGCTCAAAAAATCAGCTGAGCTCTTTCATATATATATATATATATATATATATGAAATTATATTAGCTGAATTTTTAAGCTTATATATATTATAAAATATAATTATAATATTTTATTATATACATATATATATATGGAAGTTGTCTAAAACAAATAAAGAGAGAAATAAAAAAACTAAAAAACTAACAAATATCCTGTGGCCATAGCTCTTTTTGTTCTTTCAGAGATAAACTTCTTGGGCGTTATCTCCACTCACTCTCCTCTTTGCCCCTTCCACTCACACCTCAACACACTGCAGTCCTTCCTTTTCTCTCCCACCCTCCATGAAATGGCTTGCATAATGGTCACCAAAAATGCCAAAGGACACAATTCAGTCATTTTGGCTTCTCTGTAGTACTTATAGGTAAAATTTGGCATACAATTCTTAACGGCTGTTAAATATATTATGTCATTTTATACTCAACAGAAGCTTGTAATGTAGGATCGAGATTCCATAATTTGCTTCAAATTGCACGGTTCATAAATGGTAGAGAAGAGATTTGATTCTCGGCCATGTGACTCCAGATTCTGGACTCCTTTTTAATTTTTATAGTCTTTGTTGAATTATACTTGCCAAAAAAATGCATACACGAATATACAGCCCCATGAATTCCTGAAGTGAAGACAGTCAGTACCCAGATATACAAACATCATCAGTCCCAGAAGCCCCCTCCTGTTTTTCTTTTCAATTACTATTAGCCACAAAGGGTCAGTATTTGAAGCCTGAATTCAAAACCTGTCTGTACCTCTCACCAGAGGGTGAACATTACTGTCCTATCTCAGGCTGACCAATGGCTAAACAGCGGAGGCAGCCACCTCCTTTTCCATTCCGATGCAGCCTTTTACTCTCACAATGGCCATTCCCTCTCCTTACGTTCCCAGTCTCCTGCCCATTGGCTTTGAGTCTGGACCATTTATCTCAGCCCAGCCCTGGCAGGACTTTGTAGCCCACGTGGCTTTGGATGTAAAGTGCTTCTCTGTGATGATGTTAATCAGGTTTCTCTATAGACTCCGAGCACTGCAGAACTGCATGCTGCACCCGACCCTAGTGGGTAGGCTCCCACTCAGCCCAGGCTCCTGCTGGTCTGGAAGGGGGACGGGTGACACATTTGCCTTGAAAATTTGTCCTCCCTTAGCTTATGAGACATTCCTCTCCCAGGCTTTCTTCTTCTCCATTTAGCTGCTGCTTCTAAACACTTCTTCCTTTGCTCTCCCCACTAAATTCTGGTTACTATCTATAGAGCAATGTGATTTTTTTGGAGGCAAGATCTCGCTCTGTTACCCAGGTTGAAGTGCAGTGGTGTGATCATGACTCATTGCAGCCTCGAATTCCTGGGCTCAATAATCCTCCCACTTTAGCCTCTGAAGTAGCTAGAATCACAGACATGTGCCTCCATGTTGGGCTTTTTTTTAAAAAAATTTTTTTGTAGAGACAAAGTCTTGCCATGTTGCCTAGGCTGATCTCAAACTCCTGGGCTCAAGTATTTCAAATCATCTTTTTACAACGTGGAAATGGTCTCAGCTGAACAAAATTTATTTTCATTTCTAAGAACAAGAATCATTTGCATTACTATCAATTTCCTACTATTTATAGAGTTATAGAAGAATTGAGTCAAAACCAATGAAATCAGGTACCCCCAAGGGTTCAAGAGTCAATACTCAGCCTTCTAGTAAAATGATGCACAGGTAATCATTTGTTGATTTCAAAGTCTTCTACCATTTTTCCCTGATGTATTTACCACATGCTTATTATCATGTGCCAGATTCTATCCTAAGCATGTAACTCTGATCTCATTTAATACACATAACAATACAACAAGCCATTCTATCATATAGGTGGTGACACTGAGGCTTAGAATAATAAAGTAACTTTCCCAAGGTCAAATATCTCCTCATACATAAGAAAGCCAAGGTTCAAGAATAAGTGCTTTTACCAATAAGTATTTAATTTGTGGAATAAAGGATTTTTTTTCAAGGTTGAAAAAGAGTTAAATAAACTATGAATTTTTGCAAGAAGATTCAACCCTGTCATGTGAAGTTTTCAGCCAACTGGTACCTGCTCTTCAGAGTACTCAGTCCAAGGAAGGATGGTATCAGATCCTTCTCACAGCGTAGATACGGTTTATGACCCTCAAGAGGGTGACCCACCAAAACACGCTAGAAAGTCACAAAGCTCTCTTCTATATGTGCACGTCTCAAGAAAACACCCCTATGCCAGGGGATCTCCCAAGCTGATGGAAAGATTCAGTGAGATGCTTGCAGTTGGACTGGAATTTAGTTCCAGGCTTTGCCCACAGTACTGAATGCTAACAGTTAAAACAAGAGGCAACTATGCTCGGCTACATAATTCTTTGATAGGCTGAAGTGGATTATTTTGTACTCCCTTATAATTGTAAATGGGAGTATTCGTGGATTGTAAGAACAAACAGTTTTCATGGTAAAAATAATGTGTCAAAAAAGGTGTCCAGCTTACCTATTATATCATTCATGCGACTCATTGAGGAATTATCTGAAATGTCTAATAAT
The DNA here is from genome assembly GCA_036589455.1 of Ateles fusciceps. NCBI lineage: Eukaryota > Metazoa > Chordata > Mammalia > Primates > Atelidae > Ateles > Ateles fusciceps. The sequence goes on from JAZHEH010000572.1 coordinate 7,581,371, forward strand.
ATGACAAAATCCAATGCAGAAGAGGGAAGAGATACTTCTTTGGAAGTCACAGGATCAATAGCCAAAGTGGATTTTTGTGCTTTTTTTCTCTCCACTTCTATGAGGTTTCTATTGCAGCCTGTAAGAGCTTCTTCCAGAAGCTGTGCTTGGTTTAGAGTCATTGGAAAACCATCTAGGATCCAGTCTTGATTCATAGGTATCATGCTAAATTGAAATAGGACAACCCATGAATATTTTGTTAGACACAGGTACGTTGGAAATAATATGATGAATTTTTTTCTTTTCTTTCAATTCCACAATTAACTTCCTACTACATGAATTTTATTACTTCATAGCTAAAAGATTAAGTTTTCTAATGTGCCACATTAATGTGCTTAAAATACTTCTGTGGATACTTGCTGCCCTCCAAAGCTATTCCGGAGGTTTTACCATATTAAAATTAACTGGCCACACCTGTATTATTCCTTTTTCACACTTGATAAAGACATACCTGAGACTGGGCAAGTTACAAAAGAAAGAGGTTTAATTGGACTCACAGTTCCACATGGCTGAGGAGGCCTCACAATCATGGTGGGAGGCAAGGAGGAGCAAGTCATATGGATGGTAGCAGGCAAAGGGAGAGCTTGCACAAAGAAACTCCCGTTTTTAAAACCATGAGATCTCGTGCGACCCATTCACTATCACAAGAAAGTGATATCATGGGAAAGACCCGCCCCCAGGATTCAATCATCTCCCACCAGGTCCCTCCCACAACACATGGGAATTATGGGAGCTACAATTCAAGATGAGATTTGGGTGGGACACAGCCAAACCATATCAGCACCTTATTTCTCTATAACTTGTTATCACTTACAATTTTGAATCATTTACTTCAAACAAACTCATCTCCTCAATGTAATGTTAGTATGAATTGCATTTTCTATCTTGTGTTCATAGACTGTTCCTCCTTTGGACTTCAGTTTCCTCATTTATACAATGGGATTACATACCATACCTCCTAAGGCAGTTGTGAGGATTAACTGAAATGATGTATTTTAAAAACTCAGCACAGAGCTTAGCACACACTGGATACCTGTACTGCCAACTGGGAGAGCTCTTCCTATCCCAGTCAATCCTGTGTAGGGTCATAGTAGCCTGATCTGAATTTCTCTTTCACTTACTTCGCCATGCAAGTGGTTATTATATTTCTCTGCTCAACACAAATTCAAGTGAATCTTTTAAAATCTCAGTTAGATTACAGGATGCTAAAGTGCAACTGGGTTTTTGCACTCAGCACAGTATCCTCTTTAGAGAATGAGTGTTCAATAATTATTGTTTCAATTTGCAGCTGGAAAACAAGGTGAGAAAGGCATAAACTTCAACTTTGTTCTTCTAAGCCCTTAAATTATGCAAAATTGAGTTTTTGGCCTTTGGATTAAAAGGTATAATTTCATTTGTTTCTGTTGGAACTGATAGTAAACAATGGAATGCCCTTTCCAAAGGTTTCTGAGTCTACTTCGGGGACTGCATGTGGTCCTTCTGATAGTATAGCAAGGAAGGGTGGGGAAAACAGAAGTTAAGGGAGATTTCATTACTTGTTCAATGTTACAAAACTAAAAATCACCCAAATCCAGTGATCTTTCTACAGTATCAAGCTGTCTTCAGGTCACTGCCTGTATTTTCCTTATTAGGTTATTAAGAGCAGGAAAAGGCTTCGTTTTGCTTTTATAACTTGCCCAGAGCTTGGTGAAGCATTCTGCATAGAACAAATATGTTGATTCATTGGCCTAAGATGGGAAAAAGAATTTCCTTGGGTATGGTACCTCCACCCACAATCGCAGGAGCCACTTCAGAGGAAGGGGGAGGTCAGGGCCACCCTTGCTCAGCTGTAGTGTGAGGACGAGATGATGGGGAGTCAGGAGACCTGGACTTTGGCTGGGGCTATACCACTAACCCCATGTAACTGGAGCACCTCACTGAACTGTCACGTGCCTCCCTATCCTTATAGAAAAAGGAGAAATTTAGACTGGATCAAAGATTTCACACCAATGACTATCATCTGGAGGTGCCTCAGGAGCAATGAGGATGGTGGCGGTGGAAGGAGGGGAAATAAGAGTTCTGACGATGGGGTGTGGAGGTTTCAGTTCCACTGAAACTAAAGTGAAGAACTGCTTTATATCTGATGCTTTTCATATACATTTTTTTTTGGAGCAGAAGCAAAGAATCCTATGGCTGAAACATGCTTTACACCACTTCTGAGAAATGTTACAACTATTAGAGGGGGCCCCTCCTAGATCCAGGCAGCCCTGAGATCTGATTTCTAGATACATCATCATTGAGAAGCAACTTAAATCTTTAATGTCATCTTTTCAGAAAAGTCCATTCCAGATGCAGAGTAGAACTCTCAGCCCTCCTTGGTCTCACTGGTTCCACATCCCACATCTCACTATCAATTCTGCTTCCGCACCTACTCTAAGCTGTCCGCAGCTCTTTCCCAGGGGACTTTTTGACAGTTTTCTCCATCCCGCTTGGCCTTATCTCTTTATTACATGAATCAGCCGAGTTTCTATGGCTTCTTTTTCCCCCTCAGATTTAGTGAGGTATAACTGACAAATAAAAAAATCTTTTATTTAAGGTGTACAAATGACGTTTTGATATATAGATGCAATGTGAAATGATTATAGTAGCCCCTCCATATCTGCAGTTTCACTTCTGTGGTTTCAGTTGCCTACGGTCAGCCATGGTCTGCAAATAGGTGAGTACAGTACAATAGGGTATTTTGAGAAAGATCACATTCACACAACTTTTATTACAGAGTATTGTTAAGAAAAATTATTGTTTTATTTTTGTTGTTAATTTCTTACTTGCCTAATTTATTTATTAATCATTAACATAGGTGTATATGTATGGTATAGAAAAAACAGTATTTATAGGGATTGGTACTAGTGAGGATTCAGAAACCTACTGGGGGTATGAAATGTATTCCTCGCATATAAAAGCCACTCTCTGTGACTTCTTTTAGTTTTTCCTTTTTCTGCATTACAAAGGAGGGCTGAGGGGTGATTCTTCTTACAAAGAATGGGAGAAATGACAAAATTATAGCCTATTTTTATGTTTTTTTATCCCCTATCACATGTCATCTCAGTGCTGTGCACAACTTTTATTCCTTGCCTGCACACCCTCTACTCTGCCTTTGGCTTCCTGCCCCAGCACTGTCCAGCCTTTGCCCAGCCTTTGGATCCCTGGGTTCAGCTCCCCTGATCCCTCTTCCTGAAACATAAAATGAGGAAGCACCATGGTCTGTGACCACAGAGTTAAGTCTTTCCCTTGGCTTTTCCAGTTATTCAATTTCTCCTTAAATTTCCCACAGGTAATAGAACCCGACTTTATTCATGTCTGCGTATAAGAAGACAAGATTGGTACAGGAGTAGAAGTGGAATATAGGGATTTAAATCACAAAATATATCTATCTTTTCATTGCTGTATATTTTCTTATACAGATGAGTGAAATTTATGAGATATTAAAACAAAAAAATTCCCTTTTTTTATACATCTTTGTGTGATAAAGAACATATTAAATAGATATGAGGAAGAAAAATGCAATACATACTTAATAGCATTTACCATGATGTCAACAAGCAGCAAGTCAGGAATGCTCTTTCCTTTCTTCAGCAACTGTTCTGATTTTGCACCAAGCTGAGCACGCGTAGTGAGCTGGGAAAATAAATGAGAAATAACAGAAGATGGCTCATTCAAAAGTCAAATTCCAAACATTTGGAGGAAAAATCAGTTAAATGACTGTGCTCTGACGATGACACTGATCACGTGGCACAATTCTGGAATCAGGAAAGCACTTCAGGAAAACCTGTGCGCAGAACTTGAGGTTCTTGCTTTGAGCCTCCTTCCCTTCCAAGCTCGTGTTTTTCAAATTTCAGCTGCTTTTGCATCCCCAAACTTAATTCTCTAATACCTGAAATCAGAAAGACTGAGCTCTCTGCTTGGGTTCTAGCCACTCATGCCATGCAAACTGGGGCATGCCCTCTGGGGAAAACCCATATAAACATAGTCCTTGCCCAGTGAAGTTCTCATCTTTCCATGGTCAAATTCCATGGATTTTTTGTCTGCTGTTTGCTGCTTGCTTATTTGCTGTCTTCTTTTAGCCCTCAAATAATTAGCTTGTATATTTTGCCTGGTGTTTATAATTGTATTTGTAGGTTAGTCCAATACAAGCTATTCAGTATCACTGAAACAGGAACTTCCCTAGAGTCTATGCTTAACTTAGCTACCAGAGTGAGAATTTTATGTCAAATGGTATAGCTCTATTCCGAACCCTATTAAAACTCTCCCTTGTACTCCAAATGTCCTGATAATTGCCTGAGTCCCTGACTGACCTGATTCTTCTCCTTTCTCACATATGTCTGTAACCTCATCCCTTACTAACTAAAATATTCCCTGGCCCCTCTGGACAGGCACCTTCCTGCCTCACTATCCTCACAGCCTGGAACACTTCCCCAAATCCAGTGGACTTGTTCTCTCACCTCTCTGAATCTGCTTAAAGCTCCCTTTCCCAAGGAGGCCTGCCCAGTGTCATAAGCTGACCAACTGTGCCTCTTTAGCTTTTTGGTTTTTTTAATCCCAATCACAAGTCATCTCACTGCTGTGCACATCTTTTATTCCTTGCCTGTGCACCCTCTACTTGCTCCACTCATGTTTCCTTTTTTCATGACACTCATCATCATCTTCAATATCATATGTATCTATATGTTCATGGTTTATTATGTCTCTCTCCATTAGAATGTAAACACCATAATGTCAGGGACTCCTGTCTTCTGTATTTACTGGTATATCCAAGTTATTAAAACAGTATACAAAACAACATATGCTCTTTGAATTGAATCGAACATAGAATTTGTGTAAAAATCAATAAATGTAAATATAAAAACATACTTATCCTTTCTGCTAATTCATATTTCAACTGCACAGAATAAAAACTGGAAGTCCCCTTTTCTTGCTTTTTCTGCACCCACTTCCCTTCCCATTGGTCATCTTGTTTACAGTTTGGTGTATATTCTTCCAAAACTTTTCCTATCTTTAAGCAGTTTTGAAATCTAAAATATTATAAAACTGTTTTTCATGATGAGATACATGATAAAAATAACCAAATGTAATAAAAAAATAAAATTTCACTTGATTTAGTCTGGCCATTTTATTTGATGACCAATTAGTTTCCATTAGGAGAAACAGTGAATTGTTGTAAACATTTTCTCAGGAATTAATAAAAAAATTCTAGAGAGTCACCGACAAGAGTAACGATAATGTCTGGAAAAAAATATTTAAAGGTAAAGAGAGTATAAGGGAAATAAAAGTCATGAATTAAATAGTAAAGAAAAACACACAAAAATGAGCTTGGCCTCAGTCTAAAATTTTTAAAAGCACATGTTTATTACCCTGGCAAAAGTGAAGAGTAACTTCCACTGCTTTTGATATAAATATTAAGAATACAAAGAATGCTAAGTAAAGTCAGATAAGCTAACATTATACCATCGAATTTACTTTAAAACCAAAGAGCACACTGCAATTTAACTGCATTTGAAGACACTCCAAAAGGCCATTAATCATGACACATTTTAATATGCTAGTAGCTAAAATTAGATCATAATACTTACTTTTAAGAAACTATCACTTGGTTTGACTTCTTCAGCTTTTGGTGTTTTATCATCATTAGCATCTAGCAATAGGAAAAGTGGTAAGAACAAATTTCTGGTATTGATACCTAACAACCACAGCAGTATTTGACCATCTATGGTTTTGGACATAAGGGTTATGATTCAGCTATGCCTGAGATACTCAGAGGAAGTAAGTAAGAGAATCACCACAGTATACCTTTTACCTTCACTCACACCATTAAGATCCTGGCCACTGTGTGTCTCGGTGTTTCCGCTTCCTCCTTACTTCCCTCCCTGATGCTCTCCCTGCCTCCCTCCCTTACTCCCTCCCTTCCTGCGTGATCTGAGCTCACAAAAATATCATTAGGAACACTTTAACATGGTTGGGGGAAGCTTTTCAGAAGACAGTCAAGTTTTTTTTAAAAAAGTTAAAATGTTAATTTTTTACACTTTTATGTTCCTGGATTACCAAGTTATAGATAAATATTTTAAAAGCAGATGACTCTAGAAGTCAGAGGTGTTTTAAATTAAACTCTGTGAAAAAAAAAGAAAAGTTTCAAGAGTTTGTTTAGTGGGCCAGGCGTGGTGGCTCACGCCTGCAATCCCAGCACTTTGAGAGGTCCAGGTGGGTGGATCACCTGAGGTTAGGAGTTCAAGACCAACCTGGTCAACATGGTGAAACATCGTCTCTAATAAAAATACAAAAAATAGCTGGGCGTGGTGGTGGGCGCCTGTTATCCTAGCTACTCAGGAGGCTGAGGCAGGAGAATCACTTGAACCCAGGAGGCAGAGGTTGCAGTGAGCCAAGATCGTGCCATTGCACTCCAGCCTGGACAACAGAGGGAGACTCCATATCCAAAATAATAATTAAAAAAAAAAAAGTTTGTTTATAATTACTTAGACTAATGTATAATAAAATATAAAATAAAATAATAGTTTTTAAAATCAACTAAAATTATCCTTAAGAAACAGATAACAGGAGTAAGGGACAGATAGTGTCCTTTTAAAAAAGGAAAGCCCAACTGCTCTGGAGTGTTGTATGCTCATAGTAAACCTGGACATTGTTCAATGGTAATGGCAATAATAATGATAGCACAGGAGGAGTTTGGCTTCATGCTAGAATACAAGGAAGCTATTTAATATGGCAAAGTCTTCACTAGCACATACAGAAAAAAATATTTAATACTTAAAATTGTTTTCCTTCAATGGTTCTACAAAGGATCTGAAGGACTGCAGCCCAGATCCCAAGGGAGATAACATTTTGTTATGTTTGGGAAACTTAGTTGTATTGGCAGTGCCCAAGGTTGAGAATAAACTTAGGAACCACTGTGCATATAGGTTAAAAAGACCAGCCTTCTGCAATACAATGAACAAAGCAGCACATAGAAAGCCCCAATTGTACTCATACACACAGTCTTGCACAGGTGACAACAAGAAAAGACTGTTTCCCTGCAGAGCCAGGAAGAAGGAGGATGATTTATCCTGGTTTCTTTCATAACAGCAGCAAAACTGATCAACTATCCGAAGGAGGCTTAAAAGATTTTCTTGTAATTTTCATCTTATCCCCAGCTGTAGGCAAGAGTGATCTTGTTCCCTCTGTCAAATGGCCATATGTTGACAACTATGTAACACTTCCCTTGGTTCCTGTTTATTTCCCTGAAAGTATGTTTGTGCTCACATATATGTGTCTCATTCTCTAATGGAAATAGTAGATGATTTGTTTTGAGATCTTACTAAGTATTGTATCACCTTCCGTTTCTGGTAATACTTCATCTGCAACTGGACCAGCTGAAAATACATTCTGTGGATCCTTTGGAGAGAAACACATATACAGGGAGAGATTTTAACATTGCTGTATTTTAATAATCCTCCTAATTTCATATCTATAAGTAAAGGTTTGAGAACAAATACAATACTTTTGATCTATAACTTTAATGATTTTAAAGGGAATTGAAGTTTCAGTCTTAAATTATTATTTCCAGAAACAAACAATATTGGATGATAACTGCACTTACAGAAATACACAATAACGTGTGGTATAATCTGTCTTTTGAATGGTCTTCAATTACTATGTAAAATATGCCAACTACTATTTTGAAAAGATAGTGGAACCTGAGGAAAGGGTAGAGTATATGAAAAACCATTTACAACATGAAGAAGAGATAGGCCGCCATGAATAAAACTTCTCCCAGTTATTTTCAGAATTAATTGTTAAATGGTATTTATTTTTTTCAGGCTATGCAAATGATCTGGATTATATTCTCAGCTAATTTATTCATTGCAGAGGCAGCATAAGGTAGAGAGAGGAAAGAGTAGTGGACTTAAAATCTGGAATTGCAATCACAGAGAAGCCATTGACAAGCCTTCTGACTCCAAGCAAACTAATTCATGCTTAGGGTCTTTACTGTCTGCTCTGTAGAATGAGGGGGCTGGACTACATCAAGGATTCTGAAGGTGGGGCTACATCTTCCTATTCACCCCTCCACCCCAGGAACTTTCACGCAATCATATAATGAGATGCAATATTGATGGGAACATGGTACAGGTAAACCTTTCAGAGAGCCATCTCCCAATTGAGGTCTACTGTTATAGATCAGGTGTCAGCATACTACAGCTCATAGACCACATGTGGCCTGCCAACTGTTTTTGTTTAGTTTCTGAATGCCACTGAAGCAGCTGACCACTGTGAGACTAGAGACAGAGACAGGAGTCCTCCTCTACCTCGGTACCTGCTGGGCTTCAAAACCTGCCTCAGCCACTGCCCAGGGCCAACACTGGGTCTCTGACTACACCCTGGGGACTTTGATGTTGGTAACTGCCAGAAGCTGAGTGGGAGGATCTCGGTCCAGGAGTTGGTGATTTCTTGAGATCCCCCGACAACAATCATATGCCACCCTCCCAATCTCCGCAACCTCCTCACTTCACCCACCCCCACTTACCAGCTAGTGGCTGTTTCCTGAGGAGAATGGCTCCTGCTGATGGTTACGACACACAAAGTGGGCCCACCACACTAGGCGGTCCACCCAGACAAACTGGTGGGAAGAAGGAGTTTTCTCTCTTGTTATACAAGTACCCACATAATATCCTCGATTTTGCCTCTTGGCCTAAAATCTGTCCTAAATATTTAACTTAAATATTTATTCTCTAGACTTCTGCAGAACCTAAAATGTTACTCTCTGGGTCTGTACAGAAAAACCTCTGGTCTAGAAGACCTTTTAGATTCCATCCGGTTCCAAATCTCGAATGTGCTAGGCACAGAAAGAGAAGCAGAATCACACTTGCCTGGCTTTCTTTAATCTCCTCCTGCAGAACTGGTAGAGCATCTTCTTCACCTTTTTTCTGAGTTGGTAGGGCCTCACCGACTTCCTCATTGTCATGAAATGCTTGGATTGCTTCCTGGACAAGAGTGTCAATAGAAAGTATCTGCATAGGAAAGTCTAAAGTACAAAAGATAATTTTATAAATAGCTTTTCATTTGGGAAATCGAAATTATTGTCTTTATGTTCTGGATTTACCCTATAACACTGTCTTCCAGGCCCACTAGAACTGTCTTTTGGATCAAGCTTTTTCTTAAAAACTGGGACAAGGCTGGGTGCAGTGACTCACACCTGTAATCCCAGCACTTTGGGAGGCAGACGTGGGTAGATCACAAGGTCAGGAGATCAAGACCTCCTGGCCAACATGATGAAACCCCATCTCTACTAAAACTACAAAAACTAGCTGGGTGTAGTGGTGCGCACCTGTAGTCCCAGCTACCGAGGAGGCTGAGGCAGGAGAATTGCTTGAACTCGGGAGGTGGAAGTTGCAGTGAGCCGAGATCGTGCCACTGCACTTCAGCCTGGGCAACAGAGTGAGACTCCGTCTCAAAAATAAATAAATGAAAATTGTGATAAAATTCATATAAAGTTAAGCATTTCCACCATTTTCAAGGCTGCATTTCAGTAGCACTTAGACTTTCACAATTGTGCAACCATCACCATTATATTGTTCCCGAAATTTTTCATCACCCTAAAAGGAAATCCCAAACCAATTAAGCTGTCACTCCTCATTCCCCTACCTCTGCCTCTGGCTTCCAATAATTCAACTTCTTTCTCCATGTATTTGTCTATTTTGGATATTTCATACAACTGGACTCGTACATTATGTGACCTTTTGTGTCTGGCTTTTTACACTTAGCATAATGTTGTCAAGGACCATCCACGCTGTAGCATTTATCAATATTTCACTCATTTTTGTGGCTGAATAATCATAGCCTGGACAATTATAAAATGTTTGATGATAGAGATTTCTCAGCATATTAGCAGTGCTTCTTGTATGTTTTTTATAGACATAGACATTTGCAGCTATAGTCCATGTAAACAGAACCTAATGGCAGGGAGAGGGGGGAGAAGAAATTCTACCTTTTTGTAGAGACCTTAAAATGGTAGTTTTTCCACTTAAGGTTTTCCCCAATAAGCATCCTTTAACAGCAAATGAAGGTAATTCAGGTGTTGTTGATTCCGCTTGAGGAGGAAGAGACTTTTCAAACAGCCTGTGAAGAACATGGCCCAGTATGCAATTGTTGGAGGGAGGTACATTGTCAATCATTTCTTCTGGTAAGGCCCACTCTCCAACCATGTTCTGTAAAAATAACAATCAAATAAACAGAAATATTCTGAAAAGTGACATTGAAGTCTATAAAAAATTTAAATGTTGACAGTAAATCCAAATTATAGCAAACAAAAGCCAACAATGCTTTAATTATATTATAAAAATGAATAATAACATTAAATAGTTTCATATTAGAGGGCAGAAAAATGCTTCCTACATAAAAGAAAAAAAAAGCTTATGAAAGTGAGCATATAAATTGAGACTTTTGTAATCTAGGTTGAACATTAAGACATTTAAATTGATGTTACCACCAGTAAGCAGATAAAAGACAGTAATCATTCATCTGCTATCTTACGCAAGTATTAAATTTATTTTACAATATTTTAAAGTAATAAAGATAAAAGAGAATTTTTATGCTCAATATAGCATTCTCTAAGTCTACTGTGTTTAACTCCCATTTTATTCAGGCTTCTTGCTGAAATGATCAAATGATTAGATGGAGAGAAAAAACACTGTACAGATCACATTCTCTGACTTCCATGTAATAAAATTAGAAGTTGATTTTAGGAAGATAGAAAAAAAATAAGTATTGTAAAATTAAAAGCATTCTTTAAAAGTAATTCTTGTATGAAAGAGAAAATTGAGAATACAAAGTCTGAAAAGAACATTAAAACAACAGATTTATTAAAAATATAGGGTGGAATCAAACTGTACACATAGGAAATACCCCTTAGCCTAAAATGCCTTGATCTAGGTGCAGTGTTCAATAAATCAGTAGACTGACTACAGTAAACAATAATCTATGATTATTTCAAAAGAGCTAGCAGAAAACAAATCAAATGTTCCGAGCGTAAAGAAAAGATAAATGTTTAATGTGGCAGATATCCAAATTACTCTGATTTATTATATATTTTATAAATGTATCAATATGTTTTTATTATGTATCAATAAAAAAATAAAATAGGAAAATAAACAAAGTAGACATTAAAATAGGCAATAAAGGTAATTTTAAAATAATTAAACTAGGAAGAAAAAACTTGTAAAAGTAAAAATGGAAATGAATATATTAGAGAGTAAAACTATCCAGATACTCTTTATTGATAAACTTCTAAAATTTACCCTTATTAACCATGATAATGAAATTGCTACTACTTGACACAAAGGTAAAGAATAGCAAGTATCGATGTTGTAACATAATAGGAAAAAAGGTAACAACAGACACATGAACCCTCTGTTCATCATAGCACTATTCACAATAGAAAAAACATGGAATCAACCCAAGTGCCCATTAAGAGTGGACTGGATAAAGAAAATGTGGTATATATACACCATGGAATAGTACACAGCCATGAAAAAGAATGGTATCATGTCCTTTGAAGCAATATGGATGCAGCTGGAGGCCATTATCTTAAGCAAACTAATGCAGAAGCATAAAATCAAATACTGCATGTTCTCACTTATAAGTGGGAGCTAAACACTGAGTACACATGGACATAAAGATGGGAACAATGAACACTTGAGACTACTGGACGGAGGAGATGGGGAGAGTGGCAAAGGCTGAAAAACTGCCTATTGGGAACTATGCTCACTACCTGGGTGACAGGTTCAGTCATACCCCAAACCTAGCACTGTGCAATACACGTCTGTAATATTTGTTACAGATTGTTACAGAAGTATATTGCATGGTATAATTTTAATAAAAGTAGGAAGAGGGGGAAAAAATGTTGGGTACAACTATACTATAATAAATTCAGATTTATTAGTGCATGGCAATAAATGATATTCTAAGAAAGTGCAAATGATTAAAATAAAACCTTTGGAAAGACAAAAGCCATGAACAAAACGAAAAAGCAGTCTGAGAACTATACCTATGAAACTTGAAGACACTAATGGTTTACAGAAAAATTTTCTTTCCTTAACTGAACAGAAATTTATTTATATATTTATTTATTTTTTATAAAGATGGGTTTCACCATGATGGCCAGGCTGGTCTTGAACTCTTGACCGCAGGTGATCCACCCACCTCAGCCTCCCAAAGTGCTAGGATTACAGGCGTGAGCCACTGCGCCCGGCTTTTTAATTTTTATTTTATTTTATTTTTTATAAAGAACTGAACAGAAATTTAAATGTTTAAAAGTCTTCTAGAGTATAGAAGATTAAAGATAAAGATACTAATTGACATTGACTGCATACTCTGTGGCATATACTGTTGTTTTCATGAATTATCTCAAAAGATTCTCACACAACTCTTCATAAGTATTATTATTATCTTTCTGATTTTTAGAAGAAAAATCTGACTATTGCAAATAATAAGTTATTTTTTCATGGTCATAATAAAGAGTAATGGCAAAACCTAGATTGGAACCCAGGCAGTCAGATCGCAGAACATGTACTCTGATTGAGTAAGAATTAGTTCACGAATCCAAGGTTAAATACTGGAAAGCCTACGTATTATATTCATTAATAGGTTAAGATAATAAAAAAAGCATATGATCGTTTTGACCAAGAAACAACTCATAAAACTCAAAATTCATTTCTGATTTTAAAAGTACAAGTAAATCAACAAAATAAAACAACCTCTTAGTAAGTTATGAATTGAAGACAACTTTCCTACCACTCTCTGGACCAATGGTAAACCAAAATGAACTATACATTTTTCCACTAAAGGCAAGAACAAGAAAAAGTTGCTTATCATGAGTGCTATTACTCACATTATTTTGGAAGTTACAGCCAGTGCAACAAAATAAGAAAAAGAAAAACAGCACTGTCCTTAGAAGTAATGGTGGCTGCTGAAGAGCAGAGTTCCTGGTGTAGAGGTGGCGGCTGCAACCTGAACTGCTACTAGTGCTCTGGGGTGGTGGCGGCAGTTGATAGTTTTCTTGTCAGACTTTGCTAAGATGGTTCTGGTCTGGAAGCTTAATCTTGAGCCTACTTCTTGAGCCTACCCACTGATTCTTTGAGCCTTCCACCATATTTTGAGTATTTTCTTTTCCTGCTTACTCAGCAAGTCATTTTTTTTTTTGCTTGCAAATATTTTGTTTGCAATTTTCTTTTTGCTTGCAAATTGTTTTTGCTTGCAAATTATTTTGCTTGCAATTTTTTTTGCTTGCAAAATTTTTTTGCTTGCAAATTTGGTTTTGCTTGCAAAAGCTGACAAAGTCATTAGAATTAACAAAAAATGCATAGTCTGTATATAAAAAGCTTCAAAACTTGACTATTAAGAAAAATGACTTGAGTAGAGGGTGAGATAAAAAGGTTCAAAATTAGAAACCATTTAATTCTCCCCCAAATTAATCTAACTTAATGTTTAATGACAACACAAGTGCTAGTGTCATTTCTCCCTCGTTCTTGCTCAAAAGTTGGTATGACAAATGATTTTAAAGTTAAAGTGAAAGAATAAATATAATGGGCAAAAAAAAAAATCCATTAAAAATACTTAAAAAGGAAAGTAATGGGAGTGTTGCCTCATGAGTTATAAAAGCACTTGTTAAAAATATGGTAATGAAAAGAATGAGTTGCAGGGACAGAATATTCAGTGTACAAAAATATAGATTCTAGAAACATCTAATGTTATGTAAAAATTTAGTATGTAATAAAGTTTATGCTTCACATTAGCTGAGAAAGAATAGATTATTTTACAACTGATATTTGAATAACATAAGCAATGCCCATTTGGAGGGATAAAGGAGCTCCCTCATCAATATAGGTGCTTGTGAAATCCAAAGAGGGAACCAAAACAAAAGACAGGGTACATTATATTTCTTTAAGAACACCAGCCAACTCCTGCTAGTCTGGATTGCTTTAAGTCCGTTTGATTTTTTTTTTTTTTTTTTTTTTTTTTTGAGGAAGGTACGCATCTTTGTCTTGAGTGTGATTTAGTTCAAGTTTCCTAACGATTTTCTGGAGGGGACCTCTCGAAAAGATCTAGTTTAGTTTAAAAATTATTGGCAAAATTTGATCACTAACTTGAATGACATTTTTTTCATTTTAGTAAAATAGATGACGTATGGTTTATAAACATTACTACACTATCATTAAGTAATGAACAAGTCACATTTTTGGCTTATAAATGAATGTCCATATTATATTTTTAATCCTTAACTCTTGATTAATATGACAAAGTGGCCTTAGTGACAGATTAAGTCTACAAGTCAAGCTATTTTTCTAAATACCTTGAAGTAAGAAAAGTTTGTTTAGGCCACCTTTGACAATATTTCTATAATTCTGCTAGGTCATATATAAATAAACATATGCCTATGTTCTTGCTTTTCTTTCATCAATATTCTTTTCATATCCATTATCTGACAAAACACACTTACTCAGAATATAAGTTGCCAAATTTGGTAACTGCTATGAATGGCTTGTCTGGTTTGGTGCCAGAATTTCTGATATGAGAACAGTGCAGGTAAGAAAATGCTTTTTGAAACAAAATTGTAAAACCCCAAAGTACTCGTAATAAATTTTTTCTTTAAAATTGGTGTAATGTAATTATATACACAAATTTTAGTATAGTTAGTATATATATAATCTTATTTGACTGCCACTTCTATATATACTTTCCTGGATCTGTAAACATTATTTTGTTTTAGTTTATTGCCTTTGGTTTTTATAGGAGCTCTGTGTATAATGATAATCTGCATTGTTCAAAATTAGCCAAATACTAAATGGATTTGCAAAATTATTGATTGCACTATAATTGATTACCTGCTTCTGCTTTCATTCATTGGAATTATTTATACTTCTAATTAGACAAACGATAATTATTTTATGTAATGTGGCCAATTAGAAATTAACCAAATAAGAAAACAGGAGCTGCAGAAATTATTTAATTTTTCAATAAAAAAGGCGATAATCCCAAGGCCAAGTTGAAGTGGAAAGTTTCCAATACTGTAATGATTTTGAGCTGTGCAGTCACTTAACCCTTTTTAAAGGAAACAGTCTTAGGCTGAAATCAAAAGACTTGGGTTTCTATTATATAATGCTTCTGCTACCTGCTTGCTTTGTACTCTCATTAATTCTGTCATCTTTGCAGCATAATAACAATATATATCTCACCAGACTGTTGTAAAGATTAAATGAAATAATGCTTGTGTGAGGAGCCTATGTGACTGCCGACTATAAACAGTTTAGGAGTTCTCACGCAGCTGCTGGAGGCATGTACATCCAGGTGCACCCCAATCCAGGTGCACCCCCAATCTGAAAGGCCTGCTTCCTCACCAAGAATCCGAATAGCCCTCTTCCATCACTAAGCTAGCTGTGGAATGTGGCCAAACACAATGGAATAGGATGTCACTGTGAAGAGAACAGAATGCTTAGGTTAGAAGAACTGAAGCCTGACCTGTGAAGATAAGCAGATAAAGGATTTGGTGGAACACATTCAGTAGAATCACTGCCAAATAAAGCCTATGAAGTTCCTAGCAAAGACCAAAAATAAAGGCTGAGTCAAGGTAAGCATCTCCAAGGGGATGAAATCAGAACATGCTGAATGAAAGGAATGACAGAAGAATTGACAAAGAAAACATGCAGACTAGAATGATGATTATTAGTTTAACTGCAGTGAGCTAAAGAGATTTACTAGTTCACTAGTGACCAGGAATCGGAAACTTTTATCAGAGCCGTACTTTACATATTTGTTATCTATGTATATATGATTAAATTATTTATATAATAAAACGTATTATTTACTCTTTCAGGTATTGTAAATCGACATCTGACTAATAGGCTCAGACTGTGATGCCCAGAGTGGGCAAAACCAGGTAAATATCACATGGTATAAACAATTGCTTTAAATGAGATACTCTTTCTGTGTAGATGTATAGTCCTTGATTTATGTAAACTGTCATGAACATATCGGAAATAACTATTAAGATGTCTTGATTTTAATAATAATACTTTAACTAATTATACCTGCATAAATACCATCAGTACACATCTTTGAGAAGGTATAAGATTCAGGATCCATCAACACGTAGGAGGTCTTACTCTCCCTGTGAATTTTTGTCTGCCTACACATAGAGATCATAATATTACAACAGAGACTAAACAGACTCGCCCGTGGTCAAAAGTCACAATCTGTTCACTAGTACTGCTTTTTTTTCTTTTTTTTTTTTGTTTGTTTTGAGATAGAGTCTCACTCTGTTGCCCAGGCTGGAGTGCAGTGGTGTGATTTTGGCTCACTGTAGTCTCCATCTCTCTAGTTCAAGCAATTATCCTGCCTCAGCCTCCCAAGTAGGAGGGATTACAGGCATGTGCCCAGCTAATTTTTGTATTTTTAGTAGAGATGGGGTTTCACCATGTCGGCCAGGCTAGTCTCGAACTCCTAACCTCAAATGATCCATCTGCCTTGGCCTCCCAAAGTGCTGAGATTACAGGTGTGAGCCACTGTGCCTGTCCCACTGGCACTGTTTTTATTAATTGACCTACACTGACCTTTCCAGACCCTGAATTCTCAATTCCTGAAGTCGTAGTATCCACCATTTTTTACAGATCCCATCTTTACAGATCACATGGACCTATCACTCTGTTATCTAGCCTAAATCCAAAGCCCTCACATGCCTCCTTATATCCTGTTGTAGGAGCCCAGTGGTGACCTAGACTTCTGATTCTGGTTATTTCCAGTCTCTCATATCTTTTTGGTTTCCTATGGCCTAATGTGTCAGTATCCTTGGTCTCTTTGTTATGAATCATGGCTAATAGAATCATGAGCATTTACAAACAGAATCTGGTTGGAAACAGACATGCTTGAATGTGGGCAGAGTTGCACACTTCAAGAGCAAGCTTAAGCTCCCATGTGTCCACTGGATTCCCTCCTTGATTGTAACATTGCCCAAGTGATTGAATGCTGGTGATGCTGCCGATTTCCCCTGTGAAAACCACATGTATCTCACTCTCATTCTTGCCACCTCTAAACATCCAAGTTGGGAATGGAGCTTCCTCATTCACCCTTTCAAAAAGTGGGGACAGCTGACTTACTTAGATCAATTTGAATAAACAGAATCTGGGCCTTTGGAGATATTCATCAGTCCATAAAATCTCAGAGCACCTAGCACAACATTCAACAAATAATAGAGTTACATCAATAATACTTAGTAGAGACATTCAAAGGTGGCTTCTGTAGAGGAGTGGTACTAGTCTGAAGGCACACATAATCCAGTGTTTGTCTTCGTGGATCACTAGAACTTCCCAACATCTGCATGGCCTGACATGTCTCAGATGTTCCCAATTTGGTAAGTTCTGAATATTTCAGAATTAAATTACTGATACATTTAGAAAGATAAGGCAAGTGCCTTTTCCTCTAAGAAACAGAAAGGATCTTCTAGGGGGATACAACACTTACACTGTTTTTGATACCTGCTAGTTTCCTTGGGTTTCCTGAAATACAATCTTGTTTTTACCTACATTTGATAAGACCCAACAACAAACAGATTATCTTACTACAGTGGCCAAAGGACTTAGGGCAGAAGCTTCTAACAAACTGACTTCAAGACATTCCATAGATAGTGACCCCACAAAATGAGGCTATGCCCCTTTTAGAGGGCAGCCAATGCACTCTAACTCTACCATGGCAAGACATTCAAGCGGCCTTGATCTATGGTTAGCTGTCCCTTGTCCTACCACTCTCAGGTGTGCTTGGCTGGCTTTTCCCTTGGCCTCCACTTTCCCTGGTCCCAGCACTCTGTAATACTTAAAATATAGTTAAGTCTTGTACTAGCAGCCTCAGAAGTAGTTGTAGCCATTACCAATCCTCAAATTTCAGGAAAATTTGAATTTATGTTCATTATGATGGACATTTCTTTAGCTATTCAAGACTTCCAGGAAGTCTTTTTCATCAGATATGTCCATTTTTATTGGTCTGAACCCCTGTAAAGCACTCCTAAAGCTCTCTGGCTTCTCTTGGAGCATAATTACCACTTGGACTGCATCTTCTAAGATAGTGGCTTTCAAACATTTTTGACCAGGAGCCCCCCCCCCCCACCGCCATAAAAAATGCATTCTATATTGTGACCTAGCACTTCTATATAGGCATATATAAAATACAAAAAAATTTGTGAAATGCTTATCATTACTACTTGTGATATGCTTTATTTTCTATTGTATTGCATTGTATTTTATATTTATTTTGTCCTATGTATTTTTTTAGGTTGTATTTAATTTAGGTTGTGACCTAAATTAATTTCACAATCTGATTTTAACCTCTTTTTGGACAACAAATAATAAAAATATTTCATTGGATAAGATACCAGGAACCCTCAGTTCTAATTTCATGAATGTAATTACCATCTCAAGTTTATTTTTTAGATATCTTCAAACAGGGAGAGTAATTCTTACTTTTATAATAACAGTGACTCAACCCAGAGAGTTAGAGAGTAGTTATTTATTTATCAAAGTATATTTTGAAAGTATTACAGTTTTCAGTATAATTTCTCATGATTGATTATAATTAATTTAAAGACCAGCTCACTCATATCCTAGATCTTACTTGTATTATTAGACCTTTGTTATTGGTTACTTATTTTCTAGTACTTTGGAAAACTGTATTTTGTACAATTGCTGTTCTTAAATGTTTTTTATAATGTAAATCTCTAAAAACTCTTATCAACATGTGCATTATTATTCAAAATGCAGTAAAACTTTAGGCTTATTGGAAAATAGACAAATAAATAGTTAAATTGTATCCAAAGAAAAAGTATTAGTGAGTAAGAGGTTAGGTAATTTATTAACTCAAGCCCAAACACCTTGGGCAGAAAATGATGTCTTAACCAGGCACAAGCCAATTGCCCATTTATAATATTTTAAGTTGTTGCACAATCTACATGGTTCCCTTGGAAAATTGTTAGAAATATCCAAGATTGATATCTTCAGAAGTTTCTGAAAAGTCCTGATGCTGGAAGTAACTCTTAGTAAGGATACCCAAAACACACTTCCTAAGCTTAGTTTGATCTACAGGCTTGAAATTTAATGAAGCCATAAAGAAAATGCCAAGATAAAAGAGTCTAAGCTCATGGTTCACAGGGTTAGGTCCGTTTTGCATTATTACCTTTAAATCAACTAATGTCTACTCATACTTCACAAATCAACTGAATTTCATCCCTTTCAATGTGTCCCATAACCTCCCATTGTTATCCACACAGCATCATTGTCTGGAATGGTTTTCTCTCATCCCCACTAAACTGTGAACACTGGGAGGGAAGGATCTCTATGTTATTTAACTCTGTATCTTCAACACCTAGAACAGTGCTGGTAGAAGTAGACATTCAATAAGTATCTATTTATTGAATACACGAATCAATCAGTAGTATAGACTCAATATATGTGAACTGAATAAATCAGTGACTAAATAGAAATTAAATTTTAGTAATTTTAACTAGGTACAAAGATGACTTAAGCCTCCAAATAAGATAGGCATAACCCAAAACTAGAGACAAGATCAGAAAGTATAATTCTCAAAGACAGAAGCTAGTGAAAATCTACACACCACAGATGAAATTAACTAATACAGGAAGCATCTCCTGAAGTAACAACCTGTAGTATGATTTTGAGTGAGCATCTCTGTTAAATTAAGGCATCTCTTTTTATGTCCGCAAAAAAGCATTTCATTTAAGATGTAATATATGAAAAAGAGTTTATTAATTTGGGTTTTCCTAACAAACTATGCCAGAGACTTAACAGGGAGGCGAGAGATGTTGTAATGCCATTTTTAGGTATAAAAACAAATTGAAGTATTTCAGTTTTCTGGTATTTTATCTCAGAGGAAAGATGGAGGAGATATATCCTTAAATCACCGAAAATAAATGGGTAACATCACTTAGGGAAAAATAAATCCCTGGAGAACATTGACTATATTCACAATACCAAAAACCCTATGGTTGTAAATATTTTTTCCAAGTGAATCCATGTTTGGGGAGAGATCTGTCACACCTAAACATGGGTAGCAATGGATTCCAGCTGGTCAGAAATTCAAATAAGTAACCTGAAAGATGTCAGAAAACTAGGCAGGAAGAAGTCAAGTTTAAAACGGTCAGGAGCTGGCAGGTCCTAAAACTCCAAGCACCTGGGCTGAGTCCAGGGTCCTGGAGTGGGGAAGAGCAGCCTATGTCAACGGGGGAGGTACAATCTGCTCTATGGCAGAAGCTGTTTGTGACCTGGGTAATTTCATATTCCTAACTGGGTATCTGCCTTGGGCCTCCTAGACTAGTACGAGCCAACCATGTTCCACATGACTGGCAGGTGAGAAAAACAAGCTGCAGATGTTCTAGCTCTGTTTGTGGCAATTGCCTAGAGCCTCCTCACTTTGCTTCCAAGCCTTTAATGTGTGTCCTGTTCTGTTCCAGTTCTGCCTAGCTTCCAACCTGCCAGCTTTGTTTTCATTTTCTGGTCTGGTTCTCACCCAATCTCAGTTTTGATCATTGGCATGCTCAAAGGACTTGGCTTGATTCCACCTCTGTTTCTTCCTGTTTCTGGCCACATCAGGGAAATCATCTTGACTGTCTTGGTTCCAGTTCTGAGAATTAAACCCCTGGCACTGTATCTCTTGGCTGACCTTCTGGCTCGGTCTGCCCTGCTCTCCTACCAGAAGGAATAAAATACTACAGAAGTATACTTATTGCTATGGTAGAATGAAGAGTCTAGTGGCTATATTCCAGTTCCTGTGCCTGGGGAATATGGCACTCAGAATAAAGCCATACTCCACGGGAAAATAACTTTTATAGCCTCTGTTGTCATTT
The DNA here is from genome assembly GCA_036589455.1 of Ateles fusciceps. Classification (NCBI taxonomy): domain Eukaryota; kingdom Metazoa; phylum Chordata; class Mammalia; order Primates; family Atelidae; genus Ateles; species Ateles fusciceps. Next base: position 7,602,330 of record JAZHEH010000572.1, read on the forward strand.
CTTCCAGGGCTTTCTGTCCTCCAACTACCCTTAAACCCTGAAGAAATCTGGAAGAACTGCCTGAATTTTATTCAGATTTAAAAATGTATAATAACTTCCCAGGATTCTTAGAAGAGGCAGAAAGTGTGGTTATTTATCTTCCCTAAGGGGGAGTTCAGCTGTGTAATCTGGCAGCCCCCACAGGGTTTCTTGAACACTGCATGGGACCTGTTTGATAGCCAGGTGACAGTGGAAAAGATCGGTGCTGCTGCATACTGCCTTCGACAGAAAGGCAGAGAGAAGAGAGGATGACTAGCTGATGTGCAGCTGAATTCTGTCTTCTCATCCAGGAGCTGTCACAGAATGGGGCTCTGTGTTGAGGCCCAGTTTCAAGAAGGTCTCATAATAACTCTGGAAGATGAACTGACCTTGTTGTGTGAACCTAGCAGCCTTGTTAAGTCACTTGGCCTTCAGTCGGGTCAGCGTATGGTTAGCTACCCAGACACATCTTTCTATAGACACCCTGGCCTTCAGATTTTAAAGGAGTCAGTGGGCAGGAGTGTCTATCTCTCACTGACATTTTCAGGATGGCTGCACCTCTAGAGAGAGGTCACCTCTATTGCCAGGAAATGTAGAGTCTGCACTATCAAGGGAAAGGCAGAGGTTAGCTCAACTTCATCTGCCACGTGGAGCCCCATGCTGAGCTGAAGAGTGTTCTGGCTAGAAGCAGAATTGTGGGTGGCCAATGCCTTGCCTATGGATCCATACCATGGTTAATTCTGGATCATCAGGAGATCTAATGAATTTGACCTGATTCAATAATGCCTTTCACTCAGTAATCTGATCACTTCTGTCCCAGGAGTAGCCTTCCTCAGTCTGCCCTAGTCTAATGGTATCAAAACAGGCATCTAATGGTATCAAAACAGTAATCTAATGGTATCAAAACAGGCATGTTCAATTTTAGCCTATTGCAAAAGAAGACTCAGTCTACTGCCCTGAGTCTTCTTTTGCAATAGGCTAAAATTGAACATGCCTGTTTTGATACTACCTTGTTCTTGTTTTTGGAGGGAAATTTACATTGGCCATGGTTATTTACTCAGCATGTGAAAATGGTCACTGTCAAGCCCTCGAGGCCCAGGCTGGAGAGAGCCTGGTACCTCGTGATGCAATTCAATCACTCTAGCTTGTCACATGTTCAGAAGTTCAGAAAGCTCAGCAGTGTGAGCAGTGACAGGTTTATTTTTCAGAAAACACTGAGCTACACATTACTTATGTATCAGGCAGCCAGCATCACTGGGCTGGCTGCAGGTCTGATTATCATGGATATCTGATACTAAGCCATTCTAGGAGATCCTCTCTCTTAAAAACCTATTCAGTGCTGCTGAAATTCAGTGACCAATCAGATGCTAACAATGGTTAGGGGCTTCTGCTGAGCACTCTAATTTCCAGCTGTACTGGAAGTGACTCACTCAGGAGATCAGTGGAAAGTAGTTCAGCTACCCCAAAATGATAGGTTCCTACTCCTTATTCCATTCTCCATCCCTGGAAAGCCACCGTGGCCATTTCAAGGCATTGAATGTGGCACACTGATAATTACAGCAGCCCAGTGCTTTCCCAAAGCACAATTGCCTGGGTCAAACAAACAAACAAACAAAAATAAGACTCTAAGGTCACTGCATTGCTGCTAAGTGACCTTGAGACTGCATCACCCTGGACTTCATATCAGATGGGGGGCCACCAAACAATTCTGGTGGTGGTGGCTGTCCTTAGAAAAAACAGTAAATGACATTCCCCAACTACTTAACTATTTTCTTCATCAGGGAGGTGGTAGCCTACCTCAGGATCACTTTTAAAGTAATTTCCATGGTCTTACTATTTAAAGGAAATTTTCCAGAAGCATCTACATCTGAATTCGCCTGTCTACTGCTATTACCTAGCCAGGGATAGTCAGAAAAACAGATTTGGTTGGAATTTCTCTGGTGTCATCTTGTAACTGCAAAATTCACACAGAATTTTTCCATAGAGAATACCTTCTTCTATAATAATGACCACTAACACCGCCTTTATTTCACTGCTGAGATTGATACTCAAAGAGGTATAAGCCACCCCCAGAAAGCTTAGAGGTGGCACTGGCCAACGTGTCAAAGACTACTATAGGCCCACTGTATCAAACAATATGGCTGGGAAGTCCTGGGCACTGGGCAGGAGCGGTGCCATGGGGGTCCTTTTAGGTGAGAGAGTTTATGGTTCTCAGTCCTACACATCTGAGCCATATCAAAATTTGAACACTTTATTGGATTCATTCAAGTTTTCAAGATTGTAAACCCCATTGTGTTCTTCCTATATTTATCTGTCAAGATACAGCTTTAAAATATTTTTTTCTTTTGCAATAGAGTCTTGCTGTGTCACCCAGGTTGGAGTGCAGTGGCAGGATCTTGGCTCACTGCAACCTCTGCCTCCCAGGTTCAAGGGATTCTTGTGCCTCAGCCTCCCAAGTAACTGGAATATAGACACCTGCCAAAATGTCCAGCTAATTTTTGTATTTTTAGTAGAGACGGGGTTTCACCATGTTGGCCAGGCTGGTCTCAAACTCCTGACCTCAAGAGACCTACCTGCCTTCGTCTCCCAAAGTGCTGGGATTATAGGTGTGAGCCCCCATGTCCAGCCTATAGCTTTAAAATTTAAAACTTTATAGCCAGCTCTAAAATCCTGGCTGGTAATTCCGAGCAATTGATTGAAGAGAAAGTGGGGCTTGATGCATAGAAGCTGGCTTCTGTACTTGCCAAAGTAGGTAGAGGACAAACCCAAAACCCAGTGCTAGAAAGCCCAGAAAAGCCTTGACCACCTTCTGTTTCCCAGGTCCCAGAGAGAAATGAGCTTGGAAGAGGGCTGGCTTCTCTCTATATGATCAAGAACAAATAAAAATGAGTGGTGGACACTCTGATCTTATTCATGTCAGTCATCCAGGACTCCTCTCTTCCCTTTGTCCTCACATCCCATTCCACTTCTATCTGGTTGCCAATTTTTTGGAAACCATTTCTAATTCTGGTCTAATGTCTTGAACTTGATACCTTAATTCAACTATTTCTACCATGATTTTCAATGAACTTATCTTGTCTCTAGTGTTAATAATCTGAAACCAAATACCCTCCACATGACCCAAGTTCCTCTTCTAGTCCTGCTATTTCTTAGACACAAGTCCTGGACCTCTATCAAGCCCTCTGAAATCTTTGGCCTGCAACAATTAGAAAATAGTCTTGTTTCTTAGCAACCACAGACCTAGGGCAACTAAGGCCCTCTTCAAAACCTAATACATTGATATTCTGCTCTGTAAGTTAGAATCAGTGTGCTCGATTACTACAAATAAGAATCCTACCCAACCAAGATACAATGAGGTTTACTCTAAAAAAGCCAGGTGGAGAGCCTTACCATTAGTGAAGGAATTTAGGGAGTCATAGGTAAAACTGTAAACAGATGGAGAGAAGAAACTGCAGTTATGAAATGGCACATTCTTAAAAACTAAACCAAAATGATATGAGAATGTTCCTTTCAACATGAATCTTCCTTCCCAGCTCCTTTCTATTTTGGAGGCTGATCATGGCTTTTATTGCCTATCTTGAGAACTGTTGTACTTTAGGAAGTGCTGATGTCTTAACTGAAAGGAATGATAATGTGAGGCATCGAGTGCAATGACGGGAGGAATTTCTGCAGAATAGCCTTAGAGAATATCTCAGCCTCCATCATATAAGCAAGTGCTTACTCTTCCCACTTAGAGGTCAGCCATATTCCTCTTTATCTGAAAATAAAAGATGAAATCATCATATTTATCAGGGCCCTCCAGTACTACACAATAAAATTATATACAGTTATATTAAATGACTAATTAAAATAGAATTAATGCTCAGGTTCATCAACAGAAGCATCTTTACAGTTAAAAGACAAGAAAATTAAGACTTCTTGGCAAGAAACAAGAGAGACCATAAAACAAGCAACTGCATGTGAAATTAAAAGTTCCTATACTTTATTAGTAAGTTTCCATATTGAGACATTTTTGTAAATGTCCTGAATAAATGCATATATTATGGGCTGAATGTTTGTGTCTCCCCCAAATTCCTATGCTGAAGCCCTAACCTCCAATGTAATGGCACTTGGAGGCTAGGCCTTTGGAAGGTAATTAGGTTTACATGAGGTCATGAGGGTGGGGCTTCCATGACAAGATTAGTTTCCTTATAAGAAGAAGAGAGACAAGAGCTCACTCACTCTCTCTCTGCCCTGTGAGAACACAGCAAGAAGGCAGTCTTCTGTGAGCCAGGAAGAGAGATCTCACTGTAAAGCCAAACTGGCTAACACCTTAATCTTGGACTTCTCAGTCTCCAGAACTATGAAAAATAAACTCCTGTTTTAACCACCCAGTCTATGGTGTAGTATTATAGCAGCCTGAGCTGATCAATGCAATGCATATGTTTTAAATGTAAAAAAGTGATCTATTCACATGCCCTTAACACTCATCTACTAAAATCTATCACTGTGTTTGGGTCAATTATCCAGGGAAGTCTTTGAGCCAAACAATTCAGATGAGACAGGAAGACAGAGAACCCTGTAGCCCATTTAGTCCCACATCGTTTTCTCTCTTTTTTGAGATGGAATCTTGCTCTGTTGCCAGGCTAGAGTGCAGTGGCACAATCTGGCTCATGGCAACCTCCAACTCCCTGGTTCAAGTGATTCTCCTGCCTTAGTCTCCTATATTTCTATTCTTTGGTGGAAGAAGACCTGGTGGTAATAAATGTCATTGTAAAACAAATTTGGGGATGGGTACCCATACATGTGCTGTAGTGACAGGTGTACACATGTTACACCATAACATGTGTACAAACACATCTTAAAGTCTAGCTAATGGAAAATCATAAATCAAAAGTAATGTTAAAAATGTACATTATAACACACACTGTAGGTTTAACTGAGTAACAGCAACAAACTCAACTGATCATGAATTTAAACAGTAATTTTCCATTAAAAACAAAAAAATAGTGGCAATTAAAAATCATTAACAACTTGAGACAACACGGATGATGTGCTGGAAATGAAATATCCTTCCTCCACATTATAGGAATTCCAACCATAACTTGGTTGTGGGCATTCACGATAGAGCTCTGAAAATGGCTAAGTGCTTTATGGCAAGGACTTCTAGAAAAATCCAAGTCTTCAGGAAACCATAGCCATGAGCTAATTTTAGTTTACGCACACTAAATTTTAGTAACTCTTAAACTCATTCAACTAGTAATTGCTAGTAAGCAGCTTATATAAAAGTGAAATGCTGTGAATTACAACTCATTTGCTAATAAGACCCATAGAAAGGATTTGCATTAGGGGGAATTTGAGGTTCACCAGCAGGAGTCTACCACATGATTGCAAACCACCAGCTGCTGTGTGGGGCTGTGCTGTCAGCTGCACTAGCGGAGCTGGGCCTCCTGGCTTAGCCTGCTACCCATCATCCACTGGGCTTGAAGGGCCCTTCCTCACTCTCTACGGAATAACTCATTGTTGTTATCCTGCGGTAGTTGCCTAGGAACCTCAGAAAGGTCTGGCCTGGCTGCTTCATGATGCTGCTCTTGCCTCTTTCCTGGGAGAAAGAACTGTTATTTCTAGCCACTGGGCTAGAGCTTCCTCACATTCAGTCATTCTCATTCTGTAAATAGAGTGTGATGATTTAGGAAATAATGTTAAGAAATAAGAGTCAAGTTTTTGCCAGCTACATATGACATGAACATAAGCAAATATCTGTTTTAACTGCAATTTCTAGGTACAATAATTAAACATTTTAAGCATAATAACTTATTCTAACAGAACACGAACTTTTAAAAGCACAGACTCAAAACTGGGAACTGTCATTTCTTTAAAGGTAGATGTATGGACATCAATTAAGTAAGTTAAGAATATAAACTTTTTGAAGATTATTTTCTGAGTAATATATTTGCTTGAACATAATAATGTTCATTATAATGTTATTGAATATTATATATAATGAACATTATTATGTTCCAGCAAATGTATTAATTTATTAGTAATATATTTACATTAAAAATCCTGAACAAATTTAATAATAACAAATGTGGACAACTGTTTCTTTTAGATAAGCCAGGATGCATTGTCCCTCTGCCTTTTGTAATAGGCTATTTAAGCCAGATAATATATTTTACAAGTTGAAACATTTATTTTTTACTTGTATGTAGGAACATTTAGGACAGGTTCTTGAAGAGACAAAAGATCTAAAAATAAAGAATGACAGTATAATGTTTACAGTATATCCTAAAACTGTATATGGCATATTTTCCATTATAGTATTGAAGGGAGCTTGTGAAAACATGTTATAAATCCTAAGGTAATTTTCATTTCTAGAAAAACAGCAAAGTCAATACAGAAAATAAAGTGCATTGCTAGACGTTCACAAACTCCTAACAAAAGTTTACAATTTCCTGCAAAATAAACGCATCATCCACTTCAGGATGTGGGTAAGACAAGCAGGTTCTGTGGTAACCATTTCTCATACAAGGAAAATAGCTAGAGAGACAAAAATCTTTGCTAAGCTGCAGCCTACTAGGTCTCCTGATTTGTAAGAGCAATAAAAACAGAGACTGAGCTGTTTAAGAAGTAATTTAGAAATAAACATTCAATGAACCAGTAAAGTCTGTCAAATGAAATGACTTTTAATTTACAATGGAAACAAATACCTTAACACAGTTTGACACTGTCAAAACATTTTACAATGTGGCGTTATACTTTAGGTTGATGTACTAGGTCTAGTATATTTTACAACCATACAAAATAAATATCCACATATATCTTTTAAGGTTCTAGTCAATCCTTAATAATAATTCTCTTAGTGCTACAAATACAGATTCACTTAATTAAAATATAGTGTACATTTAATTTCTCATAATCTCATGTTATTTCCTTATCTTTTAACCACAAGGTTATCTTCTTATAATATTTACTTATTAGTGTTATTTTGCACTTTTCTTTGTTTATTGTAATGCATTTATTTTATTCACTCTTTGTTCCACAAACGTTGAGTATTTACTAAATATCAGTGAGTAATTAGGTCAAATCATCTTTTCACAGATTTTTTCATGTTGCACTTAGACTTTCCAGGACTCATTCAGTAATTTTTCTAATAAAAAGCCTCACTCATTCCACTGTTGTTGATCCACTCAAAACGTCTATACAAAAGCTATGACTGTTACATCTTTACTTCTAAGGGTGAGATGGGGTGGCATGGGGAGAGTAGGATGGTGAGGAGAGGCATCAGTATATATTTTATACATCCAACATGAAGTGCACTCAGCTAAGTGTTTAACTCATGTTATCTTAAAAAAAAGTAGGTATGGTATATTACCTTTCCATAAACTGAAAAATGGAATCTATTAGCCCTTAAGGAACTAGTCACCTAAGGTCACAAAGTTAGTAGTTGGCAATTCCAGTAATGTAGCTCTAGCCTGTCTAGTCTCAAAAGCTTTATAATAGTTCTTCTAGAAATCAGTTAGAACCCAATACTTTTTATTTCAATCTTTGAATAAAACATTGTTTGAATCTATGCTATTCATAAAACCCAGACTCTCTCCTCTTCATTTTGCCTGTAAAACAATACATTATTTAGATCGATTACAAAAGAAACACTTTTTAACAATGGTTTCTGAAGCAAAAGTAGCGCATACAAAAAAAAAATGCTAATAAATAAATGAAAGCATTTTAAAAATTCTGAAATCTCTCTACTCAATTTTTAGGCTTGATGTTTTCTCAGACCACTTTCCTAAGATTACCAAGAACAACAGATAATAGCTTATGTATGTATAGTTTAAGCAACTAAAAAGTAGTAAAAATATACAAATTAAAATGAGGGAAAATACAAACAAAACATGTCTATTTTTATTAGTAGAAATGAAATAAATAATATCACAAAATTAATATTAAAGGAAAATGATTTATTATATAGCATTCTAATTACTTCATATTGGTAGGTACCTTGTATTCTTCATAATCATTGGTATCTAGCAAGTCCCTTTCTCCAGTTCTATAAGTTGTTCTCTTGAGGGGTTAGCAGGTAGTGTCTTAACAGAGGCTTGTTCATATATGGGCTTTCCATTGAAAAACAGTTCCTTCCAATCATGTATCAACTTATATGGAATCAAACTATTGAAAAAAAGGTAGAGTCGGATCAATGGTTAGTAAAATATAGATTTTAAACATTGGTATTTTTATTATATTTATGTAATTAGCTCACTTTCATCAGATAAATAAAAGTAATTACTGAAAAATGTTCTCAAAGGTTACCATATGTGCAATGACAATGATTCTAATATATATCAGATTTTTCTGTTACGAATTATTTACAAAATGTAAACCTACCGTTCTCTTAAAGGGGCCTTGAAAAGCACTCAGTTTGTTCATTTTGCACAGGAGGACACTGATACTAGAGCATTTAAATAATTTCAGTTAAGTTGACATCAGAGCTGAGAACTAAGGAACCTAAGTGTTCTGATTGTGCTCAGTATTTTTAGACATATTGTTCCTCTATGAAACAGTCAATAAAAAAGTTTAAAGAACCATTGGCATAAAGTAACATTCATTCTTCAAACCCACTAAGTTCCAGACATTTACTAGCCATTAGAAATATAACAGCAAGCGGAATACCTGGCCTTAAATAGACTCTGGGAAAGAAGGGAAAAAAATAATTGCATAAACAGTGAAAGTTTTGAATAAGAATTATACAATGGGAAAGTATAACAGTATTAGTCAACCTAAGTTGTTGGATCCAGGAAGGTCTCTTTAAAGAAATGACTGCGAAGCTGAGGCCTAAACAATGCTTTGGAGGCAACAAGAATGGAGTGATGGGAAAACTGTTTCAAGACAAGATGTGCGAAATGTCCTGGTATGATAATAAGTAGTTGAACTAGAACTTGAAATTACAACTTAAAAAGTAGTATGTTATTCTGATTCATGCTACAACGTGAATGGACCTTGAAGACATTATGCTAAGTGAAATAAATCAGACACAAAAAGGATGAATATGATATGATTCCACTTGTATAAGGTACCTACAAGAGAAATTCAAAGATATAAAGTAGGATAGAGATTATCAGCAGCTGGGGATTGGAAGGGATGGGGAATTATTATTTAAGGGTACAGACCTAACAACTTTTCCTGTTCAAAGGGCTGTGTGTTCAAAGGTCTTGAACTCCTAACAAACCTCATATTCAGGTATTTCTCCCTTTTGCTTTCTCCATCACTTATTAGGGCTTTAAAAAGCCTCAAAATTACCTGTTTCCTTCTAATAACCTTTTAATATTCTCCTTCAATATGACTTACTATGACATTTGTAGGCATTCTATGGCTTCATGATTGTAACCTACTAAAGTAGTCCACGTATTTTGAAAATAATATAGAAGAAAAAACATTAGCTATCTGACCTTTACCGTAAAATTCTTTTCGCATTTAAGAATATAAGGATAGAAACATAAAATGGCAAAAGTAGGATCATTTTTAAAATAGCTTCTCTAATCACACAGAGTGTCAGTCTCCGTGTTCTTGCCAAGCTTCTCCTTTTCCTCAAGATTCTGACCTTGCCTCTCCCCCACCTGATCTGTTGAGGCTCCTGAATAAGAAAATCACCTGCTATGGCTTCTGGGGGACCTGAATGACTTTCTTGTGAACCGACATTATTAAGATTCCATGCATACTTTTGGGCTAGCAATTCCGTTTTCTCAAAGATTCAAATTCCATCAGCTCACCTCAGATCAGCCTGGTCTGGTGAAGCAATTATTAATTCAAAATAAAACAAGCTAGGAAAAATGCTATTATATCAACAACAAAACAAAGCGCTGCTTTAGAAGCAGTACTACACTTTCCATTTTAGAATGAGCTCTTTTGACTTTAAATAACTTGGTCTGAAATTACAGCTGTGTGGTCTGTTTTAGCTTATGTGAAAGGAAAATATCTTGGGCCCCTTAAAGCTGGGAACCACTCAGGGCAAATCTGCCTCCCATTCTATTCAAGTCATCCCTTTGCTCACAGAGATAGATACATATTCTGATTGCCTTCTTTGGAAAGGCTTATCACAAACTCAGAAGAATGCAACCATCTGTCTCTCACCTACCTGTGGCCTGGAAGCCCCCAGTGGAGGGCCTTGCTTTGAGTTGTCTCCACCTTTCTGGAGGGAACTCATGTACTTACTTCTTGCATATTGATTGATGTCTCATGTCTCCCTAAAATGTATAAAACGAAGCTGTGGACCTACCACCTCGGGCACATGTCGTCAGGACTTCCTGAGGCCGTCACAGGTGCGTCCTCAATCTTGGCAAACTAAACTTTCTAAGTTAACTAAGACCTGTCTCAAGTTTTCAGGGTTCACACTTAGTAGTATCTATGAATCATTTATCCTACTTCTACATTATTCTATTGCTATTTAAATATATTTTGACTTTTAAAATTAAACTTTCTATTTTGAGGTAATTGTACACTCACCTTAGGTGTCAGAAATAATATGGAGATCCATATACCCTTTACCCAGTATCTCCTAATTGTAGTATCTTTGTAAAACTACAGTACAATATCACAACCAGGATATTAACATTTAAACAGTCAAAATACAGAACTTTCTGTCACCACAGAACCCATCATGTTGCCCTTTCATAGCCACATTCACTTCCCTCTCACCTCTACCCCATTCTTAGCCCCTGGCAATCACTAATCTGTTCTCAGTTTCTATAATTTTGTCATTTCAAGAATGTTATATAAATGAAATCATAGAGTATGTAACATTTTGAGATTGGGTTTCTTCCACTCAGCATAAGTATCTGGAGATTCATTCAGACTCTTGACATGTATGGATAGTTTGCTATTTTATATTGCTCAGCAATATTCCATGATATGGACGTATCACACTTTATTACCTATTGAGAGACATCTAGATTGTTATCAGTTTTAAGCTATTACAAATAAAGGTGCTATAAACATTTGCATACAGGATTTTGTGTGAATTTAAGTCTTAATTTCTCTAGGATAAACGCCCAGAAGTATAATCGCTAGGTTGTGTGGGAGTTGCATATTCAGCTTTTTAAGAAACTGCCAAACTGTTTTCCAGAGGGGCTATACCATTTCACATTCTCGGCAGCAATGAATTAGTGATTTTCTCCAGATCCTTACCAGTGTTTGGTGTTTTTTTTTTTTTTTTTTTTTTTTAGTTTTAGCCATTCTTATAGGTGTGTAATGATATATTATTGTGATTTCAATTTGAATTTCTCTAATGACTAACGAGGGTGAAATATCTTTACATGTGCATTTGTCATCTGGATATCCTCTTCAGTGAAATGTCTTTTCATGTCTTTTGCCTATTTTTGAACTGGCTTATTTTTTGTTGTTGAGTTTTGAGAATACTTCATGTATTCTAGATACTGGTCTTCTGTTGGATAGGCAGTTTGAAATATTTTCTCCCATTCTATATGTCCTTTCATCTTTTTCAAAGCAAAAAATTTAAATTTTGAGGAAGTCCAACTTATAAAGTTTTGTCTTTTGCAGAGCAAACATTTTTTATTTTAATGCAATCCAACTTGTCAAGTTTTCCTTTTATGGATCATGCTTTTGGTGTCAAGTCTAAGAATTTGTTGCCTACTCATAGAACCCAAAGATTCTCTCTTATTTTTTCTTCAAAGTTTTATAGTCCTATGCTTTATACTTAAGTCCATGATACATGTTGAGTTAATTTTCATAAAAGGTGTGGAAAAAGACAAATATGCATTTTAAATAAAGCTAGTCACTGGGTAAATCAAGTCAGTAATCAAGATCTCCTGGACCCCACCTTTTAGTCTTGTTATGAATCATTTTTGTCTCTTTACTTATCAGCCTAGTATCTACTTCACAATCATACCCTTCCTCATTTTCTATCGTATCTCTACTATGTTATTATAAAAAAATACTTACTTATTTGTCAACATTCGATAGTCTGCCACTTTAGTGGACAAATCAACTATTTGATCCAAAATTTCTGCACATATTGAATAATGCTTTTTATAAGAAGCTTGAGCCCTTTCCACAGCAATCTGCTCATGATATCTCTTTTCTTTAAGGATTTGTTCTTCAAAATCAATCTTGGCTTGTTTTGCCAAAGCCTAAAAAGGCAAAAACATTTTTAAATCACTATAACTGATTCAAATAAAAATAATGTCATCATTTCAATAGCCAAAAGATCTTTAAGTAGAATGAAATGTCTTCTCACACCAGGAAAAAAAAAAATTAATCATGAATGAACACTTTCTTCTTAATTTATTAGTACTGAGTATGATGGCAAAGACAATATTAGAAATATCCTACTCTTAGCTTATGCTAACAACAAAGCATAATACAGTGAAAGATGATCTAACTGGGGAAAGCCCAATGTAGATTAATGATGAATTGGATCTTAAGCCTTCAAAAAGAAGTCCTGAGTTCACTGGTTGCAAATAGGGGTCAGAGAGAAACAGGCAAGTCTGTGCCAGACCCTAAGCACAGCTGACCCCTCACTCCCACCTCCAGAGTATCAATTTGGACACATCTGCTATAGCCATTGCCCTTTGTCTTTGAATGGGAGAGTTCTATAATACTGATTTATACCTAGAAAATACTTTAGAAATTCCCTGATTATACTGGCTTGAGAATATAACACATTTGCCAACAAATGTTAAATGTGTTAATTATAAACCCTCTATGATTACAGCCTTAATAAGCTGATGGCAATCATTTGTAGAAACATCTATTTCTGTAGAAATCAGTAAAATACTTAGCTTGTCATCATCTATCCTTAGTGCACTATTATTTTGTTTAGGGATTCTTTTCTTCACACAAAGTACAAAGGTTGAACTCAGTCCAGCCAAGCTGAGAGTAACATAATACTTAACTAGTGGGATTCGAATGACCAAATATTGCTTTCCAGATAGCTATGGGAGCTTCTTGAGAAATTAAGTCACATGCTAACCTGCTCTAGGAAAAAGACTTGCCTCCTGCAACAACCCAGTGAGTATAAAATAGAAGTAAACTTGGGCTGTGGAGGAGGTATGGTCGACTTCAAGCCCTAGATATTATATAGAATTCAAGTTCTAGCTGTGAGAGCTTGGGCAAGTCATTAGTCTCCTCATGTCTCTGTTTCCTCAGTCAGGATATTAATAATACTTAGCATACCCAGAAAAAGTATCAAACCATCTCATCAGAACAAACATCTCCTATTACAATACTATTCATAAATGACTAGATGTGTGACAATGGATTGCTGTATAAGGTCCACCATTTGTTTTGCTATTGCTGGTTTTATTTTGTGTGCTTATTTCATTTTTGTTGGGAAAGGGGTTAAGCTGGATGATCACTAAGGTCAATTCTGTACATTTGACAGATCCAGGAATTACACCAGAATTTGTTATTGTTGTATCATTCTGTACACCCTGTTTTCGTGGAGAAAGAGTACAATTTAAGTACAAAACTTTATGGCATGATTCATGAAGTGAAGAATTCAGAGAAAAAATGAATCTAAGAGAGCAAAATATCAGACGAGAATTTATGGAGAGAGTGACACAAAAATGGGTCACGAGGTTGGTTTACTACAGAGTGTCTTTGAAACACATGGAAATATTTAGAATGTGAGGAATCAAAATCTTTAAGGGAATGGTAGAATGTTCTACCAGTAATAGCATAGTTTTCAACCCTGGTTGCTGCCCCATCTCCTTCTCTCTCTTCCTCCCTTCCCTGCTCCCTCCCTTCCCCAGTCCCTCCCTCCCTCTCTCTATTCCTCTCCCTCCTTTCATTCAGCTGTCTAGTCTTCCTTCTCCTTCTTTTCTACATCTACCATCAATCCTCTGCCAAAGCTGCCACAATTTCCTGTCTCATTACAGCTATGTGGGTTGCAGCCATAAAAAGAGAAGGAGGAAAACAAAAAGGAAGTCTGTGGGAGATAGTAAATCTCAGTGGTTATGAGCCTGGACTCTGGAGTCTTATAGAACTGGCCTTGCTCCCTGCTACACCACTGATAAGCTGTGTGACTTTGAGCCTTCTAGTCTTCAATTTCCTGATGTGTAAAATGTAAATAAGGATAATATCCACTTATGGTCATTTCAATAATTATATTATACATGCGTGTAAGAAACATAGTACAGTGCTTGACTCAGAGTAAAGGCTCAAAAAATATTAAATATTATTGTAATTAATTATGAATAATAATAGATCAGGAACTGTCTTAATATAGAATAGTTTTTCAATTGCCTCAAAGGAAGAGATTAGCAGATTTAATCTAAAAACAAAAACCCCCAAAAAATTGAAAGTGAAAGAAAAACACAAAGTTCTCCTCCATCATTTTCTTTCTCTCCTCTGTCCTTCCTTTTTATTTCTTCCCCTTTCTCATTTTTGTTCTTTCCTTCTTTTCTTTTCCTTGTTTCTTTTTCTTTCTCTTTCTTTCTTTCTCTTTGTCTCTCTCTCTCTCTCTTCCCGCCCCCTTCCCTTCCTTCCTCTCTCTTCTTTCTCTCTCTCTCTCTTTCATTCTTTCTTTTTGGCAAGACAGAGTCTTGCTCTGTCGCCCAGAGCTGGAGTGCAATGGTGTGATCTTGGCTCATTGCAAACTCTGCCACCCGGGTTCAAGCAATTCTCTTGCCTCAGCCTCCCAAATAGCTGGGATTACAGGCATGTGCCACCACACCCAGCTAATTTTTGTATTTTTAGTAGAGCTGGAGTTTCACCATGTTCACCAGGCTGGTCTCAAACTCTTGACCTTGTGCTCCTCCCACCCCAGGCTCCCAAAGTGCTGGGATTACAGGCGTGAGCCTGCCCCTTCCTTCCTTCCTTCCTTCCTCCCTCCCTCCCTCCCTTCCTTCTTCCCTCCCTCCCCATCCCCCTTCCCCCTCCCACTCCCTCTTCTTCTTCGCCTTCCTTTCTCTCTCTTTCTTTTTCTTTCTCTTTCTCTTCACCTTCCTTCCTCCTCTTTTCTCTTCTTCTTCTTCCTCTTTCTTTCCTTCTTTCTCTCCTTCCTTCCTTTTCTTTCTCTCTCTTTCTCTCCTTCCTTCCTTCTTTCCTTTCTTCCTTCCTCCTCCTCCTCTTCTTCCTTTCTCTCTTTCATTCTCTCTCTCTCTTTCTTTCACAAGAGCAAACATGCTACTGCTCTCATGGACTTTACATGCCAGTGGGATGGGCAAACAAAGAGCCAAACAAATACAGATATAATTACACACTGTGACAAGTGTCATTAGGGCAAGACCATGGTGTATGGGGCTACATAATAGGGGCCTGAACTAGACAAGAAGGAGCATAGGCATGGAGCTTTGAGAACAAGTATTAATTGGGTGAAGGCACTTGGGAAGAGGGGCAAAGTAGAAGAAATGACTTGCTCAGGAATCTGAGAGCAAACCAACGTGGCCAGAGCCAGGCAATGAAGGGAAGCAATGAAGCCTCAGAGGGGATTATATGGGGCACCAACAAAGGCTCAGCAGCCTCCCCCAAAGGTTCCTGTGCCACTGAGGGGAGAGTGTGGGCTGCGGTAGCTGAGGTCTCAGTAGCACTGGGCTTGCACCTGATGACCGTAGTGTTTCTAAGATGGCTTGGCCCTTATAACCTCAGGCATTGTACATTCTTTATGTGCAGAGATGCGCTGAAAGAGTACAACTTAGGGTTGAATTAAGGAACATAAATATTGTTATATTCCGAAACTCTTCAGTTTTTGGTTGCCAATTCATAACCACTAAAAATGGATGAAGAACCACTGCAGTAGTAGTACTGCAGTAGAAACCAGGGGTGGTAGTGTAGACACGGAGGCAAATGGACACAATGAAGAGAAATGTAATGCATGAAAATGACAGCACTTGGTGGGTGTTTTGGGTATGCAAGAATAAGAATGAAACAGCTAACAGGTGGGCCCTGAAATTTCAGGCTTGTACAATTGGATACATAATGATGCCATTTGTTGAGCTATGGAACATTGAAAAAGACTAGCTTCATAGAAAAGGTCATAAATTTGGCTTGGAACATGTTGAGTTTGAAGTGTCTCTGAGACATAGGACCACAGATGTCAAGGAATACTAAAACTCTGGACCTTCATCTTGGAGGACAGAGGCATGAGTTATTTGTCTATTGCAGTAAAGGCACCACCATGGTTGTGGATAAGGTTGTCTGAGAAATAACATAGAAAAGAAAATAAGGAAGCCTAAGATAAAGCTTTGAGGAATCTGTTAATAAATGTTTTGATATAAGAGAACAATGAGCCTGCAAAGACAATGACCTTGCTCCTGGGAAGGCACAGCCAAAGAGGTAGGAAAAAAAATCAGTATTTTCCACAGCAATACTTAATAGAAAGTGGCCATGGAATAGCAAATCAATACAATTAAAATAAGTAATACAAGTATTATTAATAGTCTGTGAGCATAGTTAAAAAATCTTAAAGACCTTAATAGACTTAAAAATACATTTAGAACACTCTACCTCCTCCCACTCACAAATAATAATACAAATTATAAGAACACTAAAAGCTAAGAACAAAGCTGAGGCATCACACTACCTGACTTCAAACTACACTACATTATATGGGGCTACAGTAACCAAAACACAAAAACAGACACATAGACCAATGGAACAGAATAGAGAATCCAGAAATAAGACCACACATCTCCAGCCATCAGATCTTCTACACACCTGACAAACACAATCAATGGGGAAAGGATTCCCTATTTGATAGATGGTTCTGGGATAACTGGCTAGCCATATGCAGAAGACTGAAACTGGACGCCTTCCTTATACCATATACAAAAATTAACTTAAGATGAATTAGAGACTTAAATGTAAAACCCAAAACCTATAAAAACCCTGGAAGACAACCTAGGTAATACCATTCAGAACATAAGCACAGGCAAAGATTTCATGATGAAGATGCCAAAAGCAATTGCAACGAAAGCAAAAATTGACAAATGGGATCTAATTAAACTAAAGAACTTCTGCACAGCAAAAGAAACTATCAACAGAGTGAACAGACAATCTACAGAATGGGAGAAAATTTTCACAAACTATGCATATGACGAACGTCTAATATCCAACATCTATAATGAACTTAAACAAATTTACAAGAGAAAAACAAACAAACCCATTAAAAAGTGGGCAAATGACATGACCAGACACTTTTCAAAAGAAGACATACAAGCAGCTAACAAACATGAAAAAATGCTTAACATCACTGACCATTATATAAATCCAAATCAAAACCACAATGAGATACCATCTCGTATCAGTCAGAATGGTTATTATCAAAAAAGTCAAAAAACAACAGATGCTGGTGAGGTTGTTGAGAAAAATGAACACTTTTACACTGTAGGTGGAAGTGTAGATTAGTTCAACCATTGTGGAGGAAAGTGTGGCAATTCCTCAGAGATCTGGAGGCAATCCCATTACTGGGTATATACCTAAAGGAATATAAATCATTCTATTTTAAAGACATATGAATGCCTACATTCATTATAGCACTATTCGCAATAGCAAAGACATGGAATCAACCTAAATGCCCATCAATGATAGGCTGAATAAAGAAAATGTGGTACATATACACCATGGAATACTATGCAGCCATAAAAAAGAATGAGATCATGTTCTTTGCAGGGACATGGATGGATCTGGAGACCATTATCCTTAGCAAACTTATGCAGAAATAGAAAATCAAATACTGTATGTTTTCACTCATAAGTGGGAGCTAAATGATCAGAACACATGGACACACAGAGGGGAACAACACACACTGAGACCTTTCAGAGGGTAGAGGGTGGGAGGAGAGAGAGGATCAGGCAAAATAATTGATGGGTACTAGGCTTAATATCTGGGTGATGAAATAATCTGTACAACAAACCCCCATGACACACATTTACCTATGTAACAAACCTGCACTTATACCCCTGAACTTAAAAGTTAAACAAATATATATGTACACCAAAAAAAACCCCCCCTCCTTTCTTCACGTAAAAGAAGTAGGAGAACGATAATGTAGAGAATAAAATGGATTTTGTTTAGTTAGTGAATGATACTGGAAAGAAGAGGTGACTGTTAATTTGGCAAACCAAATTCAACATATATTGCTTTATTTATTCAGCTCCTACTTATGTACTAGCCACTGTTGGTGGAGGAGTTGATAAATTCAACATGTATGGATGAAAGCCATAAAATCCAACCATCTCTAAGGGGTAGGTGCCAAGGAAGTAGATACCTCTGTTGTTGGAAAAGGTAATCATGTGAGAGTAAGAAACACAATTTTTCAGGTGCTTTGGTACCTGGCAATTTAGGTCTCTGAGGCTTTAGCAGGTCCAACTGTTCCAGCACTCTGAAGTTAGTTTAATCCCGTTCAAGAAAGAATAGGTGATCCTTATCATCCTGAGACCAGTCCAGCTAAACATACTTTGCTATTTAGCTGAACTTGTGAAATAAACATATGTTTTAAACAGGCACGTAGAAAGGTAAACACATCATTTCTAATGTAAGTAAATGCCACTCTAAACTAGGCAAGTCTACTTTTGCCCAAGAAGAGAGACATGAAACAATCATCCAGATAACTCAGCTCTTGAGGCCAAAGAAGACATTGAGGTCAGCATTCATTCAGCTCAAATTGATGGGGAATGGCTCCCTCTCCCCATTCCATACCTGCCATTTAGGCTATGCCTGTTCCACAAAGGCAAAAGTAACACTTTCCTCACTGCAAAATACGCTACTGTCCAAATGGTATTTCTAAAAATTGCATAATTTTGGCAAGAGCTACATTGCACTTGCATGGGGTACCACAGTGGAAGCTATGAAGCTAGTAAATAAAGCACTACCCTCCTGTTTTCTATAAGGTTTCTCTTCTGTCCAGTCTGGTTTTGTGAATATTTTATGACAGTAAAGATAGGCTATCTAAAATGCCACTCACATGAGTTCTCTTCAATCAAATGTGGACTAATGGATTAAATAAATCTAAAACAACCCCAGTAGGAAGTAGACAAGAAGTAATCCATATTCTCCATTAATGAAATCAATCTATTTTTGTTACCAGAACCCACATACACATAAAGTTTGGGACAAAAATAACCTATTAAATAATTAAAAGATTGGATATTTTGATTTTCAGAGTTATAAAAGGGGTAGCAACCTAGATCTGAGTTTCTGTATACAATTCTCAACTATGGTGCACCAGAGTACCCTAGATAAAGGACTTATTCTCTTCTGAGGAAGAAACAGTACAAATGGGCCTGAGAAATCTCTTTTTTTCAGAAGGCAAGGAATTGTTGATTAAAGACTAATGGTGTCTAGTTGAAAGGAAACAGCTTAAAAGTTCTCTATTGCCTGAGGATATTCACCTAGAAAAACCAATAGCAATGCCTAGTCTAGTAAACTTAGTGAACTTTTAAACAACAAAAGTATCGAGAAAAAAAAAGTAATGATTCAAGGAAATGAAAGTTAGATTATCCCCATTCTTTTTGACAGAACACTTTAGAAAACAGAGTGACATATTTAAGATACTCAAGGAAACAAAGTGTGAACTAACCATTTTATACACAGCGAAACTTACAATCAAGTGTAAAAGGCACACACTGTTACCAATATATAAGAACTCAGGGAATATGGTTTCCATGAGCCCTTCCTGAGAAATCTATTAGAGAAGGAGCTTCAGACAATCAAAATGACTAGCGAGACATGGACATAAGGGTTGGTGGTGAGATTAAGTCCTGAGCTAACTGTAGAATCAAGGCTAAAGGAAAACAGTATCGTACTATGCAGTGGCTCTATGCCCTATTGATGGAGTCACACAAAAATAAAAAAGGGCAGATAACAGGCTGATCATGTAAAAAAAATCAACTCTTATTAGATGATTGGCAACAAAATATAGCTTTGTTTACCATCACTTGGTAGAAAGATTTCTAAGGCAGATAGTATTTACCGCTTCTCGATCAAGAGCATCCTGGAAATCTTTCAGTCGTCTTTCCTCATGTTGTTTTTCTCTGAAAATTCTGTTTTGCCATAAAACTTCCTTTTCATGCCGAACATGCATGAGCTGCACAGCAATCCTGCGCTCCTGCTGGGACTGCCGCATCAGTCGGTTAATCAGCTGTTCCTCCCGATAAGCCTCCTGAAAACACCAGGGGAAGAGCCAATTATTTGTTAAAGTGATGTCCAGATACCCCACTGGGCTATGAAGCCTATACATAAACAATATACAAAAGCATAATGTTCGTCTAAATCAATTTCTGTCATTTGACTTAATTTGAACATAGCAAAAAAATCAAGTTATGCAATGAGAATTTCCAACGAAAGTTGGTGTTCAGAAACATTATGCTTTTGCAACTCACAAGCACTTTAAATAAATTATTACTTAATTCAAAATACTATTAAAAATAAATTAGGTGATTTTTTTCAAGGTTTTAAAAACAAGCCAACAGCTAATGGATACTAGGCTTAATATCTGGGTGATGAAATAATCTGTACAACAAACACCCGTAACAGGAGTTTACCTATATAACAAACCTGCACATGTAACACTGAACTTAAAATAAAAATTAAACAAAAAAAGTGCTATAACTCGAAATTTAAAAGCATGTTTTCAGAAGTTTAGGATTATGTTACACACATTTTAACATTACTACTAGTTGTAAATAAATGTAGCCATTATCAGCAGAAGATTGCAGATCTGATTAGTTCCCAGTGAGGATATTGCAATACCAATGTGAGGAAAAGCTATTAATAAAAACTGACAGAATATGAAGCCTGGAGAAGAGGCTGGGGGAAATGACCTACTGCTTATCTTAAAAATCTGAGTGGTAATAATCTGAAACAGAAACTAGATGTATTTATTCTTGGCTGTTTGAAGAGAATAGAAGGGTGACCAGTAAATGAACAGTGGAAAAAAACATTAAACTGGGAATCAAAGGACCTGGTTGTCATAATAAGCTGGGTGGCCTTGGGCAATTAACTCAGTTTCTTGGGCCTATTTCTTGTCAGGTAAAATGATGGGTTTAGATAGAAGATGACATCCAAGGCCCTATCAAGCTCTCTCAGTCTTTCGAAACAGAGACATCATGTGGAAGAGGAGGTATCTATAGTACTCAGTGGGGAAGACATAGAAAAATATCTAGACACTGGAGGAACTTACTCTGGTCTACAACCACTACCTAATTTTCCAAAGATGCCCAAGCAGCTCTATAGAGGAATAGGGCACTGCAGGAAAGACCTAACAGCTAAGAATTCAAGGGTCTTCTAGTTAAGAAGTGAGAGAAGGGCCTGGTGTTCAAATGCCAGTACCAAATAAATAGCATAGAAAAGATTCTTAGAAGGCAGAGGTAGTTGACTTGGGTAAGCCTTAACTAGCCAAGATACTAGCCAAATGACCACAGAACCAGCTGAGAGCCAAACTGTGTTCCCAGTTTGAATATCTCCACTTAAATGCCTACGAAGTGCTTCAACTCAACAAGTCCAAAACTAAACACACTAACTCCCCTTCAGACCTGGTCCTTTCCCCATATTTCCCCATCTCAGTTGATGATCCTACAATAATCCGCTCTGTGATCTAAGACATTAGGGCCATCCTAAGTTCATTCCACTTAATCACTCCTAATACTCAATTGTTCAGGAAGTAGTCTATTATACCTCCCAGGGGACGTTTTTAAGCCACTCCTTCCATTCCATAACCACTGACACCACCCCTATCTTGAACATCAGACCCTCTCTACCAATCCTTTCCTTACCATCCCTACTCTCAAAACCTATCCTCTCAAAAGTCAAACTGATTTTTCTAACTGTAAATCGCATCATTTAATGCACATAATTCCACATATTTATGAATCAGTAGGCAAGATATTAACTTGGGCACAGGTCTCTGGCTCTCTCTTCACCACCCAAACCAAAACAGGAATACTTAAATTCCAGGGGGAAACTGGAACAACCTGAAAGCTAGGGAAGATATTTTGAGGCATTTCTAATAGATTAAGTGCAAATGGCACCAGAAGAACACATCCAGGGTTGATGTGGGATTTATGTCATGCTTGTGAAAAGCAGCAGGTAATGTAAGTAGAGGAATTCCTAGCCCTACAAATATCATTTTTCCTTTGGAGGAGAGGAGAATTGATGGAAAAACCAGCCATTGCACTCATGAGAATTTTCCATTCCATGACTGTGAACCAGCATCTCTAGTGTCAGCTGCACAGAAGCCTGGGCTCACTACATTCCATGGAAAGCAGGTGGTGGGAATGGAGGGAATGCAGCAAATGCTTCAGGCCTGATTCCAGGAACAGCAGCTTCCCCACACACAGAAAAGCAGCAGCACAAGAGGAGACTTCTGTGATGGAAATTATATAGAGTCCTGACTCTTTTTAGGTCCTTTAGGTTGCTGGATTTCCAAACTAGTAAATATATCTCCAACACTAGTTTTAAAAATTCAGTGTTAATAACATCCTAGCGGAAAGTGAGGAAATCCAGAAAGAATTCATTTACTCAATTTTCCAGGCAAACACCAGGCCTAGATTATAAGTAGAAAACTAGTGAGAAAAAAACTTGCAGCCAACATACAAGCACTTTGGAACATACATAGAAGTGTGTCCAAAATTTCATTGCCAGGTAATGAAACTTGAAATGGGTAGTTATTTTAAAATCAACTTTTCAATTAACTAGTTTTTATAATTTGAAATTCTTCTAATTAAAAAAGAGATGACAAAACTGAGTAAAGATATAATTTGAAGAGATCTGAATTTGAAGAAATAACTTTCTAGCACAAAGAAATGTCCAGAGCTATTTTTTGAACTTTCACTAAGAAAGGAGTGGAATCCATGAATAAACTTCACTTCTTCATATTAATATGAAGTCTTTATTTCTTTTCAGTGAACAAGCAGACCAGATGTGGGTAGGTGAATAAAACATCTTCAAATGTTCTTTTTAGACCTACAGATTTGTCCTATTTACATTGACAACTGAAATCACCACCCACCCCAACTTTGTTCCTCTCACCATCTTCCATATCTCAGTAAATTACACCTCCACACATCCAGGTGCACAACCTAGAAATCTGGCTTTTAATCCCACTTTTTCACTGTCCCATGTCTAATGAATCATTAAATCCTATTGATTTTACTTCCAAAGTCACTCTTAAAGCCACTTCTCTCAATCGCTATTGCCACTAAACTAAATTTAAACTGGGATAATCTCTTACTCGAATTACAGCAACAGCGAACTTGGATTGCCCTTCTGTAATCTAGTCTACAAACTAAAGCCAGAGTTATCTTTCTAAAGGCAAGTCTGACCTGGTCACTCTTATTCCCTTTAGCATTCAAACATGAAATCACAAAATCTCCTATTTCTTTCTGTGTATCTTACAAGGCTCATCATAATTTGGCCTCTGGTGACTCCTGCCAGATGACATCACTTTCAGTTAGCTAAAAGCACTGAGTTTTCCATGGGATAGTCTCTTGTCTGGAAACACACTTCACCTGCCACCATTTCAGCCTCTCCTGGAAACTGCCCCTCACCCCTACCTCACCACAACCACCCCACCTTCAATTAGCTCACTCCTGACCCTTATCCATGCTTCTGCTACTGTCCTCCAGACACCGTCTCCTGAAGCAAGCCAGGTGGACTTCTCCTAAGTGTCACTCCCCCCAAACCCCCTGTCACCTGCATAGCACTTTCACACTCCAATGTACTTGCTGTTTGTAGATGCTCCTCTAAACAGAAAGCTCTGGGAGATAGCCATCTTGTTATTCTTGCTCTCTGTTATATCTCTGAGCCTATCACAAGTACTCAAAGCATAGACATTCAATAAATATGTGTTCAGTGTAAGAAATGATCAGTGATTCTCGAGATGTAGTGGCATCAGGATCACCTAGAGAGCCTGTAAGCACAGATCACTGGGCCCCACCCCAGCGTTTCAGGTCCAGTCTGGGGTGGGGACCAATAATCTGTATTCCTAAAAGTCCAGGCAATGCTGTGGCTGCTCACCCAGTAACCACACTTTAAGAACCACTGGAATAGACTGGTGAACAAAAGGAGAGGAAGAACAACTTTTTTCCATGTTGTTTTCATTAAACCAGTCCCCTTTTCTCTAAAAATAACAATAGAGTACACATGGCAGATACAGATTTTAGGTTCCTTTTAATATATTTTTTTATTACGGTAAAATATATATAACATAAACTTTACCATTTTAAAGTGTAGATTTGTCTTAAGTACATTCACGATGTTGTATGACCATCACCAGATTTTAGATTCTTTATTAAATGGGTTTTTTTCTAGTGTATTTGCTATTATGATGTGAGGATGTGAAAATGACATTTGATGAAGAGTAGCAGACAATACATATATAAACTACATGTTATGTATATAGAAGACTACATTTTGTAGAATTCCCAGCACTATTACTTAACCTTCATCTAAATATCTTACCTCTTGTGCTTCGTGGGCTATTAACTGGTCCATTAACAATTTCCGCCGTCTTTTCTCCCTTTGCTCTCGTGCAAAAGCATCTTCTTCGAGGCGTTTCTGGATTTTTTTAATGTACTCATCATCTGAGTAAGTATTTAACAAATCGGTAGTTGTCTGGCCTGCTGGATCTAAAGAAGTCTTGGATGCACTAAGAGTAATAGTTTTTATTTTAGATTTTTAAAAAAATAATGTGATCCCATGCCACTATCTGTGACTATGGAGAAAGACCTCAGGAGAGGGGATCCCTTAAGTTCACTGTTAATTTATTAATACAAGCACTGAAGCAAATATTTGAAATCAGTGTGATACCCTTAGCTTATCAACAGATCCCATTTGCTTCACCCCATTTCTAAACTCTCTTTCTGTGAGGTCCTTAGAATCAGCGTTTTTGTTTTTTGTTTTTTTTTGAGACAAGTGTTTGCTCTTGTTGCCCAAGCTGGAGTGCAATGGTGCAATTTCAGCTCACTGCAACCTTCACCTCCTGGTTCAAGCAATTCTCCTGCCTCAGCCTCCCAAGTAGCTGAGATTACAGGTACGTGCCACCATGCCTGGCTAATTTTGTATTTTTAGTAGAGACAAGGTTTTACCATGTTGGCCAGGCTGGCCTCCCACTCCTGACCTCAGGTGATCCACCTGCCTCGGCCTCCCAAAGTGCTAAGATTACAGGCATGAGCCACTGCACCAGCCTGTTCTTTCACTTTTTATGATTTTCATTCTACCCAGAGATTCTGGATTTCTTTTCCTCTTGTTCCTGTTGGCTCTGGGCCTCTGGCCTCCTCTGTTTTGAATCAACAGTAGGCAGACTATTGATAACCCAAGTGTCAGGGAAGGCAGAGCTCTGCAACAGCAGACCAGGCACACTAATGCCAGGTCACTAGAGAGTACTTCTACATACAGATGGTTCCATATACTACACTCTTCCATCACCTATGAAGTGCAAGTTACTCTATGAATTCCCAGATGAATTTCTAAGCGCTTAGAATAGTGGTTGAACTCTTATTGAAAACACAGCAGTTGAAAGTTGGCTTGCTTATCATGCCACACACATAAGCACAGGTCTAACAGGCTTCTTACCCATGTCCTAGAGACTCAACTGAGAAGACTCAACTGAGAGCTCTTGTCCTATCTCATGTCCACAACATAAAGGATCAGGAAGAATCCAGTAGTCTTCCCAACAGAAAGTTAAACACATTCAATTTAGTGAGACAAATGGTGTCTTAATATACAATTCATAGATTCATTCCAAATTTATCATTAAAAGATACATTTTTATGCACATAAAGATCAAATAATCATCAATTTTCATCTGCATCCTCTTCAAAAAGTAAAAGGAATACAATAATACAAGATATACCATAACGTTATTTGCCTAGGAATAATGAATTTTTATATTACATATAATCATTGTTTTTGTTACAAGTAATTAACATATTTGGTCTACAATATTACTTATAATCTTATTTGAAAAATAAGGACACATTATTAAAGTGTAGAGATGTCATAAATTCTCATATAGACACAAGTATTCTTGTAAAAAACATAGTTAACTCATATTTAATGATGTAATACCTGCATATTTATAATATAGACCATATTGGAGTATAGGTCATAATTTGGAGGTTTGCTGCTCCCAGCTGATCTCCTAGTGAATAAGAGAAGTAGCCTATTTTTCTTCTCTCTGCACCTGTGCCTAGCATGCCTAGCAAGAAGATGTCCGCTAAATTGCAAATAATATGCTAAAAAAACACCATACATGTATAAAAATCAAACTAAAGTTCCGATCATTTTATCAGCAGAGGCTCAACATTTGATTATATTCTGTCAGTGAGAGGAGATGAGCACAAATTATGGAGGTACCAAGCACTCAGTAAGGTCAAAGACAGAGCTTAACCCTATCTATTAAGATTTAGTATTTAATTGCATAGCAAAACACTTTTAGATCTTTCATCAAAAATATTATTACATTTGTACTTAAGTGTGTTGTGTAAAAGATCCTGCCCTGTAGCATGGGTTAATAGCTCTCTCAACACAATATTTATGCTGTCAATAACATACTTAACATATTGCTTCTCCTTTATTAATTAGCCAACCCATCCATCTGTTGTCTTATTCCAATAAAGGTGAAAAAAAGCTACACATTACATACTCGAATAAATATTCATTTTACTAGATGTAGGTTTCTTGAGGGCAGTGATTATATTTTCTTTTTATCTGTTTGCTTGCCAGACCTTCATCGAATGTAATAATTGTATATGTATAATCTATTAGTAACAGAAATCTTGGTTAAATTTGTATTTCTTAAAAAGTAGTTGCTGGGAAAAGGATCTATTAATCCAAATACCAAATTAGAGAAGGCAATAACCCCAGCTAAAGAAAACAAATAGCAGACAGTATTTATTATTCATCTAAAAAATGAAAACATGAAGAAACTTTGCTATGTGGAGAAAATGCAGCATGAGAGCTCTTGCATTACTGGGATTGAGGCATCATTTCATTCTTCCACAAAATAAAAACAATGGACTTTAAGGTGGCATCCTGAGAAACTGTTCAGGAGCAGGCTATGAAAGAGGCAGCTGCAGAAAGTACTCCTGAGGTTCAAGCTGGGAGATTTTATTGCCTTCTGGCGTTAAGTTAGTGTGAAGTTTCTCAATGTGCCCAGAACATTCTTGATTCTAAGCTAAGATTCAGAATGAACTAAAAAAGTAGTGATTAATGAAATGGCTCAAGAAGGGTCCTATATCGTAGCCTTAGCCTTTGTTTTCTTGAAAAGTTTGCTCTACGCCAGCGTTTCCCAACATTTTTCTTTTTAAGGCCGAAAGAGAAAACGATCTTTGTGTAACACACTGGAAAGGATTTAGATTCTCAGATAAACTGTTCACAGCCAGAGAGGTAACTGGCCCAGGGACTTCAGCTGCCCCAGGCCTTCTCTTCCTGCTGTAAGTGAGGGTGTCAATATGTCATGTGCCCTCTGCTGGAAATCTTTGGCAGGACCAAGCAGAGGTTTCTGTGATAAACGGACCTGACACTGTTATTTCCCTCCCTTTTCTCTCAAAATAGAGCTCCAATTTTATGCAGGGAAACAGTGTGCCCAGTTAGAGACTACATTTCCCAGCTTCCCATTTTGCTAGGTGTGGCCATGTGACTGAATTCTCTCCAATAAGATATAAGCAGAAATGTTACATGGGACTTCTGCGAAGGCTTTTGAAAGAAGCTATTTCAGATAGGAGATATCTACTTTTTTGTCTGTCTTCCTTCCTGATATCTGGAATATGGGCCAAATGGCCAGAGTTCCAGCAAACATCTTGTATCGTGAATGTAACCTTAAGGATGGAAACCACACAACAGGACAGTGATGCAAAAGTGAAGAAAGGAGGAGCCTCAGTCCTTGATGACCTTGGAGCTACAGCATACACTATGGGTCGCTTATCTCCTGATTTCTGTTACATGAGAGGTAAGCTGATTTCCTTCTAATTTAATTCACTGTTGTTTTGAGGTTTCTAAAACTAACTAATAGAGACCTAGGTCTGGTTGGGTTGGCAAAGGCAATAGGAAACAGGTAAATGTTTGCAGCTGCAATGTACAGGGATGATCTTTAAGACATTTAATAGCTGACATTGCAAGGACACTAACCAATAGAAATAGATACTGCTGCAGGGCCTGAAAGACAGTGCTGTGCTTCATCTTAACTCTGGTTGCTAAATTGTGTGGAAATTGAGGGGTCCCAGGAAAGGGGCAGGCCAGGGAGCTACGGAAAGTCACATTCATCAAATAGCAAAGTTTTCAGTAGTTTAAGATGGCCTTTCTGGTGGACACCAACTGTTTATCATCACAGAGCCTGTGGCTAGCGAGGTGAGTGAAAGAATTAGAAGAAATTGGTAGTTTCATGGGCCAAAGTCAGGGTAGGTGTGCTAGGGTTCAGACAGTGACTGCATAAATGAGGAGACTTGGATTACATTGTTTTTATGGGTCAGGAGCAACACTGAAAAATGGAAGTGAGAATCAGAATAGGGCATCAGG
Source organism: Ateles fusciceps (assembly GCA_036589455.1). Lineage (NCBI taxonomy): Eukaryota > Metazoa > Chordata > Mammalia > Primates > Atelidae > Ateles > Ateles fusciceps. The sequence goes on from JAZHEH010000572.1 coordinate 7,630,797, forward strand.
AGTTTCTGCAGAGGGTAGGAGGAAATGTGATGTACATAAGTATTCTCCATTTTGCTTGATTTTCTTTCTTACATCTGACTTCATCATTTCTTCCTTATGGCTCTGATTTTCCTTGCCTCCTCATTTGACCATCTCTCTCTTCCTTCAGAAAATTTTAATATGAAGCTGAAGTATGTAATTTGTTTCTGCTTTTCTTTAGAATTAGTACCTTCTTTAACAGAGATTCATCTCATATTTCATAAGATGTAAATGCATAGAGTTTGGAGACTTTCCATTTAAAAATGCAAAAAATCCCAGTTGCTCCTACATATGTGGTCTCTAATGAATTACTTTCTGTGAATCAATGACCTCCTACAGAAAACAAAGTATGAAGGAGCTTTATCTTTAGGTAAATGAAGCCAATTAATGAAGAAGTTTGTTCCATGAACCCATCAAAGTGTCTGTTTCAGTAACATTTGTTCAATGAACTCATTCACTCAACTTCTTACTGCTAAGCTCTATGCTAACTGCTGAGGCTACAGCCTGATAGAAACAAAACTAGAGTCTAATAAAGGCTTTACCGTGACAAATTTAAATTAGAGGTACCTTGAAACAATTTTAGTGAATGTTTAAAAAATATGTGTGAACTTAGAAGAATAAACATAGCACAGAAAAAATAAATCAACTTTATATTTCATGATAGTCACCTTCTGGATATTTATCAAAGTGTTAACAATCTGAACTTTAGCTCATTTATCTTCCCTAATACACTCTCTGAACCAAGATTCTCTGAAGCGAAAAGATCCTTGGAATAGCTCTTCCAGATAAACTATTTCTATATATTCAAAAGCTACATGTAGAACAGAATGCAGTTTTGTGATTCTGTAAACAGTTCACATCTCACCTTTCTTTTGCTTGGAGATCCTTTTTTATTAATGCTTCAAACATCTTAATTTCATTGGCCACATCCTTTAAAGAAAATTAATCATCAGTTCTCTGCCTCTAAAAACCACTGAAAAATCTTCCTTTACCATATTCATTCAAGTTTATAAAGTGACATGTACTACTAATTCAAGGTAATTAGGACTTAAGATATGAAAAGATGCATTCTAAAATATTTTTATAATTTTGATTTGTTACTTTTAGACTAAGCTAACTACATCTAAGAGAATGTGAAAATTGCCTCCTCTGAATCATTCACTTCATGATCTTGACAGGGTACCAACGGACATTTATTTCATTAGAATAAAGATTATCAAAGAGTCAGGACATAAATTTTTGGATACAAATATTTCTTTTTCGTTTTCTTTCTCTCTCTCTCTTTTTTTACTTATTTGACACAGAATCTCACTCTGTAGCCCAGGCTGGAGTGCAGTGGCACGATCTTGGCTCAAGGCAACCTCTGCCTCCCAGGTTCAAGTGATTAGTGATTCTCCTGCCTTAGCCTCCCAAGTAGCTGGGATCACAGGCATGTGCCACTACACCTGGCTAAGTTTTGTATTTTTAATAGAGATAGGGTTTCACCATGTTGGCCAGGCTAGTCTCAAACTCCTGACCTCAGACAATCCTCCCAACTTGGCCTCCCAAAATCAAATATTTCTTTAAAAATTGTTGTCTCAGGTGTTGTAAACATTTCTCATGCAACCTTATTTACACTATTAATTTGTTATCTGAAGATTAACTTTAGCTCACCTTTGTGTTTTACAAATACTTTTTTTAAAACTTTAATCAGTCTGGGTGCAGTGGCTCACACCTGTAATCCCAACACTTTGGGAGGCTGAGACTCGCGGATTGCCTAAGCCCAGGAGTTCGAGACCAGTCTTGAACACCTGTAGTCCCAGCTACTCAGGAGGCTGAGGTGGGAGGATCACTTGAGCTCGAGAGATTAAGGCTGCAGTGATCCATGATTGTGCCACGGCACTCCAGCCTGGGCAACAGAGTAAGACCGTCTCAAAAAAGAAACAACAACAACAGCAACAAAACTTTAATCAACTGAGGGACATATGAGAGGTAGACACTGAAATGGAGTCAGATAAAAGCCTCTGTAGGTGGTAATTTTAGAATCCAAGTAGAGGATATTTTGTTAGTATTTAAAAAACAAAAAAAAAATGTGGATTAATGTAAAATTCAATGGATTTAGGAATCAGAGAGATCTGTCAGTCTCTGCTTTACTAGCAGTGGGTAAAACATGTCAACTTTCTGGGTCTGTTTCCTCATCTACGAAATAGGAAAAATGATATCCTACTTAGAGAGTTGTCTACAAATTAAAGATAAAGTGAAGTGCCCGATCCACAGCTTGACATACAGCACATGTTCAATAAATGGTAGTTATTAATCATCTTTGTGGGTCACATGGGAGAATATTAGTAATCATGGTAGCAGTATGCAGTGTGAATTGCAGGAATTAGTATCAAACTATAAAACTGCTCTCCTGTGAAAGAGAATCAGATTGTATCTTACCGAAATGATTGACAGTTGATGCGGTCTAGTAAAATGTCACTTGTATAGTCATCTTAAATTTAAATATACTGATAGAAACAAGTCACTTAACATTCCTGGGATTCACAGAAAAATAGTGCGTGATGATGAGGAGGAACTGAGTAAAAATATATAGTAGGAATGGCATATGTATGCTATGTGTACCTTGACTGGCCCCTGCTGTACCCAAGGCAGTTACGACCTGTTATAGTTTGGATGATTGTCCCTGAAAACAGCATATGAAATTTGATTCCGATGTTGAAGGTGGAACCTAATGGGAGGTGTCCGGGTCATGTGGTGGGTCCCTTGTGAACAGACTGATGGCCCTCCCTGGGGGGTAAGTGAGTTCTCACTCTATTAGTTCCCATGAGAGCTAGTTGTTAAAAAGAGCCTGGCACCTTCTCTCTCACTCTCTTTCTCCCTCATGAATAGACTGATTCTCTCCCTAAGGGTGAGTTCTCACTCTATTAGTTCCCAAGAGAGCTGGTTGTTAAAAAGAACCTGGCACCTTCTCTCTCCTCTCCCTCCATCCCCCACTCTCACTTTCTCTCTCCCCAAGTAATATTTGCGCATCCTGGCTCGACTTCCCCTTCCCCTTACTAAGGCCCTCACCAGATACCCATTCTTGAATCTTCCATCCTTCAGAACCATAAACTATATAAACCTCTTTTTCTTTATAAATTATCCAGCCTCAGGTATTCTTTTATAGCAACACAAATGGGTAAGACATGATCCATTACAACAGCAGCTATTCTGGCCTAGATTGTTACTGACCACAGAATCCTTTTCAACATAGGAGTCCAGACTGCCATTTAATAGGAGTTTGTCATTCCTGGCCTAAAGCTACATTCTTTGTTCTGAACAAATAACAATATAACATGAGTTGAATATGCACAGAGTGGAGGAATTCTAAATGAGAAAGGACAAGGTCAGAGACAGTTTGGAAAGCAAGTGTGAAGTTTTGGGAGGTCTCTATATGTTTCAGAGAAAGACCATTCTTTAGTTAAGATAAACACAGCACAATAGTAAGGGATTATCACTTACCTCTGCCTCTTTTTTCTTTTTCATCATTTTTTGGGCCTCGAGTGCTTTCAAAGTACGATTTGATGTAGGTTTAGGTATCTGTATGACAGCTGCTTGGATTTTGGCCATTATTTCATTTTGTCTTCTTCTGTTTAAGTATTGCTGAATATCCCATATACATTAGTTTAGTTATTCAGAATAACAGTCAGAACAGGCAATATAATACACTCACAGGTACAAATATATAAAATTTATCTATTGAAATTTTCAGAACCCAGCCATTAGCCAAGGGTCTAGGTGTCACAATTGTGTAATGTTAAGAAGCAGGTGTCAGTATGACTTATTGTGAAAAGTATAATGTTAAAACACAATTCTGGAATCTGCAAATTACATCTGTTAAATGTCTGTATTTTCATTCTGTGTGATGATACTAAAAGGACAATAAAGATGTCCCAAATAAAAATAAGAGTATAATTCTTTTCCAATCCTACTGTCATGACCTTACCAAGCATGGGAAGAAAAATATTCTATCTCTGAAGATGGTCCAATGAGAAAATTCTATCTAGGAAGCAATTTCTAGCAGGGCTCCTGGGAAACCCAATAAAAATGACAAACTTCTCCAAAACTGGCCACACTTAAACAATGAATTCAGGGGCAACCTCACACACTGAATTAACACTAAATTATATGGTATCATTATTGGATGATCTCTTCTGTATGTAGGCAGTAGTTATTTTAAGATGACTATAAGCAGGAGAATGTAATTGAAAAGAAAAAGGATCTGAAAATCAGATAAAATATTTTAAAAGTAAATGATTTAAGAAGTAACATGTAAAACTAATCATTACTTTACTACTAATACATTATATTAGAACTAATAGGATCATTAGCTCCCATGTCCAAAGATAAAAAGTTTCAATTTACCACTAAAAAGGCATAAATGGTAGACAATTTTCTTCATTTCATTTTCCAAAATATAAATATTTAATTGCAATATGTTTATCTTTTCTTTCTTAAGAAGATTTGGAAGACACAGCATCTCCCTTTTGCCTTATTTGCTCCCTGTGATTATTTGAACATAATTTATTTCAGACTATTTAATGGTATCATATTTCCTTTTCCTCAACTTTCTTGGAGACTGTCTGCATTGGGCTTGGCACGAATGGACAGGCTGGTTCCACACAAAGAGCCAAAGCAGTTGGTCTCAAACACTACTTTAAGAGTGCGTTGTCTCTTTATCATGTAACACCAAAGGGAAGTATAATCCTTTATTTACCCTCTGGCAAGTAAGAGAATTGCATGATCTTCCAGTTTGTCTCTCATCTTTCCTTTCTTCCCCATAAGGAGCTGACTACATTCAGAATATGTTAATTTGTGATCATTCCAAATAAATATATGAATTTAAAAAGTGATTTTACAGTACAATGGGAAGAACTACATAATTATTTGCCTGTAGTTTGCACATTCCATATACCCAGTCACCTGAAATACTCTTAAAAATCTTTAATGATTTCATGTACCATTATTCTCTCATCCATAAAGGCACAGAAGATCTTTAAAGAGTTTTAAAGAAATTTGAGAAGGAGCAGAGAGTTAGTCAAAGCAAGAAGCAAGGGCCAGGAAGAAGTTAAGAGTTGTTCAGGGTGATTGAAGAGGTATGCAAGCAGATTACCTCCAAGAACAGAGAAATGGGCAGGACCAAAAGACCAAGTGGTTGCAAAAGAGGAGAAAGCGAGGGGACAATGTCTGATCTGTCTCCCTCATTGGTGACAATGGTCACGTGCCTTTGACCAATGGGGTAGCTAGTAGCAACCTTCCATCACTAAAGCAGCTGAAACATTGATTTCTATCAGTGAAGGAGATCCAGTTGTCTTGCTACTCCAGAGGATGGCAGTTCTTGTTCTCAGCCACAAGGAGGGGTAACAGTCAGCAAGAGTCAGGATGGAGAAAAGGAGCAAGGGAGAGAGAGAAAGGGTGAGAGTAGGGCAGGACAGTCACGCATGAGGAAAGTGCAACTTGTGCTACATTACTGCTTATGCAATGTGTACTATAGGCATACATCACAAACAGTATACTATGCACTACTAATGAATTTCTGAAAAAATAGTTCTATGAAACCTTTTTGATATCAAAGTATCTTTGCTCTTCCTTGAGTTTTTGAAATCTTTCAAGTTTCTCAAAATGCAAATGGGCGAGATCTTCTTTCATGTGCTTATATTTTTCTTCAAACCTGCATGTAACTCGCATCAGATTGAAATCAGTTTGACGTGGTATCATGTGTCTAAGTCTCTAAATGAAAAAAGCATTTCAAAAGATTTTGTTATTAGAGAATGAAAAGTACATTTTCATTATAAGCACAAATAAAATTTGCCTTCAAAATGAAATTCTTTGAATTGCTATTGTTATTAGTTAGGCTAAATTCAAGCCCCATTTCAATTACTCATTCTTAATTGATGTAAGCGCAATTACAAAAACATTATCATTTGTGTTCCTTCTTACAAAATAGCCTTATATATACTTGCAGAGTCAAACTTTTTAACTGAGTTTAATTTTCAGTAAATGGTATTTATATTCTTGGAAATACATTTTTGCAGAAATAATTTCATTAAACCAATTTTAATATAGAAGAGATAATATAAGAAGCCAGATTCTTCCCATTGCTTAGCCACTCCTTAGTAAAAAGTGAAGAAACATTAAAACTTCCTACGTTTGTGTTTCAGCTTTACCACCTACTAGCTGCATCAAATTGGGCAAGTTACCTAATCCATTGGGCTTAAGTTTCACCATCTGTAAAATGGAATCTTAAAAGTACCTATCTTTTACGACTGTTATGAAGATCAAGTGAGATAACATTTATAAAGCACCTGACACAGGGCTTGGCATGTCACTAGGTAGGTTCAAGAAATTTCAACCATTATTAATATTACCTGCATCTCTTCTCATCTACTATCAAAGAAGATGACATTTCTACTTCTTTCCTAGGATATCACCTCTTCCACACAAACCACTGATTGCATACTCCTCTCATCCCCAGAGCGCCTTTTCCCATCTGGTCCTCATACCATTTTCATCTTCCTGCCACTGATTCTTTTTTCAACTGACAAGCTGCCCCAGTCTCTCGGTCCATAAAACAAGCAATCTCATATTTACTTGAGCTTTTCTCTCCTACTGTTCTCTTCTTTACCTCCACATTTCTTGAAAGAATAATCTATGCTACCCTCTTCCTCATTTCCAATGTCCTTCTTAACTCACTACATTCCATACCACTCCAAAAGAACATTTTTCTCTCCCTAATACATAAGCTCTAAGATGGTTGGGGCTTTTCCTATGTTTGTTGTGCAAATGCTTCACAAAAAGTAGGAGCCCAATAAATATTTGTTCAGTGAATGAACTATTGACTCTGGAAGTTCACCCGTGACCAACATCAAATGAGCTAATAGGCTCTTGTTTGTCTTCATCTACACAGCTCTTACAGCACTTGCTACTGTTGACTGCTTTACAGTTTGTTATATATAAACTGTATATAAACTCCACTCCAGTTAATCCACACTTCTTCTTGAAGCTGCAAATATGTCCAATTCTGAACTCTGAGGCAGGAAGAAATAAGCATCCTTGTTTTTATAGTTGGTAAAATTGAAGCTGAGAGTTGTTTAGAGGATGGCTCAAAGTTAACCAGCTTGCAAGTGAAGGAGGCCTAATGCAATATTAAATTATTCATATTAAGCCTAATCTGATTTCTAGTTCTCAAACAGTGCTGAGTCCATTCTGCTACCAGACTTGTAACGATATCCATGAAGAATGGACAAATATAAACACGGAGATGGCCCTGATATCTATTATGTCATTGCTGCTTCAAAAATTAAATTAAAAAATATAATACTGTCCGTTTATATTTACTGTTTTGCATCAGTGCAGCACTCAAGATTATTCCAGAGGCCCTGTAAAAGTTAATGCACTTTGTTTACCATAGGGAATTGCATAAGAACTGGAGAGAATTGTCAACTAAAAAGTCGTATCAATTAGTCAATAACACATTTAATGAGTATTTACAATGTTTGAAGCATTGTACTAGACATATTCATCAAATCTGATGTACTAAAAATCTGGTAAGATCATATGACAAATAAATAATGAATAGTTAGCCAACAATATCAGTGTCAGGAGGGTAAAACAAAGAGTGTGAGAATTACACTCTAGAGTTCCAAAGGAAGAAACCATGTGTACTGGGCTGCATAGTAGACAGAGAAGAACAGTTTGGGGAAGAGGAGAGATGAGAGAAGAAGGAGTTTGGGTGTGAAGGAAGGAAGAGCAGGAATAGACAGTCGTGTTTAAGCACAGATTGTCAATTAATGCAGAAGAAAGAAACACTATGCTGAGGACTAGAAAGAAGTAAAAATAGGTTTCTGAGCAGAAGAATCCAATAGAAATTAAATTTAGGGAAGATTCATTTAGCAGTTGATTGACTTTTCAGGAAAGACTGAAGATTAAGAGACATTTTAGCAGGTTCCTTCAGTAGCTGATAAGAAGATCTGAGCAGAAATGACAGGGTAGAAACGGAAAGAGAGGAGCAGGCACAAAAAGTACTAGGCCTGTAGTCCCAGCTACTTGGGAGGCTCAGGTGGGAGGAAGGCTTGAACTCAGGAGTTCGAGACCAGCATCAGCAAAAGAGCAAGGCCCTGACTCTCAAAAACAACAACAAAAAAATTACTGGAAATTATAAAAAGAGTTTGATAAGCTATTGCCAATATGGGTAGGCTAGAGAGAGACGTCAAAAATGGGTAAATAAATTCAAAACACTAATATAAAATAGAACCCAAGTATGGCCACTAACATATGTAAGGGATATATATACTTAATGAGGCTTCTTTGTGAATTCAATATCATTGTCATTTCTCTTTACCAAGTTTTACATTGTGACATATTATAATGCTTTTTTATGTATCTACCTCTTGAAAAGTATCCCTTTTCATGTTTTGAAGTCTTAAATTTGTCAGAGGTTGCATGGTTTGCATCTCCAATCCAGTCAATCCACTTTTCTTCTTTTTCTGAAGAGCAATGTACAATTGATATAAAAGCTTTGTTGCCACACCAGGCTTTTCTGTGATGATGCCATGGGCCACATTCTGATCAAACTGCACACCCAGAAGGTGAAGTGTTGGCTCCAAGCGAGAAAAATTATTAAGTTTGGCACTGGAAACCCTGGACAGTAAAACATTTTACATAATTAGACATTAGCATTAAATTAAAGACAAACAACAAATATCAGAGGTATTATCATGATCCAATATTCTGAATTATTTCGTGTTCTTTTAACTGTATCATTCCTCTCTAAAACCACTCTAAAGTAAATGCATTGAGATTTTTAATTGACCATGTCTACCTGAACTGTATGCATTCATTCCTCTTAAATGGCTACACTAAAACTTTTCTGCTCTAAATTGACAATAGAATTTCTTCAGAAGTGAATACAGAAGTCACAACACCTAAACTTGATATACTGTTCCTAGTATACTATTTCTCAAGAGATTGCATTCAGGTAGTGGTTCTAAGTCTTTTGTTTTTGAATCACAGATACCTTTGAAAATCTGAGAGCTATGGAACATTTTTTTACAGAAAAAAAACATATATTTACATATATAGACAGAGTGTATAACATCTTAGAATGTTTTTGAACCTCTTATAGTCTAACCTAAAAGTGCCCATCCCCTAAAAGGATGTGGAGCTGAGGAAATGTAAGAGTGATTTCTAAATATGAATGAGGAGCCAGCACCATGAGATGGCCAACGTCAAGAAAAGTAGTGACGCAATACCTTGAATTCATGTTGTGGGCATGTGGTGCAACTTACTGTCCTATTTCCTCTGTGTACTAATAATTCTTCTAACAGAAATACTTAGCAACATATATCTAGTATATTATACTACATCAATCAAATTTCAAATAAAATATTTTAAATTAGTAAAAGAGAAACAGGCCTTGGAGGAGACAAAGAGATAAAGCATGCTACAAGAAAACCTTTTCAGCGTGAGACTAAACATACTTTTTTGTAGGTCTTCTCAGGTCCAATTTTGCAATTTGTTTCTCCACAAATCACCATACAGTTGGAGATACAACATTTGCCTAAAATGACTCAGGTAAAGCAGACCATGTTTTGAAGAGTATGATTGTGAAAGAAGATAGTCAAATCAATGACATGTGCTTCCATTCTCTGGGCAGGCATCTATCACCCCTTTTGATCTTCCATCACTTCCCTTCATGCCCTTCCCATCCTAGGAGTCCTGTGTGCTTTGCTCACTACACATAATTGGAAAGACATGAACTGAGAGCCATCTGTCAGAGCTTGGTCTGGGTTATAACCTTGGGCTACAGATTTTAGGGTCATGCTAACTCAGGAGGGAGAGTCCAAAAGCAAACATTACCCATTTCCAAATTTTGTCAATGCTGTAGCCCTGCACTCAAGAAAAATAGAGAAGCGTTTTCTCTTTCTCTTACTTGTATCATGTGGCTCCCAGAATGCAGTTAATAAGCCTGTTAATGTTACAGTTCAGTTACCTACTAGGGTTTAAATGTCTTTTATGAACTGGCCAAAGTATGTAGGTATAACAATACTGCTTTCTGGAAGTTTATTTCTAATCAATCAAAATTTGGGGAACAGAACTTGTGTGTCAGTTGGTGGAAGCTGAATCTTGTTACAGCATGAGTAGAATTGGAATGACAGGATAATCAACAGTTGTTTTTTTGAACACAGAAAAACCACTGGGACATGTTTGTCCTGGAGACAGAGCATATGAGGTAAACAATAACCTCTGAAGGAATAAGAAATGTATGTTAGAAAAAGCCTTTTCCCTCTCTACTAGCAGTCCTTACTTGCCAGGAGGCTACCTATCTCCTTCCCTTCTTGCCATCTGGCAAGGGAATACATCTTCTTACAAGGTAAGTAGTAGCTGCCCTCCCAGAAATTGTCTTGACTGTTTACTTTTAAAACGATGAATCTGGCCAGGCGCAGTGGCTCACGCCTGTGATCCCAACACGCTGGGAAGCTGAGGTAGGCAGATCATGAGGTCAAGAGATGAAGACCATCCTGGCCAACATGGTGAAACCCCATCTCTACTAAAAATACAAAAATTAGCTGGGTGTGGTGGTGTGCGCCTGTAGTCCCAGCTACTTGGGAGGCTGAGGCAGGAGAATGGCTTGAACCTGGGAGGTGAAGGTTGCAGTAAACCAAGATCGTGCCACTGCACTCCCGCCTGGTGACAGAGTGAGACTCAGTCTCAAAAAAAAAAAAAAAAAAAAAAAAAATTAAAAATTTAAAAATTAAAAAAAAAAGACAAATCCTCTCAATTTTCACATTTGTGAAGTAATAAAAATATTCAAATCAGGGTATTCTTTCAGAGTTAGATGAGTTATTCCTAGAATTAAATCATTTCCAAGATGAGTAACTCTGAGTTATTTACAAAATATATTTCCAGTTTACATTTTAAACTAAAAAACTAAAAGTGTTAGATAAGATCCCAAATCATGAGCCCTGGCACAAGGGGCCTAAAAATTAGGCTATGACAAAAAAGGGATTATTTTCCTCACGAAATATACCCATCACAAAGGTCATACCTATGAGATTGACTTATCCTTGTTTAAAAGACCATGTGCCCTGGGGAATAAATGGGTTGTTCCAAGAATTGAAGATGGATGATATTTCATTCTCAATACAAGTAGGACCCTCTTCCCACATTAAGGAATGGAATGATTCTTGGTGAGAGAGAAAGTTAGTCCTTTGTACTATATGACAAGCAGCGCTGTCACACAGGACACACACGTGTCCTAAGGTAGAGGAAGAGTGTGAAATCCACCCTTTGCTGAGATTGCTAAGCCCTGTCCCTGGCATGACACTGCTTCATCCAAAATGGGGCTCCTTTTTCCTTGTACAAAGGTGTCTCTGTTCACCGAGGCCTGCATTTTCACAACTGTTTCCAGCTAGATGGGGACCCTTTTCCATTTCACACATAGGCCCTCTGTGGTCCTGCCAACAAGAGCCTCTTCAGTGTACCTGAAACACTGCATCTGTGATTTGGTCAGGATGGTCCTTGAACTCTCCCATGGTTAAGTAGATATATTCTCTGACATCACTCATTTATTCATTAAAAACAATATTATGAGCCTGCTCATAATATTATGGGCCAGGACAATGCTTGGAGCACAAAGAATAAACACACTCTGCAACTTTCAGGATATTTGAGGAGTAAACATTCATTTATCATTCATCAAGCATTGCTTGGGCTCCTTCATTTGGCAGGTAAGTTCTTATCAGAACTGATTTAGCTATTGATCTGATAAGAACTTATAAATAAATAAATAATTAAAACTTGATAAAGATAATGTAATAAGGAAAGGGATGTCCAAAGTATTATTAGAACAAAGAGAAAAGGGAAACTAAATCTACTAAGAAAGCAAAAGCAAGTTGAGAGAAGGAGAAAATTTTTACCTGGCCCTTCAGAATAAATACAAGTTTCTCATGGTAGAAGTGAAAAAATAACATTGATTTGCAAAGGTACGAGGCATAACAAAAACACATGATGTGTGTGGACCAGAGAAGCTTAGGTTAGGATTCTAGGTTGATGGGAAATATAGCTGGAAAGGTGAACGAGAGTCACACTGAGAAGCACCTTGTAAGCCATGACCTTGAGAATGACAGAGAGACTGGAACACTTGAGTTTCTTAAGCTGATGGGGATATCACACCTACAGATGGGAGTGTAGAGTTTTAGCTTCATGTTGGGACGTCTAAACAAGGTGTCTCTCTGTAGAATTTATTAGGAAATGTAGGCATTCATTAATTTAAAATACATTTACTGAAAGCTAAATATGCACCAGGCCTATGTTAAGCCCTACAGATACAAAGGAAAATAACCTAATACCCCTAACTTCATGGTGTTTTACGCAATGTGAAAGAAACACAGATAAAGAAATTGACAAAAAAGTGATCAGTGTTATAAAAATTAAATGTTTAAGTTGAATTTCTAACTTTGATAAAGGATAAACAGCAGCAACAACAACAAAAGGATTGGAAACCTGGTTACGTGCAAGTTATAACCCATCAATCTGTACGTGTAAGAACTCCTGGAGCACAAAAAAAGAGAAGGAGGGCATGGACACTGGCCAACCTACCCTGGCATTCTTATACCTTGGAGCCTAATCCAGCTTCCACTGGTGGCAGCAAAGCTAGGAACAGAGGGAGCGAAGGGCTGAGAGGGCAGGCAGAGTGGGCGGCTGGGGATAACAAGGAATTTATATGCCATGTCCTTGAGGAAGAGATGCATGATATGAGATGTAGGTATGGATTAGAATGTTACCCTGTATACTAGAAGCTCAAGAAATTGGATGAGATTAGCAAAAAAGGGTTTATTTGGCATGACAGTATAGTTTTAATCTATGGCTTCTTTTGTATCATACAGTTACTATATGTAAAATTAGCACAATCTGGATTATGAAAGAAGAATTCACCTCTAGTGTGGAAATATCAGAGATGCTTTTGTCCAGAAGTCTTATAACACAGGTACAGCTTCACAAAGGCCTATCATTACAGGCAAACAAAACCAAGAAATACCTGAGCGGGAAGTATCAGGTTAAAATATTATGGATTTGAAGTAGATTTTCATAAATGGTAGAGTGAGAACCTCCAAAAATCTGTTTGTCCTTAAAGGCAACAATAACACTGACAAAAATTGTAAAAATCAACTTTTTCATAACTCTGGGAATTAGCTAAAGGCTTGCAACAACTCAAGGAGCATTTATTTAAGAAGAGCTGCTGAATAGTGGTAACAACAGAGAGCTTTTTGTCCCTTTAGCTTGCTCCATTTCCACATCCCTCTTCCTAGCTCCATGGTGGCTGTGAAAACCAGCAGCAGACTTACAGCCATGGCAGCTATAAAAACCACCAGTTTGGCAGTCATCAAAGCAGACAGATTTGAAGCATCTTCAAAAGACCTGTCTTCAGAGTGTTTCTTTTCTTTTCTTTTTTTTTTTTTTTAGACAGAGTCTTGCTCTGTCACCCAGGTGGGAGTGCAATGGCGCAATCTTGGTTCACTGCAGCCTTCACCTCCCAGGTTCAAGCAACTCTCTTGCCTCAGCCTCCCAAGTAGCTGAGATTACATCACCTTCCACCAGAGCCAGATAATTTTTTGTATTTTTAGCAGAGATGGGGTTTCACCATATTGGCCAGGCTGGTCTCAAACTTCTGATCTCAGGGCATCCAGCCACCTCAGCCTCCCAAAGTGTTGGGATTATAGGTGTGAGCTGTCACACCCGGCCCAGAGTATTGCTATTTGACTAACTGGTAGTGTTGTGAAAATCCCCCATTTTCAGGCCTTGTCATTATTTGACCTGATGGAGCTTGCTCGTTGAAAAAAGTCCTATCCCAAGGGTGTTGGTAAAAAACAATCATAGTAATTATTTATAATCAAAGTTACCTGAGACAGTAAAACCAGGTGGAACAAAGAAGAGCCTGGCCAAAAACTAAAAAAGGAAGACCTATGAATGAGATGTCTATTAGGGACTCTGAGGCCATATGCATGTGTAGGAATGTATGGATGCCTAGGAAAGACATGAAGAGGTCCAAATCTCTCACCTTTGGCTGACTTTGAAATGTTGCACAAGCAGGAAGTAAAGGCTAAGGGAAAATTGTAAACTGCCAGAGCACTGAAAACATGCTGCAATCCACTCACAGAGTTTCTTAGCAATGGAAAATGTATTGGTTCAAGATACTGAAAGGTATCTCTATTCAATTGCTGACCACTAAGCTAATCAAGTAGAGATTTTAGTTGCAGTATGCAAGAGGGAATATAGACTTTACAGAATTAGTCCAGGAGAGTCACTAAACAAAAACAAAACAAAACAAAACAAAAAGCAGAAGCAGCAGCAACAACAAACCCTGAGAATTTGTAATAGTCTGAACTGAAACTTTATATTATTTTAAATGTCCAGTTTTCAAAAATTATGAGACACACAAACAGGAAGATATGACCTATACGTAAGGAAAAAAAAAGTGAATAGAAACTCTGTGGGGAAGTCTTCGACAAAGACCTTTAATGACCTATTATAAATACGTTCAAGAAAGGAAAAGAAATCATGTATATAAATTATTTTCCGGTTTAGAAAAAAAAAAGTGCAGCTTACTGTCAGTGCTCATTTAATTTTACATAAATACAATCTTTGAGGCTGAAGCAAGTCTGACTAATTTTCAATGTAAAAATAAAATACAAAAACTGTTCTTGGAGTTATTTCTAAACAGAACAAACACCAGGATCATCTGAATCATCAGAATTGTGTATTTTGGAAAAATTAAATTCATCAAATAAATCTTCAGCCAACAACTGTTGGAGAACAATGGTAACATTATGCATAGGAATGCTATGTTTTCTAGGATTTGACATTTTTGGTGATTGAGAATTACTACATTTTGTAAATGGAAACACCGCTACTAAAAACACAATCCTGTACGTAGAATGACATCTTTTGTTTCCAAAGTCTATACGCTAGAGCAATGCAAAAACAATAATAAAAGCAAGATATTTCATGGCAAAGTTATCTCAGGGTAAATGCTGCAGCTGCAAGCACTGCTAGCTAGCGTTCTCAAGGTAAATGGGAAAACAGTTAAACTTAAAAGAAAGTATGAGAATATTGTTTCAACACAAAGAGAATATCAATAAAGAAACAGAAATTATAAAAATAGAAACAAAGTGAAATTCTGAAGTTGAAATGTACAACTGAAATAAAACTATTCACACTAAGAGTTCAACAGCAAACTACAGTTAACAGAGGAAAGAATCTGAGAACCCAAAGATAGGTCAACTAAAACTATTCAGGGGGAGGGAAAGAAAAAAGCATGAAGAAAGATGACCAGAATCTCAAAACATGTAAGTCCACTCTAATCATGAGGAAAACATCAGAGAAATTACAACTGAGTGACAATCACATCACTAGTATTCTTCAAAACTGTCAAGATCATCCAACATAAGAAAAGTCTATCTGAATAAATATCAGATTCAAGAGAGCCTAAAGAGATATAATTATTAAACATAATATGATATGCTGGATGGGATTCTGGAACAAAAAAGACATTAGGTAAAAAATTTTTAAAAATCCTAAATGGCATATAGATTTTATTTGATAATAATATGCAAATATTGGCTCATTAATTATAATAAATGTACCACACCAATGTAAGATGCTAGCAATAGGTATGACTAGATATGGACAATATAGGAAATCTGTGTATTATGTTGATAATTATTCTGTAAATCTAAAACTGCACTATAATAAAAAGTTTATTTAATAATTAACAAAGCCTCAGAGACCTACAGGACATCACCAAGAATTCCAATATACACATAACTGGAGAATGATATGGGAGAGAGAAAGAAAGGGGACAAAAAGAATCTTGGAGAAATAGTGGCCAAAATATCACAAATGTAATCAAAGATATGGATCCACACATCCAAGAATCTTAATGAACTATAGTAGGTTATTCACAAAGATATCTACACCTAGATGTATTATAGTCAAACTCTTGAAAGATAAAGACAGAGATAATCTTAAAAGATCAAGAGAAAAACAAGTCATCAAATACAAGAGCTTGTTTATAAAATAAGCAACTGACTTCTCATCAGAAATTAGGAGGGCCAGGAGACAGTCAGATGACATGGTCAC
The DNA here is from genome assembly GCA_036589455.1 of Ateles fusciceps. Lineage (NCBI taxonomy): Eukaryota > Metazoa > Chordata > Mammalia > Primates > Atelidae > Ateles > Ateles fusciceps. The sequence continues at coordinate 7,646,976 of JAZHEH010000572.1, forward strand.
AGTGCTGAAAAAGAAAAACTGCAAATCAAGACTTCTATGTCTGGTAAAAATATGTATCAACACTGAAGGATAAGCAAAAACTAAGATAACTCATTGTCAACGTACCTGCCCTATAAGAAATACTAAAGAGAATCCTTAAGTCCTAAATGAAAAGACAATATCCGGTAACTCAAATCACATGAATAAATTATAAAGCACATCAGTAGAAGTAAATACAAAGAGTAATATAAAAAATAGTTTAAACATATTTTTGTTTATAATTATTTTCTTCTTATCTGATTTAAAAGTTAAATGCATACAGCAATAATTATACAACTAACTTGATGTCCTTAAGATGTAATTTATAGGACAACAATAGCACAAAAAAGGAGGAGACAATTGAGATACATTGGAGCAATTTTTTTTCTATACTAGTGAAATTAAAGTAGTATTAATCTGAATAGTTTGATTTAAAGTGTTAATTTTAATCTTCATGAAAACCACTAAGAAAATGATTCAAAAATATAGTAAAAGATACAATAAGGGAATTAAAATGGCATTAGAAAATATCTAACACAAAAGAAGGCAGTAGTAGAGGAGTAAATAAAACATAAAACATATAGATAACAAATATCAAAATCATACACTTAAATCCTCCTCCCTAATTAATAAATGGATTAAATAACTACAATTACAAAGAGGGAACTGGAAGAATGGATGTATAATCCAATTGCATGCTTTCTACAAGAAAATACAGTTTAGATTCAAAGACACAAATTTGTTGAGAGTAAAAGGATGGAAAAACATATATCAGGAAAATAATAACCAAAAAAGGACTGGAATGACTATACTATCAGGCAAAATTGACTTTAAGAAAAAAAAGTATTAATTGATAATAAGAATATTTTATATTGTTAAAAAGGTCAATCCCTCAAGAAGACATAACAATTATAAACATATATGTATTTAACAATGGAGCCACAAAATACATGGAGCAAAAATGGAAAGAATTAGAGGGAGAAATAGACAATTCAACAAGAATAGTTTGAGACTTTGGTTCCAACTTTCAATAATGGATACAGCAACTAGGCAGAAGATCAGTAAGGAAATGTAAGACCTAGATAACACTATAAACAGATATCTATACAGATATCTATAAACACTATATTGAGCAACAATAGAATATGTACATATAAAATATTTTCAAAAAGAGAACATACATTAGACCATTTTTAAAAACAGCTTCAATAAACATTACAGCTCTTTTAAAATTTGTCTAGCAGGTTTTATAGCTTTTACCAGAAAACCTCCCACACACAAAAAAATTTCATTAAGTTTAAGGAGATTGAAATAACTGTGTTGTCCAATGACAATGTAATTAAATTAGAAATAAATAATATAGCAAATTTGGAGAATTCAGAAGTACATGGAAATTAAATAACATACTCCTAAATAACAGTGAATCAAAGAAGAAATCACAAGGGAAATTAAAATATTATTTTAGATAAATAAAGATGCAAAATGACATACTAAAATGTATGTGATGCAGCTAAATCAGTGCTTAGAGGGAAATTTATAGCTATCGATCCAAATATTAAAAAAGAAAATCTCAAATGAAAAAGTTACCCATGCATAACAAGAAACTAGAAAAAGAAAACTACACCCAAAATAAGCTGAAGGCCAGAAATGACACTAAGAACAGAAATAATAAAGTAGTTGATATGGTTAAGCTTTGTGTCCCCACCCAAATCTCATCTTGAACTGTAATCCCCATAATTCCAACATGTCTAGGAAGAGACCTGGTGGGAGGTGACTGAATCTTGGAGGCAGTTTCCCTCATGCTCTTCTCATGATAGTGAATGGGTCTCAAAAGATCTGATGGTTTTAAAAACAAGAGCTTTTCTTCACAAGCTCTCTCTTTGCCTGCTGCTATTCATGTAAGATGTGGCTTGCTCCTCCCTGCCTTCCATCAGGATTGTGAGGCCTACCCAGCCATGTGGAATTGTAAGTCCAAAAAACCTCTTTCTTTTGTAAATTGCCCAGACTTGAGTATGTCTTTATCAGCAGTGTGAAAATCGAATAATACACTAATGATGTTGAGCATCTATTCATCTCCTTATTAGTGTGTTAGCTTCTTTGGTGAAATGTCTATTCAGATCTTTGCCTATTGTTAAATTGGATTGTCCTTTTATTATTGAGTTATAAGTGTTACTTATATATTCTAATAGCCAGAAGGAGATGAAAAACTTGTTGGGAACTGGAATAAAGGTGATTTTGCTATGCTTTAGCTAAGAGACTGGCCGCATTTTGCCCCTGCCAAATCTGTGGAACTTTGAACCTGAGAGAGATGATTTAGGGTATCTGTTAGAAGAAATTTCTAAGCAGCAAAGCATTCAAGAAGTTTGCTGCAGGCATGGAGCCCTCATGGAGAACCTCTGCTAGGGCAGTGCAGAAGGAAAATGTCGGGTCAGAGCCCCGACACAGAGTCTCCAGTGGGGTACTACCTAGTGGAGCTATGGGAAGAGGGCAACTGTCCTCCAGAACCCAGAATTGTGATCCACCAACAGCTTGCACCATGCAGCTGGAAAAGCCATACACATTCAACACCAGCACGTGAATGCAGCCAGGAGGGGGCTGTACCCTGCAAAGCCACAGCGGTGGAGCTGCCCAAGGCCGTGGGAGCTCATGCCCTGGATGTGAGACATGGAGTCAAAGGAGATGATTTTAGAACTTGAAAGTTTAATGACTGCCCTATTGGGTTTTGATATCTGTAGAGGGTCCAAGAACCAATACCCCAAGAATACCAAGGGAGGATTGTATCCATAAAATGACAAAGTGTGGCATGGTATAGCCATATAATCAAAATTATTCAAAAAACAAATAGGAAGAAATACTGCTACTTGCTAACATGGGTGAACCTTGAAAACATTTTCCTAAGTGGAAGAAGCCAGTCACAAAATGTCACAAATCATGTGATTCCATTGATATAAAAAGTGTAGAATAGGCAAATCCATAGAAACAGAAAGTAGATTAGTGGGTGCCAGAGGCTGGGTGTTTAGATAGTGGTGATAGTTGTGAAAATACTAAATATGTGAATATACTAAAAACCACTGAATTGTATACTTTAAAACGGTGAATTATGGTACATGAATTATATTTCAATATAGTCACTAAAAAAAAACTATTATGAATTTGGTATTAGTAGTTAAGGTCTATTTTATATTTTTAAAACACAAATAATAATACTAATTATCCACCCAAGGCACTATATGTTGTTTCACTTCTTCTCTTAAAAGAAGGAACAATCAATTAACAAAGAGGAAGTAATCTGGTGTAAAATAAGTCCCATTTAGAGATGAGGTCTTGCTGCAACCATTTAACATTCTCTTCTTTGCACTCTTGAGACAATAAAAAATGTATGTGCCAGGAGGAACAATTTCCATATCAATGGTCTGCTTGGGTGTTTGAGGTTTGGAAGGGATTTTATGATTAATGATTCTTTGAAGCTAACTTTGGACTTTCCAAATGCCAAAGAAATTAACTTTTCTTTAAAGTAAAGAGTAGGCCAGGTATGGTGGCACACCTGTAATCCTAACACTTTGGAAGGCTGAGGCAGGAGGATCACTTAAGTCCAGGAGTTCAAGACCAGCCCGGCAACATGGCAAAATCCTGTTTTCAAGAAAAATATAAAAATTAGCCAGGTGTGGTGGCATGCACCTGTAGTCCCAGCTATGTGGGAAGCCGAGGCAGGAGGATTGCTTGATTCCAGGAGTTTGAATTGTAGTGAGCTATGATCACGCTACTGTACTCCTGCCTGGGTAACAGAACAAGACCTTGTCTCCAAACAAACAACAACAACAAAAAGTAAGGAACAATCTCACTAACCTGCTTTCCAAAAATTCTGAAAAATCATCCTGAAGTTCAAACTTGTGTAGAACTTCTCCAATTAGATAGCCACTGGAAAATGCCTTTGCAAATGACTTGGGACCTGAGTTTCAAAACAATGAGATAAAAAACGTGAATACAATGTTGTGCATAGAGCTAATAATCTCATTATATATACATATACTAAAGACTACACAATTTAACTTGAACTCAAAATGCCATGAATATATTTCTAGAAACATCTTTTAATAGCCAAAGGAAAAGGCTGACGTTTAACAGTAGATATTTTCTAAAGATCTCCAAATAAATATAAATCAATAATTGATGAAATACACAATTTTGAAGGAAAAGAAAGACAACTGATAAAAATTTTTTAAATGCTACCAAGAAAATGTATAAATAACATTAGATCTAAAAACTAGCCTTCAAAATATTTTATAAAATTATACTCTAATACTTTCGTTACCCATACAACCTATGATGATAGTATATTTTGGCTGAGTGAGATGCAAGCTAACGTCTTTTAAACAAAGACTTCATTTTAACCTGTAAAACAATGGAAATTTTACTAAAACCATTTGCACCTTCTTAAATAAAACCTCCTGAACATAATCAAACTTCTCCTTCATGGTTAGAGAGGGACACTGTGGTTCAGTTATTGTCCCATGCAATTATGGAGAAATAACCCAGAGGAAAACCGGCTTCCGGGCCAGAGACATCCGTGTTGGAATCTTGGCTCTGCCCCTTATGAGCTGTGTGACGTTGGGCAAGCTGCTTCATCTTCCTGAGTTTCAGCCTCACGTCTAGAACAGAGATAATCACATCTATATCTTATCTCAGAGAGCTATTTAATATATAGTTCTCTTTTGCTATTACTAGTGTTTGAGCATTGCTGGATACCATGCCTGCCACATAGTAAGTACATAATGATAAGTGCAGAAAAAAATTTTTCAAGTGTTCAATAAAATTTGCTTTCTTTAAAAATGTTCTTAGTTTTGAGTCACTTGTATTTTTCTCTGAAGGTAAAAGATACAGAGTTACATGGTATTTAAAGATTATATATAAAATAAATATATATTATCATAGGCCAAAGCCATCATCTCTCAAATTACTTCAAAATCCTCCACAAATCTTTGACATGCTTCCATCAGTTTCCTCTAGGCAACCTCGGTTGAAATGCTATATGTCATTGCAGTTTCATAAATTCAGTCTTACCAGATTGTTCTATTTTACCTGTCTGACTACTAATGAGGTGGCTAATTGACCGGGAAGAAATCACATTTCTTCATGATTTGTAGAAGTGATGCTTGGTTGTGTGAGCTAAGTTGCTCCGTAACAGCCACTGCACAGTCTTCACTCCAAAGATTATATCCTATCATAATACTTTTTTGCATACCTGATACCAGCCCACAATTTTATCTAAGACTTTCTTAATATCTGTTCTCAAAACACTTTATACTCAGAGTAATACCCAAGCCTTAAGTTGAGTCAATACAATAATAAAGGGAGTTTAAAAAGATGTCAATGATTCCCATTGATTCTATTTACTCAGGGTGAGCTCTTGAACTATCTAGAATGAGAATCTATTAATTATGATACATAATTTTTATTGGCAGTAGAAAAAATAAAAGGCAGAAAACTTTCAGGGGAAGCAGTGCTTTTGATTATGGATCACTTTAGCAACAAGTAAAAAAATGAAACTTTTATAAGCTCCAGGGAAATGAAAGCTTTCAATCACCTAACCTTGTGTTCAGCTATAGTTTCTGTGAGAACAGACACATTGCATGTATTCTTAAAGTCTAAAGTCTGGCAACTATTAGTGGATTTTAGCACGATTTTCCACAAACAGATCAGTTTCATCATCATTTTAAAACTATTCAGGGCAGAATGATCTCACTCGAAGCCCATGATACATTCTTTCAGAGTTGATGGTTTGATGCCCTTCCTATCAGTCACATCTGGCCTTCCGAAGCTGTGTCTTAATGGGAAACACTGAAGCAACTCTTGAGAAAATATACTTAGAGAACAGTATGTCCTAAAGCTTCCAGCAGAGAATTTGAAATTCATGCCATACGTGAGCTTTATAACTCAGCTAGATCTGTTGTGCCGCCTGGAATACCTTACAGCACAAATTAAGCTTCAGCTTCATAATCTAGGCACTGAATTGCTCTGACTTTAACACAGCACCACTTGAATATCATAATGCCTTGTGATGCTACTGAAATGAGGATTGGCTTGATCTTATACTAAATGCCATCTGTTATTTAGCAAGTGTCCTCTGGCTTCATACCTCAGTCTTGAAAGCAACTGAAACCCAAATGGCTCCTTTTGCCTCCAGTGGGCAAAAGTGTGCCACCTCCTCCTGTGTCCTCCTTCCCTTGCAGACCCCAAAGCTCTCACTGCGACTACAACCCTCAATGCGCCACCGAGGGTGCTCTAGCTGTGTCTTTCATCTCTTCTATCTGTTGCTTCCTTCTTTCTGCCTTTCCCTTCTCTTCTCCCTAGCCTATCCCTATTCTTCCCTTAGTTTTCTAAAGAGCCATTGGACATAGGCCAATTATTCATCTATGGATGTATCTGTGTCTTTCTATTCCTTGGCCATCAGGGTCTTATCCTAGTTTTTGGCTTATTGCTTTCTGTTCAAGAGCTGTTGCTATGTTACCTTCAGGTAACCTCTTTCCCTTGCTGCCTCCCTCTGGGGTTTGAACTGTGCCTGTTGTTCACGTTGACTGAATGCTGAAAGTCTAGCCCGTGAATAACTGGGGAATACTAAATCCCTCTCCTTCATCTTCAATGTGGCTGACAAATGGTCTGCAGCAAACTGTTTTCTACAAAAAGGTCACCAGAAAAATAAAATCATCACCCATTTCCTTTGAAATGGCATGACATATTAATAAGGCAATTATGATATGAATAAATAGAGGTGTTTATAGTATAAAGGTTAAAGAAGGATGGTAAACACTTACGTACTTCACTGTCAGAGTGATTTATAACAAATAAGCAAGTTCCAAAATATCTGTCTGAAGCTTTTTATGCATAAGACACTTCAGATTTACCATGTGCCACATCAGCAGAAACTAGAACAATGAGCGAAGAATACAGCAAATGATAAAAGCAACCAAGGGGAAACTTGGAGAAAAAAATTAAAAGGAAAAGAAAAAAGAACACATATAAGAAATTCGACTAAGAAAGCAAAAGCTGAAGAAAAAGTGTATACTTTTAGATTAATACGACTAATAGATTAAAAAGTATAAGATAAGAAAACAGATAAGAAGCCAGAGAGAGAGAGAGAGAGAGAGAGAGAGAGAGAGTAAGAGAGAGGACAAAGGCGATAGGGAGAGAGAAACAGTGAGGAAAAAAGGAAAAGCAAGAAAAAGCTTATTTTTCTTCTCTTTGGTTTATCATATTCTTCTTCCTACAGATGTCACTGATCACTATGACTAATTTCATGATGCCCACCTCTATAAATTAATTTTCACTAACAACTGAAATTCTGTATGGGGGAAAAAGAGGCAGGTTGTCTCCAGAACAAGGAACAATGAAAGAAAATGACAAGTAAATAAACCATCTGGGATTAAAATTATTCAGCAGCAATTCAACCCTGCCTCTAATCTTCCAAGCCACATGCTTGGTCCTCATCACTGAAGTTTCCTTTTGCTAATTAATCTTTGATGTGGGTTTCTGTGATGGGTCTATGTCAGACTGGGACAGCAGGTGAAATATCGATGTGCCTCTCCATCAAAATGGCCATGAGCCAGCTGGAGGAAGCACAGAAAGCCATTCACATTCCACGTGGTAATAAGGAGAGCACAGGTTCTGGAGAAAGATTCTGTTAGAGAATCTCGTGGCTCATTTATAAGCTGCTTCACCTTGGGCAACTACGTAGCCACAGTTTTTTCATCTGTAAAAATGAGAGAATGATGGGCTCTATCTTGTAAGAGTAGTTTTGAGAATTAAATATTGTATGTAAAATGCTTAGTATACTGCCTGGTCCACAGTAAAAGCTCAGTGACTATTTTTATTTTTATTATTACTGTCTTCTAATTTAAGAAACAGGTCTTATTAATTACACAAACTGCAAATAATTGATCCTTAGTGATTATAGTACAAACATTCTTGTTTAAAAGACAATTCAATACTCAGAAAGCAAATATTTGGCAATCCCTGAAATTCACATACAGGCCCACTCTTTAGGCCAGATAGGCTATATAACTCCCCCACTGATCTGGGGAAGCACGTGTACTTAAACACAGTCTATTTCTACAGCAAAATGTTCAGTCACATTCAGTGAAATGAATAAGGACTAAATAGCCTCATAGCATTTCTGGTCAGGTTTTGCTGCCAAATGAATAATGCACAAAGTTGCAGTTTTCAGAGATTTTTGGATTTTAGACTTTTTTAGGTAGGGGACTGCAGACTCATACCATTTTATGCCCAGTGGCCTTTACTCCTCCTTTACTAGAGTAGGAAAGATCCAGCCTGATAGATAGCCTGCACTATCAACTACATTAAAAAAAACCAAGCAAATTTACTTTCATTTGAGATTAAAAAACAAAACAAAACAAAAACCTGCGGAAGGCTTGGAACTGGCATGGCCCTATTAGGCCGTGGTGTTCCTAGAAACTGGCTGGGTGCTCACAGCTAGGCCTTGGCATTGTCCCGCTAAACTCAACCAATTTCACAGCACACCAACATCAGACTCTGTGATCCTCATGGATCAAAACGAAAACAAAATCCCTCTGTAATCATGTCTGAGCTCAAACCAAAACAAGAATATTGTCCAACACAAAAATAACCAAATACGTCCCTGTTCTGGCTAATAAGAATAATTTTTGCTTCTCTACTAATTTTAGCTTTGCTTTGATCATTTTTATCACCTTCTAAATAAGATTTATTAAGATACCCAAATCATAAAATTGCCTATGCTTTTGGAGAGGATTTAATTCTCAGGAAAGCACCATTTCCCGGAACCATCCTCAAAAACACCTAACACAAGCCCAAGTCATTTCTAGCACCTTCTCACTGAGATGTCCTGCAGTCCCCATGGTATGTGTTCTCTCTTTACAACAAGTCTATAAATCCAGCTTTGTTCGACTACAGATGTGTCCTGTGATCTTTGGCAGGGGACACTGATGTTTTTCTTTCCTTTGGTAAAAGAATAGGATGATCAGTCTTCACAATTTTATCCTTTGAAGGCTTTCTCATAATTCTTGAGATTTACTATCTGAAACTAAATCTCAACTGCAATATTAAAACCCTCTTTAATTGTGAAAATACTGAGCATACATCTTTTCTTGGAATTCCATTTCTTAAAATTTTTGCTTTGAATTACACAATGGCCTTCTGCTACTAGATTTGTTGTATTAATTTTTAGGCAATGAAAGCCAAGTTTTAATCAAGAAAAGTGCTGTAAGGCTGGCCAGGAAATATCAAAATCTGTTGCTTTACGTCAGAAGCAATATATTTTCTAACGACCCTGAGAGCTTAAGTATGAGAAAATATGTAAGGTTTAGACTCGGTTTGAAGAAGACTAGAACTAAAAGGCAGCAGGCCCAGAATCTACTGCTAACTTGCTACCACCTAGCTGCATAATCCTAAACAATGCTCTTAACACATCTGATTAGATTTCCTCGTCTGCTAAAGAATAATTAAATGATGTCCGAGATTATTTTTCAGATCTAAAGTTATATGATTCCATAATGTGGTAAGGTTACCAGAATACATCACAAACTCTTGCATAAAAATACATATTCAATGGAATTTTTGATATCTCCATCTTTTCTTAAAATAAAATATGATCCTTCTGAAAATGTCAGGACAAAAGACCAAATCAACAAGGTGTCGTTAATGCATGAAAGCATGCTCCTAAACTTTGGGACAAAGAGTAGAAAATATCACTCTCCAAATCACATGCTACTAAGATTTAATATAAAAGGACAAGATTAATCATCTATGGAAACTCACTTGGAAAAAAACCCAATTAACAAGGAGCATAGATTATCTCTTAAAACTCACAAAAATTTACCTGTTTAATTTTTTTACATATCACATAAGCAATGATCTTGGGATATATTAATTAACCTTATTTAAAATAAGAATATGCCATAACAATGGAATAATTCACAACTTTTGTAATTTCAGAAGCTTGTGGTAGAAGTAACATTGGAAAATATTACTGAACAGTGTGGCTTCCTGAAGTACTATAGGACAGAGGGGCAGGAATACTGACTCTAATCTAATCTAATTCACCTGTCACTGCTACCTAGATGAAATATCTCTAGATCGGAAAAGTAAAACATAGCACATATTAGCTTTGACTGCCCCTCCAACAACTGTACCATTATTTAGTCTCCCATGCTTGGCATTCTCATCCTGTTTCTTAGTCCAAACAAGCAACTATGGGGAGTCACTTCTAAACAAACTAATTCATCCACCTTTGCCACTTAGCCATCTAGGAATTAGTTTATGCCCTATGATATTATAACATGCCTAGATGGTTGAATTATTATATTTCTTGTGACTTCAAATTAAAAATAATCCTCATAAAAAGAGTTCAAATGAATATATTTGAGAGAGTTACTTAAGCATAAATATTCAGGCCTGCATTTAAAACTTTAATGTACAATATGGGACCTAAAAGCATAGGTTCAAACTCTAGCTCTGTGACCTACTAGCTATGTGACCTTGAACAAATTACCAAGCCCTGTCATCCTCCTTACTCATCTGAACATCCAGGGCAATACCTCTAGGGTTGTTTTTATGATTAAATAAGAAAATAAAAAGGGTATGGTATATGTATATAACTGCTCAATAAGGGATAACTTTCATTATTTATTCATCTTTCATTTGTAAACTTCATTTGAACTCCATATAACTTTTCCACAAGCTCCCACAATACTTTATTATACCATTCTTATGACATTCCAACTAAAGTATTAAACTTCTTTTCTCTCCTATTTTGTCATGTGACATTTGGCTTCTTTTGATTTTTCATCTTTAATGCTATATTGAATTTTCCCCTTCAAATTACAAAGGCAATATATGCAACAAGCAAGATAACAGAAATGTATGAAGAAAAGCTACCACTCTCATTCCTCAGGGTAATCCCTGTAACACACTTGTTTATATCCTTCCACACTTTCCTCTATGCTTATACAAACCATAATATGAAGACTCAAATGTACAATAGTCCACTATTTGTCTTTCCACACTTTTCTTCATGCTCATATAAATGTCCATATTCATATGTGTGTGTTTTGTAATTGGTACAAATATGTTATTATACTAGTCACAATAAGCACTAACTTTTGGGTTTTACTTAACAAAAATGCATAAATAACCTTTAGATCAAAAGTTACAGCAACTAATTCATTCTTTGTAATAACTGCATAACAATTCATAGCATGAATAAAGTATCATTGATCTAAGCATTACACTTTTGAAGGATACTCAGATTGTTTCCCATTTTTATTTTTGTCCCTGTAATTCATGGAGTAATAAACATCTTTGTTCAAATATTTTTATACATTGGTGCATTTTATTTGATAGATACTGAAAAGTAAGACTTAGCATTTATGTCCCAAGTGCTGTTCTAAATGCTTTAAATTTATATCCCATTTAATCTTGATACAACCAGATGAGGTATCATTATTACTGCTCTTTTTAAGTATGATGAAATTTAGGTAAATAACTTGTCCAAAAGATTTCAAAGCAGTCTAGCTGCCAGGTTCTTGCTCTTTATGATTTCCTTACACAGAAATTGCCTGATTACTTTCCCCCAGAGGTTACAACCACTTATAATCCTTCCATGATAGATTCTATAAACCATCCAAAGCCTTCCATTGTGCACCACAGAACAGTTTATCTAATGATAAAACAGCAGCAGCAGGAAATGTGCTTCCTTGAATGCACAAATCCTAGCTTACTGGCTTGCAAACACAGTTAGGTGTGTTCCCTATAGTCCAAAGGCCTTTAACAATGTGGGAATCTGGTTACCTCCTTGAGGACTATCTCTCTCTATCTCTCTTATAGTAGTAGAGATTAAAAACTAAATATGTAGTTCTCCTTGAAGAGGTCCTTTACATCCTTTGTTAGTTGTATTCCTAGGTACATTTTTCTCTTTGTAGAAATTGTGAATGGCAGTTCGTTCTTGATTTGGCTCTCTTTAAGTCTGTTATTGGTGTATAGGAATGCTTGTGATTTCTGCACACTGATTTTGTATCCTGAGACTGCTGAAGTGGCTTAGCAGTTTAAGGAGATTTCGGGCAGAGATGATGGGGTCTTCTAAATATACAATCATGTCATCTGCAAATAGAGACACTTTGACTTCCTCCTTTCCTAACTGAATATCCCTTATTTCTTTTTCTTGCCTGATTGCTCTGGCTAAAACTTCCAATACTATACTGAATAAGAGTGGTGAGAGAGGACATCCTTGTCTAGTGCCAGATTTCAAAGGGAATGCTTCCAGTTTTTGTCCATTCAGTATGATATTGGCTGTGGGTTTGTCATAAATAGTCTTTATTATTTTGAGATATGTTCCATCAATACCTAGCTTATTGAGAGCTTTTAGCATAAAGGGCTGTTAAATTTTGTCGAAGGCCTTCTCTGCATCTATTAAGATAATCATGTGGTTTTTGTCTTTGTTTCTGTTTATGTGGTGGATTACGTTTATAGACTTGCATATGTTGAACCAGACTGGCTTCCCTGGGATGAAGCCTACTTGATCGTGATGGATAAGCTTTTTGATGTGCTGTTGCAATCGGTCTGCCAGTATTTTATTGAAGATTTTTGCATCTATGTTTATCATGGATATTGGCCTGAAGTTTTCTTTTTTTGTTGAGTCTCTGTCGGGTTTTGGTATCAGGATGATGTTGGTCTCACAAAATGATTTGGGAAGGATTCCTTCTTTTTGTATTGTCTGGAATAGTTTCAGAAGAAGTGGTACCAGCTCCTCTCGGTATGTCTGGTAGAATTTGGCTGTAAACCCATCTGGACCTGGGCATTTTTTGGTTGGTAGGCTATTAATTGCTGCCTCAACTTCAGCCCTTGTTACTGGTCTATTCAGGGTTTTGATTTCTTCCTGATTTAGGCTTGGGAGGGTGCAAGTATCCAGGAATGTATCCATTTTTTTCAGGTTTACTGGTTTATGTGCATAGACTTGTTTGTAGTAAACTATGATGGTAGTTTGTATTTCTGTGGAATCGGTGGTGACATCCCCTTTATCATTTTCTATTGCATCTATTTGATTCTTCTCTCTTTCTTTTCTATTAATCTGGCTAGCAGTCTATAAACCACTGCTCAAGGGAATAAGAGAGGACACAAATAGATGGAAAAACATTCCATGCTCATGGTTATGAAGAATCAATATTGTGAAAATGGCCATACTGCCCAAAGTAATTTATAGATTCAATGCTATCCCCATCAAGCTATCAATGACCCTCTTCACAGAACTGGAGAAAACCACCTTAAACTTCAAATGGGACCAAAGGAGAGCCTGCATAGCCAAGACAATTCTAAGCAAAAAGAAAAAAAGCTGGAGGCATCATGCTACCTGACTTCAAACTATACTACAAGGCTACAGTAATCAAAACAGCATGGTACTGGTACCAAAACAGAGATATAGAACAACAGAAGAGAACAGAGACCTTGGAGGCAATGCCACACATCTACAACCATTAGATCTTTGAGAAACCTGACAAAAACAAGCAGTGGGGAAAGGATTCCCTGTTTAATAAATGGCATTGGGAAAACTGGCTAGCCATGTGCAGAAAGCAGAAACTGGACCCCTTCCTGACACCTTACACTACAATTAACTTTAGATGGATTAAAGACTTAAACATAAGACCTAACACCATAAAAACCCTAGAAGAAAACCTAGGCAAAACCATTCAGGACACAGGCATAGTCAAGGACTTCATGACTAAAATACCAAAAGCACTGGCAACAAAAGCCAAAATAGACAAATGGGATCTAATTATACTCCAGAGCTTCTGTACAGCCTAAGAAACAATCCTTAGAGTGAACTGACAACCAAAAGAATGGGAAAAAAATTTTTGCAATCTACCCATCTGACAAAGCGCTAATATCCACAATCTACAAAGAACTAAAACCAATTTACTAGAAAAAAAAAAAACCCCATTCAAAAGTGAGTGATGGATATGAACAGACACTTTTCAAAAAAGACATATATGAGGCCAAAAAAAACATGAAAAAATGCTCATCATCACTGAGAAATGCAAATCAAAACTACATTGAGATACCATCTTATGTCAGTTAGAATTGCAATCATTAAAACATCTGGAGATAACAGATGCCGGAAAGGATGTGGAGAAAAAGGAACACTTTTACACTGTTGGTGGGAGTGTAAATTAGTTCAACCATTGTGGAAGACAGTGTGGCGATTCCTCAAGGATCTAGAAATAGAAATTCCATTTGACTCATCAATCCCATTACTGGGTGTATATCCAAAGGATTATAAATCATTCTATTATAAAGACACATGCACACATATATTCATGGCAGCACTGTTTACAATAGCAAAGACCTGGAACCAACCCAAATGCCCATCAATGATAGACTGGACAAGGAAAATGTGGCACATATACACCATGGACTACGATGCAGCCATAAAAAACAATGAGTTTGTGTCCTTTGTAGGGACATGGATGAATCTGGAAACCATCATTCTCAGCAAACTGACACAAGAACAGAAAATCAAACACTGCATGTTCTCACTCATAGGTGGGTGTTGAACAATGAGAACACATGGACACACGGAGGGGAGCATCACACACTGGGGTCTGTTGGGGGGGGATTATGGTAGGGACAGTGGTGGGTAGGGAGGTTGGGGAGGGATAACATGGGGAGAAATGCCAGATAAAGGTGATGGGGGAATGGAGGAAGCAAACTACATTGCCATGTATGTACCTATGCAACAATCCTGCATGTTCTGCATATGTACCCCAGAACCTAAAGTGCAATAAAATGTATACTTATAAAACTTTTTTTAAAGTAATAAATAAATAAATAGGTATTGCTAGTGAATGGAAAGCAGAACACTGCATTAGAACTGGGTGTCTCTGCTGGCTTCCAGAGCTACACTTTAGGAAAGCAGTTGCCAGGAATTTTCCATTCATAGCCTAAATGTTGTTACAATTCTTAATCAGTCTCAGCCTTTTAATGTTTACAGAATGAAAACCAAAATTCCCAAAACTGATTACAATTATAATGACATCAACTGTTTTTATATATCTTTATTAATTTCATTTATTTATCCTAAAAGTATTTTAAAATGTTGCAATACAGACCTGGAGACTTCAGCAAACGGCGTGGTGTTTTGTTTGTTTGTTTGTTTGTTTTGAGACAGAGTCTTGCTGTGTCACCCAGGCTGGAGTACAGTGGCATGATCTCAGCTCACTGCAACCTCTGTCTCCTGGGTTCAAGTGATTCTCCTGCCTCAGTCTCCAAAGTAGCTGGGACTATAGGCATGCGCCACCATGCCTGGCTGATTTTTATATTTTTAGTAGAGATGGTGTTTCACTATGTTGGCCAGGCTGGTCTTAAACTCCTGACCTCATGATCTGCCTGCCTTAGCCTCCCAAAGGGCTGGGATTACAGGTGTGAGTCCCCATGCCCGGCCCAGGTGTGGTTTTTCTAATAAAATAAATGAACTCAATTAAACTAAGTAATACGTAACTGCTTTTCCTTTAGAAGAGTACAACTTAAGGGCATGATACCGCATTTTGGCTCCTATGGTGATACAGGAGTAAGAAATTATAAATGCTAAATAATGTCCTCAGCCCATCATATTTTAGCAAATAAACAGTTGGAGACACAACGGGATAATTATAGATCCTAGGAAAAAATTTCTTGCAGTTCATAGGGAGTGTGTAGGTGGTGATTTGACAAAGAAAGAGTCTGAGGTTTATGCCTCAAGAAATGCAACAGGAGAGGCTCCGTGTTAAAGATCCTCATGCTGATAATATTAATAACTGCTTTGCAGCCACAGAAACACTACCGATCTAGCAATTTCTGTGGATAACCTAAGGATGAGCTGGCACCACTGCCTCTCTGGTAGCAAGCTGGTGTTAAGCAAGGGTTCTTCTGGGAAAACTGACTGAAATGACTTACCCTGAAAACCTCTTGCCTTAAGCAAAAAAAAAAAAAAAAAAACATACCAACTGAAAAATGAACTCTTACTGAAGAAATAATGGAAAGAGGTTCAGATGGGGTGTAGTCCTGTGCTGGAATTACTGGGCAGTCAAGGAAGCTGCCAGCATGTAAAATTGCCTCGGTGGTTGTCAGACTTGGAAACTTTGGGTGGCAACTGCATGGTTAGGATACAATTAGGTTGGTGAATAAGGTCAGCTTTAGGCAAGAGCCAACAGTGACCTGAAATAGCTAAAGTTTGTGATTTGGGGCTTAAAATTTGCTAAAATTTATAAACGTTAACATATTCCACATTAACTTATTTTACACCCACCCTCCCCTGCTGGTCAGTTAAGTATGGAAAGTATCATTAGGTCCATTTTATAGAGGAAGAAACACATTCAGAGAAGGTATTGTAACTTGTCCAGGGGCTTCATATTTCATCGACTAGGCAGCACACCATGCTTCTGCTTCTGACAGTGTGAAGGAGGCATCTTCAGGGTCAGACTACAGAGGCCGGCAAAGTTCCCTCTCCATGGAAGCAAAGGAGACCTCCCTAAACCCACTGATTGCCTAGAACCACATCACAAGTCGGAATGTCTGCGGGTTGGGCTCACCGGGGTAACTTGAGAGCGGCAGAGTGAGGATGTGACAAGGCCTTGCCCTGGCTGGGGTGAGCTGTAGGGAGTTGGCGGGACGGACCTGGGGCACTGACGAGCTCACTGTGGGGTGCTGCCGGCTCCACAGGCGCCCCGCCCTGCTCAGCTCGCGCCCCGCCCGCCACCTTCCCTGAGTACGCTGCGCTGCGGGATCCGCGCCCGGCTAGCCCCTCAGTCGCTCGCCCTTGGCCGTGGTCACTCACTCACGGTCCGGGACACCTTCAGCTCCTTGTTGAGCCACTGGCACAGGATCTCCGACATGGTTCAGCCCGTGCCTCAGACCGCAGGCGAGTGCTAGAAACTCGCCAGGAACCAAGCCCGCCAGCCCGCGTCCTCCTGTTGCCAAGGGCAACCCGTTGCTAAGGAAGCGTATCCGGGCTGGAACTAGACGAAAGGCCTAGAGAAGAGGGGGACGCCAGAGTTCAGTCATAGAGGACAGAAAATCGTGGTCCGCCACCTGCTGGCGGGTAAGACCTAAGCCAGTGCAGGAGGAGGCAGTGGGGGCCTGTGAGAGAAGTTAGGGAGCAGTGCGTGTGGGGAGGGGCGAGGCGGGAACACTTAGGGGACCCAGCAGGGGCTTCTTAGACGAGCAGAAAGAAAAACGAGAATCTCCGCAGGGCACCGTGGCTTACGCCAGCCAATAATTCTACCACTTTGGAGAGGGGGTGGCGCTCACTTGAGCCTGGGAGTTCAAGACTAGCCTGGGCAAGATAGCAGAAACCCTTTTTTTTTTCTATAAGAAATTAGGCGGGCGTGGTGGCGTGCACCTGTGGTCCCAGCTGCTCAAGATGCTGACGTGGAAGGATCAACCCAGGTGGCAGAGGTTACAGTGAGCCACCTGGGTTGATCCTTCTGTTGAGTCTCATTCTGTTGCCCAAGCTGGAGTGCAGTGGCCGAGATCGAGCCACTGCACTCCAGCTTGGGGAACAGAATGAGACTCTGTCTCAAGAAGGAAGAAGAAAGAACAAGAAGGAGAAGGAAAGGGAGAGGAGGAGAGGAGGAGGAGGAGAAGAAGGAGAGATCAAAGAAGAGGAAGAAGACGAAGAAGAAGGATATTAGGATATCCATCACCTTGAGTATTTATCATTTATATACGTTGGTAACATTTCAAATCTTTTCTTCTAGCTATTTTGAAATATACAATATATTGTTGCTAACTATAGTCAGCCCAGTTGCTGGCTAATATTAGATTCTATTTCTCCCATCTAACTGTAAGTTTGTACCTATTCACCAACCTCTCTTCATTTCCCCTTTCCACCCTCATATCCTTTTCCAACCTCTGGTGCTCATAATTTTGTTCTCTGTCTCCAAGAGATCAAGTGTTTTAGCTACTACATATGAGTAAGAACATGCAGAATTTGTCTTTCTGTTGCCTGGCCTATTTCACTGAACATAATGGCCTCCAGTTCCATCCATGTTGCTGAAAATGATCAGTTTTCATTCTTTTCTATGGACAAATGGTAATCCATTATGTATATATACCACACTTTCTTTGTCCATTTGTTCGTTGATGGACACTTAGGTTGATTCCATATCCTGGCTATTGTGAATAGTGCTGTGATAAACATGTGAGTGCAGGTATCCCTTTGATATACTGATTTCTTTTCCTGTAGTGAGACTGCTGGATTTTATGATAGTTCTATTTTTGTTTTTTTTTTTGACAAATCTCCACACTGCTTTCCATAGTGGTTGTACTAATTTATGTCCCCACCAACAGTGTGAGTTCCCATTTCTCCACATCTTCTCCAGCATCTGTGATTTTTTTTTTTTTTTTTGGTCTCTTTAATAATAACCATTCTAACTGGAGTAAGATGATATCTTATTGTGGTTTTGATATGCATTTGATGATTAGTGATGATGAATTTTTTTCATATACCTGTTGGCCATTTGTACCTCTTCTTTTGAGAGATATCTATTCATGTCCTTTGCATATTTTTAATGGGATTGTTTGTCTTTTTAGTGTTGAGTTATTTGGGTTTCTTCCATATTGTGGCTATTAGTCCTTTGTCAAATGAATAGTTTGCAAATATTTTCTTCCATTCAATGGTTTGTCTCTTTACTCTGTTGATTGTTTCATGTGTTGTACAGAAGTTTTTAGTTTAATATACCCCGGTTGTCTATTTTTGTTTCAGTTTTCAGTGCTTTTGAGGTCTTATCCATAAAATTTTTGCCTAGAACAATGTCCTGAAGTGTTTTCCCTATGTTTTCTTCTAGTAGTTTTAAAGTTTAAGGTCTAACATTTAGGTCTTTAATCCATCTTGAGTTGATTTTTGTATGTGGTGAGAAATATTGTTCAGCTTTATTCTTTTGCATATGGATAGCCAATTTATCCAGCACCTTTTATTGAGGAAGGTGTTCTTTCAACATAGTTCTTGGTGCCTCTGTTGAAAATCAGTTGCCTATAAATATGTAGATTTATTTCTGGGTTCTCTATTATGTTCCATTAGTCTATGTGTCTATTTTTATACCACTACCAAGTTGTTTTGATTATTATAGCCTTGTAATATAATTTGAAGTCAGATATTGTGCTGTTTCCAGCTTATGCTGTATTAATTACTATAGCCTTATAATATAATTTGAGGTCAGATACTGTGTTATTTCTAGCTTTGTTCTTTATGCTCAGGATTGCTTTGGCTATATGGGCTCTTTATTGGTTCCATATGAATTTTAGGATTGTTTTTTCTATTTTTGTGAAAAATGATATTGATATTTTTATAGAAATTGAATTGAATCTATAGATTGTCATAGACAACATGATCATTTTAATGATATGAATTCTTCCAATTCATGAACATGCGGTGTCATTCCATTTGTTTGTGTCCTCTTCAATTTCTGTCATCAGTGTTTTGTAATTTTCCTTGTAGGGTCTTTCACTGCCTTGGTTAAATTTATTCCTAGGTATATATTTTTATTGTACTAATTGTAAATGAAATTGCTTTATTTATTTATTCATTCATTCATTCATTGGCAGAGATGAGTTCTCACTATTTTGCACGGGCTAGTCTCAAACTCCTGGGCTCAAGCAATCCTCTGCCTTAGCCTCCTAAAGCCCTGGGACTACAGGTTTGAGCCACTGCACCTGGTCTTAATTTATTTTGCAGCAATTTCAGTATTAGTGTATAGAAATGCTACTAATTTTTTGCATGTTGATTTTGTATCCTGATACTTTACTGAATTTGTTTATCAGCTCCAAGAGCTATTTGGTGGAGTTTTTAAATGTTTCTAATATAAGATTATGTCATTTGCAAAAAGGGACAATCTTACAATTTAAGTATGATTTTTTTCTTTATCTTGCCTGCTTTATTTGGCTAGGACTTTCAGAACTCACTGAATAACAATAGTTAAAGTGGGCAGCCTTGTCTTGTTCCAGTTTTTAGAGAAAAGGCTTTCAACTTTCCC
This sequence comes from Ateles fusciceps, assembly GCA_036589455.1. Classification (NCBI taxonomy): domain Eukaryota; kingdom Metazoa; phylum Chordata; class Mammalia; order Primates; family Atelidae; genus Ateles; species Ateles fusciceps. Next base: position 7,667,045 of record JAZHEH010000572.1, read on the forward strand.
CTATTTAATATGTTAGCTGTGGGCTTATCATATATAGTCTTTATTATTTTGAGGTACGTTTTTTCTATGCCTAGTTTGTTGAGAGTTTTTATCATGATGGAATGTTGAACTTTATTAAATGCTCTTTCTGCCTCTATTGAGATCATCATGTGGTTTTTGTCCTTCATTCTGTTGGTTTGATGTATAGCTTTTATCGATGTGTGTATGTCAAACCATCCTTACATCCCTGGTATAAATCCCCTTTGATCATCGTGTGTTATCTTTTTGATGTGCTATTGAATTCAGTTTGCTAGTATTTTGTTACGGATTCTTGCATCTATATTCATCAAGGATATTAGCCTGTCGTTTTCTATTTGGGTTGCATTCTTATCTATTTTTCATCAGGGTAATGCTGGCCTCAAAGAATGCATGAGGAGAATTCGCTCCTCCTCAATTCTTTTAAGAATATTTTGAGGAAGATTGCTATTAGTTATTTATACATTTGGAAGTATTCAGCAGTGAATCCATCTGGTCTTGTGCTTTTGTTTGTTGGAATGATTTTTATTACTGATTCATTCTCTCTAGTTGTTATTGGTCTGTTCAGGTATTATATTTTTTCCTGATTCAATCTTGCTAGGTCAGGTGTTTCCAGGAATGTATCCATTTCCCCTGGGTTTTCCAGTATGTTAGCATATAGTTGTGTATAATAGTCTCTGATAATATTTTATCCATCTGTGATATCAATTGTAATGTCTCCATTTTCATTTGCTGATTTTATTTGGGTCTTCTCTCCCCTTTTATTGATTACTGTAGCTACCGGTTTATCAATTTTGCTTATCCTTTCAAAGAACCAACTTATCTTTTCATGGATCCTTTGTATTTCTTTTTTTATTTTTTATTAAAGACTCTGTTTTGTTTAGTTTTGCTCTGTTTATTATTTCTTGCCTTCTGTTTATTTTAGATTTGGTTTGTTCATGCTTTTCTTTTTCCTTGAGGTGCATTGTTAAACTGTTTATTTGAAAATTTTCTACTTATTTGATGTGGGCATTTATTGCTATATACTTTCCTATTAGTTCTGCTTTTGCTTTAACCCACAAGTGTTGGTATGTTATGTTTCTATTTTCATTTGTTTCAAGAATTTTTTTTTTTTATTGCATTTTAGGTTTGGGGGTACATGTGAAGAACATGGAAGATTGTTGCATAGGTACACACATGGCAGTGTGATTTGCTGCCTTCCTCCCCATCACCTATATCTGGCATTTCTCCCCATGCTATCCCTCCCCCAACTCCCCACCCCCCCACCATCCCTCCCCTTTTCTCCCAACAGACCCCAGTGTGTGATACTCCCCTCCCTGTGTCCATGTGTTCCCATTGTTCAACACCCGCCTATGAGTGAGAACATGCGGTGTTTGATTTTCTGTTCTTGTGTCAGTTTGCTGAGAATGATGGTTTCCAGGTTCATCCATGTCCCTAAATTTTTTAATCTCCATCTGAATTTTTTCATTAACCTGTGGTAGTTCAGGAGCATGTTATTTAATTTCCATGTGGAAATTATATATGGTTTCTCTTCATATTGATATCCATTTTTATTCCACTGTGGTCTGAGAAGATGCTGAATATGATTTCAATTTTTTTAAATTTGTTGATACTTGTTCTGTGGCCTAACATATAGTCTGTCCTAGTAAATGTTCCATGTGCTGATGGAAAAAAAGTGTTTATTCTATAGTGTTGAATACAAAGAGAGTCTTGATTAAAGATTTTTTTTTGTTTGTCTTTTAAAGAAGCCGTATTGACAATCTTGTTCTAGTGGCAGCAGTTTTGTCATTGATTTAAAAATAGTTTTAGTTGCTATATTATATGGGCTACCCTGGAATGAATAGAATGTATGTTATTCTTTTTATTCTCAGACCTAGTGTAGGACCTGACATTCAGCTAGCATTCAATAATTTTTATTGGCACTGGTGACAGAACTAACAATTAGGATTATTAATATCTATATATTGTTTCGAGAAGTGAAATTTTATTGAACTACTTTTCTACTCAGTTTTACCTTTCAAGTAATTATTTCAAAATTGTATTTTGACAAAAGTCATCCTTGGCATGCTGTATTCAGTTTTAGCAAAAATGTGGCTGGGTTCATTCGGTGAAAATCCTCAACCCTGGATATCTGATCAAATTCTAATCTCCCACCATTCCTAGGACTTATCACTCTGGCCTGCCTTCAGCCAGAAGAATCCTGTCAAGTCAGTCTAGCTAGAATCCCCCCTGACCCTGATGTTTCCTTTTAGTGTTTTTTTTATTTACTAATCACCACCCTGCTCTTTGGCTATGAATCCCTACTTGTCTTTGTATTTGGAGTTGAGCTTGCTTTTCTCCCCTGCTGTAAAACCCCACTGCAGTGCTCCCCTTGAATAAAGTCTTTCTTACCCTCTTTAACAAGTGTCAGAAAAATTTTCTTTAACAATTTCTAAAGGTTTAGATGAAATGGTAGAAACAAAATACATAATCTGTGCATTATATGTACACTAATATATAAGTAATTTTATGTATATGTATGTTGTCAATACAAGGAACTTCCTGCAATGTGACCTGGATACAGTGAATTATGGTTCTTTTCAACCACTGGCACAATAACAATAATATCCAACTAGATCAAATGTCTCTTGAGGTTGACCTGAAGTTAATCTGGGTGTCTCATTGAATAAATGAGACATTTCATTCTTAGCTTTACTTCTAAACATCCCATTACATGAGTTTCCTCCGTATCTAGTGGGTACACATTGTCATTTTGGTTTGATGGTTCTGTTTCAAATATGTTCTTATACTAAACTCAAGTTTCTTCTCCAGAGAGCTGTCTGCCTTCCTATATCCATTTTACAGAACTAACTAATTGTATTTAGTAACAATATCTCAGTAAGTGGGAAGTCCAAGCAGGATATGATCTTGTTCAGAGTGATTATTTTAACAACTTATGGAAAAACATGGATTATTTTGGTTGAGACAAAATGGCCTAATCAACCCAACACAGACAGCAAGGCTACAGTTGGAATTCTGAGGGAGGTTTACTGCTGACAAAATTGGAGCCTGATATATTCAATGTGTCTCACTCTATAGTTATTCATTAGGAAGATTATAAGATTCTACAAAGCCCCTGTAGGTTGGGGACTATGTGTCCTAAAGCTGTGTCTATTGGAAGCACTGAATTCCTGAGCATGCTTCTAAGGGGTGGATACATACTGAACAGTGGCCTCTGAGGCAGTTCTGCTTGTCATCCTGGTAGTATGTTTAAATTGATGGCTAGTGATGATTTAGTAAGAGGTTCCAAGCTTTACTCTTGTAGGACGTGAGGGATTGAAGTTAATGATATCTAGATTACTGAGAAGATTGATCTTTGGGAAGGCCATAGACGATAGAGCACCAAACTTCACAGCAGCATTGGTAGAGACTGACTGAGCTCATAAACACTTGTAGATATGCGTGGGCTGTTATTCTCATATCAAAGTGAAATACTTCTGTGTTTATCTATAGGAATTGTTTGACTATTGTTTGTTGTTTGTATCAAAAGCTATTTGTGCTATTCATCTTTGGCATCCAGCTTGAAACAACATAGTCTGCCCATATGGTATTTTGGAAAAAGAGTGTCTATACAGGATTTGGACAAATGAAGATGCAGACACTACAAAAAGATAAAAGGCAAAGTCATTCATTTTACAACAAAGAGCACGATCTGATATTAGAATATCAGTGAAAATGTGCTATCACTGAAATACATGCATTTTACTATGTGTTTTTACTTGAAATTGCTAATTTAGTTATCATTCCAAGTTTAAGATTAAATCTATTGTGCTCCCATTGAACTACCACCTCTGGATAAAGTTTATAGCACTGAGCATGTTAGTATATAGAATTATTAAATGATGTGTTTGTTCTCCCATAAGGAATCAGCTGGAAGAGATTAAAGAAACTGACGGTTTTCTTTCTCTTCCTCAGACGGCTTTCTTGTTGTTTTTAACAAAAAATTTTATAATATTTGGCCCCTTTACCTGATTGTAACTACCGCAGCAATCATAAAACTAAAAGCTTTCTTTTTTAAAGTATCACCTGTCATTTTAATTTAAATTAAATTTTAATTTAATTATTTCTCTTCTGTAAATACTCAAGGAGAAATTATAGAGTTATTTTGAGACCACAAGTTGGTTTGGAAATTTATGCTTTATAATAAAAAGCAATTCATTAAAAATATACCTAATTCTTTTAAAAATTAATTATTATTAATTTTTTTTTTCTGAGACGAAGTGTCGCTCTGTCACCCGGGCTGGAGTACAATGGCACCATCTTGACTCACTGCAACCTCCACCTCCCGGGTTCAAGCGATTCTCCTCCCTTACCCTCCCAAGTAGCTGGGATTATAGGCATGACCCACCATGCCTGGCAAATTTTTGTATTTTTAGTAGAGACGGGGTTTCACCATATTGGTCAGGCTGGTCTCGAATTCCTGACCTCGTGATACGCCTGCCTCAGCCTCCCAAAGTGCTGGGATTACAGGCATGAGCCACTGCACCCTGCCCATTATTAATTATTATAACATTTTTTTTCACACCAATGCAACAATCAACACAAGATTTCCATGACAAAATGTTTGGGGGTTTTTTCCCACATACCAGCTAGTGGACAGCAGCCCGGGGGTCCTCTAATCTAATTTAATTCAATTGTGGTTCTGTCTTCCTGGAGACAGAACTCACAGGTTGAGGGCTCATTCCCACAAGAATGCCTCCCCTTCAGATACCAGTACTGAGTCTAAACCTCTGGAACTTCTGACTGAACAGCTTCAAGCTGGAATTCCCATGGCCTCCCTCTTTGGGCTTGATTAATTTGCTGCAGTGGCTCAGAGAACATTTACTTAGGTTTACTGGTTTATTTTAAAGGATATTATATTACAAAGGATACAGGTGAAGAGTTGCATAGGTCAAGGCATATGAGAAGGGGTGTGTAGCTTCCATGCCCTCCACAGGTGCACCACCCTCCAGAAACCGCTACATGTTTAGCTGTGTGAGAGCTCTCCTAACCCTGTCCTCTTGGGCCTTTTATGGAGACTCCACTGGATAGGCATAATTGGCAACCCTGTAGAAATGTGAGTGAACAGAAGAGTATGATCTAAACCCAGAAAGGCCAGTCTGTTCAGATTCTTCTTGGCCTCTCTGTGCAGCATTCCTTCCTCCATGGTATGAGGAAAGACCCTTTCTGGAATGAGAGTCTTATGACTCATAGCAAGATTAGAGGCAGGTGAAAAGGAGGGGGAGGAGAAGAAGGTAAGAGAGGGAGAGATTCTATTTATTTTAACAAGGGCTATGGAATTACAAGCCAGGAGCTGTGGATGAAAACCAATATATGTAAATTATAATATCACACTTTCCCTTCTAATAGGTCCTGTGCAATTGGTCCAGTTTATATTCCTAAAGACGTGTGTTAGTCATTACTCAGATACTTCCATGAACTCCACTGGAGCAGTATTTACCTACTGTGGGGCTTGACCTCGTAACAGTTAAGGCAATTTCTTCAGTGAGTCATGCCAGAATCATTCATAAATGAAGCAAGGTAGGATAAAATTAAATAAAAATTATCAAAGGGCATTTCAGATAGTAAGGGTAAATGTGTATGTGTTTTTTTGAAACATGTTTGCTTTAGTTATGTTTGTACATATTTGTGTGTGTATATGTGTGTGTGCATGTGTGTGTGTGTGTGTGTGTGTGATTAAAGGCGGATGTGTGTATATGGTTTGCATGTGGGGAAAAGTATTTTTCTGGTGGGTCATGGTCAATAAAATTTGCAAGCCACTGTCGGAGGATAAAGACCCCATTGAAAGTCATTTATGATCTAGCCTCAATTCAACCTTAACTATAAACCACAAACTGATTTCCACATCCTGTTCACATTCCTTTCTCAGGTTCCAACTTTCCTATCTCAACACCTGTCTTTTCTCCTCCCTCTGCAAAAAAGACAACTGAATACATGGATGACTTTTCATTTTTACATACCCAGAACCTAGAACAGTGCCTGTCCAAATGCTCGCTCAGTAAATGCTATAGCATGAATCCATGCATACCAACAGGGCTTTTAACACACACCACTCACTTTAGCATCTATGTATCAGGTTGCACAATTTCTTGTGTGCGTGTGTGTGTGTGTGTGTGTGTTATTGGATGAGTCCAGTCCTTTCTACTTAGAACAATGAGGATCACAAAAGGACATGTGAATGTGGAAACTGTTTTTTTTTTTTCTTTTTCTTTTTTTTTGAGGCAAAGTCTCACTTTGTCACCCAGGCTGGAATGCAGTGGTGCGATCTCAGCTCACTACAACCTCTGCCTTCCAGTTCAAGCCGTTCTCCTGCCTCAGCCTCCAGAGTAGTGGGGATTACAGGTGCCTGCCACTACACCTGGCTAATTTTTGTATTTTTAGTAGAGATGGGGTTTCATCATGTTGGCCAGGCTGTGGTCTCAAACTCCTGACCTCAGATGATCCACCAGCCTCAGCCTCCCAAAGTGCTGGGATTACAGGCGTGAGTCACCATGCCCAGCCAGAAACTGATTTTTTTCATGTTCTACGTTGTTATGCCATGATGAAGCAGGGTATATTAGACATCCCATCCTACTGTGATTAACTATAAAATGAAAAAATATGTAAAGCAACTTTTTAGGCAATGTACAGATGGTAAACAAAAATGTCAGCTCTCTTTCTAGGGGAAGTTCCTTGACTGTGGCTTAAAGAAGTAGAGACCAAGCAGAGAGCAAATATCTTTCTGGGTGGAGGAAACAAAGATTGGAATGTAAAGCTTCTGGAATTCTGAGGATAACAAAATGGAGAAGAGGAATGTAGAATTTGGGGGGTAGGATAATGCAGAGGAGAAAGTTATGGTGAGAAAAAACTCTAGAAATTAGCTTGGCATTTCCTTGAGTCTTTGACCAAATACAAAGCTGCCCATGCACAGGAGAATAGGAAGCTTATTGAATATACTATGTGCTGTATATTGCTAGGGATCACTGGAATTTTAATCAGACTAAGTGAAGAAACTTCATTGAACACTCAGAAGATTCAGGTAAAAACCCAGAGAGAAAAGGTTTCTTTTTTTTTTCTTTTCATTATAATGTACTTTAATCATAGTGTAAGGGCTAACACATTCTAAACTAAAATTTTTAAAATTCTAGCTAGTTAAAGCTAATTATCTAATAAATTAAGTTCTTGCCAGAAGAAAAATCAATATTTAAAAGAAGACAAAAAATTTTAGACTGTTAACCAATGTAGCACCCATAATGTCAGACATAAAATCAAGAAGAAAGAACATATGAATTGTAACCAGGGGGAAAACATGGTCAAAAGAAATGGACTCAGAGACGACATGGGTGTTAAAATTAGCAGACAAAGACAATAAGTGCTATAAAAATAATATAAATATTTTAAAGATGAAAATTAAGATATGAATGTAATGTATGAACAGTTGTGAAACTTAATAGTGCAATAGAAGCTGTTTTTAAAAGATGGAAGGTCTACATCTGAAAAATCTTTCATCTGAAATGTAAAATTCATTGAATGGACCTAACAGCATATTAGAGATTCAGAAGAAAAGATATAGGAACTTGTAGCAAGACAACAATAACTATCCAAACTAAAACATAAAGAGTAGGCAGTCTAATAAGTAGAACTTCAGTGACCTATGGAAAAATAACAAATGGTCAAACATGTAATTAAAAGCCCAGAAGAAGAAAAAGAAGAGATTGAAACAGAAAAAAAATTTAAACACAAATAGCCAAACATTTTCTAAATATGATGGAAAATATATTATTTAAAAACCCCAAACTTGACAAAATCCAATCTGGAAAAGCACACAATAAAACTACAAATAGGCATATTGTCAAATGTCAATTTGTTAAATTGCATAAAAATAAAGACCAGTTGAAAGATTAAGATTGCAGAAAAATGAAGAGGAAGCCTTAAAAGTACACACAGGAAAAAGACATATTGTGAGAGCAATGAGAAGAATGACAACTCATACCATAAGGAACAATGCAAGCCAGGAGATAATAGAGTAGCTTTAAAATATTGAAGAAGAAAAAATTAATCCTATAATTTTATACCCAGAAAAATGATCCCTCAACAATGAAGGCAAAATAAAGACATTTCCAGATAACAAAGACTGAGGAAATTCGATACATGCATTGTAAAAATGGTAAACTCTCTAAGCTGAAGGAAAGTGATACCAGATAGAAATTCAGATCAACATAAAAGAAAGAAAGAACACTGCAAATAGGCAATATACAGGTTAATATGAAAGAGGCATGTCTTACGTGGTGGCAGACAAGAGAGAAAGAGAGCCAAGCAAAAGGAGTTTCCCCTTAAAAAACCACCAGATCTCCTGAAACTTATTCACTACCATGAGAACAGTATGGAGGAAACTGACCCATGATTCAATAATCTCCCCCTGAGTCCATCCCACAACACATGGGAATTATGGGAGCTACAATTCAAGATGAGATTTGGGTGAAGACACAGCCAAACCATAACAATGATATAGCTAAAGCTGATGAAAATTATGGGAAACTAAGCAAATACTTAAGCCAACAGAATGCAGGAAAGGAAAAAAATGAAATAAAAACAAGACACAAGGAAAAAATGAGACAATTATAAAATAAGTAACAATATTATAGATTAAACCTAACTAGACCAATGAATCTATTGTATATAATTAAAAATTTAAAACTCTAATTAAAATGCATAGATTACCAAATTAAACTTTAAGAAAATCAAGGCCCAACTATATATTCTAAAAGAAATGCAGTTTAAATATAAAGATGCATATAAATTAAAAGTAAAATTATGGAAAATATATATAATGTAAACATTATTTTTAGCCAAATATTTATAGCATCGTTTATGGTAAAGTATCATTCATAGCAACATCATTGAAAGCTGAAGTAACAATATTTCTGACAAAGTAGACTTTCAAACCGGAGTTACTAAAGAGAAGCTAAAAAAAAAAAATTAAAAAAAAATTGATCAAGAATATATCATAATCTTGTTGCCATACACTTTGTAACAGAAGCAAAAACTGGCAGAACTAAAGGGAAATTTAAATTATGTAAAATTATATTTAATAATAATTTTAAAAATTATTTTATTTTATTTCAATAATTTTTAGGGAACAGGTGGTTTTGGTTACATGGGTAAGTAATTTAGTGGTGATTTCTGAGATTTTGGTGCACCTGTCACACGAGCAGTGTACACTGTACCCGATGTGTAGTGTTTTGTCTGTCACCTCCCTCCCACCCTTCTCCCTGCATCCCCAAAGTCTGTTATATTATTCTTACGCCTTTGATTCCTCTTAGCTTAGCTCCCACTTATAAGTAAGAACATGCAATATTTGGTTTTTCATTCCTGAGTTACTTCACTTAGAATACAGGTCTCCAGCTCCACCCAGATTGCTGCAAATGACATTATTTTGTTCCTTTTTATGGCTGAATAGTATTCCATAGCGTATATACACCGCATTTTCTTTATCCACTTGTTGGTTGATGGGCATTTGGGATAGGTCCATATTTTTGCAATTGTGAATTGTGCTGCTGTAACTATGCATGTGTAAGTGTCTTTTTTATATAATTACTTATTTTCCTCTGGGTATATACCCAGTAGTGGGTTTGCAAGATCAAATGATACTTCTACTTTTAGTTATTTAAGAAATCTCCACCCTGTTTTCCATAGTAGTTGTACTAGTTTATGGTCCCACCAGCAATGTAAAAGTGTTCTTTTTTCACCACATCCACACCAACATCTATTATTTTGTGATTTTTAAAATTATGACCATTCTTGTAGGAGTAGAATGGTATCTCATTGCAGTTTTAATTTGCATTTCCCTGATAATTAGTGATGTTGAGCATTTTTTCATGTTTGTTGGCCATTTGTGTATCTTCTTTTGAGAATTGTCTATTCATGTCCTTTGCCCACTTTTTGATGGAAATTTCTTTTCTGATGATTTATTTGATTTCCTTGTAGATTCTAAATATCAGTCCTTTATTGGAGGCGTAGTTTACAAATATTTTCTCCCACTCTGTGGGTTGTGTGTTTACTCTGCTGACTCTTTTGCTGTGCAGAAGCTTTTTAGTTTAATTAGGTCCCGTCTCTTTATTTTTGTTTTTGTTGATTTGCTTTTGGGTTCTTGGTCCTGAACTCTTTGCCTAAGCCAACATCTAGAAGAATTTTTCCAATGTTATCTTCTAGAATTTTTATGGTTTAAGGTCTCAAATTTAAGTCTTTAATTTTTGTATAAGGTGAGAGATGAAGATCCAGTTTTATTCTTCTACATGGGGCTTGCCAATTATCCCAGCACCATTTGTTGAATAGGATGTTCTTTCCCTACTTTATGTTTTTGTTTGCTTTATCAAAAATCAGTTGGCTGTACGTATTCGCCTTTATTTCTGGGTTGCCTTGGTTTATGTGGTCTGTTCCATTGGTCTAGGTGCCTGTTTTTATAGCAGTACCATGCAGATCTGGCACTAGAGCCTTGTAGTATAGTTTGAAGTCAGGTAATGTGATGCCTCCAGATTTTTTCTTTTTGCTTAGCCTTGCTTTGGCTATCTATGCAGGCTCTTTTTTTGGTTTATATGAATTTTAGGATTATTTTTTCAAGTTCTGTGAAGAATGATGATGGTACTTTGATGAGAATTGCATTAAATCTACATATTGCTTTTGGCAGTATGGTCATTTTCACTATATTGATTCTACCTATCCGAGCATGGGATGTGTTTCCATTTGTCTGTGTCATCTATGATTTCTTTCAGCAGTGTTTTGTAGTTTTCCTTGTAGAGGTCTTCCACCTCCTTCGTTAGGTATATTCCTAAGTGGTTTTTTGTTTGTTTGTTGTTTTGCAGCTGTTGTAAAAGAGATTGAGTTTTTGGTTTGATTCTCAGCTCGGTCGTCGTTGGTGTATAGCACTACTACTGATTTGTGTACATGATTTTGTATCCTGAAATTTTACTGAATTAATTTATCAGATCTAGGAACTGTTGGAGGAATGCTTAGGTTTTCTAGGTATAAAATTATATCCTTGGCAAACAGTGACAGTTTGACTTTCTTTTACCAATCTGGGTGCTCTTTATTTATTTCTCTTGTCTGATTGCCCTAACTAGGACTTCCAGTACTATGTTGAATGGAAGCAGTGAACATGGGCATCCTTGTCTTGTTCTAGTTCTCAGGAGGCATGCTTTCAACTTTTCCTCATTCAGTATGATGTCAGCTGTGGGTTTGTCATAGGTAGCTTTTATTATCTTGAGGTATGTTTTCTTCTATGCCAATTTTACTAAGGGTTTTAATTATAAAGGAATGCTGGGTACTGTCAAATGCTTTTTCTGCATCTATTGAGATGATCATATGATTTTTGTTTTTAATTCTGTTTATATGATGTGTCACATTTATTGATTTGCATATGTTAAACCATCCCTGCACCCCCCACTATAAAATCCACTTGATCATATGTATTATTTTTTTGATATGCTGTTGGATTTGGTTAGCTAGTATTTTGTTGAGAATTTTTTGCATCTATTTTCATCAGGAATATTTGTCTGTAGTTTTCTTTTCTTCTTCTTCTTTTTTTTTGTTATATTCTTTCCTGGTTTTGATATTACAGTGATATTGGCTTGATAGAATGATTTAGGGAGGATTTCCTCTTTATCTTTTGGAATAGTTTCAGTGAGATTGGTACCAATTTTTCTTTGAATGTCTGATATAATTTAGCTGTGGATCCATCTGCTCCTGGACATTTTTTGGTCAGCAATTTTTTTATTACTGTTTGAATCTTACTACTTGATATTGGACTGTTCAGAGTTTGTATTTCTTCCTGATTTAATCTAAGAGAGTTGTATATTTCCAGGAATTTATTCATCTCCTCTAGATTTTCTGGTTTGTGCACATAAAGGTGTTCATAGTGGCCTTGAATGATCTTTTGTATTTCTGTGGCAGCTGTTGTGATATCTCCCGTTTCATTTCTAATTGAGCTTATTTGGATCTTCTGTCTTCTTTTCTTGATTAATCTTGCTAATGGTCTTTGAGTTTTGTTCATCTTTTCAAGGACCCAGCTTTTTGTTTAATTTGTCTTTTGTGTTGTTTTTGTTTGTTTGTTTCAGTTTCATTTAGTTCTGTTCTGTTCTTTGTTATTTCTCTTCTTCTCCTGCGTTTGGGTTTGGTTTGTTCTTGTTTCTATAGTTCCTTGACGTACGACCTTAGTTTGTCTATTTGTGCTCATTAAGACTTTTTGATGTAGGGATTTAATGCTATGAACTTTTCTCTTAACACTGCCTTTGCTGTTATCTTAAAGGTTTTGCTAAATTTGTCACTATTACCATTCAGTTCAAATAATTTTTTAATTTTCTTCTTGATTTAATTGTTGACCCATGGATCATTCAAGATCAGGTTATTTTCTTTTCCGTTTTTTCTTTTTTTTCCCCTGACATGGAGTTTTGCTCTTGTTGCCCAGGCTGGAGTGCAATGGCACAATCTTGGCTCGCTGCAACCTCTGCCTCCCAGGTTCAAGTGATTCTCCTGCCCCAGCCTCCCAAGTAGCTGAGATTACAGATATGGGCCACCATGCTGGCTAATTTTTTGTATTTTTAGTAGAGACAGAGTTTCACCATGTTGGCCAGGCTGATCTTGAAAACTTGGCCTCAGGTAATCCCCCCCACCTTGGCCTCCCAAAGTGCTGAGATTACAGGTGTGAGCCACTGCACCAGGCCAATTTTTTATGTATTTGTATAGTTTTGAGGGTTCTTTTTGAAATGAAATTATTCCACTATAGTCTGAGAGGATACTGGATAATAATTTCAATTTTCTTAAATTCATTGAGACTTCTTTTGTGACCTATCATATGGTCTATCTTTGAGAATGGGAACATATGATAGGTCAGAAAAGAAGTGACCTATGTGTTTGCCAACAAAAGTGTGCCAATGAAAAGAATGTACATTCTGCAGCTGTTGGGTAGAATGTCCTGTTAAAATCTGCTAACTCCATTTGCTCTAGGGCATAGGTTAAATGTATTGTTTCTTTATTGACTTTCTGTCTTGATGACCTGTCTAGTGCAGTCAGTGGAGTATTGAAGTCCCCCACTATTATTGTGTTGCCATCTATCTTATTTTTTAGGCCTAGTGACAATTGTTTTCTAAATTTGGGAGCTCCAGGGTTAGGTGCATATATATCAAGAATTGTAATATTTTCCTGTTAGACTAATACTTTTATCATTATATAATGTACCTCTTTGTCCTTTAAAAAAATTATTGTTGCTTTAAAGTCTGTTTTGTCTGATGTAAGAATGGCTACTCCTGCTTACTTTTGATTTCCATTTGCATGGAATATCTTTTTCCATCTTTGTACCTTATGTTTATGTGAGCCTTTATGTGTTAGGTGAGTCTCGAAGATAGCTGATACTTGGTTGGTGGATTTTTATCCATTCTGCCATTCTGTATTTTTTAAGCAGAGCATTTAGGTCATTTACATTCAATGTTATTATTAAGATGTGAGGAACCGTTCTATTTATCATGTTGTTTACTTAATTCTTTGTTTTTTTCCATTGTTTTATTGTTTTAAAGATCCTATGAGATTTAAGTTTTAAAGAGATTCTATTTCGATGTATTTCAAGGTTTTATTTCAAGATTTAGAATTCCTTTTAGCATTTCTTATAGTGCTGGCTTGGTAGTGGCAAACTTTCTCAGCATTTGTTTGCCTGAAAAATACTTTATCTGTTCTTCACTTACGAAGCTTAGTTTCACTGGATACAAAATTATTGGCTGATAATTTTTTGTTTAAGGAGTCTAGAGATAGGACCCCAATCCCTTCTCTCTTGTAAGGTTTCTGCTGAGAGATCTGCTATTAATCTGATAGATTTTTCCTTTTTAGGTTACCTGATGCTTTTTTCTCACTGCTGTTAAGATTCTTTCCTTCGTCTTGAATTTAGATAAGCTGATGACTAGGTGACTAGGTAATGATCTTTTTGTGGTAAATTTTCCAGGCGTTCTTTGAACTTCTTATATTTGGATGTCTAGATCTCTAGCATGGTCAGGGAAGTTTCATTGATTATTCCCCCAAATAAGTTTTCCAAACTTTTAGATTTTTCTTCTTCCTCAGGAACACCAATGATTCTTAGTTGGTTGTTTAACATAATCCAAAATTTCTTGGAGGCTTTGCTCAAAATTCTTTTTGTCTTTGTCTGATTGGGTTAATTTGAAAGCCTTATCTTCTAGTTCTAAAGTTCCTTCTACTTGTTCAATTATACTGTTGAAACCTTCTAGTCTGTTTTGCATTTCTCTAAGTGTATCATTCATTTCCAGAAGTTGTGATTGTTTTAAATTTGTGATATCAATTTCTCTGGAGAATTTTTCATCCATATCCTGAATTGTTTGTAAAATTTCTTTAAGTTGGCTTACTTTTTTTCTGTTATTTCCTTGAGTACCTTAATAATTAACCTTCTAAATTCTTTGTCTGTCAATTCAGAGATTTCTTCTTGGTTTGGATCCATTGCTGGGGGAGCTAGTGTGATCATTTCGGGCTGTTAGAGAACCCTGTTTTGTCATGTTATCAGAATTACTTTTCTGCTTCTTTCTCATTTGGATAGACTATTTCAGTGGAAAGGTCTGAAACTCAAGCCCTGCTGTTCAGATTCTTTCGTTTTACAGGGTGATCCCTTGATGTAGTGCTCTTCCCCTTCCCCTGTGGATGGGGCTTCCTGAGAGCTGGACTGCTGTAATTATTATTGCTCTTATGGGCTAACCAAAAACCTGAGCTTCCAGGCTCCCCTTGTTGGTGATGGGGACTGTCTGCAAAGTATCCTGTAATGTAATGTGTTTTCGGTTCTCCCAGCCTGGATATCAGCACCTGCTCTGGTGGAGCTTGCAGGAGAGTGAAGTAGACTGAGAGGACTTGGTTGTTATATTAGTTCATTTTCATGCTGTTGATAAAGACATACTCAAGACTGGGCAATTTACAAAAGAAAGAGGTTTAATAGACTTACAGTTCCATGTGGCTGGGGAGGACTCACATCATGGCAGAAGGTGAAAGTCACATCTCACATGGTGATAGACAAGAGAAAAGAGCTTGTGCAGGGAAATTCCACTTCATAAAACCATCAGATCTTGTGAGCCTTATTCACTATCATGAGAACAACATGGGAAAGACCTGCCCCCATGATTCATTTACCTCCCACCAGGTCCCTCCTATGACATGCTGGAATTTAAGATGAGTTTTGGGCGGGGACATAGCCAAACCATATCAGTTGTAGATATGTTTTGTGTTCTGGCTTTCTCAAATGCTGGTTATGCGAGCAGCGCAGTTGTCAGGTACACATATTCAGGACCTCTGGTTAGCCAAGACATTTCAAGCAATAGAATTAGCTGTGTTTTCATCTTATTGGGATCATGATTATTCTGTCATAAGTTTCTGTAATGTCCTGAGTTGGTTGGCCTCCAGCCAGGAGGTGGCACTTTCAAGAGAGCACACTAGCTGCAGTAGTAGCAGGGATATCTAAACTTGCCCTAAGTTGGCCAGGGTAAGTATTTTGGTTTCCCAGGCAATAGGTGGGGCTATTAGCCTCCCAAAAGTTTCTGTCTTTTGTGTTCAGCTACCAGGGTAAGTAAAGAAATACCATCAAGTGGGGGGCAGTGTTAGGTGGGTCTGGCCTCAGTCTCTTATTGGGCAGGACTTGCTGTGGCCACTGAGGGGAATGGGGGAGGTGATTCTCAGGGTAATGGGGTTATTCTCCAGAGGGGATTATGGCTGCCTCAGCTGTGTTATATAATTCACCAGGGAAGTGGGGCATAGCTGGTAGTGAAAGGCTTCACCTAGGTCCCACACATTTGGCAAGACTGGTGTCACTCCTGCAGTGCCCTGCTCAGGCCTTGCCTCAGGCCCTGAGCTTCTCCACTGAGAATGCAAGCACGGTTTCCAACGCCACCCCTCCCCATCTACCCACACTGTCAGTGGTGCCTCCTGTATTTGTATCTGCAGTAGTTTCTGTTTGCCCCACAGATTCTGCTCAAGAAAATTTGTACCCTTTAAAATTATTACTAATTTCAGTTGGAAGCTGCTTTCACCCTGTGATCACTCCCTAATTCTGCTGGCTGCCTCCCTCCAGGGCCCCTGTGAGATATAGTCAGGGATGGCTTTCCTGGGCTCAGGCAGGAGACTTGGAGTGCCTACAGGGCTCTTTTCACTGCTGCTTCTTTTATATTTTGCACAGCTCTCTAAATCTGTTTCAGCTCTAGGTAAAGTTAAATCCTTTTCCTGTAATCTGGATTTCAGATTCCCCAGTGGGGACGTATGTTCAGTGGCAGGTTTCCCCCTCTCACTTTGGGAAACTCACAGTTTTTTTTTCTGTCTCAGAGAATTTGCAACAGCATGCCACTTCTTTCAAATGATTATGGAATTATTATTATTGTTAATAATTATTATTATTATGAATTATTCAAAGGATTATGAATTATTTTGATTTTCCTGGTATGTTCCTGTGGTGGTTCTTGGAGCAAAAGTTCACAGTGCAAGACTCCAAATGCTGCTCTGCCCATCTAAGTGGCAGCTGTACATTAGCCCTGTGTCCTATCTGCCATCTTGTCCTCAATTTCTAATATTAAAATTATATAAAAGTTCCTAATTTACTTAACTCTCAGTACTTGATGTGCTAAGTAAACAGAGCCTTCATTAACGACATGGAAAACTTTAAAAAACACTATATCAGCAACATTAACACAATATTTATAAAACACTATACCTAACAATATATATCTTTTCAAGATTACATGGAACATTCTTGAAGACTATATTTTAGGTAACACAATAATCTCAAAAAATGTAAAGCAATTGAAATCATGTAGAGTGAGTCCTCTGACCAAAATGGAGTTAAATTAGAATGAAAATATAAACATATCTGGAAAATTTCAAAATACTTGTACATTAAGCCATACACCCTTAAATAACCTATAAGGCAAAGATGAAATCACTCATATAATTGCAAAATATTTTGTATTAAATGATAATAAAAATATAACAAAGAAAAATTTGTCAGAAACCACTTAAGCCATTGATATGGTTAAACTTTGCATCCCCACCCAAATATCATCTTGAACTGTAATTTTGTAAACCCCATAATCCCCAGGTGTCAAGGAAGAGACCAAGTGGATGTAATTGAATCATGGAGGTGGTTTTCCCCATGCTGTTCTCGAGATAGTGTGTTCTCATGAGATCTGATGGTTTTATAAGGCACTCTTCGCCCTTCACTCAGCACTTCTCCTTCCTGCTGCCTTGTGAAGAAGGTCCTTGCTTCCCATTTGCCTTCTGCCGTGATTGTAAGTTTCCTGAGGCCTCCGAAGCTATGCTGAATTGTGAGTCAATTGAACCTCTTCCCTTTATAAATTGCCCAGTCTCAGGCAGTTCTTTATAGCAATATGAAAATAGACTAATACAGCCATGTTGAGAAGGAAATTTATTAATTCAAATTGTATATGAAAAAAATAAAGGTATAAAATCAATGATGTCAGCCTTCAATTTAAGCAGCTAAAAATAAAAAACAAATTAAACACAAAGTAAGTAGAATGAAGAAAACAAAGAAGAGTAGAAATCAAGGAAATTGATAAAGAAACCCAATAGAAACAATTCTAAAAATCAAATGTTTATTGTTTAAAAAGATAGAATTCTAACTATACTTATAAAGAAAATAAGATACGAGTTACTAGTTGATAGGAAGGGACAGAAGACATCATTCCGGCTCCTTCAGACATTAAAAAGCAAAAATAAAAATTTTTGAAAACTTTTATGCCAATAAATTTAATGATGTAATTTTTTTTAGAGTTACAAACTACCAAAGCTCCTTCAAGATGAAATAGATGAGTTCTTCCTCATACTATTTTCTAACCTCCCCACATTCTTCTAATAATTTTTTATTCCAATATTTCTTTCTTAGTTAAGATAACCAGGGCCAGGCACAGTGGCTCATACCTGTAATCCCAGCACTTTGGGAGGCTGATGCGGGTGGATCACAAGGTCAGGAGTTCAAGACCAACCTGACCAAGATGGTGAAACCCCATCTCTACTAAAAATATTTAAAAATTAGCTTGGCGTGGTGACAGGAGCCTGTAATTTCAGCTACTCAGGAGGTTGAGGCAGAGAACTGCTTGAACCCAGGAGGCAGAGGTTGTAGTGAGCCAAGATCATGCCACTGTACTCTAGCCTAGGTGACAGAGTGAGACTCTGTCTCAGAAAAAAAAAGATAACCAGATCTGTAACATAGTATTCCAGGCAGATGCACCTAGAAAATCTTTAATCAATATGTGTCTGCTGGCCATCTTAGATCCTTTCAAACCAAGGCTCACAACGCTATACCAGATTCCTCAAGCCACATTCATGTTTCACTCATTGAAATGTCTGTAGCAATGCATAGTTTAGTTAGTACTCAATTGTAGACCATCCAACTATTTAGTAAACTTTTCAGGCATCTGAAGCATCCCCTTAGGAAAATCAACAATCTCAAGATGAAAAGTCTTATCTTTACTTCTCTCATAGCCTTCACCCAGCCTTGATCACAGTGCACATCACAACTCTAAATGTACCATAGGATCATTGGCCCTGCCCTTTCCTGCTCACCACCCACTTGGAGAAGCAGCAACTATTGGAGGTTGGCTGTTGAACTACACAATATTACAGTAGAGCTAGAGAAGATATAGAAGATTAGGCTGACTCTTTGATGGCTATAAAACACGTAAAATCAAAGTTACTTTTTATTTTTCTCCCTACTGTGAGTCTATTTCGTCATCATTCAAGTCCTTCTAAGAGAGAAAAATTCTCTGATTAATCAAGAGTCCCAGGTGTGTTTTACTTAACTTGAATTTTACCGAATACTAAAACTTCCAGTAGAGGAATACAGGCATACCTGCTTATGGTGCTTTGCTTTATTGTGCTTTGCAGATATTGCATTTTTTACAAGTTGAAGATTTGTGGCAAACCTGCACTGAGCAAAGTCTACAGGTACTGTTCTTCCAACAGCATATGTTTACATTGTGTCTCTGTGTCACATTGTGGTAATTCTCACGACATTTCAAACTTTATTATTATTATTTTGATATCTCTTACATTGAACTATAATCAGGGATTTTTTTGTTACCATTGTAATTATTTTTGGGCACCACAAACCACACCTATATAAGATGGCAGACTTCATTGATAAAAGTTTTGTGTGTTCTCCACAGATCAGTTGTTTCTCCATTTCTCTTCCTCATCTTGGGCTGTCCTATTCCCTGAGACACAATAATGTTAAAATTGGGCCAATTAATAACCTTACAATTACCCATAAGTGTTCAAATAAAAAGGAGTCAAATAAAAGGACGAGACACACTCTCATTTTAAGTCAAAAGCTAAAAATGATTAACCTTAGTGAGAAAGACAGATTTAAAGCTGAGATAGGCAGAAATCTAGGCCTCTTGTGTCAGTTAGCCAAGTTGTAAATGTAAAGGAAAAGTTCTTGAAGAAAATTAAAAGGGCTACTCCAGTGAATACACAAACAAGAAAGTGAAACAGCCTTCTTGCTGGTAGAGAGAACATTTGTGTGGTCTGGATAGAAGATCAAATGAATTGCAACATTCCCTTAAGCCAAAGCCTAATTCATAGCAAGGTCCTAACTTTCTTCAATTTTAGGAAGGCTGAGAGAGGTAAAGAAGCTGCAGAAGAAAAATTTGAAGCTAGCAGAGATTGGTTCATATGGAAAGAAGCCATCTCCATAACAGAAAAGCACAAGGCAAAGCAGAAGTGTTGACGTAGAAGCTGCAGCAGGTTATCCAGAAGATCTAGCTGAGATGACTGGTGGAGGTAGCTACACTTATCACAAGATTTTTAATGTATATAAAACAGCCTTCTACTGGAAGGTGATGCCATCAATGACTTTCATAGCTAGAGAGGAGATGTCAATGCCTAGCTTCAAAGCTTCAAAAGACAGGCTAACGCTCTTGTTAGGGGTAATCCAGCTGGTGACTCAGTTGAAGCCAATGCTCACTGACCATTCTGAAAATCCTAGGGATATTAAGAATTAAGCTAACTTGTGCTTTAGAAATGTAACAACACAGCCTGGATGACAGAACATCTGTTTATAGCATGGTTTACTGAATATATTTAAGCTCACTGTTGAAACCTACTGCTAAAAAATTATTTTCAAATATTAACACTAATTGACAATGCACCTAGTCACCCAAGAACTTGGACAGACATGTACAAGGAGAAGGCTGTTATTTTCACACCTGCCAACACAACATCCTCTGTAGCCCATGGATCAAGGAGTCATTTCAACTTTCAAGACTTATTATTTAGAAAATACATTTTGTAAGGTGAATGCTTATACACCGCTGGTAGAAAGTAAACTAGTACAACTTCTATGATAAACAATATAGAGATTTGTTAAAGAACTAAAGTAGATACACCATTTGATCCAGCAATCCCACTACTGGGTATCTACCCGAAGGGAAAGAAGTCATTATATCAAAAAGACACCTGCATACATATTTTTATTGCAGCACAGTTCACAGTTGCAAAGGTATGGAACCAACTGAAATGCCCATTGACCAATGAGTGGAAATGTATGTACACACCATGGAATACTTACTCAGCCATAAAAAAAAACAAAACAATGTATTTTGCAGCAACTTGTATACAACTGAGGCCATTATTCTAAGTGAAGTAACTCAGAAATAAAAAACGAAATACCATCTGTTCTCACTTATACTTAAGTGGGAGCTAGCTATGGGTATGCAAAGGCATACAGAGTGCTATAATGGACTTTAGGGACTCAAAATGGGGAGGGTGGAAGCAGGGTGAGAGAGAAAAAACTACATATTGAGTACAATGTATGCTACTTGGGTGATGGGTGCACTAAAATCCCAGATTTCATCACTTATGAAAGTCATTTATGGCACCGAAACCACTTGTACCCCAAAAGCTATTGAAATAAAACAAGTTTTAAAATAAGTACATTTTGTAACTAAAGCTATTATAGATAGCAATTCCTATGATGGATCTGGGCAAAGTAAATTGAAAGCCTTCTGGAAAGGATTTACCATTCTAGATGTCATTAAGAACATTCATGATTCATGGGAGGAGGTCAAAATATCAACATTAACAGGAGTTTGAAAAAAGTTGATTCCAACCTTCATGGATGATTTTGAGCTGTTCAAGACTTCATTGGAGGAAGTAACCAAAGCTGTGCTGGAAATATCAAAAGAACTGGAATTAGAAGTGGAGCCTAGAGATGTGAATTGCTGCAATCTCATGATAAATCATGAATGAATAAGGAGTTGCTTCTAATGGATGAGCAAATAAAATGGTTTTCTAAAAGGGAATCTACTCTTGGTGAAGATGCTGTGAATGTTATTGAAATGACAACAGAGAATTTTTGTTTAGAATATTGCATCAACTTACTTGAAGCAGTGGCAAGGTTTGAGAGGACTGACTCCAATTTTGAAAGAATTTCTACTGTGGGTAGAATGTCATCAAAGACCACATGTTATAGAGAAATCTTTCATGAAAGGAAGACTCAATTGATGCAGCAAACTTCATTGTCATCTTATTTCAAGAAATTGCCACAGCCACCTCAACCTTCAGCAAGCAACACCCTGATCAGTCAACAGCCAACAACATTGAGGCAAGACTTTCCACCAGCAAAAAGATTATGAGTCACTGAAGGCTCAGATGATCATTAGCATTTTTTAGCAAGACAAATTTTAAATTAAGGAATAGATACATTGTTTTAGATGTACTGCTATTGCACACTTAATAGTAGACTACAGTATAAGATAAATACTACTTTTATCTGCACTAGGAAACCAAAAAACCATGTAACTCACTTTGCAATATTCACTTTATTGTCATGGTCTGGACTCAATCTCACAATGTCTCTGAAGCATGTCTGTACTAAGTCGAGGAACTGGTTTTATAAACATTTTTGAATGACTTCTCAACTATGCAATCCACAACTGTGTTCATTTTTTGTGTGTATTCTCCAAAATGTGCATTTCTATTTTAACATTTACAGTGACATTTTGAATTGTTACCTCTGTGATATTTCAGAGTTTTCTCTCCTTAACACAAACCTAGATGTTCATTTTTAAGGTAAACATAACCACTAGAGAATGGCAGGTTTTTGCTCTACAGAGCACTTACTGGAAATGTAATGACTTTTTGATATGTTACATTCTATTTAAACTGTCATTGGTATTTTGAACTTCATCTGTTCACATTTAAAATTTTTTATTGGCACCTTTTTAAACATGTAATCAAAATATTTACCATTTCATAATCATCTCACTAGATTACTAAAAAGTTTATACATAAACATAATTCATGTGATATTTTTATTTCAATGAAAATCACATTACTAATTTTGTAAGAAATATGAAATTGGAGGTAAAAAAATATGATATCATAGCAGAATTTCAGCCATATATATCCTCCATGAAATAAGCTATAACTCCATGAAATAAGCTATAACTATAGTTACATCTCTCTTGATTAACTTTTTAGCTTCTATGGAGGTGGGGGAGGAACTTCTCTGAATTGCCAAAGCAAGATTATAAAATTGAATTTCTATGAAATGGTATCTAAAACCAGAGTGAAGGAAGTGTGTGCCCTATGTTGGACAGCAATTTTTCCAGACACTTGGATTTTACCAGCTAGTAATATTCCAAAAGCAAATTTCATAGTCAATTAAGGTTGCCAATTTTCTTTCTTGTTTTTGCAAGTAAGAACATACAAACAAACACTACATCTTCTCTGGCTATTATTTCACATAAGAAAAAATTTATACCAAAAGAAGTAGGAAGCCCTAATTTTGAGAATAAAGGACTTTCTTCAAACTGAAGAATAGGTTACATGAAAAACCCACATTTTATCATAACAGACTTGTACATTAAACTTGTAGATTAAACTCATTGTTGCTAAACTCTGTTCTAAAACCTTAAACCTAGGCAGCACTACCTGGATATGGATTCTGTCTCCATGGTGTTTACAACCCTTCATTGTAATGTTGGAGAGCTAGATATGCATGTGTGTGTGTGTGTGTGTGTGTGTGTGTGTGTGTGTGTGTGTGTGTCTGCGTGCGCAATTTGAATACAGAGCATCTGTGGTTGCCCATTTTTGGCCTAAGTCAATTTCCCTTTTTGGGTATCACCTATCTTTCTATATCCTCTTAGAAGAAATACAGAGTTACATGTTACAGGATTTTAAGGCCTCCATGGTGATTACAAGTGCTAAGTGAATTTAAAGATCTTTTATAAAAAGCATAGAATCAATGCTCACAATCTTTATCTGGGAAGTTCCACAGTATAGGAGAACTTTGCCCTTACTACCTCAAATCCTCAAGGAAAAAAACGTTTACCTTTGGATTATGCACCTCCTCAGAGACTTCCGAATTCGTGTGATACTATTGTAGATACTTAAATCGTGCTATTTTGAATTGTATTAGGAAGCCAAATCCAAAGTAAGTCCTATATTTTCTTCTGGCTACTGGTAGTTTCCATTCTACATTTTTAAGTGTCTTATTTGAGAGTGTTACTGAATTATCAAATCCTCTAAAAGTTTGAGAAGACTAGATTAAGCTGTACCAAAAAGAGATGCAGACATTTCAATGAAGCATGAAGTTTCTTCCGTTTTCTTACATAGTTATTATTTACTCTGTTTCATCAAGTTGGTAACAGGTCTGCACAAGTTTTTATTCTAAACCACCCAGATGTGAGAAAGGCAACCTGTGATGAAATTATAATAAAAACACATCTATATTTGTCAAGACATTTGATATAGTTGTACCTAATCAGTTTTTGAAAAGTAGAACTCAATGTTCAAGTACTATTAATTTGATATCTCTACCAGATGGATCTCATTTTAGATTAAATTCCTGCTAAGCTCACCAAATAATTTCTATTAAAGACACTTGGGGAATTTTCAAAGGCAGGGTAAGATTTTAAGAGCTCCCAGGAAATTAATGATTGTAATGGATGCTAAAATAGTGATGATGTGACGGCCAGTAATTATATTAACTTCTGTTACTTTGAAAGTTCCTTTACGTCATCAGTCAAGGTAGATTTTTGTTCTGACAAAAGGTTCATGAGGACAAGTCTGCTGGGTATGAATATACATAATTTGTCAGCCAAAAGGTGGAAATATTCTGTATTAGGAAGTCAAGTCCAAAGAAAAATCTGTATTTGCTTTTTCATACTAGCTACTAGAAATTTCCATACCATATTCTTTGATATATGGATATATATGTTTGTGTGAATATATGTGTGCATAAAACTGCACACAAAGTGGAAAAGAGGAAATCACTCTGTTTACTTGTAGTGCAGGTGGATAACGCATGAGTATTTAAAAGGACAGTTGCTTATAAACAGACTAGGCCACCATTATGTAAAAAGTCTTTGAAAATATAAACCCAATGCTTGTCAGTTCATTGTACAAGCTGCTTTTCTTTGAGTCTTTAAAGCTTTTGGAAATGAGGAGCCCCCTGTTACCATGATGATCATCAGAGACTGAAAGGATCACACCTCACACTTTATTTCAGTTACATCACAGTTACCTTTTAACATCTTAGGAAAAGTCAGCAGGTAGGGACTGCAGGAACTCATAAATTGCAGAACTAAGCACAGTGAAAGAGACAGTGATTCCAGAAATGGGAAATGAAAGGGGGGCTGATAAGGGAGTAGGGGGAGGAGGCAAATTTTAATTCCTTTCAAAATTTAAGTGAGGTTAAGTCTGAATTTTAGGATGAAATCTGGGATAAGAGGTAGAATAAGTCCTCATTTAACATTGTCTTAGAAATTGCAATTTTAATTGAAATGACATACAATGAAATCAATTTTAATAGACTAATTGGTATAACTAAGAGCTAGGTTGTTGTGGCATATTTCTGGTCACAAATCATCATCTAAATTCTAAAATAACACCAAAATCCCTCTAATATTAAACACTGAAATACATGTGAGCTTCATAAGCTTAAGAAAGATTAAGAAAAACAAGTAAGATTATTATTTATCCACTTATGCTAGTTCAAGGAGACAGGTGGCCAGAGTCTCTCTTAGAAACTCAGGGTGCCAGACAGGAATTAGCCCTGGACAGGATTGCCATTCCATTGCAGGATACCCTTATACATACCCCTACTCACTCAGACTGGGACCAGGTAGATGTGCCAGTTCACCCCACACGCACAACATTGGGATGTGGGGCGAACTGGAGTACTCTAGATAAAACCCATGTAGACATGGGAGACCATGCACACTGCACACACACAGTGGCCCCAGCCAGGAATCAATTTTTTTTCTCATCGATGTCGTAAAGAAATGATGCTAAACAAGTTCACGTTATTCAAAGACCTGCTGTACTACAGAATAGAAAAGTCAAAGAAGTTCTAAAGAAGATATAATATTAGCACTCCCATAATTGCTATTTGTTTTGAACCTTCATGAATTATTCCATGTAGTTTAGGGTGGGAAGACATCAAAAAGAACTTCTGACAAGGAATGGGCAGAAAAACTCAATAATGATGGATGCAACCTCCCTCTCTGTTATAGCTACAAATACAAGAGCAAAAGATGTGACGAGAGAGGTTAATGTCAAGAAACAGATGCAGAAAAAAGCTGTCAGCTTTTTAAAAATCCACCCAATTAAAATGTGGTGTTGACTTTTAGATGCTTGACTTATATTGTGGACATTTTTAGTGAGGGAAAAAGCCAAAGACAAAAAACAAAATGATACGGGTGATTTTCTTTTTGCAAAAACATCAGTCATGTAATTATCATGAACCAAAAAAAAAAAATGCCCAGTGACTGAATTTCATTACATAATATGAATTCCTGCAACTCTTCGCTTTCTTAGTGATTCCACCATCTGTTCATACTTCCTCCTCCAAATCTTTGGAAGTAAATGCATTGGCAGTTTGTCATCCAGAGATGACTGAGTTGGTTTCATTTCTGTAGGCTGATCACATTTAAGGTTTGGAAGCCTTAAAAGGAAGAGGAGGAGGAGGAGGAAGATGAGGAAGAGCAGGAAGAGAATACAGATGAGGGAGAGCAGGAAGAGAATACGGAAGAGGAAGAGGAAGGGTGAGAATGAGGAAGTGTGAAGGAGAGAACAATAAAGAAGTAGAATGAAGGAAGATTATGTCACGCATAACCTCTGGACTTACGTAATGTTGAGGCATGGGAGCTAATACACCAGATTTTGGTGGTCCCAGATGTAGGATATTACAGAAAGAAAGCCACTTTGCTAACACTTACAAGGAAATAGTAAAGAAAACTTTGTGTTCTTTTTTTCTATTTAGATTTCACACTTAAAATGCAGTTAGAATAGAAAGGGCATTCTTATAAAATAATGTTTTCCTTTGTTCATTTAACTACTTAATACTTTTATAGATATTATACTATATATTTTGTACCTGAATTTCAGAGGAATGCTAAAGAAGTATTTAGCATATATGTATACTAAATACTAAGTATTTAGTATTTAACATGCTAAAGAAGTATTTAGCATTCTCATGAAATTCAGATTAATGAAATAATTAATAATTTGGTGCCTAATTTATCAATAGTTTGAAGCACTAACATTGAAAAATGCTTTAGCTTTAAAAGTTTTTAAATTTAAGTTTTAATATATACAGCTCACTTTTGGTTAGCAATTTAATGGTTAGGATAAAACCACAGACCTAACAAAATCTCCAGAAATATATAGCCTAATTGCTTGGTTGGCTATTACAAATCCATTAAAAATTGTTACTGTGAGTTACTGTGACTTATAGCTGAGTTACAACTTGGGAACAACTGTTAGAACCGGGAGATGGAGTTACATAAGATCTCCTATGAATATAAGCAGTATGCCTTAGAAAAACAAGAACTTCAAGACTAATTATAATGAAAAAGGTTTGAGTAGTTACATTCCCTTGGCAGCATATATATATATATTTGTAACAAACCGCCAGAGATGAGGAAGACTTTTTGTGAAGTTAAGCTGATAATACCAGAGTTGGTGTTAGGTTTATATTGATGCTTTCTATCAAGTGCCTAAACTATATGGGGAAATAAATTGTCTATTTCATGTGGCAAAGAATAAAAGTTGCCCCTTATTTTACTGTTTCCAAAAATTATTATTTGATGTGACTGGTAAATGCCTAGATTTATGGCTAAGGATCATTTGGTAGAGGGTATGTAAAAGGGTACATAAAAGATAGGAACATTACAGAAAAATAGGAAAACATGGACATGCTTTTTGAGTTTAGGGAGAATTGGAGAACAAGAACAACAAGCTTCACAGATACCTTGGAGTTTTCACCACAGTGCAGACCGAGAGCTGAGGCATTTGAAAACTAGGTGAACACAGACTTCCTAGGAATTCAGATCCTAAGAAGAAATAGATTAAATGTGATCATGCAGATGTTTGGATCAGTAAATATTTTAAAACCCAGAGAATTCAGTAACCACATTAAAATAGACCTGGTACCTAGCACTAAAATTTATTTACATTTGCCCATTTGGGCATTGTTCCTAAGAATGTTATCATCCTTATTATATTTTATCTCACCTCCTTAGACTTCAGTTTCCCCATCTGTATGTTGAATGAGTTGGACTAGATGACTTCTAAGCTCCTTTTCAACTCTAAGCCTTAATAAGTTTATTAGTTGTTATTGAATTCAAGATCACACTTGGGAATGCCTTGGTCTCATTTGTTATAAAGGTATTGGAAATAACAATGCTGGTAGCCATAGCAACAGCAGCAACAAAAATGCCCTGTAGAATATGCTAATTAGCTTGACAGCCATTCCACAAAGTATACATATTTCAAAACATCATGTTGTACAGTATAAAATATGCAGTTTTTATTTGTCAATCAAAAAATAAATTTTAAAAAATACCCATGACCTCAAAAAGGGACAGAAAGGATGAAAACTGTCATACTCCTTACTTAGTACGAATAAGGAAACTTGTGGAGGACAATCTCACACTTGATAATATGGAAGTAAGAAAGTCATTGAGAACCTGTGTTCTAGCACCTCATATAGACTTGAGGGCTCTTGGAGGAGGACCTTAAGTCTCTAACACAGTCTTGGTGATTTGCATTGTTGCTCAACATTATATCACCTAGTTAAAGTTGAATGTTTTTGAAGAAAACCACTATATTAAAAATCACTTGAAGAAGACTTACACTACTACTATTGAGCTGGTCCATGATTGCTTATTTGCTAGAACTTTGAAAAAAAGTATAAGGGGTGGAATAATCACCCCTTAAATTGTTCAATAATGTGCAATAATCCTTCCTTAGATCAGTATTTCCTGTAGTGAGGTATATAAAATACACAATGCAGGGAGGTATAGAAAAGATATAACTTCCATTGGTACCTTTTCATCTGATACTTCAAATTTTTCTATATTTTAGGTATTTTTATTTATTTATTTTATTTATTTAATGGTAGATTATGTAACTTGTATAAATAGAGAATCATTGATTAGTTTTTAATTGACAAGGTGCATGCTCAGAAAAAAAAATTAAATTGCTAATTTAAAAAATTTTATTTACTCACTCAACAGACATTTATTGAGCATCTATTCTATTCTAGGCATTATGTTACTCACTGGGAATCCACTGAAGAGAAAACACTGACAGATTATTTTCAGGTTAGAAGCATTTATTGATGAATAGTTGAGGATTCTTCTAAGAATTATAGTGGGCAGTGAAATATTTTTGCAAGAAAACATATCTTAGTCTACATTTGCCTGTCTTTCCAGGTATCAGGGTGCAGTTTGCCCTGTAACCTCAATTCTCTTATGGGCACAAGAAAATCATTGGTTTTCGGTTTGTGCAGTGTTTTCCTTGTTGTAAGAATGGAATTGACCATTGCCAAGCTTTTTATATGGTAGAGGTAAAACCAGAACCCCCAAAGTGAACTTTTAATAAAAGTGATATGATCATGTCACCTTCTTGCTTAAGCCTGGGACATTTGTGTTTTTGTTGTTGTTGTTTTGTTTTGTTTTTAAGCATAAACAAAATAGAAATCAAAGTTTTTAGCACAGCATTCAACATCTCACAAGATCTTCCCTGAATCTACCATTTATCTATGCCCATCACCACAACTATTGTTCGTCACTTGTTCTGCTCCAACGAGCTATCCTATTGAAATCTTGCATATCTGTCAATGTCCAGATCACATGTCAACTCCCTATAAACATTCCTCCTCATCTATCATCACTCCAGAGTTAATCTTATTCTTTTATGTTTTATGACATCTTATTTATGTATAATTTTCAACTTTTTTAAAAAATAGAAATGGGGTCTCACTCTGTCACCCAGGCTGGGTTCAGTGGTGCAATCATAGCTCACTGTAATCTCGAACTTCTAGGCTCAGGCGATCTTTCTGCCTCAGCCTCCTTTAATTATTTTTACCATAGTATGCTTTTAATTATTATTATTTGTGCATGTTACTGCTATGCTTACTAGATTACAAGACCCTTGAGAGTAACAACTACGTCTTATTCAACTTTGTGTTTTCCATGTTGACTAACATGATGTTTTGCATATAAGAATAACCTAGGAAAATTTAGTACATCTAATTGTTGTTTAATTGAAGGGCAAAGATGAAAAACAAAATTTCAAAAGATACTGAAATCACCTTCCAGATTTATCAGATGGTTTTAGCAGCAACGACAACAAAAAAAACCTAGAAATAATTAAACACTTATGTCAGGAAAGAAGTAATATACATTTAAAGGAAAGAAAGTCTTTAAGTATTACAAATGCAAGAGAATACAGAATTTGAAGAAAGTAGTATTAAGCGGAAGTAGTACCAACAAGGCACAGTGCACTGCATTTATGTAACACCTATACCTCCTAAGTGGTTTGAATTAACCAGTTGCCTTGATGCAGTCAACTTTATGGCAGAAGCCACTCAGACTGGAAATGCTTAGTATATCTTCAAGTCCATAAATGTCATGACTCTTCTCATACTACTGTCTTGGAAAATGTTGCCAGATTACTACTGCAAGTTCTGCTTAGATGTCTTTATACAAACATACCCACATTTAACTCATTCCCCTTGTAGAGTGCTGTGAAAAATAAAATTGAAGATGTTTGTTGTAAAGGTTACTGCCTCCAAGTTGAGGATAACTACAGGTTACCATATCGGGACACAAAGTGGTTTGTTGTATCTGAAGCCCACAGCAGAAGTATGTAACACTCACATGCACATCACCTTCAACAGAAGTGAGAAAATCCTTGTACATTGTCTCTTATACTAAAATCACTTCACTCAGTGCAGATGAGCACACAATTTCTCAGTGAATAATGGAATTGTTAGTTAATGCTAACTTGATCTTGCTATCAATATGTCTTTCAGAAAAAAGAAAAAAACCCGAGTGATTTGTAGACTTTAAAGATCAGCAACACTCTTAAGTGATTTGACAATAAGGAACAAATAAGGGACATTCTAGGGTTTCTTACTTAGTTGCTTAGGAAATCAAGAACTTCATTGCATCAGAGCTGGGGTAAAAGAAGTCCTGAGTTTATAAAACTCTAGCAAGCAGCAGAAAAATAAACATAAAATGAGCAAAATTTCTTAGCTCAAAAGTTTAGCATTTTTCTTATTTAAGAACTAAAAATTCAGTAGTATCAGCTGCCTATACAATCTACAGAGCAATCAGAGTGAGTAGCTATTATTTCATTTGGTGCAATTCAGAATGACAATTCAAAGCCAGTACATTTCTGTCTCTGCTTGCAAGAATGATGAAAAAATGTCATAGATGGTTGAAATGTAACTGTCACTCAAGAAAATATAAAACACCTTTTCTGAGTGTTTTTGAAAGATCTTATAGTTTTTTTTTTTAATAGAAACTTATGTCTTTCAAATACAAACTGGTTTGGACATCAGTAAAATATCTGGGCAGGCATACAATATGTGTTGAGAATCCCTAGATTCACCTTTGTGGATTAGTAGGATGTCACAGAAGATTTGGGCATAGATAATCTCACTCAGAAACCACTTAGCTATCCTTCATTCCTTTATCCTTCTTGTTCAAACCGTGGCCAAGCCCTGTTAACAGCTCCTTAAGACTGGCTCCTTCTCATCTTTTGTATTCATTGATCTCCACTGATTCTTAGTTAAGGTATTGAGTCCTTCTCACATGAACTGTTATGAGAGTCTTGGAATTGGCCTTTCATTACTCCAATATGCCCATCTCAAATCCACTATTTAATACTATAATAAGAAGAGTCATCCTAAAATGTAAGTCTCACTATGCTGCATCCTGGATGAAAGCTTTGGAATGACTACTGGTTGCCTAGAAGATAAAAGACAAATCTTTTAGTACAAGACACTGCAAAATCTTATCTGTGTCTACTTCACCTCAGTTATCAACACATTTTTCATTTTCTCCTCTCTCTGTTCCTAACACAATCATCCCTCTGGATGTTTCTCAATTAAACATACTTCATTACTCTATTCCACTATCCACGCTGTGATTTTTATCTAGAATACCCCTTTTCCCTTTATTCCAACATATTTTGCAAAACACTGCTCAATATTCTTTCTCTACAAAGTCTATTAAATTAACCTCACTCTAGAACTGTGCAAATACTTCTACTGTGACATCAGTAGCAATTTATTTCAGTAACAATTTATTTTATTTATTTAATGCATCCTTAAATGTCTATACAACAGACAGGTTACAGAGGCAATTCTACAAAAGCATGAAACATGCATTATTGCTTTTGTTTCCTCAAAATGGGCAGTCTATAAATATTTATTTTAATTCCCTTTATTAAGGGAAACAACTTATTCAGAAGCATTTAGAAACTATTAAACAAGCACTGTTTCTTAAAGAGAATTCACTATACAGTCATGTGTCACTTAATGATGGGGATACATTCTGAGAAATGCTTTGTTAAGTAACTTTGTCCTTGTGTGAACATCATAGCATATACTATAGCCTATTGCTCCCAGGCTACAAACCTGTACAGAATGTTACTGTACTAAATACTGCAGGCAACGGTAATGCAATGGTAAGCGTTCATGTATCTAAACATAGAAAAGACATAATAAAAATATAGCATTATCATCTTATGAAACCATTGTCATATATGTGGTCCATGATTGACTAAAACATTGTTATGTGGTGCATGACTCTACTTTCACTGCATTATAGGTAAGAAGTTAGTATGATTCATGGTCAAAATATAATAAACTATACTGGTGGAATGCTGGCTGCCTAGAGATAGTATAGGTACAGTAGTTAAGTATGTGTTTTTTTATGCCAGATTGTTTGCTTTTAAATTCTGACTACCATTTACAAGATGTATAACTTTGGACAAGACCTTTAAGTTCCCTAATCTTTAGTCTCCTCAACTATAAAATGAAGATAATAATACTTATAAGCTGTTGTAAGAATGAAATAATACAAGTAGATCAAGTAGCTTATGCAAGAAGATACAAGAAGATCAAGTAGCTTAGATAGGCATTTAATAAGCAATCAGTAGACATCAGATGTTATTATTTTGAAAGTAGATACAGTAAGACAAGAGTATAAATATGTGTAATCTGTGTAAAATCCACTAATTATATTTCTGCAAATTAATAAATACTTTTCTCTGAGGCTATTAATATAAGGCTTATAACATGAATACCATGTTAAAGTGCCTAGACTCTTGGCAATGGGGAACCAATGGAGTGTTTGCAGTAACTAACTGATGTGAGTTCTATTTTCAGATCACTGTGTTTAATAGTTGTGTAAAACAACTATTGCAGAGATAAGGAAAGGAGTAATTAGAGGAACGAAAACAAATAAACATAGTAATATTCTAGGTTAGGGGTTGATATGGTTTGGCTCTGTGTTCCCAAATCTCATCCTGTAGCTCCCATAATTCCCACATGTTGTGCGACAGACCTGGTGGGAGATGATTGAATTATGGGGGCAGGTCTTTCTCATGCTGTTCTTGTGATAGTATATGGGTCTCATGAGATCTGATAGTTTTAAAAATTGGAGTCACCCCTGCAGAAGCTCTTTTGACTGCTGCCATCCATGTAGGATGTGACTTGCTCCTCCTTGCCTTCTGCCATAATTCTGAGGCCTCCTAAGCCACGTGGAACTGTAAGTCTAATTAAACTTATTTTTCTTCCCAGTCTTGGGTATGTCTTTATCAGCAATGTGAAAACAAACTAATACAGTAAATTGGCACCAGTAGAGTGAGTCACTGGTGAAAAAATACCTGAAAATGTGGAAGTGACTTTGGAACTGGGTAACAGGCAGAGGTTGGAAGAGTTTGAAAAGCTCAAAAGAAGACAGGAAAATGTGGAAAAGTTTGAAACTCCCTTGAGACTTGTTGAATGGCTTTGTCCAAAATGCTGATAGTGATATGGACAATAAAGTCCAAGCTGAGGTGGTCTCAGAAGGAAATGAGAACTTGTTGTGAACTGAAGCAAAGGTGACTCTTGATATGTTTTAACAAAGAGACTGGTGGCATTTTGCCCCTGTGCTAGAGATCTGTGGAACTTTGAACTTGAGAGAGATGATTTAGAATATCTCATAGAAGAAATTTTTAAGCAGTAAAACATTCAAGAGGTGACTTGGGTGCTGTTAAATGCATTCAGTTTTATAAGGGAAACAGAGCATAAAAGTTTGGAAAATTTTCAGAGTCATGGAGTCAAAGGAGATCTTATATGGGGCCTGTAGTCTCTTTGTTTTGGTCCATTTCTCCCATTTGGGTTGGCTGTATTTATCCATTGCCTGTAACATCATTGTGTCTAGGAAGTAACTAACTTGCTTTTGATTTTACAGACTTGTAGATGGAAGAAACTTGCCTTGTTTTGGAAGAGACTTTGGATTGTGGACTTTTGAGTTACTGCTAAAATGAGCTGAGAGTTTGGGGGACTGTTGGAAAGGGATGATTGGTTTTGAAATGTGAAGATATGAGATTTGGGAGGGGCCAGGGGCAGAATGATATGGTTTGGCTCTGTGTTCCCACCAAAATCTCATACTGTAGCTCACATAATTCCCACATGCTATGGGAGGGACCTGGAGGGAGATGAATGAATTATGGGGTGGGTCTTTCTTGTGCTGTTCTCATGATAGTGAGTGGGTCTCCTGAGATCTGATGGCTTTAAAAATGGGTTGCCCTGCACAAGCTCTTTTTGTCTGCCACCATCCATGTAAGACATGACTCACTCCTTCTTGCCTTCTTCCATGATTGTGAGGCTTCTCCATCCACATCGAACTGTGAGTTCCCCATTAAACCTCTTTCCTTTGTAAATTGCCCAATCTCGGGTATGTCTTTATCAGCACCACAAAAACAAACTAATAGAGGGATGATGAAGGTTAAAAACTGAGATAGATAAAGCTATGTCATTAGGCATGCACAGGTGAAAAATTGTTACATATTTCTAGTGAATTGCTTTATTTTTCAAGTCATGACAGTTTTATTTTCAATAATACTTCTTGTCTATGAATCTATTTTTCTGATATTAATATTGAAACACCAATTTTCATTTTATTAAAATTTTTCTGACATTTTGGGATTTTTATAATTCTTTTTTTAACTTCCTTTTTTTCATTCTTATTGTCATCTGGGTTAATCACATATTCTTTATGCACAAAGAATATATAATTTTTAATATGTAGACAATAAAGTGTTTTTACTTTATTGGTCTGGAAATAACAGAATCTATTTTATGCTTTAGTATAATACACATTTTTTTTATGGGCACACAAAATATTCACAAAAATTTTCCACATTGTTGACCACAAAGCAAGGCTGAGGATACAC
Source organism: Ateles fusciceps (assembly GCA_036589455.1). Lineage (NCBI taxonomy): Eukaryota > Metazoa > Chordata > Mammalia > Primates > Atelidae > Ateles > Ateles fusciceps. The sequence continues at coordinate 7,701,866 of JAZHEH010000572.1, forward strand.
AAAAGACAGGGCCACCCCAAATGGTCGATTGCACAGGGGAAATTAGCTGAGAAAGAGAAAGGTTGACAAAGTTGAGCCCACTCCCTATCAGCCAAGATGTTTGTCTTATCATGGATTATGAAGAAAGGGAAGCATTTTGCTAATCAGCACAGGGATGGCAAGCTGTTTGTTCCTTTGAAAGTTTCTCAAAGAAATATTTAAATTTAATTGAAAATAATTAAAAGGTACTATCAAGACCAGCAGCAGCTCTAAACAAATAAATCCTATTTTCTAACAATGGGATAACATTCAGAACGAAGTAAAGGAAACAAAAAAAATAAATAAAAATAAAACTACAAAGCAATATCTTTAATGAACATAGATGCAAAATCCTCAACAAATATTAGCAAAATGTACCCAGGAATGTATAAAAATAATTATACCTTCCCAAGTGAAATTTATCCAAACTGCAAGGCTGTTTCAACATTCAAAAATCAATTAATGTAATTCGTCACATTAGCAGGCTAGAGAAGAAAACTCACATGATTATCTCAATAGACACAGAAAAAAAGCATTTGACAAAATCTAATGTCCATTATGGTAAAAAAAACTCACAGAAAACTAGGAATAGTGAGAAACTTTCTCAACCTGAAAAATATCATCCACAAAGAACCTACAGCTACCATCATACTTAATAGTGAGAAACTCAAAGCCTTTCTGCATATATTAGGAATAAAGTAAGGATGTCTCTTACCACTTCTTTTCAACATCATCCTTTGAAGTCTTACCTTATACAATAAGACAAGAGTACAAAATAAAGGATGTGCAGATTGAGAAAGAAGAAGTAAAATTGTCTTTGTCCAAAGTGTAGAAATCTGAAGGAATCAAAACAACAACAAAAAACCCTTGGAATTAATAAGTGATTATAGCAAGATTGTAAAACTGAAGTTAAGATACAAATGTCAATTACTTCCCTGTATATCAGTAGTAAACAAGTAGAACTTAAAATTCAAAATGTAATACCAATTACATTAGCACCCCCAAAAATGAAATACTTAGATATAAATCTAACGAAACAAGCATAAGATCTATGTGAGAAAAACTACAAAACTCTGATGAAAGATAATGAAGAAGAACTAAATAAATGGAGAGATATTTAATGTTCATGGATAGGAAGATAATATTGTTGAGATGTCCATTCTTCCCAATTTGATATAGATTCAATGCAATCCCAAGTTATTTTGTGGATATTGAAAAATTGATTCTAAAGTCTCAGAATGGTCAACTCAATAGTCAACAAAAAGTTGGAGGACTCCAGTATTCAACTACAAGATTTATTTTAAAGCTATAGTAATCAGGATAGTGTAGTATTGGCAAACGAATAGACAAATAGACCAATGAAACAGAAATAGACTCATATGGACATAGTCAACTGATATTTGACAAAGAAGAAAAGAAAATGCAATGATCAAAGATAGTCTTTCGACAAATGAAGACGAAACAAGTAAACATCTACATGAACAGAAAATGAATCTAGACATAGAAATTACACCCTTCCCAAAAATTAACCCAAAATGGATCATAGACCTAAACGTAAAATTGGAAACTATAAAACATCTGGAAGATAATATAGAGGAAAATCTAGATGATCTTAGATATGGCAATGAATATTTAGTTACAACACCAAAGATATGATCCATGAAATAAACAGTTGTTCATTGTTAAACTGATACACTGAACTTCATTTAAATTAAAAACTCCTCTGCGAAAGACTATTTCAAGATAATGAGAAGACGAGTCACAGACTTGGGGAGAATATTTACAAAAGATTTATCTGATAAAAGACAAAATATACAAATAACTTAAAACTCAACGATAAGAAAATGAACAACTTAACTTAAAAAGTGGGCAAAAGATCTGACCAGACACCTCACCAAAAATATATATATAGGCACATAAATATATAAAAATGCACAATATCATATGTCATTATGGAATTGCTAATTAAAACAACCACATAATCTCTTAGAATGGCCACAATATAAAACACTGACAACACCAAAAGCTGGTGAGGATGTAGAGCAACAGAAATAATCATTTATTGCTGATAGGAATGATAAATGGGAAAGCCACGCTGGAAAATAGTTTGTCAGTTTCTTACAAAACTAAACATATACTTACCATATGATTCAGCAATTGTGCTTCTTGACATTTACCAAAATGAAGCAATAAGTTATGTCCACACAAAAACCTGCACACAGATGTTTATAAAAGATTTATTCACAATTGCCAAAACTTAGAAGCAACCAAGATGTCCTTCAGTAGGTTAGCAGATAAATCAACTGTGGTACATCCAGACAAAGACAAATATTTTTCAATGCTAAGAAGAAAAGATATGGCCGAAACTTAAATGCATATTACTAAGTGAAAAAAGCCAATCACCAGGCAAGGTTGCTCACACTCGTAATCCTAGCACTTTGGGAAGCCGAGGCAGCAGATCACTTGAGGCCAAGAGTTCAAGAACAGCCTGGCCAACATGATGAAACCCCATCTCTACTAAAAATATAAATAAAAAGATTAGCCAGGCATGGTGGCAGGCTCCTGTAATCCCAGCTACTCAGGAGGCTGAGGCAGAAGAATCACTTGAACCCAGGAGTCAAAGTTTGCAGTGAACCAAGATCACGCCATTGCACTCCAGCCTGGGCAATAAGAGCAAAACTCCATCTCAAAAAAAAAAAAAAAAGAAAAGAAAAAAAGCCAATCTGAAAAAGCCATATACCATGTAATTCCAATGGCATAACACTTTGGAAAAGGTAAAACTATGGACACTAAAAAAACTCAGTAGTTGCCCCATGTGTTAGTAGGCAGAAAAGGATAAATAGGCATAGCACAGAGGATTTCTGGGCAGTGAAACTACTTTGTATGATACTGTAATAATGAATACATGTGATTTTACATTTGTCAAGACTCACAGGGTGTACTACGACACCAAGAGTGAACAGTGAACTCAAATGTAAACTATGGACTTCGGATGAGAAAACACACACACATAAACAAAACAAACAAACGGTTTTTCCCTGCAAAACATGTCCTTGGAATTAACCAGAGGTGCATGGGCACATGTACACACAAACACACACACACACATCTATATAATCAATTTATTAGAGACAAAATCACAAAAGAAACTATAAAATATTTGGAAATGAGCAACAATTAAAATATTACATAAAAATTAAAATATTACATAAAATACTGCAACTAAACAGTATCTGAAAAATTATGGCCTTAAATGCCTGTATTAGAAAATAAAAATTTGAAAAGTAATGAGGTAAGTCCTAACTCAAGAAATTAAAAATAAACAGCAGAGATAAAAAGAAGATATGTTAAAATTGAAATTAACTATTTTAAGAAACAAAGTTGATCAAATTAGAAGAGCATTTGGTATATAGTAAGGGCTCTGTTTGCTATTATTGTAGTATTTAAAGCGTAGAGAGGTACTGAAAATACATTTTCTCTACTTAAGGTCTAAAGATCTGTCTTGTAGTTTTTTCTTTTCTTTAGGGACTAGATGGTATGGTCACTTGCAGTGAATCACTTCTTTCTCCTGGATCTTTATTAATTAATATGCAAAATAAAGCTTTTGGATGAAAAGACATACCTATATCTATCTATCTAGGATTCTACTTTTCAAGACTTGGCTGAGGCAAAAATTTGCCTGTTATAAAACTCAACTTGTAGACTTCTGCTATGATATGGACCATTTTTTGTTTTAAAACCTGGAAGTGATGAAACATGATGAGTTACAGTGACACAGTACATAAAATTATTAGTATTATTGTAATATTACTACTAGCAGTAGTGAAAAAATTAAAGTTGATTCTCTTGCTAATACTATTTCCTTTTAGTATCAGAATTCATTCATGAATAAATTCCCAGCATTAAAAACAAAAACATCTTTCCTCTCTTCACAATACTCATTTTCAGGAAATGTAATAACCTTCTTCTAAGGAATTTTATAGAAGCTGCAGGATACTGCTAAGTGTTCCTAAGGCAAATTGGCTAACAACCTACTTGTCAAATCAACATCATGTTCACTTACTCAAGAAGTTACTGGTGTGAAAGAAAAGTAGGGCAGGCTCTCTAGTTTCTTTTACATGTAGAACAAAAAAGAAAATTCATTTTCCTTTTCATAATTAGAGTAAAAGATCACAGAGCATTTTTGCTCAAAATAAAAAAGTCATTTTTAGCTTTCTCTTTTATTTTTCTGTTTCACCACGTTGTACAAAGGATGAATGATAACTGGGAACATGACATTAGAGGAACCTCTTTTTTTCCCTTTTCTCCTGTCTACTCTCTTAAAAGCAGTGTTTCTCAAAGGGTTGTCAGACACCCTTTCAGGAAGTCTGTAAAATTGAAACTATTTTCCTAATAATACTAAGACATTATTTTCTTTTATCGCTCTCATTCTCCCATGAGTGTAAAGTGGCATTTCCCAGAATCTACATGACATGTAATAGCACAACGGATGGAATACAGAAACGCATATGAGAATGAGCTGTCTTCTATTAAGCCAAGGGTTAAAGAAATTAACAAATATATAAGGCAATGCCACTTTTCTCATAAAAGATTTCTGGCTTTGGAATATGTATTTTTCATAAAGATGTTTTATGTTAGTACATCAGGTATTTATTATTTTAAAATGAATTAATAAATAGTTTTAAAGTTTCTAATGCAATAAATGTTGATAGGTAACAGTCTACATAAACAAAAGCTCTTCATAATGTTTAAGGCTATAAAGAGGTCCTGAAACCAAACATTTGAGAACCATTACTTTAAGTAGCTCCTCCAGTAGCTAAGAAGAAAAGAATTAGGAAATAGAAACATGTAAAATCCAGAGTAAAGAGCCAGAGGCATCCAAATGCCTAGCTAACCCGAAAGAAGAGAATAGAACACTTGGAAAATCTCTCAACTTCTGTAAGAGTTTACACTCAGTGTGAGTAACAAACTGTTTAATTCAAAACCATCTATGAGGTTATGCGGGACATAATAAAATGAAGATTAAGGGTAAATAGGAAAGGAATCAAATTACCCTCTAGGCCGGGTACGGTGGCTCATGCCTGTAATCCAAGCACTTTGGGAGGCCGAGGCAGGAGAATTGCTTGAGTCCAGGAGTTTGAGACCAGCTTGGGCAACATAGCAACACTGCTTCCCTATAAAAAAAATACAAAAACTAGCTGGGCATGGTGTTGAGTGCCTGTAGTCCCAGCTACTCAGGAGGCTGAGGCAGGAGGAACCTGGAACCTGGGAGGCAGAGGTTGCAGTGAGCCGCGACCATGCCACTGCACTCCAGCCTGGGCGACAGAGCAAGGCTCTGTCTCAAAAAAATATGTATGTATATACTCTAGATTTTTAATATTCCATGAGTATTAAAATATAGTATTTTAATCATTATCTTAAAATACGGTATTTGTTTAGTGCCCAGTAAATTTATGTGTCCTAAGTGCTTGGGGTTGGTACATACATGACATCTGTGTAAATGGTGTAAAGTTGACTGGAACAGGTCCTGTTATATAGTCCTATATGACAATGTCAGTATATGCTGTGGAGATTTACAGCAGAAATTCTAGAATCAGGCTGCCTGGATTTGAATATCAGTATTTCAAGTTACTTTATTTCTCCAGGCCTAAGTTTCCTCATCTATAAAATGGGATTGATAACAAAAGCAATTACCCATGTGATTGCTAGGCAGATAAAATTAGCTAATATTTGTTGATATTTGACAAGGGTTTATAGCACAGCGCCTGGCCACAGTATGTGCCATATAAATAAATGTTTAGTTATTAGTTTGGTGCAAAAGTATTGTAGTTTTTGCTATTACTTTCAATTAATGGCATACATTAAAAGTAATGGCAAAAAACACAATTACTTAGCACTAATCTATAATGAATGTATGCCATTAATTAAAAATAATGGCAAAAATCACAATTACTCGTCAGGCGTTGTGGCTCACACCTGTAATCCTAGCACTTTGGAATGCCTGAGGTCGGGAGTTGAAGACCAGCCTGGCTAACATGGTGAAACCCTGTTTCTACTAAAAATGCAAAAAATTAGCCGGGTGCAGTGGTGCGTACCTGTAATTCCAGCTACTCTGGAGGCTGGAGCAGGAGAATCGCTTGAATCCGGGAGGCAGAGGTTGCCGTGAGCCAAGATTGCGCCACTGAACTTCAGCCTGGGTTACAGAGCGAGACTTTGTCTCAAAAAAAAAAAAAAAAAAAAAAAATTACTTTTGCACTAACCTGTAGTAAGTAAAACCAGTGCTGCCAGGTAAGATGCCATGAAAAAGCAAAGACTTGAACTGTGAAGCAAACACACTACTGGGAGCGGATCAGAGTGAGTTATTAGTAGAAGAAACAGACACACTAGACTTTCGAGTTAGAATGAGTCCTCAGACAAACCTCAGGCTAAGTCATCAAAGCTCAACAAGATGAAGAGGCTTTAGATCTGAGAGAGAAATGGTATCAGTCCAAACAAAGCCTCACGAAAAATATTTCACAGAGACCGAGCTTCTTTCAAACATCTAAAGGAGACTTTGCCTGTACCAGCTGACCCTCTGCGCCGGGCTTCTGCCCTCCAGCTATCACAAATAAGCACCGCCACTTGATGGCATTCAGATCGCGCAGATCGCGCACAACCTTTTCACATGGCTAGATCATCTCCAGACGGTATTCTAATGCATTTCAAAATACATCTGAAATATTTGGGGATACAAAGAAGGTGAGAGATTAAAAAAAAGTTATACCACGTTTTTTCCAGGGGAAATTTAATTAACATTTGAATAAAAGGAACTCTTATTTACTCTGGCATTTATATTAATCTGTTCCAGTCTCATTAAGTAATCCAAAATGCTTTTGAAAGCACCCTTGCTAAGCACTTTATAATAGTTGTGTTAAATAAATACACTGTTTACTAATCTTATTCAAAAACAGGGCCTTCTTAACACATGTTAAATTTATAATTCAGTTTAGCACATAAAATTGCATAGTTTTTCAACAACAAAGACTTCTAACCACTGTGTATTCAGAAGTAAATAATGAATTTAATATTTTAAAATCAGATACAATTTAATTTCCTGTAATTAAATGTCTCAAAAGCTAAACTAGAGTTGCAATAGAAATTCCTTTGTTTCTATAAAGCTTTAGTTAGTTGAGGTAGGAGGATTATTTCCTGAATCCAAAGTGTTCTATTGTCATTTACAACAAATGCCAAATTGAGTAACCATTTTAAATCTTATTATGTAACTCCAGAATTGCGGGAGTAAACTTTTAGGAAAACATTACATTTTTAGAACAGTGCACTTCACATAGTAGAAATTCAGTAAATGTACAGATAATGACTATAACAAACACTCTTCTACTAGAAGCAAACAAGAGGAGCACAGTCCTTTAAAAGCCCCAGATAAATGCCCTCTCCTGGGATATTAAGAAACCCTGATGCCTTGTACCAGGGATTGGCTTCTTTTTTTTCCAGCTCCTCTTTAAGAACAATGAAAAGAAGTTAAACAGATATGTTTGCTTTAAGAGAGTAACTTGAATTGAATACGTGTACTTTTAATGTGGCATCTCTGTTGAGAGCTTATGAAGTATTTTGTATACAGAAATTTTTAGGTAGCCTCTATCCTAAAACACAAGAAATACAAGGTTACAGACATGTCCCTTGATTCTTTTAAAAGAAAACTTTTATAGAGAGCTTAATCATGAGTTTATAAAACCTGATCAGAAAGTTGAAGTTGTTCTGTTTTTTTTTTCAAAGGAGATTTCTGATGAGAGCATAATTAGTCTTTGCTCTCCATGACAATTAGCCCATTTCAAACACCAATGGGCAAAAGCAAGCCCAGGAGCAGCCCAAAGGTCACAGCAGAGTCAGATCTGAAAGCAGTCACGCACATAACACACTTAACACTGTGCTAGATGCATAGTGAGCCCTCATCAGTAACCACAATAATATATGATTATGATTTCAGAAGGTAAAGTGTGAGACAGTAACTGGCCTTCTCCTTTCCTTCCTGCCTTGCCTGGTTATCTTTTCACCTTTCTTATCCTTGCCAAGGGAGTGTTAATTTATTTATTCAAAAATACTGACTGAGTATGTATTCTGTGGCAGGCACTGATTTACACACTGGCTGACAATATTCAACTTTCTCTGAGATCTATGATCTTGGAAATCAGCAGGGATCAAGAAATCACCTTCATTTATTTGTGTTGCTGAAACAGCTTACTGCAAAGAGCCATCCTTCCTCATATGACTTAGGTAAGACTCAATGATGACTCCCAGCTTACCTAGTCCCATTCTCTGCTTCATAAATGGTAACCATCTATGAACTACTTATTTCCATTGATAGATATGGGCAAAATGCCCACTTATCTGTGTTAACTAAACTTTAGTTAGACTTCTCTCCTTCCCTCAGAAAAGAACTGAACTTTGGTTCACTCTTGACCATTGGAATGTGAGAAAACTCCTCTTCCCTCTTTAATGGCAACAATCAGCTGACCTCTGGGAAAACATCTCTAATTGACTGCCATCCTAAATCCTGCTCATCTTACTTCTCACACCTGGTTCTTTCCAGCATTATTTACTGCTTTCTTTAAAAAAAAAAAAAAAAGATTTTTTTTCTATCTGACCTTTGTGATGCTTTCAGACGTCATAGTTGGTATATTCTCGCTATTTCAATATCCATGCCCTTCTTGTTATAGTCCCTTTTCCCTGTTGTAAAATCTTTCTGTACTGAATGCCAATTTTTTTTATAACAGACATTCTAGCAGTAAACAGAGTATCCAAAAATTCTCCCCTCTTGGCACTTATATTCATGAGAAATACAGATAATAAGAAAAAGCATATTTGTGTTCTTGTGATAATTGTTTAGGAGAAAAATTAAAGCAAGGGAAATAGGTATTACATATGGACAGTGTTTTAGTACACTTCTGCTGCTATAACAAAATAACTGAGATGGGGTAATTTTTAAGGAACAGAAATTTACTTCTCACAGTTCCAGAGGCCAGAAAGTCTAAGATCAAGCCTGGTGTTTGGTGAGAGCCCTATTGCCTGCTTCCAAGATGATACCTTGCAATTGTATCCTGCAGAGGTGGCAAATGCTGTGTCTTCGAAAGGCAAAATGCAGAAGAACAAAAAGGAGCCTAAGCTATTTTCCTCTAGCCCTTTTAGAATAAGCACTGATTCAGTCATGAGCTTAACCACTTCCACAAAGGCTCCACTTCTTAACACTACCACAGTGGGGACTAAGTTTCAACATGAATTCGAAGGGAGGGAACACTTTCAAACCATGCAGCCAGGTCATTGAAATTTTACATAGGGTGGTCTGGGAAGGCCTCATGGAGATGAATTTAAGAAAAGCTTGAGGGTGATAAGGGAGCAGATATCTGAGGGAAGAAGATTGTAAGCCTTAAGATAGGAGCATGCTTAGAGTATACACTGAGCAGCCAAGGAGGTGATGACCTGACAGGAACAGAAAGATCTGGGGGACTCTCATTTGACTCCTTTTGATGGAGTCATATAATCTGTGATGTGAATCTTACTTGAGGTGCAAAGGCACTTTTTGAACCCCATTAATGGTGGTCAGTGGAGAAGTGGTCTTACACTCAGCACCATACTGACTTCTGTTGTGAAGGCTTCATTGACAATAAGATGCCTCCAAGTGCAATAAGACCTAAGGGGTCAAATTCTCTCAGGCACAGTAGCCTTCAAAGCCCAGGTGTTTGATTTTCAAGGCCCTGCTACATATAAATTGGCCACAGATAGTACATTGGAAAGACAACCAATGAGGTGCCAGATGGTTTTGCCACCACAGACTGGGAATGGTCCTGTGAGCCTGGGGCCAAATGGAGAGAGGAAAAGCGGTCACGAACAGGAAAGTTTCTAAACACACATATCCTTTTCTCTTTCTTGGGGCTGAATCTCTGCATATGAGTGGAGTAGATGATAAAATGTTTGGATATGTTGGGAAATCTCAAGTTAGATTTTCTTCCTATCTCACTTCCTTTCTGAGGAACTCCAGAGAGTTTTCAAGCTTCTCAGAGCAACCCTGTTCTGCTTGTATTTGTCTGTTCTCATGCTGCTAATAAAGACATACCTGAAACTGGGTAATTTATAAAGGAGAGAGGTTTAATTGACTCACAGTTTCACATGGGTGAGGAGGCCTCACAATCATGGAAGAAGATGAAGGAAGGGCCAAGGAACGTCTTACATGGTAGCTGGCAAAATAAGATAGCTTGTGCAGGGTAACTCCTGTTCATAAAACCATCAGATCTCATGATCTTATTCACTACCACAAGAAGAGTATGAAAGAAACTGCCCCCATGATTCAGTGATCTCCCACTGGGTACCTCCCACAATGTGTGAGTACGTGAGAGTATTATGACCAGAAGGAATGGGAAAAAAGTAATAGCAAATGCCTCTTGCCATATGGAATTTGCAGTACTGACTCAGAAATGAGAAGAATTAAAAGGAGGGGCATTGGGCGAGGGGGGCTGCCTTAGATGGCAGAAAGTATTTGACAACCAAAACCAAGAAAAATAAAGACAGGCTCAGAGACAGGCAGATCTAAACACCGACAGGGCATCAAAAAGACAGGCAAAGATTTTCATTGCGGCCCTCCAAGAGGCCAGAAAGGATGGGGGAATCAGAAAGAAAGGACACCCACCACAGAAAGTTAACCAGAGAACTCCAGACTCCCACCACAAAGGGAAGCAGGCCCCGTTACAAGGAAACCAGTGCGCCTATAGGACACTGGAAAAATGTCCAATAGGCAAACAAGTTGGACACTGGAAAAACGAGTGCCCAGTACTGTTTGAACAAAAATCAGAAAAGACAAAAATCTTCACCCTCCCCACTACAGGGGGAGTCTGATGAAAATTGACAGGGCTGGGGCTCTTTTTCATTCGGCCCCTGGGAGCCCATGGTTACTGCTACTGTAGGAGGCCAGCCTATTCGGTTCTTGGTGGACACTGGGGCTGAACATTCTGTATTACAAATGCCCTTGGGGGAGTGTTTTCAATAAAAAAAAAATAGCAGTACAAGGAGCAACTGGAAATATCCAAGAATACCCATTTAACTCTTCATGAGAGGTAAATCTGGGAGAAAAGTGAGTGACTCACGCATTACTTGTAGTTCCACAGTGCCCATTCCCCTTATTAGGGCGAGACCTACTCCACAAATTACAGGCAACTATTTCTTTCACTCCCCAGTCAACTCATCTCACATTGAAAGCCACGCCATCCCCAGTGGCTCAACTTTCACTGACCACTCCTCTGTCTGAGGAGTATCTTCTGGTCTCGTCCTCTCAACCATGGGACAGTGTGAGTAACCTGCTTTTGCAGGACCTACAAAGTCTTTTCTCCCAAGTCTGGGCAGAATCAAATCCTCCAGGACCAGCAAAACGTCACCCACTGGAAGTAGTAGAGCTTCTGGCCACCACTCTGCCAATCCAGGTGAAACAATATCCCATAAGCCAGTGGGCCCGAGAGGGAATTAACTCTCACATCCAAAGACTATTAAAGGCAGGTGTAGTTGTCCCCTGCCAGTCAGCTTGGAATACTCTGTTTCTTCCTGTTCAAAAACCCGGAACTAATGACTATAGACCAGTGCAGGACCTAAGAGAAGTCAGTAAGTGGACGGTCACTGTCCACCCAACGGTCCCAAACCCATATACTCACTTTAGTTTACTCCCACCAGAGCACCAGGTGTATACTGTGTTGGACTTAAAGGATGCCTTCTTTGCTTTACCTCTGGCCCTGGTAAGTCAGCCAATCTTTGCCTTTGAATGAACAGACCCCACTTTCAGTGATACCACTCAGCTTACCTGGACACGGCTGCCCCAAGGGTTCAAAAATTCCCCCACTCTCTTCAGAGAAGCCGTCCAACAGGATCTTATACCCTTCTGGGCCAGCCATCCTAACTGTACTTTGCTTCAGTACATAGATGTTTTGCTTTTAGCCATGGAGACAGCCGATAGCTGTTTGCAGCACACCCGGGACTTACTTCAACCTCTCCAGGAACTTTGGTACTGGATCTCAGCCAAAAAGGCTCAGCTATGTCTCTCCAAGGACTCCTACCTGGGGTATGAACTTAACACAGAACAAAGAGCCCTCATCAGTGCCCGAAAGGAGGCCATCCTGCGAATCCTCACTCCCACCACAGAGAAGCAGGTACATGAGTTCCTAGGAACAGCCGGCTATTGCCGCCTTTGGATTCCCAGCTTTGCAGAAATAGCAAAGCTCCTATATGCGGCCACTGGTGGAGGCGGGGAGCTAGTCTGGACAGAGACTGAGGAGCAGGCCTTTCAAGACCTCAAAAAGGCTCTAACAAATGCTCCTGCTTTAGCTGTCCCCAACATATCTAAGCCGTTCCACTTGTTTGTTCATGAAAACCGGGGCATAGCAAAGGGAGTACTCACCCAAACTCTGGGACCACCGTGGTGATGCCCAGTGGCCTACTTGTCCAAAAGACTGGACCCTGTGGCTTCAGGTTGGCCTAGTTGCTTGTGGGCTGTAACTGCCGCTGCCAGCCTAGTCCATGAGGCTGATAAACTAATTCTAGACAAGGACCTAACTCTTATGGCCCCCCCCCATGCCATAGAGTCCCTGCTTCAGGGAGCTCCTGGAAAATGGATGTAAAATGCCCGCATGCCTCAGTATCAAAGCTTATCACTAAATCAGCCTCGCTTAACCTTTCCCCTACCAAGTGTTTGAACCCAGCCACCCTTCTGCCTGCCCCTGACCTGGCCACCCCCACTTCATGATTGCAATGAACTGCTGGAGATCACAGAAACTGGTCAGCCTGACCTTCAAGACACTCTTTTAGAGAAAGCAGACACCACTGTATTCACAGATGGTAGCAGCTTCATGAACCAGGGGGTAAGAAAGGCCGGAGTGGCTGTCACCACAGAGACAGACATTCTGTGGGCTCAGACTTCTCCAGCTGGAACTTCTGCCCAAAAAGCTGAATTAATAACCCTCACCCAAGCTCTCAGATAAAGGACAGATGTATTAACATCTATACTGATAGCTGATATACTTTTGCCACTATGCATGTCCATGGTGCCATCTACCACAAAAGGAGATTACTCACATCAGCCAGAAAGACTATCAAAAACAAAGACAAAATCCTGGCCTTATTAGAAGCCGTGTGGCTTCCCCGCCGGGGTGGCTGTTATCCATTGCCTAAGGGCAAAACCCCCAGACTACATTGGTCCAGGAGTTGAAGCCACTCTAAAGACTGGTCCCTCTCTCCTGTCAGGTACGCCGTCGCTCCCTTATACTAGGGGACATTACGGGAAGTACCACCTGCCTAATTGTCAAAGGGTATAATCTATATACTTCTCCTTTTCAGGCTACTTGTAACCAGTCCTTACTGATTTCCCTAGAACCCTCAATCCCTTACAGAGCACCCAACAACACTCGGTTGGCCTGCACCACAGGTCTCACCCACTGCATCAGTGGAACTGAATTCAGACTGTGCGTGCTAGTCCATGTGCTTTCCCAGGTTTATATGTACAGTGGACCAGAAGGACAACATCTCATCATGTCTCCTGAACTACACTCCAGATTTCGCCGAGGTGTTCCCCTACTTGTGCCCCTCCTGCCTGGCCTTACCGTAGCTGGGTCAGCTGCCATCGACACTGCAGCCCTAGTCTGAGGAGAGACTGGACTAGTACCTTTGTCCCAACAAGTAAATGTTGATATAGGAAATCTGCAGTCCACCATAAATATGTTGCATACCCAGGTAGAATCCCTAGCTGAGGTTTCTCTTCAAAACTGCCGAGGCTTAGATTTGCTGTTTCTTTCCCAAGGAGGCTTATGTGCTGCTTTAGGAGAAAGCTGTTGTTTTTATGCTAATCAGTCTGGAGTCATTAAAGACAGTCTTCAAAGGGTGGGAGAAAACTTAGACTGACGCCAACAGGAGCAAGAAAATAATACCCCATGGTATCAAAATATGTTCAACTGGAGTCCATGGCTAACTGCCTTAATAACCGGGCTAGTAGGACCCCTTCTACTCCTCCTGTTAGGCTTAGTCTTGAGCCCTGCATCCTTAATTGGTTCCAAAATTTTGTAAGAGAGTGCATAGCTTCTGTCAAACTTCTGTATCTCAGGACCCAATATAACCCTGTTATAATGCTTTGACTCCCCCAAAAATGCAAGTGGGGAATGAGATGAACCAAACTAACTCCATCTTAGACGTAAGCCTGACTGACTCCATCTTGGCTTCTTCCCCTGCCATTTCTCCCTTGAGAGCATACCTGGGCTACACTGGGCTGGGTCATGTTGTACTTAAAACTATAGAAACATAACCATTGTAACCATACCCTGCTTGACAAGCTCACTTGCTATTGTGAATACCCCCTTGATTGATTATATGGAAAGTACCGAATGCCCCACGTTGGTAACCAGCAATCATGAGAACCGCTTGTGTATACCCTCCTTAGTTAATCAACAATCATGGGAGCCTCCTGCCTCCTAGTTACCAGCCTCCTCCCCTAACTTGCTTATTCTGCTTCTGTAAAATTTCGCTTTGCCCCCTTACCCTGAGCAACACATAAAAAGAAATCAATCCCCTTCCTCGGGGCCGAGAGATTTTGAGCATGAGTTGACTCTGGGGTAACCAGCAATAAACGACTCACAATCAGATTTCAAAGTGCTTTCCTAACAACTTGCTCGGATATAACGAAGGTTCAACACCATGTGGAAGCCGCCAAGGTTTGGGACTTGCACCTTCTGAAGTCACGGCCCAAGCTGTACCTTGTCTCTTTTAGCCACAGCCGGAGCAGCTGGAATGCAGGGCACCAAGTCCCTAGACTGCACACAGGAAATGAACCCTGGGCCTTGCCCACAAAACTATTTTTACCTCCTATGCCTCAGACCCTGTAATGGGAGGGGCTGCTGTGAAGACCTATGACATGCCCTGTAGACATTTTCCAAATTGTCTTGGTGATTATCACTCAGGTCCTGATTACTTATGCAAACTTCTGCAGCCAGCTTTAATTTCTCCACAGAAAATTGAATTTTCTTTCTTATCTCATTGTCAGGCTGCAAATTTTTCAAACTTTTATGCTCTGCTTCCCTTGCAAAACTGAATGCCTTTAACACAACCCAAGTCACCCCTTGAATGCTTTGTTGCTTAAAAATTTCTTCTGCCAGATGGCCTAAATCATCTCCCTCAAGTTCAAAGTTTCCCCACAATATACATAGTTTGGAAAAGTACAGAAAAATAAGCAAAAGTCATCTCCAGCTCCTGTGAATAGAGAAGAAGTAACTGAAAGTGGACCACAGCCCTGGAAGACTCTCCTTCTCAGGCTGAGGAAAACACAGATCTTCACAGGCCTGTGCTTGCAGAGCAGGAAAGGAACAGCGGTATTCCTGCATACGCACTGAGACTCAACGGAGGAAGACAGCAGGGGCTATGCCAAGGTCCATCGACTAGCAACCTCTCTCTCAGTGATACTAGGACAATATATGAGCTAAAGCTTAGGAGTCTTACAGGGAGAGGGGCAGAGAGATTAAAGGAAGCCCTGATTTTTCTGAGTTTATACCCAAAGCAACTGAGATCAATTTAATTTATCATTAATTGATTGGACTAGGTTTTCTATTATGTGAAATGTAATCTTACATAGAGATTAAGGTTTTATTCCCTAAGCATGTGGTCTGAAAGATTAAACTAGTTAGATTATTTTACAGTACTAATTACTTTTATTAGTAGTAAGTAGTAAATCTACCTCACAGTGTGGCTGTCTTTCAGCAGAACACCTCTAGTACTGATGTTCAGCTCTTTAATTTGGAGTATTCATCCTGAAGTTAAACATACTCCTGTTTGGTTATTAGTCATCTTGTGTCTTCCTTGTGAGAATCTCCTTGGGGCATTCCCTCACACTGGCCAGAAGAAGACATACCCCTGTAGTCAAGAAGAATGAAGGATCAATAATATTGACAGTGTTGTCTCACTGCACAATTCCAGGATTGTTTTCTATTTAAATGATGCTTCCTTAACTTGTGCAAATTCCATTTTCTCTCTGTCAGGGAGCTACTCTTTGACAATCTTGATATTTTCTTTTCCATTCATCATTTTTAATGCATATTTTATACTTTTTACAAAAATGATTTTAATTTTTGCTATGTGTTAAAATTTTTATAACAATCTTTTAGATAATTAGTATGCTTACAAGATTTTGCTATGTAAAAAGTGTGATGGGACACATATTATTTTGTACAATTATTTCTTCACATGTTGAATTGTTGCATTTAGATAAATTCCCAGAAATATGTCAAAGGGTATGGACATTCTCAAGCCTCTTAATGTTTAGTTAGAAATTGTTTTCCGGGAATATTGTTCTGATTTACTCTCCCATTAACTCTGTATGTGAGTGGCCTTTTCACTGCAGCATAGCCAGTATTGAGAAGTCTCATTTACCAAATGGCGAAAGGCAGAGGTTAAGCCTATGGTTGAGTTGAAGGAAGTAAAATTTTGTACATTTCAGAAGGGACAATTTGTCATTGTCTATCTGAAATGACATTAGACATATTAATATATGCAAGGACATTAGAAACATGCACACCATTGAACTAGCAACTTCAATTATAAAAATTTTTTTGTAAAATATAGTTGACTGTAAAAGTTAAATGGAAAGTATGTGCAAAAGAAGCATTTGAGAACGTTTATGTTGGTATTGGAAAAATTGTTTTGGATTTTCTAAGCACATAATTGTATCACCTACAGGCTGATTTCATTCTCCTTTCGAATGTTTGCACATTTTTCTTTTTGTATGATGGTATTAGCTGCAGTGCCATCTTTGTGGAGACTGGCTGAGGTTGCCGCAGCGGTCAGTGGCATCCGTAACACTTGTGTAGTGCCTAGAGGCAATGTTACAAAATCTGAAGAAATATGCCAAATGATAAATCAAAACATGTTCAATCATAGGGTCTTGTCTTTGTAAAACACATATTTTAAAGGAAGGGCTGTCCAGGTACCAGTGCTTTCGCTATAATCCCAACATTTTGGAAGGTAAATGCAGCTTCATGATTTCAAACTAAACAAATCAAGATCAAGTTAAATTTTTCTGAAAAATTCAAAGGGGGGAAAAAAAAGTCACAAACAGATAATTGCTTAAGTATTACCTGTCAGAACTAGATATGTTGTTCAAGTAATAAGATTTCTTCTTTTTATCTACCAGATCATATTAAACAAAAACATAGATTCTTTACATAAGCAATGACTACATCATGGCATATGGATGATATTTTATACTGCCAAAACTTCTTTTGGATGAAAATGGGTTCTTTCAAAACTGTACTTTAAAAAATATGAATATTTGAAGTAGAACAATTCAGAATAATAATATGATACCTCTTGACTACTTATACTAAACACATCTGGTGGAAAATGACCCTAGTTTAAAAGCAGACGGAAAATTTTCTTCTGGAAATTAGTGTTAATAAAGCAATCTCTCTGATCCTTGCAGGAATTTCACTATGTGCACAGCTGTAAACAGAATAATGTGAAAAAAAAAAAAGATATACTTTTCTCTTCCTATGAGCCCAGCAGAAATAATCACTTTACTAATTTTTTAAATCTATGAGTAGATAAGTAGATGTCTTTAAAATAAAATCTTCCACTGATTTTTATTTTTTTTTCTGAGAGAAATTCTTGTCGGCACTCTAAAAAGTTGGATTTTCTATAGTTTTGGAAGAATAAGGCAGTCACAAATCACTTGATGTTCGTCTTTTCATCGCTTTAACATTAGAGTCAAATGTCCCTGTTTTTGCAACTAGAGTGGCCTTTCAAGTGATAGATAGAATGCAGGGGAAATGACGGTCTAACTCCTAAGGCTAGGTTTGAAGAAACTGTGTAGTTCCTGTCTTGACTGCTTAAAACCCATGATATCTGAATGCTTCCCATTGGGATACCCCTCTCAGGACCCAGCAGCCATGCTGTGAAAAGCCCAGGCCATATGGAAGACATTATGTTCAATTGCTCTGGTTGACAGCCCCAGCTGAGTGAGCCATTTTGGAAGTTGAGCATTCAGATAACTGGGGCCCCAGCCAATATCCAACTGCAATGTTTTGAGAGACAACAAGTGAGAATCCCTAGCTGAGCTTTTTTTGAATTCCTGATCGCAACATTATAGGCAAAATAAGATGATTGTTTTAAAATGCTAAATTTTGAGGTAATTTCTTTTTTAGCAATAGAAAAAATGCCAACAAATGCCCACAATCTCTGTACACAGAGAACATTTTTCCTTCTTGTTGCACATTATTTTTCATAATGTTGACTATTCAGCACAAATATTAGCAATAACTTTGATCATAACTATATTAATAATCTCCTATTGCTAAAATGCCATTTACCTAATTTCATTTTGCTTTTCAAAGCTTACTAACCATACTGACTTGAAAGACAGCAAAAATGATTTGAGAGAGCATTCTTGCAGGATAGAATTTGTAGAGTGAAGGCAACAGCTTTGGGTACCTGAACCCATGAAAAGGCCAGGTACAGCTGACTGAAGAGAGTTATCTAAGAAGCAAACAGTAACTGATGAATGAGAGAACAAAATCAGCACTGGCTACTCTTATAGAAGTCCTTTCTGAATATGACGTTGTGCACAGCTTCCCTCAAAGCAAAATGTTTTCATAAAAATTATTAAAAAAAACTCATTTCTCGTGAAAGCAGGCCAACTATTTTCAGCTATTAACTTGGGCTGATCTCTAACACAAGGATAAAGGGATTTCTAATTTGAATTAAAGTTTGATGCTTAAGTGGCAGACTAGTTTCAGGTTACAGTTAGGAATTCTTGGCTTAAATCATAACTGAATCAAAAGTCAGAAGAAAAGACTTCCAACATTTTGTGCCATTTTTTGCTAGAGTCCAAATCTATCCTTCCTACCCCTGCAAGCTGGCTTCATCTACCTATTTCACTATCTAACTATAGGATATATTGGAGGCTTATAATCTAAAATTGTTTTTCCTTTTGGTCCTCACCTAAATTATATTTAGGCACATTTTAATTTATTTTTAACCTTAATCTATTGGTTTCATTTTATTTTAACATAAGTCTCTATTTATTGGAGGAAACCAATTAAAACTACCAAAAGATGTTCATATATGAATTGATGGCAGAAGAACAGGTGTATGTAATCAAAGATATAATGGGAAGAATCAAAAATGAAAGAAAAGTGCAGTCTTTTTAATGAATGTAATTTATGTTTGTTTTAGGGAAAGAGGATCTGTAAAAAAATTTTATTTCCATAGGTTTTTGGGGAACTGGTGGTAGGTGACATGAGTAAGTTCTTCAGTGGTGATTTCCAAGCATTTGGTGTGCCCATTACCTGAGCAGTACACACTGAACTCAATTTGAAATCTTTTATCCCTCACCCCACTCCTACCTTTTCCCCTGAGCCCCCAAAGTCCGTTGTATCATTCTTAGGTTTAGGCACATTCTTAAGTAGGGCTTAGGAATTCTGGGTTTATACTGCATGGGGGCAACTAATGAGTGCTCACGTGATTTCTGCTGGCTTGTAAAGTGTTAATTTTCTCCCAAGAGATGGCCCTATTGCCCATGAAATTTCTGCTGCTGCTTTCCCCAGGAGTGACTCTGAGAATAATTGGACTTTATCCTGCAGGAGAAGGGTTAAAGGCAAAGGTATTGCCCAGTTGGGAATTGTGGTTGGAAGAAGGTAAATGGACTCCCAGAAGCATAACTCGTAGCAATGTGCTATAGTTACTACTTACTGAGAATTGCAGCACTTTTGAAGAAAAGAGAAAAAGGATTAGCTCATTTAAGACACCATCTTCATATCCATGAGACAGAACTAGAGAGGCAAAGGGTGAACCTAAAATATAGATGGCAGGTATATTCAACATGTAAAAACACTTTTCATTTAAAGTTACCTTAGTCAGGTTCAGATGCTAACTCATTAAATATGACTACCACTAAAACAACAATGAAAATAAATGTGAGAAGTAATAGAATGATAAAACAATCCAATTATCTAAATATGTTTTAATTCCCTGATATTCATAAAACAGATAATAATCATTGAACCCTGAATTTTATGGTGTCTCTGTGTCTCCAACTGAGGCTTCTTTGAAATAGTGATTTCATATTAAATACTACAAATGGGCAAAGTAATTGATAACTTATACTCTACAGAACGAAAATATTTGCCCCATCTTAGATTATTCACAGGCCCACTTGTGGTTATAGAATTAAATTATATTTCATCTTGTCAACTTTTCTAGCTAGTCCTTGTAAATACTCTTCTTTTTAACCTTAAGAGTAATCATTGTAATTTATTCAGTGCATGCCTGGCTATGAATTATACTACAAAGCTATAGGAATAAAAATAATATGATACTGGTATAAGAGTAAATGCATAAACCAGTGAAACAGAAGAGAGAACCCAGAAATAAAGCCAAATATCTACAACTAACAGATTTTTGACAAAGCAGCAAAGATAAGCACTGGGGAAATGATATCCTATTCAATAAATGGTGCTGAGAAATTTGGATAGCCACATGCAGAAATGTGAAACTGAGTTCCTATCTCTCGACATATACAAAAACATAACACAGATGGATGGAAGACTTAAATGTAAAACCTGAAACCATAAAAATTCTAGAAGAAAAACTAGGAGAAACTTTTCTGGACAATGGCCTAGGCAAAGAATTTATGACTAAGACCCCAAAATGCAACAAAAATAAGAAAAAATATATAGGACTTAATTGAATATTCTCTTTTGTGCTTTTGTTTTTCAGTGCTTACACATCAAACTTCTTCATTCCTCAATGCTTCCATGACTGTATCCTCCCTTTAGCATATTCAAAGAATGAACATCCTTACCAGAGGAGGACTTAACTTCAATGATCACATCATTCACATTTGTTCACATGGCCACCTCTCATGCTAGTGAACTTGTTAACTGGATCTTGATTCAAGGGAAGTGTGCTGTGGAAGGTGATTTGAAAATCTCCTGTCTCCTGCCATTAGAGATGGTGGTATTGTGCCCAGGATTGAAGTTGGCTACACACTCAATGACAAAGACTGAGGAGAAAGGGGGTATGGGTGATAATGTTTCCTGATCTTTCCAAAGTTAAGGGTTGATGTAAGAGAAGCCTAAGAATTTAAGAAGATGGGACAGAAGTATTATAGTTCAGTTCATCTGTGTCTCTGGTTGGTAGAGCTTCCCAAAATGTACCTTGCAAATGATTTAGACTTCATATAAAATTTCTTGTTTGGGAACAAGATAAAGTAGGACACAGGGCAAGATTTCAGAAGAGATTACACTGTATTATCAGACAGCTCTAGGGTTAGGTCTTGCCCTTGCCATTCACTAGCTTTGACTTTGGGCAAATAACTTGTATTTTTGGCCTTCTGTTTGCTCATATATTATAATGTTCATTCAACAACCATGCCCCACTCTTAATTTTGTGTAGCCATATCCAAAGTGTGTTCTTTAGGTGTGGCAGAGCTTCTCCTTTGACCCAAGGATCAGACAGACTTGGTCCAAATAGATGATAGTAATTGCATGCCTCCTGTTGAAGATTGTTTTGGAGATGGACATGTTACCCATTTCTGACCAATAAGACGTAAAGGAGATCACCCTGGAAGAATTAAGAGGAAATTTTCCTTGTTCCTGAAGAAATCCATTGGTGTAAATAGCCTTTCCTGCCAGTACTCATCACTATAGGAGGATGTGATTTTTAGAACTGTGGCAGCCATCTCGTGATTGGGAAGGGTCAAGCTAGAATAACCAAAGTCTGCATGCCAAGGGAAGGACAGTAGAAGGGAGTGATGTCAATATGTTGACCTCTGGGAACATAACGAGTTACTATATTAACAAAGCTTGAGACTTTCTTATGGGAAATATTTAATTCTTCTTACTGGGTAAGTCTGCTGGATTAGGTTTCCTGTGGGACTTGACAACAAAGACCTCTTAATAGATAGATCAATTCTATAAAATTAGAATTCAAATACCTATATCAGAATTTTTTGAAAAAAGAACATGAGACATATGTGTAAATAAAGATTTCATGTAGTGCTTTTCATATCCTATATGTCCAATAAATATCAATGTTAGAATTAACAGCATTATGATTATTACTTCCTAGTGTTCCAAAGTAAGAAATTTCAAACTATGAAGGTTAAGTGATTTGCCCAAGGTCACACAGTGAGCAGGTGATAAAGCAAGGAACAGAATTTAAATTTCTGAACTTCCACAAGACAAGATGCTTTTCATCTAACGATGCTTTTCATTCTATGTCACAGATGTGCTTTTGTGTGGTTGCTGCCACCTTCACAAACTCTAAATTTTTTACAGTTTATTTTCTATTTTCTAAGGCTTCATGAGCTCTACATTTTCTGGTTTAATTTTTTATTTTCTAAAGGGAAAAATACAAAAGGGCAAATCCTATATAGGAGTACAAAGGACATATGTAATTGTTCCTTCTCTGTAAGAAATTTGTTTACTTTTCAGATTCTTGCATTTATCTTCATATTTTCTACCAAAGAAGCCATAAAACAAAACAGAGCCCCAAAAACTTCATTTTAAGTTCTGGAAAGTTGAAAGCAAAGAAAAGTAAATCCCATTTATTATTTTTTATATAATAAATACTTCATCTTGTCTCCCCCGGTTGTCAGCTCACTTCTTTTTTCACTTCATTATATTTTCTTACAATGAGAGGAGAACCAGAAATATGGAGCTATATCCCAAGAGTGGATATAGCTTGGAATATGGGAAGGGGTAAGTCAAAGAATATTAGGGAAGAAATGACCCCATGTTATCACCCCATTTGCTTCCATTTCTTAACTTCTCCACAAATTGAAGCAGCAGATAATATTTATTGCTCCTGGTAATGTCATAGTTTTCTGGAAACATTTATTTCACAAGAGTTTTGTTTATAATGAATTGAACAGCTTTGATTTGTATGTTTTGTCCTGACCTTCTGGTTTCAGGACAAGGCTGGGTTTTAAGTTTCACAGTATTTCCTAGTAGATTTGCACTCAGCAAAGAATTGAAGCTTTCTTTGTCAACTTTGAAGCTTTATGTGTCATTGTGCAGTGAAAATGATGAAATATGGCATTATTCTTTTGTGGAGTTATCTTCCAAAGAAGTAATGTTTTCCCACTAAAGTTGAAAAAATAACTTTAGAGATTTATGGCATTGGTATTGCCTGAGAATTAGATGAGCTGGAAAAATATTATTTCTCTTAGGTTATCAAGAGCTTATATAGTTACTCAAATAATTTAATGTGTGCTCATTCCAGTTCCCTGCACTTTCAGATTCAGGTTGATGGAACAAACACATAAATTGATTTACCAGTGTCCCATGCCAAGAAAACCATGGGAAGAATAAAACTCTCCAACAGAGCAGATCACATCCATTAATATTTGCAGTGGTTTGGGTGATTGATTCTTCCACATCCACTCCATTCCAGATGTATAAAGTAATAACAGTAATGCCACTTCTCTAATGAGTAATTGGTCTAGGAATGGATATAGG
This sequence comes from Ateles fusciceps, assembly GCA_036589455.1. Classification (NCBI taxonomy): domain Eukaryota; kingdom Metazoa; phylum Chordata; class Mammalia; order Primates; family Atelidae; genus Ateles; species Ateles fusciceps. The sequence goes on from JAZHEH010000572.1 coordinate 7,725,406, forward strand.
TATATCCTTAGATGTATAATAATATATAATATGAATCTACATATATGGATATGAATCTATCTGGATATGATTCATATATATGAATATGAATATAGATATAAAGATATATATGGATTCTATATATGGGTATGAATATAAATATATCTCTACATTTATATTTATAATCACCTCCATGTATCTTAGAATAAAATTGATTTAGATATGAATATGTGAGACATGTCTATATTCATATCCATATATATCTTTGTATTGATATTCATGCCTAGACCAATTATATATGTCTATCTACATCCATGCCTAGACCATTCATCCATCCACATACACACACACACACACACACATACAGACACACACACACACACACATATTTCTAGCAAGTGAGGCAAGAGGGATAGTCAGCTGGTGATGGACAGGAGAGGATTCTGGGTTGAATGAGACCTAGACAGAGTATCTTACGCTGGATTCCCTAAAGAAAAGCCTGAGATGTGGATTCTTGTGCAAGATATTTGCTAAGGGTGTATTCTCTGGAGAAGAGTGAAGGAAGCAGAAGAGGGTGCAGGAAGAAGGCTAAGCAAGAATGTGTTCTCAGGTGGAGAATGGCTTCAGCCTGGTCCTACAGGAAGTCCCGGGACAAACACTCCACCGTTGAGTTGGTCCCATCTTGAGGCAAAGGACTGATCTGTTGTAACCCCATGTTGGTCAGTCACTAGTCATTGGTGATCTCCCTCTTTCCCCTACCCTAATAAGGAAGGGCATTTCCTCTCAGGCAAGGTGGCTGCTGTTTTGCCAAATACAATTCTTGCAACAGACTGGGGGACAAGTGTGCTGGCCCAGTAAAGGAAATCTGGGCAAGGCACCAACAGCATCTCTTACTGATGTTGTGTCTGAAGCTAGTAGGTGTCTGAACATGATGGTCACACATAGAAGAGGGCAGGTCAAACTAATCAGAGAGAAATAGAGCCAGAACCCTGGTAAACTCAGCATGCTCTAGACTTCTTCTTATATGAGATAAATTGCAGAAGTTACCCAGACCCAAGAATTCTGTTTATTGCCACCAAAATACTCTGACGTATTTATAAAGAGATGATACTTCTCATATCATTATTGTAATAGACATGCTGAAAAATAGAACATTCAAACAGCACAGACAAATTGTAAAATCAAAATATGTCTTCTCCCTGACCCCCCACACCTAGCTATCTCCTCATATAGCTTAACTATTTTAATTCTTCTGATGATTTCCTTCATAATACTAAATGATATGCTTATATTTTTATTTTTATCAACTCTAAATAATATATATTGACTTTTTGCCATGAGAAATTTAGCTCATTTATATTACCTCTGCTTCCCTGCTTTTCTGCTAATGTTTGCCAGTTATATATATATTGGTTAATGTTTTTATTTTGTCATGTTAGTGCTTCAGAAATGCATTCATATCTTTTTTGCAGATTCATCACCTTTGCGTGATTTCTGACTTCCCAGATATAAGGTGAGAGAACACTCACCTCTGCACCTCCTTCCTGACCTTTCTCCTTGCCGCTAGCTCAGAATTTTTCTCAGCTCTACTCTCTTCATGTTGTTAAGGTTTATCATGGCTATGTTTGCCAATGCTTTATTTCACCATTAGCCTTAAACAGACGTTATTTAATTTCACTACTCCAGGTCATCCTAGGGCATAGGCTGTCAAACCCAGTGTATCATAACCATGGGGGCTCCCTCCTGTAATCCTAGCACTTTGGGAGGTTGAGGCAGGTGGATTGCTTGAGCACAGGAGTTTGAGATCAGCCTGGGCAACATGGTGAAACCTTGTCTCTACCAAACAAACAAAAATTAGGTGGATGTGGTGGGGTGCACCTGTGATCCCAGCAACTCTGGTGGCAGAGGTGGGAGGATCACTGGAGCCCAGGAAGTCAAGGTTGTAGTGAGCTGTGATCATGTCACTGCACTCCAGCCTGGGTGACAGAGTGAGACCCTGTATCAAAAAAATAAATGAATAAATACAAATAATAAACAAATACAACATAATTTAAAAGTTACAAGAAAAAGGAAAAAAGGAAACAAATAGAAAAATACCCCAAACAGTTACAGAGCAAGAATCTTCCATGGGCATACCAACCTTTTTCTCCTTTCCTCATCACATCAAGCACTTCCTTTCCTGGGTAAAGTCCAATAGATAAACTTTGCCCATACATGTCAACATTGCTATTCCTTGGAGTGGAATGAGCAGAAGAAAGGCACAAAGGAGCCTATGTTTTACCCGGAGAGATAAACATCTCCTTGTTTTGGTAATTTCAAGAATTCCCAGCACTTTTAATTTTAAATCTGTTAGCAATTTTAATCATAAAATTAAAAATGTGTTTGTTGTAAAATTACTCATTTACAAACATTTTATTTGTTGTTTGTGACCTCCCTTACACTGTTGGCAACTCAAGGGCTGAAACGTTATACTCTTAGAACAGTCTTCCATAATAACATGGTAGATACATATATAATAATTAGAAATGTACAGTGTAGAAGAAAGAGTATTAACAAATCTGAGGGTGAATAGCTCCCAGTTCTGCCACTTAAGTGCCTATTTATTAATTTATTCATTCAATATATTTTGCATTTCTCCTCTGTGGCAGGGAATTTGCTGGGTACTGGAGAATAGCTTATATACCCCAAATATACAGTTTAAGTTTCACATGACAAGTATAAGTACATTGGAGAAACCAATGTGTATTTTCTTTTTGGAAGATACAAGTAGTTTGGCTTATTGAAGCATAAAACGTGAGGCAATGGCTAAAGGGAGATGAGCTTAGAGAGACAGGGAGGGGCCAGATCATGGAAGGCCCAGAATGCCAGACCAAAGAGCCTGAGAGGTACGCTGTAGTTCTATGGGAGTCATTAAACGTTTTTAACAGGTCAGACATAGCTATTAAATAGAGTCCCGTATTTCAGATAGGAGAATGGCTTTAAGGGGAGATGACCAGCATCAGGCAGACTTGGAAACATTTCATTGTTCCGGTTTTAAGTGAGGAGAAACTGATCTAGGATGTAGCAGCAGGAGTAAAGAGAAGGAGAGAGATTTGAGGAACTGCTAGAAGTAAAATCAGCAAAATATAAGATGGATTAACATAGGGGTAAGTGAAGAATAGGAAAGTAAAAAAGTGAAAAAGCAACATCCCAAGGTTTCTAGTATGGTGACTGCTGTGGGCACTGAACAATAAGACTTGGGAGGTCATAACCAGAAGAAGACAAGAGGATTAGAGTCAGAGAGAAAAAGTGGCGACAGAGGTAGGAGTGAAAGAGAAAGTAAGCGAATCAAAGATGGTACGCTGCTGGTCCTTTGGGTACTTTTCTATTTGTTTCCTTTTTCGATGATGGAGGAAAGGGAAACAGCCAAGGAATGCATGGGTCCCGAAAAGCTGAACAAGGCAAGGAAACAAGTTCTCCCCCTCAGATCCTCCAAAAGGAGTCACCCACCTTGCCTTAGCCCAGTGAGACTGATTTTGGACTTGTGACCTCTAGAACTGTGCAATAATAAATCTGTGGTGATTTAAGCCACAGAGTTTGTGGTAATTTGTTACAGCAGCAATACGAACTGAAACTTCCAAAAGTATGTATCGAATACCTACTATGTGCCAATGTGTATCTTTTAGAAACCGTCACACTCGTGGAAGAGAAAGAAACAGGAAGAAATTATTGTAAATATACTGTGAGAGGGGCTGAAATAAGCCGAAGTTTGTGCAGTGAACTATGGGGTCAGAAAAGGCAAAACCAGTCAATTCTCCCAAGGATAAGGGGCAGGCAGGGCTCTCAGCTGAGATTCACAGTGGTGAATCTTGGCTGAGTCCCAAAGGATGAATGTAAAAATTACTAGATGATTTCTGAGACTCCTTTAAAAAGCAGCACTCTGAGATCAGTGAACTCTTTTAGGTGGAATAATTAACTTGCCAGACATCTTGGGAAACAGGCAGCTATACTGGGTTGAAGTAATTGATGTCCTCAATTACTCTTCTGAGTGCTTTTGCCTGACTCCCATTTCTCTCCTCCAGATGATCCCTCTGGGTGATGACATTTGATATAGCCTTTATTCTGAACAACCCAAATAATTATAAATCCATTTTTAGTTATTCCTTTTTCATTATTTATTAATATTAGTTTTCTGCCAAAAACTGGGTGGCTCAAAACAACAGAACGTATAGTCTTAGAGTGCTGGAGGCCAGAAGTCCATAATTAAGGTGTTGTCAGGGGCATGCTCCCTCTGACAACTCCAGAGGAAAGTCCTCCCTTGCCCCTTCTAGCTTCTGCTGCTTGCTGGCAATGCTTGGTGTTCCTTGGCTGTAGATGTGTGACTGCAGTCACATGGCTGTCTTCTGCCTGTGTGTCTTCACCTCATCTCCCTCTGTGCGTATCTGTCTCTGTGTGCAAATGTCCACTTTTCATAATGACACCAGTCATTGTGGATTAGGGTCCACCCTAATGACCTCTTATCACTCAATTACATCTATAAATATTCTGCTTCCAAATAAGGTTAAATTCTTATTTCCAAATAAGGTCCAAATCCAATAAGTATTAGGACCATAATGTATCTTTTTTGGAAGACACAATTCAACACATAAGAATCAATGACCTCAGTTTATTTACACTTGTGAATGGATTAGAAAGAGCAAGAACATTAAAAAGCTACGTTGTTCTTTCCTAGGCAAAAGAGAAGATATAGAGTAGAAATTTGGCAGTAAACCAGTTAAGATTAAGAACAACAAGATGATAAATAGGATAAAATTAAAAATAAGAAGATAATGAAAAACTAAGCAAGTAGTAACAAAACTACTCTGTTTTAAAACACATAATAAATTTTCTATTTAAATGTTTTAAAGATTTTTCAGGCTCTTTTAGAAAATAGTTAATGATACCACCTGAGAGTTTTATAAATATAAGTTATTTCAGAAAGCAATTTGAATCTGGAATATGTAAATGAATGTAGAATTGTTTTTACATAAGGAACTTAAAAGATTGATCGTGAGGTGCAGAAATTGTAGCAAAAAAGAGTAAGAGCAGGCAGTAACATCAAGATATTCAGTTGCCTTTCTTCTCTTAGGTTCTACTACTTGGAAGGGAGGGATCAATAATTCAGAAAAGCAGGAAGTAAAAACTTTTGGAAAATTTATTCTTTCATCAGGAAGTTATGAAAAAGGCCGCTAATATGACACCCTATAGTAAATTATTCATCATCACAGCTGCTAGGAGCTCCAAGGGAACAGCCAAGCTGAGCTGCTCAGGTGTTATACCACCCTGACCACCCTGAAGCACCAGGTCACAGCCAAGAAAGGAAAGATGATAACCCTATGTCCATAAAATAGGGTGAGATACAGGCATATGCTGATTGACTATGTTTCAGGAATTAAGAATTAATAAGAAAGACACTTACCTTTTAATTTGCTTCCTCTAATCTGCTTTCTAGGGCTATGCATTTTCACTATTCAATGTGTATGCCTTTGTTTTGTTTTAAAATAATGAATGGAATTATAGAAATATGGAGTCAACATCAAAAAACATGTCAGACTATTTAAAAGATGATATCATCAGCAAAATACTTTTTTTTCTTCAATTTTTAGTAGATCCTAATTGTCAGTGAAGTAGCAGATAGTCTCTTGAATATTTCTTAGTTTCCTGTGACTCCTGACCTTCCTTGACTTGTGGCAACATCACTGCAATCTCTGCTTTCATCTTCACATCAAGATGGGTAAAGATGCCTTTACCCAATCTCCCTCTGCCCTCCTCTTAAAAGGATACACGTGACTGCATTTAGTTCCCATCCAAATATCTGGTGTGATTTCCTTATCTCAAAATCCTTAGCTTAATCACATCTGCAAAGACCCTGTTTCCAAATAAGGTGTTATGTACAGGTTCCAAGAAAAAGGACCTGATGTCTTTAGGAAATATAATTCAGCCTGGTATAAACGTAGAGTTTAAAAAACTAAAACTTTGACATAATGATAATAAATATGCAGTATTGAGCAGTGGCTAACAAGGTCAGCTCTAAAGCCATCCAACATGGGTTCGAGTCCCTGCTGTGCCATATATTACGTGTGTGACTTTGAGCAGGTGAGTCATCATTTCTGTACCTCACTGTCCTAATCTGTAAAATTGGGCCAATATTCTCACCTCTATTAAAGACATGTGAGGAGGAATAAATGACACAATGCACTTAAAGCATTCAGCATGTGATTTGCACATGGCAAGCTTTCAGTATTACCTATTGATAAAACTAGTAAGAATAGTGGCGGAAGGCAGAACTCTGTAAAATTTCTAATATGATTCTCAATTATTCTCTTTTACATTTAAAAATGATTTCCTCTTGGATCACAGAAAATGTCAGAGACCAGTTGAGTACTTTTAATTGATGGAAAAGACATCAAAATAACCTTTTTAAAATAAAAGAAGTAATACATTAGGAGCAGAGGGACCACAAGCAAAATGCTAAATAGAAGCAAATGGGGATTTCAGTCTAAATAGTTTCCCTTGCAGCAATACAAATACAGAATTGATTTCCAAGAAAAACACAAAAGCAAATAGCAGAAATGCTTTTAAACTGGTAGACATTAATTGCTTAAAGGATGACTAAAGGAGAAGCCCTAATTTCAGATTAAAACAGACTATAAGTGGGTAGATTGTTAGTCTAAGCAGCCCTTTTTTAGTGTCCAGAGGTAGGCTTTAAAAAATTAGAAAAAAATGCTATCCTGGAAGCAAAGGATCCTATCAAATTCTGTCACTTCTTAAAAGCAACAATTTATGAGTCCACTTGGAATATAGGACATTCTTACCAGCAGGCAGTGTGTGGTCTTTTCATTTAGGTGAAAATGGTTACCTGTTCATTCCTTTATTTTAAATTTGGAGTGGAAGACAATTTGAGAGAAAGACATCTGGGGGTTCAAATCTACTTCACATCAACCATAAATCTGATTTTGGAGAACTAGTCCCTAGGTGATGAGTAGGTGAGAATAAAGGAAGTCAGTTTTAGAAAAAGAATTCTCTGGAACCACAAAATAGATACTCAGAATAATTGAATCAGCTAAATATCTCTCCTTGTCAATTTTATATACAAAGCCTTGCACTCAAAATGAAGTTCAGTTTTTGATTCCTTGAAATTATATATGAATAATAATTTTTTATTGGAAAACAGCATCTACATGTGAAGTGTTATTTACTCTTTGCTGATACAGGAAGGAGTATTATTATCCCTTTCCAGAATTATCTTTAGCAGTTTCTAGCAATTTCCTTGTCATTTTGAGGCTACCAAAATCATTGCTCTGATGCCAAATTCTAATGGGATTCTTCTTTATTGCTTTCCTATAATAGGATTGTTGAAAAGCCTCCTGTACTAACCATCAGGACACCTTTTTATTATAATCAACATTATTATTCATCCTAACAGGGGAGGTCAGATTGTGAAACAGCCTTGTAAAAACTTCCCATATAGGCAAAGTCTAATTCAGTAGGTTTAGCATAAGGCTTAGGAATCTGGGTTTCTTAAAATCTCTCCAGCAGCTTCATTTACACAGTGTTTCCTGGTAGTTTAAATACATTAATGTACAGGTTAGTAGGAGAATCGTCTCTCCAGAAAAGTGATACGTATGAATCCTTAAGGAGACACTCTAATTCTGCCTCTTGTGACCTCTAGTGCCCTGGTGTGGCAATATTTAGACCTATGTGCATGTGTGAGTGTGTATGCATGTGTGTGTTTTAGAGTGCATGAAATAATGCCTATTTACTTCCAAACATTTGGAAAAATCTTGATTTAGAATATAAGTGGAAATAAGAAAGTGAAAAGTCTCCTAAAAAACAAAAATGTTTAAATTATTTCAGAATTGATTATAATTTCAATAATAAAGATTATTATAACAAAGTCATTGTCTAGAATATCATAGCTCTCAATTTTTTTAACCTTTTTCGTTCCTTCTAATTATGAGATTTTATGAATTGCATGTATCTTTGATGCTGTTTTAAATTGTTTTGAGCAAAATTGCCAATAGCCACCACCAACAATAACAATAATCACAATAGCTGACACCCATTAAGTTTCAGACACTATAGCAAGCATTTTACATATAGTTTACATAAATTTTCAGCTACCTTATCAGAGTAAAATTATTACTATTCCTGTTTTATTGAGGAGGAGATTGAGGTGTTAAGTAACAAAGAAGTTAAATCACACAACTGAAAACTCGTTAGGTTAGGATGACCCCACAAAATCTAGTTTTAAAGCTTAAACCTCCATTAAATAAAGAAAACTATTAATATTCAAAGAAGTGGCATTTTAGAGCACAGACTTATTTGAAACTTTGCAATTTTTGCCTCAGGACACGATGCCCCGAGACCAGATTATTTCTTCATTCATTGATTTTTTTATACTGTACTTCCCAAAGGAATTCAAGTTGGCTTACAAAAGAAGACACATATGCTAGAGATAAACAATCTAAGAACCGGAAGTTTGATCAGCAGCAGGGAGTATGAATAACTGCCAGAGGAAGACCTAGCTGAAATGAAGCCTCTGTGATCCAAAACAAAGTTATGACAACTCAGGCAGGAAGGAAAACAGCATGAGTGTGGAGATTAGCATTTGTGTTTGGAGTGCAGCAGAAAGAGTTCTTGAGATACTAATTTTAGAGACTTTGCTTTCTTGCTGCTCTTTCCAATCTTTTCTTTCTTTATCAATTTGGGGCACCCCTGTGGCCTCCAGGAGAACTAGGGTTGTTGTAGCGGAAATGTAAGAAGAGAAAAACAATTTTTTCGGTAGTCATTTAGTCATTTTAAATCCCACACTAGGCTTTTAAGAATCAAAAGAAATGTCTTGCTGGATAATTTTTCACATGAAGTTATAAGAGAGACAAGGGCATTGGGCCCCATCTCTGTGAGACCCCATAAAGCTCCTTGTCTAGGGGATGAGTGTCCTGAACATAGAAGAGGTCACTGTTCTAAGAGAGAAGGCCCATCTTGATGGATCCTGCGCAAGGGTGACTTCTCCATCCTCTTAGACAAAGGAGTCATGACCTCATTCTTCAACACTCTTTAAGTGAAGGCCTTCCATCTACAGCTGCTGGCATGTCTTCTGTGGCCCACCCAGCAAGAAGAACCCCTGCTCATGCTGCTGGAAACTTGCCCATGAGAGCAATATCTTTGTCACCAGCCAGGACACGGAGCAAGGTCCTCAATCCTTAGAATGGGAAGGAGTGGTGTGGAATGAAAAAGCCTTAGCACAAGAGCTAAGGGGAAACCAACCCTACACTAGCACTGACATGGGAGAAATTTAGTGCTTTGATCTGATCACACACACACACACACACAGAGTAATATTGGAAAAGACATTGAATATTGCTATAAAAACAATGCATCCATTAATGTTGCATTTTTCACTTAAAAATCACTTTCACATGGGATAAGTAGAAGTTTAAAAAAAGATGCAGAAACATTTTTTAACACACAAAAAAATTTTTTCCTATATAGGATATAAGCTCCATGAGAGTGGATACCTTATTAACTGAGTGTCTTATTCATTACCATACTTGAATGTAATGATAGAATTATGTCTGGCACTTAACAATTACTTCCTGTGGACAGGCTCTGTGACTAACCACTATTAACTGAGTGAATTAAAGTAGCTTTGAATGATGACTTTATGGTGGAAAAGAGTAATCCGTTGAATGTCAATTTTGGTCAACTGATGTTGTTTACAAGAAATACAAAATAGAGGACTTTTTAAGCATGGATTTTAACAGTTGTCTAATTGAACATTAAAAGTATTTGAACTTTTATGAATTATGCATGTGGCATAGCTGGATTCTGATAACACGGTTATCATAACAGGCACATTCGCTGGCACTGATCATTTTTTAAATATGTATCTTGAATGTACATTCTTTTTTCTTTTTTTGAGACAGAGTCTTGCTCTGTCACCCATGCTGGAGTGCAGTGGTGCCATCTCGGCTCACTGCAACCTCTGCCTTCCAGGTTCAAGCAATTCTCCTGCCCCAGCCTCCCAAGCGGCTGAGATTACAGGCATGAGCCACCATGCCCAGCTAATTTTTGTATTTTTAGTAGAGACGGGGCTTCGCTATGTTGGTCAGGCTGGTCTCAAACTCCTTACCTCAGGTGATCCACCCACCTCCACTTCCCAAAGTTCTGGGGTTACAGGCGTGAGCCACGGTGCCTGGCTGAATGTACATCCTTTTAGTGATATTTGCACAAATGTATACTTATATAGTTTGGATATGTTATTTATGGAGCAATTGCTGTTTTCTTCATCAATAATTTTTGTACTTTTTGATTGAGCTGTGCGTCCACATTAAAATAATTCATTTTTAAAAATTAGTTTTAGTGTTCTATACCCTTACTTCAAAAACATTATTTATTCATCCATGAGCTTAATTTCATTTTATTGCTCTATCATTTGATGTGTTTCTTCAAGTTGTTGAAGAATAATAAATAAATGAGTGATATACTTTATGAGTCCTTCCAAATAGAAGCGTGAATTTGTGTTACCTTTATACATGATAATAAATTTGGCCTGAGACAATGTTTGGTTATATCCTCCCCATGCTTAAACTGTGTAAACATTGCCCTAGGTTTTCTTGCAAATATTTCTGAGAAGAAAAGTATTGGCCCGATCTAATTTTGGTTATTTATGGGTTACAGATATAGATGTAGATGTATACACATAGACACAGACTGGTGTATCTAGATATAGATATAAACATAGATATAAAGATACGCTTTTATCTAGGGATTTTATAAATGTTAAGAAAATTCTTTTAAATAAAAATATTGTCAGATGTAAGTAAGTGTAGATTTCCTTTGATTAAGTTTGCCTAGAAGATAGCTGACTCTTAAAACTGCATATGTGGATATTTTTTAGTTCTGGAAAGTTTCTTAACATTGTTTCATATTTTTGTCCTCCCTCATAAATAATAACTGTCTTTTTGTTGTATTTTCCCTCTCTGTATTTTATATCTTTTATCCAGCATTTGCATTTCAAGAAAGTCACTCAAATTAGATCTCAGCATCCTGTTTCTTTTTTTTTCATGGCATCATTTTGGTCTCTATTTCCTAAGTTTTAATTTTTTATAATGCTTTAGTTTCTTAAAGATATTTTACTATATTTTTCTTTTCTCTCTTTTTTTTTCCTTTTTTTTTTTTTTTCAGAGACAGAGTCTCACTCTGTCACCCAGGCTGAAGTGTGCAGTGCAGTGGCGTGATCTCAGCTCACTGCAACCTCCGCCTCCCAGGTTCAAGCGATTCCCCTGCCTCAGCCTCCTGAGTAGCTGGGATTATAGGCATGGGCTAACATGCATGATTAATTTCTTTTTGTATTTTTAGTAGAGATGGAGTTTCACCATGTTAGTCAGGCTGGTCTCGAACTCCTGATCTTGTGATCCTCCCTCCTCAGCCTCCCAAAGTGCTGGGATTACAGGTGTGAGCAACCGTGCCCAGCCTCTTCTCTCTTTTTTTTAAAAATATTGAACTGTTCTCTTCTTATCTCAGTCCATTCTCTTCTTATGTCTGTTCATTTCTGTTTCAAAGAAGCCACATCTAATTTAATTTGATAAAAGTGCCAAAATCTTCTTAAAATGTTCTTCTAAGATAGATATGATTTTCCACCAATGTGTTTCTCTTCTGAGTCTTCAGAATACAATTTCTTTTCCTTTTTCTCTCCCATTTGACCAGGGATATGGATTTTTCTTTATTCTCTTTTGACCTTTGTACTAGTCAAATTCCACTCTCAGATTTGTACCTAGAGGCTAAGATATAGACAACCCCCAGTCCAACTGCTATGGTTTGGATGTGAGTCTCCACCCAAATTTCATGTTAAATTGTAATACCCAATGTTGGAGGCAGAGACAGGTGGGGAGGTGACTGGATCATGGGGGCAGGTTTCTCATAAATGGTTTAGTACCATACCCTTGATACTGTCCTTGTCATAGTGAGTGAGTTCTCATGCAATCTTGTCGTTTAAAAGTCTGTGGCATCTTTTCCATCTCTCTCTGGCTCCTGCTTTCCACCATGTGATATGCCTGCTCCCGTTCACCTTGTGCCATGATAGTAAGTTTCCTGAAGCCTAAACCTCTTTTCTTTATAAATTACTGATTCTCAGGTATTTCTTTATAGCAGTATAAGAACAAACTAATACATTAATTATAAATTTTTGGTAGATCTTTTTTTTTTTTCAATTTTATCCTGTTCTTCTCGTCCCACAAATGACTGTCTGATAGTCTGAAAAATTGGAATACACGAGATACTATGTAGAGTTACTGGAAATTCTCCTGTCTTTACCCTAGTGTATGAGCATTTGCACCTGAAGACTATAATACATTTGGAGTTGCTGCACTTAAATGGGCCTAGAATAAAGAAGGGACAGTTACAAGACACACACAAGCATAGTAATGCTAGAAATTCAAATATGCCAAAGAGAAGCCATAACGTGCTTCCTTTAACTGAAAAGGTGACTTTGGGTGTTCTTTGGCTAGGGTTCGTTACTCTCCATGGTTTAGGCATCAACTGGGGTTATTGGAACATATTCCCCCATGGATAAGGGGACACTACTGTATGTCTTCTCCCAATATTTCAGTGTTTCTGGGACACATGTATTAGCTATTTATCACTGTGTAACAAATTATCCCAAATTTAGCAGTCTACAACAACTAATATTCATCATCTCACAGTTTCTATGAGTCAGAAATACGGATACAGATTAACAGTGTGCCTCTGGCTCAAGGCACCTCATGAGGCAGCAGTCAAGGTATCAGTTAGGGCAATAGTCTCATCTAAGTTTGGATTAGAGATGGGATCTACTTCCAAGCTCATGTATACAGCTGTTGGAAGGCTTCAGTTCTTCATTTTTGGGCCTCTCCACAGGGATGCCTCCCAACATGACTGAATTTTCTCAGATGAGTAATCCAAGAGAGAAAAAAAGAGTATGCACGAGATGAAAGCCAAAGTCTTTAACCTAATCTTAGAAATGATAACATGTCACTTTACCATATTCTGGTCATTAGAAACGAGTTGATTATGTGCAACCCATATTCAAGAGAGTGGATACTGCCCAAATGTCAGGAAGTAGGGATCACTGAGAGCCATCTGAGAAGCTGTGTATCACTGATACTCTAATATTTTGAACTGCATGGATTTCTGATGCCAGAATTACACAAATTGTCTCTTCCTCTCTTTCCAGTTGAGTATTTTTCATTTCAGATATTAAATAATAATCCTAGAGAAATTTAAAATATATTTAATTGTAAAAATGTTAACAGTGTGTGAAATTGTGTAATTCATTTGTGAAGCATAATGTAATAATTATGGATTCTCAAGCCATTTTAAGAGTGTTTTAAAAAATTATTATTTGACAGTAATGGCTGGAAGGCAAAATACTAGAATTCAAGTTATTTGCCTAAATTGAAATACTCTGGTGGATATTTTCTAATAATAGATAAATAAAAGTCAAAACGGAAAAATATGTCTCTTGCACCCCAAATAACAGCTACAAAAAAGTCCCATGATAAAAAGTACCCTTGCAGCCAGGCACTGTGGCTCACGCAGATAATCCCAGCACTTCGAGAGGCCAAGGCGGGCAGATCACGAAGTCAGGAGTTCCAGACCAGCCTGACCAAAATAGTGAAACCCTGTCTCTACTAAAAATACAAAAATTAGCTGGGCATGGTGGCTGGCACCTGTAACGCCACCTACTTGGGAGGCTGAGGCAGGAGAATTGCTTGAACCCAGGAGGTGGAGGTTGCAGTGAGCCAAGATTGTGCCACTGCACTCCAGCCTGGGCAACAGAGCAAGACACTCTCTCAAAAAACAAACAAAAATAAAAACAGTACCCTTACATTTCCATCCTCAATTGAAAGAACTAGTTGATCATTTTAAATAATGGATAACACACAATGTATACTTCTCCCATCTCTTAATATTTCTTTCTTCCTTTTTCAAATAATGGAACATAATATAGGAATAATTTTTATGATTACAGTAGCAATCTAAATTTACCACAGTCTTTCCATTAGATTAATGAGAGTTCTGACCTGAAGAATTTCTGTGCCCATCCACCAAAGGAAACCTGTCACCAACAATTAATGTTGTTTATTCGGTGGTAGTTCTACCATGTTTGTTTCTTGCTTTAGAAAATGTAATTCTGGTATTTAAAGTCAGCACATTACGCCTGTTAACAAATCATGTTTTTCCTTCTTAAGGAAATAATTAAAAGGTACAACAGGATAGAAAAAAGGTGCTAGAAGTTTGTAAAGATACAACACATGAAATGACAAACATGCTCACACAATTGAATTCAAGAAATAAAATTATAGGGATCAAAGCATGATGTAGACTTATTAAAATATAAATTTGTGTGTATAATTCATATATAAATATGTATTCCATTTAATCTGTCTATGTGTTTAATCTCCCTCTATACATACACGCAGATATATATATATAGAGAGAGAGATTAAACAAAATAAAAGAGACAACATCGTATAATTGCAACAGTTTTAAATCTAAATGTGAGTACAATTAATCTTATATCAGACGTATTGCCTAAAATTTGGGGAGATGAATGACATGCCTTAAATTTAAGGAAAAATTATCTTTAAATAAAAGCATTTAATGGTAAAAGAGGATGTATGGGAAAAAAAAGATGATATATTGTGTGTTTAAGAACTTTCACAGGAGTTTTTGTTTTTTTTTTTTTTTTTTTTTTTTTTGCAAAGCTGTTCCTATATTCTGTTCATTTGCATTTCTTTCTTAGACATTCAGGCCACACTTACACACCTTCAACCAGCTGGCAGTAAGTAGCTTATGAGAAAGTGTCTCCATAATTATTTCTACATTGTCAAATATTTTACCTTATAAGCTCAGTCAATAAATTCTAGTTGCCCTGTTGGATCCTGAATGTAAATTTATAGAGAATGGACTCTTATGACCTAATCGGAGTCAGGTATTTTCTCAACTAATACACGGTGGCTATGTAGGGTTGGGCGAGGGAAGGGTGAATGAGGAGGGGCTCACACAATATTGAAATGCGTGCTGTCAATCATGTGAATGAAGTGAGGAAGGAAAAGTGGAAACATTGATTTCCAGGAAAATGGGTCTCAGAACCCAGAGAAAAGAAGAGTGTGAAGTAAACAAAAACAAAGTTTCCACTATAGCATAATATCCTTTGAAATAACTGAAGATAATTGTCAGGCTCTCAGAGAATTCTCTTTCTAGGTTTTATACCTTGAAATATTTTTTCACATCTTCACACAGTTGTGAAGCTTTTATCTTTTTTAACCTTTCCAAATTTGTGAATATTAGATATAATGTATAGTCTAATAAATGTTTAGCATAATGTGTGATTATAAACACCTGTCTAAACACTACCCAGGACAGCAAGCAGAATATTGCCTGCACATTCAAAGCCTCTAATACACCCGTTCACTTCCTGTATCCCCCCCCAGAGAAGAAATGCTCTTTTTTTTTGAGACATAGTCCTACTCTGTCACCCAGACTGGAGTGCAGTGGCATGATCGCAGTTCACTGCAACCTCCGCCTCCCGGGTGCAAGAGATTCTCCTGCCTCAGCCTCCTAGAGTAGGGATTACAGGTGCCCGCACGCCATCCATTGAATTTTTGGTATTTTTAGTAGAGATGGGGTTTAACTGTGTTGGCCAGGCTGATCTCAAACTCTTGACCTCAAGTGATCCGCCTCCCTTGGCTTCCCAGAGTGCTGAGATTACAGGTGTGAACCACCATGCCCGGTCAAAATGCTATCCTAACTTTTGAGGTAATTACTTATTTGCTTCTTTTTTTTTCTCCTTTTTGTAGTTTATTCACCTAACTATATATCCCTAATTTTTTTAATTTAGTTTTGCCCATTTTTTTTTTTAGCTTTGTATAACGGACACATGCACATATATGTCTGTTTGTGTCTTAATTCCTTTGCTCAACATGTGATTTATAAAATTCATGCATATTGATGTATGTAGCTATATTTTGTTTTTATTGTATTCCCTTGACTGAATATGACAAGTTTTCTTAATTCATTCTACAGTTGAGGCACATTTGGGAACTTTCCAAGTGGTGTATTATTATGCACAAGGTTGCTAGGAACCTTTCAGATCATGTATCCTGGTGCCCACAAGTAATTGTTACTTAGGAGCAGAAATGTTGTCTCATAGGGTATGCATGTCTTTAACTTTACAAGATAAGATCAAGCTATTTTCTAAAGTGATTGCAACCTGGGCAAGATATGAGAGTTCCTCTTGCCCCATATACACAACATGACTTAGTCTAGTCACATGTTCAGGCTCTTCTTTGTGGCTATAGTTTACAGATATCACTGTCTTCCATCGTGGCCCTCAGAATTATACTCAGGACTTTAGGTGTGATCTGACCACAGCACTGTCCTCTCATTTGTTATTCAGTGGCATACATCTATGATTACCCTAATCAGATCCATGTCAGACAAACCTAAATCCTGAGGTCTTTGTTGATAAGTCACATCTCTTTTATATTATATTTTTGTAGTTGATTTTTTTGACCAAACGTTAGTACTTTGTGCTTATTCTTGCTCGTCAAATTTGATCTATGATTCTAGTTATTAAGACTGTTTAAGATAATGTTTCTGTCACTGAAAATACTAGCTATCTCTCAGCTTCAAGAAACTTTCACATAATTCACCAGTTTATCTCAATGTAAGTCCCTGATATGTTGAAAAGAACACAGTATAGAAAAAAGTTTTGGAAAATCTATCTGGAAAATTTTTCTCAGGCTACCTCCTATCCCCTACCCAGCACTCTCACAATTTAGCTAGTCAGACAGTAGCAAAAGCATCCTTACTACTTTACCATCCAGACATTGTCATTTTATGCCTATAACTCCTAAACTTCTGGGACATCCTTTCCTTGCTCTTGTTTTTAATACAGCTCACAAAGAGCCCAGGCGTGTGTGTGTGTGTGTGTGTGTGTGTGTGTGTGTGTGTGTGTGTGTCTGTGAAACTTTTCCCCGCAAGACTCAGATCATTCTGAACTTTGATGATTCTCGTCTTGTTCTGTACAACCATAGTACCCTCTGACACTCACCTTTGGTTTCATGCCCTTGTTTTTCTCTCAAAAACAAGTTCTTTAAAATTTGAACTAATCTGAGAAGGCCAGTGTAATTAGTATTTTTTTTTTTGTATACCTGCTCTATGTTTTCTCATTTGCAATTTTGAAATGAAAATTAAAGTTTTCAAGAACTTCCTAACTTTACTCTGTCTTTTTATCACCTACGATTCATGCTATGAATTCATACTTACTTTTTCTGATTTTTTAAATGACCATTTCTCTAAAATCTATGTCATACCTTTCATTGGCTACCATGAACTGTAAAATGAATGTATTCTTCCAGGTCCCACCAATTCTTTTTTAGAAACAAATGATCATATATTGGAAAGATTAGTTCTATAGGCATGTGGCTTGTGCAGTTGCACAGAGTCTTATGCTCAGAAGGCTCAAGAGCTTTAATATTTTATTCAATATGCTAATGATCTAGCTTTTAACATAATTATGATTTTGGAACACCTGCCAAATGATGTATATTAATATTCTAAGTGATATTATTTTATTATAAATATATATATGCTCAATTACAAAAATTAAATTCAACAAAACATACAGATATTTTAAAAGTTAAAAAGCTTTCTAAGAATCCAACACTCAGAAATAACAACCAATAGTTTTTGCTATAGCTTTTATCTCTGCAGATTTTTAATAGATTAAATTATGCTACATAACTGATTTCGAAGTAAGTAAATGCATATTGTAATTCAAAACTAATATGAAAGTGGCTTAGTAATGGATTATACTCCACAAATATCTTGCCCTTTAATATTCACTTTCTAATTTTATTCTCTTTGTTCTCTCACTTACTTCCAATTCATGTTTTGACCATGTCGTTTTGCTACTGGTATCTACTGAGTAGAGACCAGGGATGCTGCGAAATGTTCTACAGTGCATAGGACAGCTCTCCCTGGCACCCACAACAAATCTTGTTCAACCCCTAATGGCATTAGTGCTGAAAATTCTAGTTTAATGTCATTCTGGATGTTTTACCCAATACAATTAGAAAGGAGAAAGAAATGAGAAATATAAATGTTAAAAAGTTACACATTATTTGCAGCTGATATGAAGATATACTAGTCAACCCCCAAAAAACTATTTAAAATCCTATTGAACAGGGCATGGAATAATTAATTCTATTAAAAATATCCTAAAAGAAAATTAATGTGTATTACAATTTGTGATATTTTAAGATGTATCAACTGCAACACAATGTATTCAAATAATGAGAAAAATGCAAGCATTTATTTCTTTTATAACTTGTTACATTTTGTAATCATTTTCAATTTTAATCGTCTATTTTTGGTCAACAAGTGTGGTTTGGAATGTAAGTTCTATATAGGAGAATGATTTGGTGATGCAGCTGCAATGACAGGAAAATATTCCAGGTTAAGAGGCTATGCTATGCTATACATCAACATATTGCTTCCTTCATTGAGAACATCTTGCTGTGAAAAATGTCAGCTGACCTAATCAGTATGCTTACTGATGCAGTAAAGATTGTAAATTATGTAAAAATTTACTATGTTTGTTGATCATAAATTACTGTTATTACATAATGACATAGATGGTTACTGAGGGGAAGAAACTCAGTTGAGAATGTTTGAGCTATGAAAAATATCTTTATATTTTGGGTTCAACATTTTAAAGATGCAAAATAGACAGACAGACTTCCTTTTTTCTAATATTGCTTACAATTTTAATACTTCCATGTGACAAGAAAATGCAATATATTTTTCAATTGCAGATAAAACATAAGAGCAAAAATGAAAGCTGATACATTGGAAGAACAGTTTCTACAGATCATTGTTACATGTTCCATAATTTAATAATAATTAACCATGAAGTAGGTTTGTGATCTGAATACTGCTCACTTGCAAAAGGTTATCATACTAAATACCTTCCAAATTTGACAAGATATTTTGAATTTTCTTTTTCGTCGAAGAGGATCCACCTTAGGTAGTGGATTAGTTTTGAGTCCATTTCTTTTATCAAGTGATATTATAGGCTGGGTACAGTGGTTCATTTCTGTAATTCCAACACTTTGGGAGGTCAAGGCAGGAGGACTGCTTGAGTTCAAGACTAGCCTGGGCAACATGGTGATATTGTGTCTCTATAAAAAAAGTAATTAAACATTTTAAAAAGAGGTATTATAAATTTATAACTTTAAAGAATAAGTTGTTGGAACTGCATACAAATGAAAAATTGAAGATAAATTTTGAAAATATAGCTTTATTTTCATCCTTTTTGGAAAGTTAAAAGTTAATACCAATAACTTGATGAAATTTCTTTAACATCTCATTTCCATTACCATGAACATGCTTCTGAGAGACATGTTTCTCTACTATGAATCAGTAAAACAGTTTAGACGTACTTTGTCCCCGTGTGAGTATTAGTATCATCAATCTCACCCAGAAAAGACAGTGGGCAAGAAGCAAGTCCACTGGTCACATTAAAACCTTTAAATACTGATATATACCATACTCATTCAATGTATGTATATAGATGTTTAATATGAAAAATAAACTGACCCAAAAAGAGGGAAAAAATTAAGAAAATGATCAAAAAAATTCTCCCTCAAAATGTGCCAAGCCCTAGTGGTTTTGCAGATCAATTCTTTTAAATTCTTAAAGGACAGATAACTAGTGTAACTAGTAAACAATTCCGGAACATAGAGAGAAAGGATTCATCCCAATGACAAACAAGAAAACTTAATAAACAAGACAAAATGGAAAGCCATATTTTAAAAGCTTGTATCAAATGTGTCACAAAATATGGATTGAGGCACTTATTACAAGTCCAGAATGCAAGAATAATTCAATGATAAGAAAACTAGTAATATAAATAATATTATAGAATGAATGCACCATTTTAATAGCTTAATTACATAAAAAGTAAGCTTAATAATGCTAAAAAGGCATTTGATGATGTTGAACATCCATTACTGATTTAAAAAAATAGAAAATAGGAATAAATGAGTATTTTTAATGTGCATGTAACAGGGAAGTCAGATACACACACACACACACACACACACACACACACTTCAAGTCAAAATCCAGCATCATGCCTAATGAGGAAATGCTAGTTATTCTCATAAGTCAGGAACAAATTAAATTCTTCTCTCATCATTGTTGAAACTCTAATATAGATGCCATTACAGTAAATTAAATAATGGGTCCCAAAAATGTCCATGCTCATGTATTACTCCCTGGAATCTATGAGCATTTTATATTACATGGCAAAAGGGAATTTGCAGATGAGATTAAGGCTACAGACCTTAAATAGGGAGATACTCCTGGTTCATATAGGTAGGCCCAATCTAATCACGTGATCCCTTAAAGACATAACAAGAAATCAAAGAGATTCCAAGTAAGAGAAAACTTTCATGCACTGTTGTTGGTTCCAATGTGGAGGGTCCACATGCAAGGACCTGATAGAGACCTCTAGAAGCCAAGAGCACCCCCTAGATTACACCAGCAAGGAAACAGTGGACCATAACTACAAGGACCTGTGCTCTTCCAACAACCTGGCTGGGCTGGGAAGGCTTTATTGAGATAAGAATTTCACCATGTTGCCCAGGCTAGTCTTGAACTCAAGCGATCCTCCTGCCTTGGTCTCTCAAAGTGTTGGGATTACAAGAATGACCACTGTGCCCAGCCTATAATATCACTTGATGAAAGAAATGGACTAAAAACTAATCCACTACTAAGAATGGATCTCTTCTGGACCAAAAAGCCTCTTGATAAGAGTCCAGCAAGACAGTGCCATGATTTCATCTTTGTGAAACCCCAAGCAGAGAAACCAACCTGGATCAGCCAGTGCAGACTTATGACTCACAAGACTGTAAGATAATAATTTTGTGTTGTTTTAAGCTGCTAATTTTGTGTAAATTTTTATGGTAGCGTTACAGACTGAATTGCATCCTTACAAAATTCACGTATTAAATCTCTAACCTCCAAAGTGACTATTTTTAGAGAAAAGGTCCCAGAGAAAAGGCTATGTAAGGAAATAGCAAGAAGAGAGAAGCCTCTCTCCAAAACAAGAAGAGAAGCCTCACTGGAAATCAACTCTACTGGCACCTGGATCTTGGACTTCCAACCTCCAGAACTGTGAGAAAATGAACTTCCATTGTTTAAACCACCCACTCTGTGATATTTGTTATGGTAGCCCTGGCAAATGAATACAGCAGTGATAGAAAACTAATAGAGTTAATGAGAGCTGTCAACAGGAGAATGACCCTTTCAGTGTGAAACATGCGTTTGTTATACTTAGTTGACGGTATACTTTTTCAACTTTGAAATTTTATTTAGGGATCAAATTTCTCAGTTCTTTTCTGGCTTCTGGATTTTATGTCTTGCTTAGAAGGCTTTAAATCTCTACACTCGCCATCAATTGCTCCCTCACTCAAGTCTAGCATCATGTTACTTATTTGCTTCAATAGGTTCTTGGGGAACAGGTAGTGTTTAGTTACACGGATAAGTTCTTTAGTGGTGATTTCTGAGATTTTGATGTACTCATCACTCAAGCAATGTACACTGTACCCAGTGTGTGGTCTTTTACCCCTCGCCCACCTCCCACCCTTTTCCAACGGTCCCCAAAGTCCATTGTATTATTCTTATGCCTTTGGGTCCTCATAGCTTAGCTCCCACTTGTGAGTGAGAACATACAATGTTTGGTTTTCCATTTCTGAATTACTTCACTAAAATAATAGTCTCTAATTCCATCTGGGTTTCTGTGAATGCCATTATTTCATTGCTTTTTATGGCTGCGTGGTATTCCATGGTGTGTGTGTGTGTGTGTGTGTGTGTGTGTGTGTGTGTGTGTATCATGAAATATATGCCATGTATATACATCATATATATATATATACACACACACACACACCATATATATGTCACATTTGCTTTATCCACTCATTGATTGATGGGCCTTTGGGTTGGTTCCATATTTTTGCAATTCTGGATTGTGCTGCTATTAACATGCATGTGCAAGTATCTTTTTTGTATAATGACTTTTTTACTTCTGAGTGGATAGCCAGTAGTGGGATTGCTGAATCAAATGGTAGCTCTACTTTTAGTTCTTTAAGGAATCTCCACACTGTTTTTAATGGTGGTCGTACTAGTCTACATTCCCACTGGTAGTATAAAAGTGTTCCTTTTTCAGGACATCCATACCAACATCTATTTTTTTTTTTATTTTTTGATTATGTCCATTCTTGTAGGAGTAAGGTGATATCACATTGTGGTTTTGATTTGCATTTCCCTGATAATTAGTGATATTGAACATTTTTTTCATACATTTGTTAGCTACTTGTATATCTTCTTTTGAGAATTGTCTATTCATGTCCTTAGCCCACTTTTTGATGGGATTATTAGTTTTTTCCTGCTGAATTGTTTGAGTTCCTTGTAAATTCTGGAGACTAGTCCTTTGTTGGATGCACAGTCTGTGAAGTATTCTCCCACTCTGTGGGTTGTCTGTTTACTCTGCTAATTTTTTCTTTGGCTATGCAAAAGCTTTTCAGTTTAATTAAGTCCCATCTATTTATCTTTGTTTTTGTTGCATTTGCTTTTGGGTTCTTCATCATGATGTCTTTGCTTAAGCCAATGTCTAGAAGGGTTTTTCTGATAGCATCATGTTTTAATGGCAAGGTGCTAAATGAGTATTCTTCCCTTTCCCAATCTTGCTTTACTTTTCAAAGCTGTCTTCTATTAACTTTCTTTTTCTTGATTACCAGTTTCCCTGAACACCAAGAATGGCCCTTGGTACATGGTATGCACAAAATAAATTTGTCTCAACTAAAGGTAGTTAGTTTGGAGAAACACTCTATCCAATTGCCCTGTCTCAATTTCTGCTTTGTGTTTGGGGCATGGGGGTTATTCCTCTCTCTCTGCTGACTGACACAGGCAAGAAGAAGGAAAATTCCACAATATACATACTTCCTCTATAACCCATGATTATTATATTGATAGTTAAATTTGACCTGTTGAGTTGGATACTCAAGCACTCATGTATCATGTATCAAGTGACCAATTAGAACACAAAGGCACTCCTTGGACACTTCACTCTTGTTCAAAGCAATGCCCAAGGAGTTTCTTCATTTCAATGTACCATTGAGAATTATTTCAGATCTCCATTATGCTCCTTTTGTTATTATTATTTTATTTTCTATTTTAAACAAGCACTCATTCATGGTTCATTTGGCTCTTTTTCCTCATGAACCACCTTTGCAAAATTACAACAGTAAGGACAGTCTGACATCATTGACTCCACCTTGCTTCTAAATTCCAAGCTATCCTTGGTCATTCCTGGGTACAGGCCAAACTAACTTTTGGAGAAACTTAGATTATAGTTTAACCTTAAGCGAGTATAATAACAGTCCTTCCTAAAATTAAGCCACCTTTGTAAAACTAATGAAAAGCCACAAGGACAGTATTAGGAAAGGAGACTGCAAAGACGTAGGCATAGTTAAGCAATAAAATAACCGGCCATTGTTCTGGAATTCACAAGATTTATAACTTCCCCAGTTACTACTGTAGATAACATCACTGTGGCTGAACCTAAGATTGGCCTTTCGAGATGTCTTTTCAGACTTTTGCATTTCTGAAGATCAGCTGACCCCACTGGGACTCCTAGTTCATGACTTAACCAGTCCTGTGGCCCCAGCCAGAGATGGACAGCACAGGAGGGCTGTTTCTCACACTCCTGTGATGACATCCCCAGCTGATCAACAGCACCCGTTCCCTACTCTCTGGCTCACCAATTACCCTTGAAAACCTCAGTGATAACTCCAGTTCTCCAGCATGGGCCAGCTGTGTGTCAATTAAACTCTTCTTCTACTGCAATGCCATGGTCCCAGTGAGTTGATTTTGTCTGTGCAGTGATCAGAAAGAACCCGTTAGGTGATTACACTTGCTCTCTTCCCTCTGGACCCCGCATGTTGGAGGCATCTTGCAACCACTCTTAAGAGCTAATTATTTGCATCTTGTGTCAACTCTATGTTCAGTGACATCAAGTTGGTCACTTGAAATCAATCACAGTGGCAGTGTGAGATATCACAGCATTTGGCAAATCCTACAAATCAGAATGATTTTTTTCCCCCAGACAGTACTGGCTCCAGGATTCATCCTGCAGCATGAGTTAGTTAGCCTTTTTCAGGCCCTGGCCAGCCACACTTGCCCCTGTGAGAGGGAGAGACAAGGAATCAAGAAAATCTTGCTTGTCCTGTCAACCTAAGAAGTATTTACAAAGATCACTCAGAGGAAGCCATGAATGGCTTCTGGAAGTCTTTTATTGATCTGTGGGTTATTGCATTCTAATGTTTGAAAAATTGGTCATTAGCAATATTGGAGTTTTTTTTTTTTGGTAAAATAAAGATTCAAAAGAACAATTTTTATTTTAGTAAAACAAAGAATTGAAACTTCTCAGCTTAAAATTTTGAACAAGATCAATGTAACAAATCAAATATCTGTATATAAGGCAATATAACTTACATTAAGTCCATAAGGAAAATTATACAGTGATACAACAAGTATATATGTTCTTGGCATAAAAATCTTAAGTGGAAAAGTAAATGGCACAAAAATGTGTACTTTATTATTGCATATATATACAAAAATTATAAATAGATTGAAAGGAAACTTCTGGGGGCCTTTGAGGAACTGATAATACTCTGTTTCTTGATTTGGGTGATGATTATATTGTTCACTTTTTGTAATAATTTATTGAGCTATAAATTATGATATGTATACTTTTGTATATGTATGTTCTACTTTAATACAAATGTTTGCTTAAATGATATCTAAAGACATGTTTGTGTAATTTCTTAGAAAAAAATCTGAAAGTATTCATTCATTTAATAGTGCTTTCCTCTGATGAGAGGAGTAGGGTTTGGGAAATGGTGCAGAGGAGTTTCCTTTGTTATGATACAAATTTTGTATTGTCTGCACGTTTTATAATGATTATGCATTATTTTACAGGGATAAAGTATGCCCCCAAAGGAGCATTAGAGTATCAGCTATCCATCCATTCACATTACCTTTAACATTGAGTTTTACTCTGCACATCCAGCTCTTTCTCATGTTATACTTGAAGTCCCAGATGGAGGGAGGATTACATTTTCCATCCTGTTTTGAAAACACATTAGCAAAGGAAGACATCCGAAATGTAAAATTTGTGTGATAGCCTTTTTCAAGGGAGTCACTTTTGTATATGAAAGCAAGCAAATTATCCAAGATAATGCAAATTCCATTTTGTGAAATATTTGTTGAGAGGTAAATGAGTAACTGATCAGGACACTACAAGCCTATGCCTTGGCCCTTATTCTCTTTTTCCATGGACTTGAATCGATATTTTTTTAAGTTAGTGTGAGAAATTATTTGAGGACTAGAGACACAGTCATAAGGTAATATGTTCAAGGCTGGCATTGATAAAGCTTTCTACAGACCCAAGAAATTTCTTCACAAACCAAGTTGGACACATTTCTTGAGACTTTACACCTAAGTTTTATCCAGTCAGGAGTAATTTCCTAACTTATTTTAGCTTAACCAGAGCTGTTACATATTGCTATGCAAAAGTGCCTGATATCAAATGAGAAGCTGAAACCAGCCTTGCTGCCCATCACCAGCTGAGTGCCACATGGGCTGCCTTCACCCACAGGGGACATTATTTTCTAATTCCCAGAAAGTCACTATGTAGGTTAGTGGTGGCTCTGACTGAACCATTCTTATGGAAAGTAGGACAATTTATTTGGCATTGATCATTTCAAATACCCTTTGAAATAAAAGTTATTTGAGAATATTACTTATTACAATATTGTATTAAGTTCTTCTATAATCCTGACACTTTTAGAGCTTCCTAAGACTTAGCATATATCAGGTTGGTGCAAAAACACACATGGAAATACCTAAAAACATTCTTCTTCATTTCAGCATTGTTAATTTTTTTTTTTTTTTTTTTTTGAGACAGAGTCTCACTCTATCACCAGGTGCCAGGCTGGAGTGCAGTGGCCCGACCTCGGCTCACTGCAACCTCCGCCACCAGGGTTCAAGCAATTCTCCTGCCTCAGCCTCCCGAGTAGCTGGGACTACAGGCGCGTGCCACCACTCCCAGTTAAGTTTTTTGTATTTTTAGTAGAGACGGGGTTTCGCCATGTTGACCAGGATGGTCTCGATCTCTTGACCTCATGGTCTGCCCCCCCTTGGCCTCCCAAAGTGCTGGGATTACAGGTGTGAGCCACCGCGCCCGGCCAGCATTATTAATTTTTAAAGCTTTCCCCCAGGGTTGCCTTTTTATTATCTTTGATGTCTGAATTGGCAAAGGGAGACTTACTATATATTGTACTCTTTTCCCCCTAAGGTAAATCAATAATAAATGCATTTTTAATTAGATTAGGCAGATCTGGGCTAAGAGTCTGAAATTTGCATTTTCATTCTGCCTGTTGCCCTGACTTGAAGCTTGGAAAAAATTTTCTCTCTCCAAATTCTGTACAATACAGCACTACTCTCTGTTTATTGGGAACCTTTCGACAACTAACCTCTTGGTCAAATCCTAATCTGTAGAAATTATCACAGAATTTATGCTTACTTCAAACTCTGGGCAAACTCCTAGGCTTTTACATGTGGCTCAAGAAGACAAAAAGAAGCAGAGAACTATGGAGTTCTCTTCAGGAGAAGCTGATAAAACTGGAGTTACAAAAAAATTGGTGGTGGATTATTGCCCACAAAACTCTCCGATCTCTCAGGATCCCTGATATAAAGCAAGGGGCGGCCAATCCAATCCTCCCCTCTGTAGAGAAGGATGCAAAAATGCAGTGCTGTGTTAAGAGTCAGGAAACTGACCCTGTTCTCCACTCACGGAGGTAGGGTTGGTCAGGAAAAACAAGAGGTCTTTAGTGTCTCAGACATTCCATCCTCCTCCTCCTGTCTGAAAAATACATTTGGGGGTGTTAGGAGTTAAGGTTCTGGGACATCACGATTTCCCTCTCCCCTGCGTTTTGTGTATAATTGCAAAACATCTCCTTTGTGTGATTTCCATGGACCAGAAAATGTGTGCTCCATTCCGAAAAGGCCTGGGCTGCTGCTCCAACAATGGCCCTGCTGCTGCCTCTGTGCCTGGGTCATCCCTAGCTTCCTCTATCTGGGGCAGGGCACTGGGCATTGGTAGGTGCCTCGGGAAGATGATCAACTGCATTGTATGGCAGGAATGTGGGTATTCATGCTGCCTTGACTGTGGCTACTTCACTCTCATCCCCTACGTCCACCTCAGGTTTATGTTGACTCAACCACTAGGCTGGGTCTAGATCTTTAGCTGTGTAGGGCAGCAGTCCCCCAACTTTATGGCACCAGGGGCCACTTTTGTGGAGGACAATTTTTCCACGGAAGGTTAGGAGGGTTGGTTTTGGGATGAAACTGTTCCACCTCAGATCATTAGGCATTAGTTTGACTCTCATAAGGAACACACAACCTAGATCCCTTACGCATGCAGTTCACAATAGGGTTTGTGCTCCTATGAGAATCAAATGTCCCCGCTGATCTGACAGGAGGTGGAGCTCAGGCAGTAATGCTCATTCATCCATCACCACTCACCTCCTTCTGTGGGGCCTGGTTCCTAACAGGCCATGGGCCAGTCCACAGCCCAGAGGGGCGGGGTTGGGGACGGTTAGAGACCTCCGGTATAAGGTACTTTTATCTGTATCTCCTCCCCATTCCCCAACCCCAGCTCACCGTAGGCAGCCTTTCTTTCATTTTTCTTCTCACCTAATTAAAGCAATCTACTTCCAGTCTGTCAAACCAGTGAAGATCAGCCTTTAGTTCATCCCACCACTCCTGAAAATCAACCCACCTAGCTTCCAGTTCAAGCCAACTACCTCAAGATTTCTTTTAAGTTTTGGGCAGTTCTTCAAACCTTTCACTGCAGTATCAAAAGTCCAAAACTTGAGGATTTGAAAATGAAACTGTAATAGTCCTAAATATTAGTATTTCAATAAACCTGATAAAAATACACATAAATGTTTATATATAGCATTCATGGATACTTCTTGTTTCCATATTTTCTCTATTTGTTCTTTAAATGACAGCATTCTGTGAAGGTAATAAACTCTGTGGTAATAAAAATTGGATGTCAAACCTGTTCCTACCCTTACTTACTTCTGCTCCATTAGGAGCACCATTTGCTGATCTTAGAGTTTATTTCCTGTATGTAATATTGCTACCTGTAGGAACAATTTTGGCGAATAGGTATATCCATACAGGTCTGCAGCAACCTCAATTTTTGTCTCCTTGGAAGAAAGAATTCAACCGAGAGGCATAAGGCAGAGTGAGAGATTGAGGCAAGTTTTAGAGCAGGAGTTGAAGTTTATTAAAAAGCTTTACAGCAGGAGCCAAAGGAAGTAAAGTACACTTGGAAATGCGCCAAGTAGGCAACTTGAGAGATCAGGTGCACAGTTTGACCTTTTGACTTGAGGTTTCATATTTTGGCATGCTTCCAGGGTTTTGCATTCCTTCTCCCATGATTCTGCCCTTGGAGTGGGCTGTCCGCATGCTCAGTGAACTGCCAGCACTTGGGAGGCTCTGCATGTGCAGTGTGTTTACTGGACTTGTACACACGCTCACTTGAGGTGTTGCCAGTCAAACATCCTAGAAGGTCATATACCAGTTAAGCTCTGCCATTTTGCCTCTTAATGTACATGTTTGAGCCCACTTGCTGGACTCCTAAGATCTTATCGGGAAGCTGCTAATCATCAGTTTTAGTTTTATTCTATCTGTTAGGAGACTGCTTTTCCCCTGGAGTTGGCTTGGCTGCAACCAATTATTATTTTAAAGAGAAAGTTAATGACCATCACCGGATGGTTGCCTACATTCCTGGTTGCGGGGCCTCTCCTGCCTTGTTCATGTCTGCCTGACTACCTACAGTAACAAAAAGAGGTTGTAATACTTACCTTGAAGATTTAGGGGCTTTCTCTTAGAAAAAAATTAATTCCTACATACAATATTGGAACACAAAACACAGAGATTTTTATTTTTCCAATTGAATGAAAATATTTTACTTTTGCAAATGTTGCAAAAACCTATGACCATATGATATGGTTAGGCTTTGTGTCCCCACCCAAATCTCATCTTGAATTGTAATCCCCAGGTGTTTAGGGAGAGACCTGGTGGCAAGTGACTGGATAAGGGGGGCAGTTTCCTCCATGCTGTCTGCGTGATAGTGAGTGAATTCTCATAAGGTCTGATGATTTTATAATGGTAGTTTTTCCTGTGCTGACACACACCTCTCCTCCTGCCATGTGAAGAAGGTCCTTGCTTCCCCTTCACCTCTGGCTGTGATTACTAGTTTCCTAAGGCCTCCTCAGCCATGTGGAATTGTGAGTCAATTAAACTTCTTTTCTTTATAAATTATCCAGTCTCAGATGTTTCTTTATAGCAGTGTGAAAACTAATACACCATATGACCACGTAAACCTACTGCTGTGAGTGTTTGGCTGCAAACTAGCCCCAGAGCTGATACCTTCTTCCATCTGGTGCCTGTAGTGGGATGACTTAAAAGTTGGGCTCAACTGATGCTATCTTCCAGAGAGCATGCATATATGCTACAGCCTCTTCACAAGTCATGGCTTTTGTACAGCATGTGGTATCAGTGGAGTCTGAGTGTTCTAGAGGACCATTCCCTTGAACAAGGAAGAAGCATCGGGGTCTTTTATGACCTAACCTCAGAAGGCTTCTAGTCTCCTTTCATCATACTTTGTTGGTAAAGCAGACACATACCCACTCAGACTCTAGGGAAAGAAACACAGATCCCACTTCTCAATGGGAGGAGTGTCAAATTATTTGTGGTAATATGTTCAAATAGCCATAGGGGGGCCAATTAGGAACAAATTATACAAAACGGTATATAAGTTGTAGAAAAACTTTTTATTGCTTTTGTATGACCTGCTCTGAATCATCACCACGTATATCCTTGCAAATCTCAGTTCTCTGTAAAATAATCTCTACAGATTCTGCTTTGGAGATGTTAAAGTTATTGCATAGTCATGGAATTGCACTGGGAATGAAATAAATGAGAAGTCATTAAAAAGTCTGAATCAGCAGCCCTTGGACAAAGGTCAAGTCTATTTTTCTGCAAGCAATATTGAAAACTTAAATGGCTAAATTATTGATGCCAAAGTGCTTCACTCTTACTAACAGTAATAGTCTGTTAACAGATTTCTGTAGCACAGACATTTGTCTCCCCCAGAGAAGCAAAAACAGTTGCTACACTGAAATGTCAAGTCCATTGGTAGAGGAATGAAGAAAGCAGGGGCAGTTCTACAAAGCTGGTTTATGATTTTTGCACTATTAAAATATTTTTGTTGTTTATTTGTTTTTAACTTTTATTTTAGGTTTGGGGATACATGTCAAGGTTTGGTACATAGGTAAATGTGTCACATGGGAGGTTTGTACACACTCTTTCATCACCCAGGTATTAAGTCCAGTACCCAGTAGTTATCTTTTCTGCTCCTCCCCCTTTCCACCCTTCACCCTTAAGTAGATTCCAATGTCTGTTGTTTTTTTCTTTGTGTTCACAGTTCTTATTATTCAGCTCCTACCTCTAAGTGAGAATAGGTGGTATTTGGTTTTCTGTTCCTGTGTTCATTTGCTAAGGATAATAGCCTCCAGCTCCATCCATGCTCCCACAAAGACACAAACTCGTTCATTTTTATGGCTGCTTAGTATTCTATGGTGTATATGTACCACATTCTCTTTATCCAGTCTGTCATTGATGGGCATATAGGTTGATTTCATGTCTTCACCATTGTGAATAGTGCTGCAATGAACACTCATGTGCGTGTGTCTTTATGGTAGAATGATTTACCTTCCTCTGGGTATATACTCAGTAATGGGGTTGCTGGGTAAAATAGTAGTTCTATTTTTAGCTCCTTGAAAAATCACCATACTGCTTTCCACAACAGCTGAAATAATTTACACTCCCACCAACAGTGTACAAGTGTTCCCTTTTCTCTGCAACCTCACTGGCATCTATTATTTTTTGACTTTTTAGTAGTAGCAATTCTGACTGGTGTGAGATGGTATCTCACCATTAAAATTTTGATTAGATAGATACAGCATCAGACAGAGAGATAAACAAAAACAGAGAGACCAGAAAGAGATAAAGTTTACATGCATGCATGCATGCGCCAAAAGCATTAAATTACTCAAAGCAAATATTTAAAATACAAAATAATTTTTACTCGTGATATATCTAATTTTTTGCTGTGGTAGAAAACATGCAATTTAAAATTTACTGTAATAATTATTTTTAATTATTTTAATTAATAGGCCATATGGTAGTTCTATCTTTAATTTTTTAAGAACCTCCATACTGTTTTATGATAGTGGTGTTGACTACATGGACACTGTTGTGTAATAAATTGCTAGAAATTACTCTTACTACAAAACTGAAATTCTGTACACATTGAACAATAACTCTTCCTTTTTGTCTTTCCCCCTAGTCCTGGCAACCACCATTTTACTTTTTCTAAGAGTTTGACTGTTTTAGATACCTCATGAGGTGGGATTACACACTATTTGTCTTTTTTTGTAACTGGCTTATTAGCTTAGCATAATGTGTTCAAGACTCATCCATGTTGTGGCATATGACAGGATTTTCTCCTTTTATAGGGCTGAATAATATTTTATTATAGATATATACCAGTTTCTTTATCCTTTCATCTGTTGATGTACATTTAGGTTTTGTATTCTTGTTTTATTTTGATAAAATGACTTCACTCTAAAACATGTAATAGATTTTGTTAGTCTTTAAATTATTTTATTGTATATATTTGAGGTATACAATATGATGTTTTGTTATACATTTATATAGTGAAATGATTGCTACTGTCAAATTAACATATTCATCACCTTCCATAGCTACTTTTGCTGTAGTAAGAGCACCTAAAGTCTACTCTTAGCAAATTTTCAGTGTACAATAAAATATTATTAACTATAGATCTCATGCTGTACATTACCTCTCTAGACTTATTCATCCTGTACAACTGCAACTTTGTACTTTTTGACCTACTTCTTATTTCTTTCCCCCCTTGCACCTGGTAATCACTGTTCAATTCTCTGCTCCTATAGATTTAACTGCTTTGTTTAGATTCTCCATATAAGTGACATCATAAAGTATATTTTCTTTCCATGTCTGGTTATTTCGTGTAGCATAATGTTCTCCTAATTCATCTATGTTGTTGCAATTGGCAGTACCCCTTTTGTAAGGCTGAAAAAAATTTATTGTGTATATATATATATATTTATATATATATGGTAATTATATAATATACATACACACATGGATATATTATATATATATAATGATTGTGTGTGTGTGTGTGTGTGTGTGTGTGTGTGTGTGTGTGTGTGTGTGATTAGTATCCTTGTAAAAGATATCCCGGAGAGACCACTCATCCTTTCTGCCGGATGAGGTTACAGTGAAAATATGACCATCTAGGAAGGAGACCCTAGAAAGAAAACAAACAACAAGGTAAAATGCATGTGTGCGTGTCTGTGTGTGTGTGTGTGTGTGTATATGTGTGTGTGATGATTTATTTATTCATTCATTCATTCATTCGCCACTTAGGTTGTTTTCATATCTTGGCTATTGTGAATAATGCTGCAATGAATGTATTAGTACAGACATCTCTAAGAGATGCTGATTTCATTTCTTTACGGTATATACCCAACAGAGGAACAGGAACTGCTATGCCGTATGGTAGGTCTATCTTTAATTTTTTGAGACACCTCCATACTGTTTTATGATGGCTACACTAATTTACATTCCTACCAACAGTGTCCAAGGGTTCCCCTTTCTCTATACCCCTGCCATTACTTGTTATCTTTTGTCTTTTTGATAACAGCTATCCTAACAAGTGTTAGGTCATAGCTCATTGCGGTTTTCATTTGCATTTCCCTGATGAATAGTGATATTGGTCACTTTGTCGTATACCTGTTGGCTATATTTATGTCCTTTCTGGAAAAACATCTTTTCAAGTCCTTTGCTCATTTTTAGTTAGGTTTTTTGTTTTGCTTTATTTTGCTATTTATTTGAGTTCCTTACATATTTTGAGTATAAACTTCTTATAAGATATGTGGTGTGCAAATAATTTTTCCCAATCCATGGGATGCCTTTTCACCTTCTTGCTTGTCTTCTTTGCTGTGCTATGGCTCATTTCCTAGATGATCATATTTTCATTGTAATCTTACACGGCAGAAAGGATGATTGATCGCTCTGGGATATCTATTATTATAAGGGCATAAATCCCATATATAAGGGTACTAATCCCATTTGTAAGAGATTTGTAATCCTTCATATCACCATCCAGAGGTCCCACCTCCTAATATTGCCTGATACCTCCTAACATCTTGAAAGTTAGGACTTCAACACAAATTTTGGGGGACACAAACATTCAGATAGCAACTCTGGAGAATCTTCTGTGTATGCTTAAGAATGTATTCGGCTGTTATTCTTATATATGAAAAACAGTCAAGCTGAGAGCGAAATCAGGAACAGACTCCCATTCACAATTGCGACAAAGACAATAAAATACCTAGGAGTACAGATAATTAGGGAGGTGAAAGATTTTTACAAGGAGAACTACAAAACACTGCTCAAAGAAGTCAGAGATTATATAAACAACAGAAAAACATTCCATGCTCATGGTTAGGAAAAATCAGTATTTTAAAAGTGGCCCTATTGCCCAAAGCAATATATAGATCAAATGTGATTCCCATTAAACTAACATTGAGATTCTTCACAGAACTAGAAAACACTATTTTAAAATTCATATGAACCAAAAAAAACCCTGGATAGCCAAGGTAATCGTTCGCAAAAAGAACAAAGCTGGAGACACCATGCTACCAAACTACAGACTATACTACAAGACTACAGTAATCAAAACAGCATGATACTGGTACAAAAACAGACACATAAACCAATGGAACAGAATAGAGAACTCAGAAATAAGACTACACACACACCTATAACTACCTAATTTTCAACAAACCTGACAAAAACAGGCAAAAAAGAAAGGATTCCCTACTCAGTAAATGGTGCTGGGATAACTGACTAGCCATATGGAGAAGACTGAAACTGGACCCCTTTCTTATGCCATATACAAAAATTAACTCAAGATAGATTAAAGACTTAAATGTAATACCCAGAACTTTCTATAGGACTTTTTAAGGGCAATTAATTCAATTTCTTTTATCTATTTGCCTGTTCTTTAACCAATATCACACTGTTTCAGTTACCAAAGCAG
The DNA here is from genome assembly GCA_036589455.1 of Ateles fusciceps. Taxonomy (NCBI): domain Eukaryota; kingdom Metazoa; phylum Chordata; class Mammalia; order Primates; family Atelidae; genus Ateles; species Ateles fusciceps. The sequence continues at coordinate 7,759,814 of JAZHEH010000572.1, forward strand.
AATACTTAGACATAATCTCTGTTAGAGTATATATTCCTACTTTATTATTTTTTATGTTGTCTTAAGTCTTTATTTTATATTCATTTAAAATCACTAGGTAAAATTCCCCCCCAAAATTCCCTTGAAATTCAGAGAGAAATTGCACTGAATTAATTAATTAATTTTAGTGGATATTATCATATTTACAATAATGAAATTTTCCATCCCATCTGTCAATTTACTCGGATCTTTTTCTTTTTGCTCTTCAAAAGTTATTTGTAATTTTCTCCATTCAGGTTTTACACATCTTTTGTTCAATTTATTTCTGAGTAATACATAATTCTTGTTGCTACTGCCAATGATATCTAATTTTTATGACAGATATTAAGTGGCTTTACCAATGTATGAAAGTGCTATTAATGTGTTAACTGGTTTTAAATCAAACCAACCACAATTTTGCTCCTTTTTGTAACCATGTTTTGATATTTCATTATTTTTATAGTGGGATCTCAAAACCTGGAAGTGACTTGGGCACCTTATGATTTCTGAGAGGACTTGGATAAGCATATCACATAACAAAGTGTGAAAACAAGTCAATGGTAAAGAAAGTACACAGAAATGAGATCCAAATGGCTATAGTTTAGTTAACTACCTGTTCATTGCTGAGGTCCTCAAACTTTAGCAACTTCAGAACCACCCATAGAGGTACAGATGCAGTAGGTCTGGTGTTAGGTTGTAGAGTCGACTTTTTTTTTTAGATGGAGTCTCCAGTGCAGTGGCGTGATCTCAGCTCACCACAACCTCCACCTCCCTGGTTCAAGCAATTCTCCTGCCTCAGCCTTCCAAGTAGATGGAACTGTAGGTGCATGCCACCATGCTGAGCTAATTTGTGTATTTTTAGTAGAGATGGGGTTTCACTATGTTGGCCAGGCTGGTCTCAAACTCCTGAACTTGTGATCCGCCCAACTCAGCCTCCCAAAGTGGTGGGATTACAGGCATAAGCCACAGTGCCCAGCAGAATCTGCATTGTTAAGTCAACTAAGAGATTCTCACTAAGATAATCCTTAGGCCACACTTGAATAAACAAGGATCTGTGGCATCTGCTGGCCAGAGGAGTCAGTTTCAATATAACTGACGGCATCTTGGTTATGAGTTTTACCTAGTATGCTGCCCTATTAACTTTTGCCATGAATTAGGAAAGTCTATATTTTGAAATTAAAAATATTTTCCCAATTATGGTAGGTTGTTTATTTTGTCTTCCTACCAACTCGGTCCTCCTTATTCTCGGTGTTAGCAGCTGTAGTCAATGCATTTCAGAGTTTCTTGTTTCTTGCTAAAATTGTTGGCCGTTAACTAATTAGCTGACTTGACAGGAACAGGAGCTACAGTATTATAATCACAGAATGAAGCTTGGTGTATTTCTAAGATCAACTTTGATGTTAATGCTGTGGTGAGCCTCATATGTATTATAAGGGTAAGCCAAGATGAAGGAAAAAACAGAGAAATCCAAATGGATATACAGCTGATTCTTGAACAACATGGGTTTGTCCAAATGGATATATAGCTGATTCTTGAACAACATGGGTTTGAATGGTGTGGGTCCACTTATGCATGGAGATTTTCCGATAAATATGCTAGAAATGTGTATGGAAATTTGCAACAATTTGAAAAAACTTAGAGATGAACTGCTTAGCCTAGAAATATTGACAAAAAGTAAGAAAAAGCTAAGTACGTCATGAATGCACAAAATATATGTACATACTAGTCTATTTTACCATTTACTATCATAAAATGCACACAAATCTATTACCTAAAGATAAAATTCATTAAAACTTATGCACAGAAGCACTTATAGACCATTCATGGTGCCACTAGCAGTCAAGAGAAATACAAACAGAAAGATATAGTATTAAATCATAACTACACAAAATGAAGTACACATTGTACTACCCTAATAATTTTATAGTCGCCTCCTGTTGCTATTGCAGTGAGCTCAAATGCAGAAAATGACCACTGAAAATGTCGTGTGATGCTAATTATTTCTGTGTGAACAGTCACTTTAGTAAATTGTGAATCACAGTAGAGTGATTGCTTGCTGTTTTCACGTATTTTTTATTATGGTTAGTGAACCTTGAATAACACTAAGGGACCATACAAAGTGTCACTAGTATTGCTCCCAAGAAGCATAGAAAAATGATGACATTACAATACAAAGTTGAATTTCTTGATACGTACCTTAGACTGAGGTCTGCCGCCATGGTTTGCTGCCATTCAAGATAAATGAATCCAGTACAAAGACCTCTGTAAAAAACGGTAAGGAAATTCATAAAGCCTTTGCTGTAGCTATACCAGCAGGCATGAAAATGTTGAACTTTTAGGGAAATACAGTTTTTACCTCATATTGAAAATGTCATTTTTATGTAAATATGGGATTGCTATAAGAAAGACATACCTAGACACTAATATGATTTGAAAAAAGTGAAGTCATTATATGACAATTTAAAGCAAATGGAAGGTGAAGGATCTAAAGCTGGAGAATCTAATGCCAGCAAAGGATGGTTTAATAATTTTAGATAAAGTTTGGCTTTAAAAATATCAAGATAACTGGAGAAGCAGCTTCTTCTGAACAAGAGGCAGCAGACAGGCACCAGAATACCATTAAGAAAAATCACTGAGAAGAAAGAATATCTGCATGAACAGGTTTTTTTTTCTGTATTTGTTTTTCTATTACTTTTTTTAAATTATATTTTAATGGGATACATGTGCAAAATGTGCATGTTTGTAACATATGCATACATGTGCCATAGTGGTTTGCTGCACCCATCAACCCATCATCTATATTAGGTATTTCTCCCAATGCTATCCCTCCTCTAGTCCCTCACAGCCTAACAGGCCACGGTATGTGATGTTCCATTCCCCTCCCTGTGTCCATGTGTTCTCATTATGAACAGGTTTTAAATGTATATGAAAGTGCTCTATTCTGGAAATATATGCCATAAAGGACATTAATTAATAAGGAAGAGAAGCAAGCACCAAGATTTAAGGCAGAAAGGAATATGCTAACTCTACCATTTTGTGCAAATGCAGTAGCACTTATGATTAAGATTCCCCTTATCTATAAAGCTGCTCACCCAAAAGGCTTGAAGGGAAAAGATAAACACCAACTGCAAGTTTTTTTGGTGGACAGCAAGAAGGCCTGGACAATGAGAACCCCTTTTCTGGATTAGTTCCACTGATGCTTTGTCCCTGAAGTCAGGAAGTACTTTGCCAGTAAGAGACTGCCTTTTAAAGATTTTTTTATATTGGTCAATGCCCCTGGCCATTCAGAATGTTATAAGTTTAACAACACAGGTGTGGAAGTGATCTACTTGCCCCCAAAACCATTATCTATAATTCAGCCTCAAGATCGGGGGCCATAAGGACCTTTAAGGCTCATTACACCGGGTACTGTATGGAAAGGATTGTCAACACTTTTTTTTATTGCATTTTAGGTTTTGGGGTACATGTGAAGAACATTCAAGATTGTTGCATAGGTACACACATGGCAGTGTGATTTGCTGCCTTCCTCCCCATCACCTATATCTGGCGTTTCTCCCCATCTCCCCACCCCTCACTGTCCCTCCCTGATTTCCCCCCCCCGACAGACCCCAGTGTGTGATGCTCCCCTCCCTGTGTCCATGTGTTCTCATTGTTCAACACCCGCCTATGAGTGAGAACATGCGGTGTTTGATTTTCTGTTCTTGTGTCAGTTTGCTGAGAATGATGGTTTCCACGTTCATCCATGTTCCTACAAACGACATGAACTCATTGTTTTTGATGGCTGCATAATATTCCATGGTGTATATGTGCCACGTTTTCCCTGTCCAGTCTATCATCGATGGGCATGTGGGTGGGTTCCAGGTTTTTGCTATTGTAAACTGTGCTGCAATGAACATTCGTGTGCATGTGTCCTTATAGCAGAACGATTTATAATCCTTTGGATATATACCCAGTAATGAGATTGCTGGGTCAAATGGATTGTCAACACTTTTGAAGAAAGCCCCAGTAGAGAGAATGTCATAAAATTTTGGAAGGATTACACTGTTGAAGATGCCATCATTGTTAGAGAAAAGACTATGAAAGCCATCAAGTCAATAAATAAAACAATAAATTTCTGTTGAAGAAAACTCTTTCTTGATGTTGTACATGACTTTACCAGATTTATAACAGAGCCAATCAATGCAACCATAAAGAGGCTGCGGATATAACAAAAAAGGTAAGGGGTAAAGGGTTTCAAGGTATGGATCTTGGAGAAATTAAGGCGCTTAATAGAAACAACACCGCAACACCAAAGGAATTAATGGAAGATTCGATGAAGATGAGTGCGTCCAAACAAGCCCCAGATCATGAGGAAGAGATGCAGAAGAAACAGTGCCAGAAAACAACCTGGCATTAGGCAATCCAGCAGAAGGGTTTCAGTTATTCAAGACTACTTTGACTCTTTTTACAAGGGCCCTTCTATGACGCAGGCACTGAAACTAAAGCAAACAGTTAAAGAAGGATTGATATCATACAGAAACATTTTTAGGAAAATGAAGACGCAAAAGGTAAGAGAAATTACAATGTATTTTCATAAATTTACACAGTTTGTGCCTGCCTCTCCTGCTTTCCTTTCCACTTCCTCCACCTCTTCCGTAGGAGATGGCAAAATCAACCCCTCCTCCTCAGTCTACACAACGTGAAGATGATGAGGATAAAGACGTTTATGATGATCCACTCCCACCTAATAAATAGTAAATATATTCTCTCTTCCTTATGATTTTCTTAATAACATTTTCTTTTCCCTAGCTTACTTTATTGTAATGTAGTATATAATACACATAGAATAAAATATATATATTAATCAACTGTTTATGTTATTGATAGGGCTTCCAGTAACAATGAGTTATTAGTAGTTAAGTCTTTGGGGAATTAAAAGTTATACACAAATTTTTGACCACACGAGGGTTGCCAGCCATAAGCCCTGCATTGCTAAAGTGTCAACTCTGTGTGTGTGTTGTGTGTGTACACACACACTTATATACACTTACATAATATACGTTCAACAGCCACAGAAATACACACGTATAAGATTCATATTTTTCTATGGTTCTTGAAAGGAAAAGTATTTTATTTTTTAAACTTTTTCTTCATAAAATGACCTCAGGGAAAGATACAGCCTTGTCTAAAAGCTGTGAACCAAATTTCCCCCAATTGTTTAAAGTGAAGAGTGATGTCATTCTTACCTGACAGTGACCAAAGATGAGCATACATTGGGTGTTTACAAATCCATACTGCATTAATTGAACTTATGATAATTAATTTAACTTGATAATTAATTAAGATAATTAATTTCAGTATCTTATTAAATAAGATTGTTCATTTGGGCAGTTTTGCTACTTGGCACATATTAGAGTAAGCAGAGTCATCTGTTATTTTGTGATGTTCTTACCTCTGGTTTCTAAAGTTCTGAGAAAAAAATGCAAGGAGGAGAATCTAATATTTATTGAGTTTCTAAAACATGCCAAACTCTATCTTAGGAACAATCCCATCCTTTCCACTGATTTAATCCTCATAATAACCCAATGGAATAAGATATTTTTATAATCTCCATGAGATTATAAGATCGAGAAGATCGAGGCTAAGCAATCCACTTTGCTTGTCCAAGGCCACTTAGGTAGCAAATTGTTGGGCCACAAACTGAATCTAAGACCATCTAATATAAGGCTCAGGTTCTTTATGTATTTCATCTCATTGTCTTTTATATTAGGACACAAGTCAAATTAGGGGACATTTATGGAGAGATTTGATCCAAAAATATAGTTCTCTTCATCTTAGGAGAACTCCTTGAATTGACGAACGAGTGTATGTATCCCTGTGTGTGGGAGTGTGTGTTCCTTTGGGCTATTTCTATAGACTTACCACATATTAATTAATTCTCCTCTATCTTTGAAAGTGCTCGAGTGAAAGCTTGTGATAAGTACTGTCCTAAACTATTCTCTGAGTTGTCAAATAAAACTCAGATACTCTAAGAAAGTACAGCAAGAGCCCAGATGGGACCACTGAAATAGGTTTCACCCCTCTGGAGGGTCTCAAAACTGGAAATAACTCACTTAAACAACATCTCATGAGCTGATTCATGCCAGTTCTCTAATTAGATGTGTACTTTCATTTAATGGGAGTCAAAAGGAAGGAATAATATTTGGTGAGATCTGCCCTCAAGAATAAAAGAAGCAGCAGAAGTTAAAGTGCAGTTTCTAGCTACCAACGTGCACAAGACAAAAAAATAATTAACTATAGCTGTAAGAGTTTGGTAAAGATAAGAGTTTTGCAAAGTGGATGTAGTTTTGTAACTTGTTAATCTTTGAGACCATGCTTTCTTTAGCTACTTCTCCACAGTGATTAGTATGAAGACCTGTGTACTGGTGTAGCCTTTAGCCTGTGCTATAGAGGCTTCAACTAAATTCTGACCATCGCAGCCCTGACCTTCTGCTCAAAGGGAATGTCTAATGATGCTCTCCTTAAAAATAGTTCAGCTTCTAGTTCTGCCCAAAGGGTTCAGGATGGACCACAAGCTGTACTCTTTTCACACAAAAAAATATACTTTTGAATTAGTGCATAAGCAAAAACCTAAGAACATTTTGCAAGTGATCACAAAGACCTGGAATAAGGAACAACATGTGAGTTCAGACTGCTGGGGAGAGAATACTGGGGACCCAAAATACCAGTACAACTTGGAGGAAAAACCGAATCCAAATATTACAGAGACAGTTTTCTTAATAATTGTTTTTTTAAAAAAACCTTTTTCTTATATGAGAGGGAAATAGCAACTTAGTATCAAAAGACATTCATTCTATGCACCATATAGTTATTCAGCATAAATTAACTATAAAGATAGAAAATCTAGAGCTTTATTTTTGTTGTATTCAAACGTTTTGAGTTAAAGAATCCCTTTAGGTATCATGATAGCTTATTTGACCTGCTTCTGATGCTGGTACAAAGAGCAAAACATGACAAGCAGTAATCCTTTAAAGCGTTGGTTTAATGGAATGATTTCTGCCTGAATATGTTGTACTTTTCTTTAAGGGAGAAAGAAAACGAGGAGTTCTGGTAACTGCTTGTAGCCAATATGCAAGAATTGAGTGGAGATAAGAATCCCAAGGGATAGAATGGTTCAAGTCAGTATTAAGGATGGTAGTGAATCAGACGCTCTGAGGTGAGATTTCAAAGAGGAAAATAAATCCCTAGGAGTTGTCCTGGATGTAAAAAAATGACCTTATGGACATAACAATAGAATGGTGACTAAGTGAGTCCAGCCGCATTAAAGCCACCCAAATAAACATTGAGATATTTTGACAGACAACTTTGGGTGAGTCAATATTCTGGTATTTTTTACAATGTTGAAAGAATTCATAGAATCGAGAATTGTAGAGGTCCCCTTTTGTCGATTCTTACCAGTGAGTTCAGTTTTTCCTTTACTCACTGACAAAAGGTAGGCAGCCAATCAAAAATTCCTTCACTCAGCAAACATTGAGTAAGAAACTTATTACCCAATTAGCTCATCTTGGGTCAAGTGCCCATCCCTGAACCATTCAATTGTAATGAGGAAGGTGAGGGTCATGATGTATGAACTCAGCTTTGGTCATCGCAATTAGGATGAGGATGAGGGGAGGGAACATTTCTTAGGTATTGCTAAGAAGCAGCTCCATAGGTATCCAATATAGCACACATGGTGATATTTTTCCAGATGGGTGAATTTTCTGTAATGTTTCAAAGATAACATGTGTATTCTTTGTCTAGTCTTGCATTTGTAGTGAGTTCTCAAAAACAATAGCATTGTCTTCTCTCTAGTCTTCCTTCCCTCAGTGATCTCACCCATTATCATGACAACAAAAATGTTGGTAACTCCTCCATGTATTCTCAGGGAAGGTCTCTTTTCCTGAGCATAAAAGCATGATGAAAGGTATGTAGATGAGGGTATGAGAAGTGAAGATTGGCAAAGGACAAAGTTCTGGGAAAGAACAATATTTAGTGCACCTTATGTCAATTGGTGATAGCTGTCCAGATCATTTTATCGTGAAGAATTTTCATTCTACATCTAGCCTCTAGATCTCCAGAGAGATGGAGATCAGTTGTGCCATATATTTGAACCACTTAACTGTCATCTCCAATGAAAAAGCTGTGTAGAGGGAGACAAACGGTAAAGGACAGATATAGAAAAATCAGGTAGAACAGAATTAAAATAAGATCAGGTCAAGGAAAAACATCCTTACGGCATGAAGAGAGGCTAACAATATAATGCCTAAAAGCCTAAAAGTGATCAAGTATGATAATGTCAAATAATATTTCTTTTTGTGTTGGCAAGTAAGTCATTGAGAATAGCTTTCTGTGGAGTGTTGATTGTGGAAACCTAAAATAAGAGGATTGAAAAGCTAATGGTTGATAAGAAAATGTAGACAACAACTGTAGTTATTAAAGGAGCTAACTATAAGTGAGAAGGAAAGGCAGTGGTTAGACTGGTATATAAGGTTCAGAAAGTTATAATTTTTAGTAAGACGGATGTGAGCTAGAGATTTTTCACATCTGCTAAAAGGAAAATGAGCTATAATCTTTATTATAACATTGTAGTAGAAAAAAGTTGGAAATGACATACACACCCATCAATTTTTTTAAAGATAAATTTTGTATAATTATATAGGTAAGTGGATTAATAATATTTTAGGTTAGTTGGGAGATATTCATTATACCATGTAAATATTTATTCTTTTTGTTTGTCTGAAATAGTTTACTATAAATTTTAAAAATATTTTTGTTTTTAAAATAAGATAAAATAAATCAAACATTTGTAATTCTTATAACAAGAGAAGCAGTAAGCCACCTCTATTCCCACCTAGAATTCTACTTCCTAGATGCTATCATGCCCAAGCCTTAGTCTTGTTCTTTTAGAATTTACCCCATTTTAAAAAAAAATGCTGAGTACTTGATCCAATATCAAATTGCACACAATGAGCACATCACCTAATCATGAGTGTAGATCCCACTTAAGAAAAGGAGTCCCTTTATAGTATACAGTTGTGGCTCAAGTTCATCACCGGCTAAATTTCTTCAGCCATGAAACTTAAAAGAGGTGGAGCAAGGTGGAGTCCTAAGACCAATATTGCCCTTCTTACTAGATTTCAAAGATCGGGCCATATATGGGAGCGAAGAAGAAGGAAACTGCTAATTTGATAGTGGTGAAAGGGACAGAAAGCACAGCAATGTTTGAGAAGCACCAAAACACTGAGTCAGACAGAGATGATTCTGATAAAGATGAAATACATGCAAAAAAAAGTGGCTTATGTTATTACCAAATTTTGCCCTATAGATGTCTATCTCCATCCACTTAATGAGAACATGTGTTTGTCTGTTGTGTTCATTAATTCCTAATTGCTTAAATAATAGGCACTTAATAAATATTTGTTGAATTAATAAATACAAGAGTAGATGGAGTGTGGCAAATGCAATAGAATAATATGTTGCAATGCTATGGATGGTTTTCTCTGGAAGGTTCCTTCATGAATGTAAATTGAAAATAATCATTTCTCATGCAGATTGGAGAGCTAAAGAAGAATATACAGTATGTGCTTCCAACACCTTCCTGTTGGTCTCAGTGGAAGTCAGACAGTATTTTTGTCAACCATGTGGCTTCACCTCTCTTAGGAAGTTGCAGTCAGAAGAATTCATTTCCCAAAGTGCTTATTGATAAGAATTCCTTTAAAGTCATAGAATGAAGGGGCTTCATTCAGGGAAAACAGAAGGATTATCTAGGGTACATGCTTTTAAAAGCTGTTACTTCAGTCTTCTGTTCTGTCTCCCCTGAAGAGGCTATTTGTTTTGTCTCTTCCTTTTCCCTGACTCCATCCACACACACTTTGGCTGATGGATTCACACACAGGACATTTTTATTATTTACGAAAAGATCTAATACTGAGACACTGGCATAGCTACTCATCACTTTCATTTGCATATTAGTTTATGTGTTTATGAACTACCTCCTGAGAGTTCTCATCATATTTTGCAAGTTTTTTTTTCGATCCCCCCATTATTCATGGCAGGATTTGAATTAGCAAATGTGCTCTTTAGTTTAATCCTGTTTCCCCACCCCCCCACCCCCTTTGTTCACTGTGCTTAATTCTGAAGAGCCAAGTGTCCTAGTGCTGTATTCTTTCGGTTCTAATTCAACAACATGACTAGAAAGATCCATGAATGTCTCGTTTATGCTTTTTCTGGTGGTGGTATTCTATTATTTTATTAAATTACATCACTCTAGTGGGTTGTAGAAAGAGCAGGGGTTAGAAGCTCTGTTTTTTTATCCAAGTTCTACAATTTACTGGTTCTATGAGTTTAGGCTAATCACTGAAGCCCACTGTGTGGGTTTTTATTTATCCACCCAGTGAGTAACATAATAACGTTCTTATAGATTTGTTGCCAAATAAACAGAGACAAAAGGCTGGTAATGTCTTCTGAAAAGCATGAAGCACATAAATCAATCAAAATCGCCATTACAAGATGTACCTTTCCAATGAGGTTGCCCTGATCACCAGCTTAGTTGTGTCAGCTCAGCCATCATTTCTCAACATCTGCCCCAATTATCTGCTATTCAGGTCAAGCAGAATCACAGCCAACTCTTTCTTAGAATCCAATTATAAAGGCATTACTTAAAACATTATTGAACATATATACATTCCCAACCTTTCTTGAGGAGTTGCAAATACAGTGGTTAGTCAAGTATATGGATAAGTCATGAGCTTACTTTCCAGCTCCCTCATGAGTTTATATTTGAGTCAGTGTAAGATAATAGGAAAGGGTAATTTATATAGGCTAGAATACATGCAGGCATACTTATATTTATACTGCAGAAGTGACAGTGTATCATGACCATTACAAATTGTACACATAAATCAATTCTCCCCAAATAATCTCCCATTCTTACTGTGTATGTGCACACCTTATAAAACTCATGATGGGCATTAAAAGAAAAAAAGAAAAAACAACACTGAGATGGTGTTTAGGGTAGAGGTAGGTGGAATACTTACTCCTTGAGCCAGAACCCAGCCTAAGTGACTTCATTAATAACTCTTTTATAGAAAGGCCACTCTCATCTGAGATACAGCTGCTACCTTCTCTCCATCCTGACTCTCTCAATTGTTTTTTGTGAAAGAAAATATATTGCCTCTCATCCATGAATTCTTTCTCCTCAACAGTCTCCATCACCCAAACAATGTAATTATCTGTGATATACTATAAACGTTTTCTTTACCTCTTATTCCACACTGGAGACAATATATATGCCTCTGGATGATTCACTTTGGTTTTATTTAATCCTTTTGGTAGGTAGCAAAAGCCTGCTGATGCTTCATCCTTTTAATGTGGCATATTGGTGGAAAACACATGGGTGGAAGGCTCAGGTCCTACAGGTACCTCCTAGCAGCTGCATGAGTTTGGACAAGAGACATTTCTTCTGTGCCTCAGTTTCTTCATCTGAAAAATGAGATATTAAAATTACTCATCTGATGACATTTTTGTGAAAGTTAAATTAGCTAATGCATGTAATATACTACCTGGTAAAGGATGGTTATTCAATCACTATTAGATAGTGGTATTATTTTTTGATAGGGTAATTGCAACTGTCCAATGGGTTCTTCTTGCTTGCTGTCCACATAGAGCCAATTTATCAAGGCAGGGGAAATGCAATAAAGTGTTTTACACATATATGGTTAAACAAGAGAGTGGGGTGTTATTATTACTCAAATCAGCTTTCCTGAAAATTCAGAGGATAGGGATTTTCAACGATAGTTTGGAGGAAGTGGGGGGCTGGCTTGGCAATGGGTGCTTACTGCTGACTGGATGGGGGTACAATCACAGGGCTGTGGGAAATGGTCCTTATGTGCACTGAGTCACTTCTGGGTGAGGCCACAGGAGCAGTGGGCAGATCCAAATGGAGCCATGGTTGGCAGGTCCAGGTGGAGCCACTGGCAGTCAGACATGCAAAAAACCTGAAAAGACATCTCAAAACACCAATCTTAGGTTCTACAATTGGGATGCTAACTGCAGGAGTAATTGGGGAAGTTTCATAGCTTGTGACCTCCCAAATGATGGCTGGCAATTGTCTACACCTTCACAAAATTCAGGCTTCTCTCATCCTCCTAGCCTGGTGGTCTCTCATTAACTTTACAAAGGCAGTTGAGTTTTGGGGAAGGCCTATTATCATTTAAACCATAAACTAAATGTCTCCCAGAGTTAGCTTGGCCCAAGCCCAGGAATAATAAAGGGCAGTTTGAAGGCTAAATGCAAAATCAAAGGTTAGTTAAATCAGATCTCTTTCACTGCCATTATTTTCTCACTATTTTAATTTTTGCAAAGGCGGTTTCACAATTCGTCTTAATTTTTGTCATATTATTTTAACAGTGAGCTTAGTGACTCTAAGAGAATTAATAAAGGTTTGTTGGACAAACATAGACTCAGATTGGATCATTATTTTATCAGTAGGAAACCACATGATAGATGCAACATTCTGGACTCTAGTATTTGTGATCCCAGGCAATTTCCTTAATTTCTCTGGAGGATCTTTCTTTGCTCATCAACAACACAAAGAGTTGGCCTCAATTTACTTCAAGTTCAAAGTCATCTGAGAAGGCAAAGAAAAATAAACAAAAGTAAGGATTTAAAATTATTCAGAGGAGAAACATGAATAAGAATCAAATAGAAGAGGTTTTGAGTTTATGTGGATAAGAGGAATAAGCAGATTATTTCTTGAGTCATATAAATAGACAAGGGCTGTGGTCTAAATAAAGGGGTAGTTTGTAAGGGATCTGGGTCATGGGAACCGTGAAGGATGAAACAATTAGCACTAAGTGTCAATTTCTTAGATTGTTGAGTGAATAAAATGATTTTAAAGTGCCTTGGAAAAGATAAAAGTGCTTTAAAAATGTGAAGCCATTTAATTCCTTCAGTGTCTTGTTGGTTTTGTGTTATGGGGTACATAGTCGTCCACTTTTTGTTTACTGTAAATTTAATATCCAAAATAACTTACATTGTTTAATCAGTTTTTGACCTCTGCTATTGTTACAGAATTTAAAAAGCGTTTTTCAGAACCCAAACGGGGGAGATTAGTAAAGAGTTCTAAGTGTCAGATGGCATTTGTGGGAGGCACCTTTCACCATGGTCCCAATAATCCCACCTCCCGGTATTCATATCTTTGTGTTATCCCCTTCACATTGCACCAGGGTTGGTCTAGGTGACTGATAGGACGTGACAGGGGTGACGGTGCATCACTTCTAAAATTAGCTTACAGAATAATATGTGGCCTCCATCTTGGTCCCTCATTCTCTTTTTCCCCTTAGAATATAAGTCAGATACTGTGTTGTCAGCCGCCCTATAGAGAAGCTCACAGGTGAAACCGGCCAACAGCGAACAAGGAACTGAGACTACACCCAATAGCCACCTGAGTGAACTTGGAAAAGGATCCTGCAGACCAAGTAACCTTCAGAAGGCCTTAGCCCCAGCCGATATTGTGATGGCAACCTCTTGTTATACTCTGAGCCGGAATTACCAGACCTCAGAAACTGTGTGAGGTAACAAATGTTTATTGTTTCAAGCTCTAAGTGTGTGGTAGTTTGTTATGCTGCAATGTATAACAAATGCAGTGTTCTTCAGATTAATGCTGCTCTCCAACTTAAGAAATGGTAGAGGTCAGTGAGGCCTCAGCTTATGCGGACAGGCAGCTTGGCATTTTATTGAGATGCATTTCAGAGAGAATAGGCCTTGGTCTTGTTTCCTGCCTGCAGCCACATACTGTAGTTCTTCTCTCCAGAGAAGCCTCTGTTATGAATTTCTTGTTCTCTTTCCAGTGTTTTCTGAGCTTTTCTGATATTAATTTTGAACACCTTCAATATATATTAAATACTAAGAATTTATTTTTAGTATACATGGGGGGAAAGAAGCATGTAAACTTGTGAAAAACTTTGCCCTGTGTTATAAATACATCTGTGAAGTAGATTTGTTTTTCAGTCCTAGAGATGCACTTCTAATTTTAACATCTATTGCCTGCACTTGCTTTCTTTTCATTTTGCTTTTCTATTTTGCCCAGATCCAAAGGAAAGACCCTTCAAAGTTGCATTTGGACTTGGGACTATTTCAAAATCACTTGCACAATACACATCTCTAAATGATCACTTTTCATTTGTTCAGTAGATTACTTCTCATCAGTTAGTCTTCCCTCCCTTTCTAGAAGATATTTAGCTTTCACTGATAATTCATTAACTGTTTTTAACAAATGTGTAGTTAGCTTTCATTAATAATTCATTATTTGTTTTAATAGTTGTGAGCAGCTGAGAGTCCCTGAATACTGAATTTACCTTTTGGAGTTGAAAAGACTTTCAGCCTTTTTGAGTTGAGAAAAGTTTAATCAATTTAATTATTAAGGTTTTATTCTTGCTTATTAGTCTCACAAGCTTCTGAGACATTTTAAGCAGAAGCTATTAAGTTGTGACAATTTTCTTTTTGGGAATTTATTTGTATCATACATTGGCTTTGGAATCACACTTCCTATGTCCTTTTTCCTTTTTTATTTTGTTTAACTTTTAAAAATGTAAAAGACCATTTGAATTAACATTCTAAGATTTAGCGAAAATGTATTTCAATCTCAGATGTAAAAAATGGAAGTTCTTTATTTTTACTTGCTAATAAATTTTTCTTTCAAAGATGTTTCCACATTCCTTTGTCAGTTTCCATGGTTATGCTTTACCTCCTTTTTGTAGCCACTGTTTTCTGTTCAGCATATTGTTTCACTTCATTTCAGTTTACTACTAACTTCATTTTTAACCGCAGACCACAAAGCATATTTACATGATTTAAAACATTTACACACGATAATTTCAAAATTCTAAAATCATAAAAGCCATGGTAATCATGCTGTTTTACTTGATCAACAGATTGTACTTGTTTTTATTTTTATTTTTTAGAAGGCTTTTTATTTTTGCCTTTAGCTATGTGTTTCTGAACTTTTATTTTTACTGGTATAATTAATTTTGCACATAGCTTTGCAGAATATGCAAAAAGTTGCACAATTCAAAGAGATTTTCTCCAGCTTGCTTTCATTTCCTTTGCCCTGGTCTAATACTAAGATTTGTTCCTGGGCTCTACCGATTTCCTCCACCCAAACTCAACTGACTTCATTTTTTTGTTTCTGGCCCTTGCTACATGGGACCAACCACTAACAGGTTACTATGTATGATTTTCCAGATTTTCTAATTTTATTTTTTCTGTCTTAACATTCATCACTGTTCAGTATTGGTCTAACTACCCAATGTAAGCAGAGTAGCTGCCGCTGGATTCCCTGGTTCACACACCGAGAGTCAAACCCTGGCCGCCTGGGTGAAAACCAGGAGTCCTAACTGCTAGACCACCACAGAAGCGGAGTGGCTGCAGCTGGAACTTAGGCTCTTGGCCTTCCTAACCCTGAAGAATGGAAAAGGGGCCTAAGCGGTGCAGTGAGTATTACAGCTCAAATGGAACTCATGGGCCCAAAAAGTATGCGATAGTGCAGTTTATTAGGCAGAGTGAAAGGACAGCCCACACTATCGTGGAAGGGGACCTCGAGAGATTTCAGACTGGGGCAGGTAGAGTTTTTACCCCTAAGTTATTCCCTCCTCATTCATGTTCTCGTCCAATGAGAGGGGTTCTTTTCAGACTTCCTCTGGATTAATAGATCTTTGAATCCTTTACCAGATTTGCTACTGTTTCACAACCCTGAGTCACAGAGCCCCCACCTCCAAGAGCCAGAGGTGGGAAAATGGAAACAAAGGCCCTACCTGGACTGCTAGAGGTGGGGAAAGTGGAAATAAAGGGCCCTAGCCAACCAGAGGCAGGAAAATGGAAACAAAGGCCCCTAGCCGCCCTGGGAAATTCCTCTAACATAGTCCCTCACTAACACACAGGGCCAGTCTTTCTCTGTGAAAACTGCCTGTGTGGCACATAATTTAGGGCTTTTATTAGTTAGGGTTCTCCAAAGAAGCAGAACCAGTAGGAAGATATATCTATGTGTCTATATCAATATCCATATCATCTATATCTATGTCATCTATATTACTCATATATACATATGCATACACACATAGAAAACAGCAAGAGAGGGAGAGATTGATTATGAGGAATTGGCTCATGTGATTAAGGCGGCTGAGAATTGCCATGATCTCAATCTGCAAGCTGGAGAACCAGGAGAGCCAAGGGTGCTGTAATTCACTCCAAGACTGAAGGCCTGAGAACCAGGAAAGCCAGCAACGTAAATACCAGTCTGAGGCCTGGTGACGATGAGATAAAATATCCCATCAAGCAATGAGAGTGGGAGGAAAAAATGGAGAAAATTCCTCCTTCCTCCAATTCTTGTTCTATTTACGTCTTCAGTGGATTGGTTGATGCACAGCCACATAGGGGAGGGGGAGTCTACTTCACTGGGTTCACCAATTCAAATGCTAATCATATCAGGAAACAGCTTCGTGGACACACCCAGAAGTGCTTAATCTAGGCATCCATGACAAGTCAGGTTGACATATAAAATTAATCATCATGAGGCTTGATAAATTAAAGTCTTAACAAAAATAATAAACAGCAAGGAAAGGCCAATCTTCTGATAAGGAAACACTATATCAATATAAAACATAGAAACAGACACTGCTCCTAGGCTCCTGGATGTTGTAACAAAGTTGGTAGCTCACTATGAGGAAGCTTACATTTAGTAGTTCTCCCAGCTGAATGTACTCAGGAAAATACAATACTACTGGGATTCTTGTAAGTGTTGCTAATTTCTTTTTCTTTCTTTCTTTCTTTTCTTTCTTTCTTTCTTTCTTTCTTTCTTTCTCTTTCTTTCTTTCTTTTTCCTTTCCTTCCTTCCTTCCTTCTCTCCCTTCCTTCCTTCCTTTCTTTCTTTCTTTTTTTTTTCTTTTGAGATGGAGTCTCTCTCTGTCACCCAGGCTGGAGGGCAATGGCACAATCTCAATTCACTACAACCTCTGCCTCCTGGGTCCAAGTGATTCTCTTGCCTCAGCCTCCCAAGTAGCTGGGATTACAGGTGTGAGCCACCACACCTGGCTCATTTTTGTATTATTAGTAGAGATGGGGTTTCACCATATTGGCCAGGCTGGTCTCAAACTCCTAATCTCAAGTGATCCACCTGCCTCTGTCCCCGCAAAGTGCTGGGATTGCAGGCATGAGCCACTGTGCCTAGCCAGTGTTGCTAATTTCTAGGCCCAACCCCTAAAGACTTTGATTCAGTAAGTCTGGAGTGGAATCCAAGAATCTGCATCCTGCGAGATTTCCAGGAAACCTGGTTTAGTCTCGTGCTTTGAGGAAAGGACATTGTGATGAGATACACAGAAAGCTCTTGTAATATGTATACGCTCATAGTATTGAAACAAGGAGAAAGATTAATGTGGTGTCTTTCCTGCACGAGAAACATAACCATCCAGATTTTCTAGTAGATTCTATAGTGAAGGTGAAATTAAAGGAACTATTTAAGTAACCAAGAGGAATATATTTATGAAAAACTGTCTTGTGAAGAGTGTAAGGAAACTATTTGAGTTTGCTTTGAAACATAGAAAGAAACATCTAAAGGAAAGTAGGCCTTGCTGAGATGGCAGAAGAATCTGAAATAGCCAAGATCAAGGCCAATGTAAACCCTCCAAGGGCCCATTCTAATAATTGTGTCTGCTTTGGACATATAGCTGACTCTCATTTAATCTAGGAAGATATTTGAATTAGGTCTTTGCCTATAGAACTGTGATTCTCATTACCAGCTACACATTAGAGTTATCTGGGAGCTTTCATACATACAAATGTCTGAGTCTCACTGACTGGAGGTGTGGGTTTTAATTTATCTGAAGTATGATCTGATTACCAGGATTGCTGAAAGCATTTCAGAGATTTTAAATGTGCAGCTAGATTAATAACCACTGCTCTAGTTAACTTAGCAAGTACTGCAGCAGTATGAAATTAATCTAAGATTGACTGTAGAGTAATTCACAATCCTTTGCATTTGCAGTTAATCATTAGCTAAAAGCTCAGTATTTTCAGTGTTTCCCAGGCTCCTAAATAAACAAAGCTATTATTTTGAGGATTTCTCACCACACTGTTAAGAGAGTCTTTTTTAAAAATCTTTTCTTAGATGTCACTTTTGTTATCAGTCCTGTGTACATTCATTGTTCAGGGACAATCGTCTGATCTTACACAGAGAAACTTTTACTTCTGAAATTCCCAGATTCTTCCCCCAAAGTTCCTGTTCTGTACATAGAACTTCCCTCCCCAGTCCAGCCTTGATAATACATACTATGAGATCAGTACAAACAAGACATTCTGAGTCTAGACAGAAGGACAGAATGTGAGAAGAGAATAAAAGTTCCCTTTGTGCAGACCATTGGTTGAATTTGCTGGTGAAGGAACTCAGCTTCCTGGTTGCATAATAACTGTGTAGTTTCATTTTCATTTTTCCCTTGTTCATTCAACAAATATTTGAATCATTACCATATGCTACTCACTTTACTGAGCATTAAGGATACAATGATGAATAAGACAGACACGGCCCCATCGCTCCTGGAACTTAACACCTAGTGGAAGATACAGGAAAGAAAACAGAAAAATTCCACTACTGTGTAATTAATTTGTTTATTTACCCACCAATTGCTTGTGTAGTATTCAAAGTGAGCTAGTACCTAGAAAAGATGGGCGATACCCAAGGTTGCATTTTAGATACTGAAAGGAGGGTGGTGGAGAGTCCTTTCTCCTCAAATTTCATTTTAATAGAATAGACTTAAACATACAGTGATCTCATAAAGTTGATTGACATTAGTCATCAAGGATGGCTGTGAAGTGGGTTGTACCTCTGTGTGGCTCTTTCCAAAACTTTGGCAGGGACCACTCAGTACTTGAACTTCTCAAGCAAAGGTACTTCTAAGCCATGAACTTAAGCCTGTCTCTGTTTGGACACTTTTTTTTCCTAAAACATAAAATTGTTTCCCAAGAAATGAATCAAAATCCAAGCTGGTTTTGCAAATAAGGAACCTTAGAAGAAGAGGGTTTTGTCAGTTACTAACATAAAATCATCTGGGAATACAAAATTCTTACTGAACTACAATCTCAGTGGAACCTGCATTTTTAACATGGACCCCAGGACTAAAGCACAATAACTGTTGCCTCAGAGAATCCAGTCTGTCTCTCATTGACATTTTTCTCCTACCAATCCCAACCACTGAGTCTTTATGGATTTTTTTTCTGACTTGATTGTCAAGTTGATAGGTTTCCACAAGGATTTTGAATAAGGCTATCCTCTTAAACTAGTATTAATAAATCGCATGTATGATGCATGGGACACCATCTGGTGAAGTAACAAAGGAACTTGTCTATAAATGTTTGAACTGAGGAGAGGGGCACACTCAAGGTCAGCTATTCAAAGCGAGTGGGGGAGCAATTCAGGTTGGCAAGACTAGAATATGTTAGAAATCAAAACATTGAAACCTTCTCAATTACATTGTAGAAGGGCTGAGAAAAGTCTGTGAACAGATGTCTATTCCTTCTCTCTAGTTTTAGACTTCATGTTGTCTAAAATAAACAAAAAAAATCTGTTATTGTTACGAGCACTGACTGTCCAGGAGAGAAATAGAGACAGAAAAGAGAGAGACAGAGACAGAGACAGAGAGAGAGAGAGAATAAATATCTGATAAAAAGACAAAGCCTTTCTTCTGTGAGCTAGAGAGGAGCCACCAGGCTTCATCATGAACTGGAGGCAGTCTTCTGAAGACTATCTCAAGACTTGGCTCAAGGTCCATAATCACTGCTCAGTTTTCTTACTGTAATCTAGAGTTCCCCCAAGATTTCAATACTAAGAGAGTGCACTGGCCAGAAATTTGTGCACTCCAGTGCACTTAGTATTTATTTTTCTCACTGTGAATTCATATGTTGGCATGTGGTTTATACCTTTTCCTTTATGGTGCCTGTAGAGTATTGATTGAGCCCCTGGCCCCATCAACCTCTCTAATTATGGCATAAACACAGAAAACAGAAACAGAGTTTCCTGACTTCAAATTAGAGCATTAAGACTCTGTGAGACTACACTTAGGTGAGCAGTTGGACTCATTCAATAACATGTCTAGGTTGTTTTTCAACAACTGTAACACATATGATAGAATTTTTAGATCTCATAGGAGACAATCTTTTATTTTACAAAGAAGGAAACAGACTCAAAGAAGTGAAGTGGTGAGCAAAGGACAGAAAGCAAGAACATAGACGGATAAGGACAGAAAACTTTTCAATCTAAGGGCAATGTTGCTTCTACAGCATGACAGCATTTCTCACAAACTGTGCTGCCACAATGACTTTGTTTTCATCCACTTATATGTCCATGGAGCTTTTGATGACAGTATACCTTTGTTAGGCTGCAAATGGATAAAATGACTTCATAATTACAGAAGCTTAACTTACAGTAATTTTTCCACAAGTCTCTACAGATTCCAAAACCAATATGTATCAATGTATACTGATATACTTCTTAAGACTGGCATAGGTTTCTTCTTTTCTTTTTAATCACCCAGAAATGTCCCTATCTAAGCATACTAAAAATCAGATGGAAGACAAAACTCCCTTGCTTGAAAATGTGATCTTCTTCCTTTTGAAAATAATGAAAACTTTGACAAAATATTTATGTTCTATTAAAAGACACAGTCAATCCTTAAACTTGGTTTTTTCCTTAAAAAACACATCACCAAGTACTAAAAGGTTAGTTCCTATGACACTGTCTCCAGCTAGAAAGAGAGGTCAAGATGCCCCACGGATGTGATTTACTTCCTTAAGCATGTTTAGACAGACCTCTTGCACACAGAGTTGCCTTTAAACAAATAGCCATATAAAATTCATTTTGTCTGTTTTGCCTCAAGTTTGTTGTGTTTGAGGTTTATTTGCCCGGTGTTTACAGGGCTGGGGTATAACAGAAACCAGACCAGAAATCATCGCATTTTATCTGGGCTCTCAATGTCATGTGTCAGAACAGTCACTGGCGTCCCACCAGATCCAGATTATGACCTCCCTATTCGTTCCATTTAAATTACCCTGAAGGTATGAGCTCAACCGTGCTCTGAGACAGTGTTGGCATAAGCTTTGTAAACAGCCCAAGCTAGGAATTCAAGAAGGCCTCAGCAGTAGTCTAAGAAAATCTTTATGACAAAACAACTTATAGATTGGATGTAAAACATGATAACAATCACTTTGGGAATAGCATTTGCATGATGTATTGCAGTTTGCATGAACTGGAAAGAGAAAACCTCTTCCAAATGATTATTCAAAACAATTTTAAACCAAGTGTATCTCTGAAACAGTAAGTTGGTATAAACAATTGTTAGGGATTTTGAAATGTAGACTGTTCTCCTTCATTTCACCTCTGATTTTCAGGTAGTTGCACAGTGCTCAGGCTAACATCGTTCTTCGTATAGCATACTACAATTTGTGTCTGTGTGTACCTGGCTCACACATCTGCAATCAAATTAATTGCCAGGGTCAGGGCTACAGAAGCAAAAAGAGATTAATAGGGGAAGACATTAGTGCTTCAGAAGATAAAGAGCTTAGAATGCTACAAATACGACTCCCTCTGATTATAAAATGGTAACTTCCTACTTTTAGAACGATCAAAAAGACAGAACCCAGAAACGTTAGTAACGGTTAGCCTCATATTACCCAACATCCACATATGTCAGAAAATATCCATGTAATTAGAATTGATGTCTCTGAATTACAACAGCACAACCCAACCAAAAACAGATGTGGCCAGAAGTCTGCTAAGTGGGGACCACCCATCCTTCCAGGTTCTACATGAAACTGAGTGGGAGTTTGGCCCAGAAAAAGCAAAGTTTCCTTTTAAAATTGGGGGGAAAAAATAGTCTGTAAAAAATTAACAACTGTTACAGAAGTTTTAATTATTAAAAACAGAGATTGCATCTATAGTGCCCACATCTTGGTTTCTAATTCCATTCTCAGAAACAGAAACAAACAAACTGAAAAACAGTGCTCCTTAGAGAAATGGCTGATCTAGGACCGGGATAGGAAATATACCATATGAACCTGGGGCATCTCTTAGTACCCGAAAGTCAGGACATGCTCAACAAAAACCAAAACCCATTGATAGGAACATGTCAAAGGGGAATAGGAGCCAATGGAAAGAGCTCCCAATGGTCAAATTTGAGACAATTTGAACAAACAAAATACATAAAGTAGTACTGGATTATAAGCCAAAATGTAAAATAAATATTCATAAATCTGTACTTACATGAATATGAATCCAAAATAATTTATGTAGATATTGTACTCTCAAAGAAGTAGATCATAACTCTTCAGTCCGTAAGTGTGTGCTGCATGTAGTAACTCCCTTCTCAAGAGTGCATTATGGAGAGGAGTGAGGGAGTACCTTTACAGTGGAGAAGCCCGACAAACATACCATGACCAGGTGGTCAAGGCTAACATCATCAGTGATAAGTCATATTGATAGTATATACCTTTGATATGATGCAATGAGAATTATATTTTACCTCTGTGGTCTTCCTCTACCTAACCCACACTTCTGAGAAAACAACAGACAAATTCTACAAAATACCTGATCTATATGCCTTAAAATTTCAAGTCATCCAAAAAAAAGTGTCTCAGAAACTGCCACATCCAAGAGGAGCCTAAATGTAATATGGTATCCTATGTGGGATCCTGGAACAGAAAAAAGTCTACACACACACACACACACACACACACACACCCCTAAGCAAACCTGAATAAAATATGGGATTTAGTTTATAACAATATATCAATATTGGTTCACTGCTTGTGACAAATATACCATTTTAATGAAAAATGCCAATAATTGGGGAAGCTGGATGTGGGGTATATGAGGATCCTCTGCATTACCTTCGTAACTTTTCTGTAAATCTAAAACTGTTCTAAAATGAGAAGATATTCAAAACTAGCATTTACTAAAAAGCAGAATAGAGTGGTAAGATAGGTGTGCAAGGAGTAAGAAAAAGAAGGAATAAAGGGATATGACCAGGTAATGTGCTTGAGATTGTTGTGAAGTTATAGGAATCTGGGGAATATTTCTTAGGGACAATCCCTGTCCTGGGTATGTGCAGCACACTGGTAGTCAACCTAAGCACATTTCAACCTAAGGGCAGTGAGGGATCATGCATATTTGCGTGTTAGATGGCAGGAAGAGATGAATGCCAGGAATAGAATGCCTAGGAGTTCTAGGAGGGGAAGAGTAGTGCTTTCTGATCTTAAGATTACAGGAAAAGGGTTTCTCTTTAATCCAATTATGGAGGACTTTCAAGCCCCTAGTTCTCATTTCTGCAGGCTTGCTCTATTCTAGGGCTGAGAGTCTAATTCCAGTAGAAAGTTTTTCAGGGGATCCTTTTCATAATCAATAAACATCTGTTGAGCATCCTCTATGAACCAAGAACTGGAGATACAGAAATGAACAGGCAGTGATTGTGCTTGCTCAGAAATAGGCAAGGGTGTTCTTTTGAATCCTCAGACTTCAATTGTGTTGGACAGAACACAGAGTTGCATTCAAGTTTTAACATCTGAATAAGAGGATACTGTGTGGAGAGGCAGGGTTGTATGAGATCTAAATTACTATGAACAGTTACTACACATGTAATATAATTTTTACCTTAAATCTTCAAAAAAGAAGAAGAAAGAAATGGTCAGGATGAGATCCCTCATGTCAGGAATCTCACTGAATAGTGGTTTGGGTCCGTAAAGCAGCATGAGAATTGTTAAAATGGAATTAAACATGGGCTGCTAAGGGGCCATGGAAAAGAAGTATCTAGATTGGACTTGGGGTCAGTGAAGACTTGAGCTGAATGCAGAAGGATGACTTAGAAATAGGCTAGATGAAGGGCTGGGCTTTGAGGCAAGAGGGAGCAGCTAAACAAGGTTTGGAGGCATAAAACAACATGCCCACTTGAAGAACTGCAATCAATTCTGCACGGCTGGAGGGAAGTGTATCTGTGGGCAAGGGCAAGAGTTAAGGTCAAAAGTGGAGAGAAGGTCAAAGGGTAAAGAGTGGGCAGAGCAATAAGGGCCTCAGAAGTGACCTAGGGACTTGCACTCTTTCTAGAACATTATAATCATCCTCCTCATAGTCTCTTATATCCTATTTCCATCTCCACTGATGCTTCAGAGTAATTCACTGAAGTTCTACAAGACAAGTGGAGAAATGAACATGAACTTGACTAATGTCAGAGGACAGATCAGAGACTGATGCTTCACTGTCATTTTTATTGCACTATATAAGTCAATTCTATCATAAGGATTATATTTTAAAGAAAATAAAAATTCAAGTGATGAATGTGTGAAATTTCCACCTTATGAAAATGATGATAAAATGATAAAAGGGGGAATTCCTAAACCAGGCAAACTGTTCCATAGAACACTTTTAAAAATACCTACCCATAACCTTTGACAGTCTCAGGATGAAGATCTGGCTATTCATGTAATCATAGATTTAATTTCTCCCATGGATTGTGCATATTCTTTGAGTGTCTTTCAGGGTACAGAAAACTACCTTAACTCCAGCATTCCCTTAGCAACAACAGAAATGTTCTAAGAACTGAGAATGTTCTGCTTAAGGAAGAGAAGGCTGAGGGGTGATGTTTGAAGGACTCGAGGTTGGGGTCTGTTGAGGTTGGCCTGGAGAACACACGGCTCACGAGGGCTAAGCAGGAGCCCTGTTGGTCTAGTTTCCTTTGTATCCCCAATGCCTAGCAGATGGCCTGGCAGGAATAGGCACTCACTGAGGACTGCTGGATGAATGAAGGATGTGGGATGGAGGCATAGAGGAAGGGACAGGTGGGGGCATTTGGGAAGTAACGCTGCCAGCTACACAAAGCCAGCACTCTTAGGAGAGTGGTGAAGGTCCACTGTCGAACGCCTGTATGGTGGCACAGCATAGATTAGCTCTGAGAGCATGGGCTGTGAAACTTGGTTCTGTGGGGTTGCTTCTGGTCTCTGTCACTTTCTAGCCTGGTATGGGTAAGAAACATCACCTTCCTCTTCTATGTTTCCTCATCAGAAAATGAGGAATAATAAAAGATATTATAATAATATTTATATATTATATGATTGTTGTGAGGATTAAATGGTACATATACCTCTTAATTTATATATGTGATACACAGAAATATAATTATGTATATATATATACACTTATATATATATATTTTCAGCCTCTAACAGTTCTAACAGTACCTAACACAGAGAAGTTATTAAAACACCAGTCATATATTCATTTTGAGGTGCCTTTCCTCTTTGGTACTTAGACTCTTGAACACTAATAGCAAGAAGAAAGGTGAGACAAGACAGGAAAATATAATTATTCTGAGAAAGGAGAAATTGAATGGGAACCATGAAAAATAATGATTACAGAAGTAAAATGACAACAAAAAGTCAAAATGAACCTAGAAAAACCTAAAAGCCATGATGTAGGAAACATAAAAACTAACGAGTTTTGGCCAGATGGGTTGATAGAAAGTTGAATTCACATAACATGAAATGGAAAGATGATAAGCGATGGCAGATTTTCAGCACAAACCAGGGTGAGAAAAATACTTTCTCACCTAAAAATGAATCTTTTCCCTTGCTTTAATCTTTGGAGAGAAAAACAAAGGCATAGGGCTGAAAACCCTGTGCAGGGGCTGCTCTGTGCTTTGCTCTCGTGGTTGAATTCCCGGTGACTTACTCATTCTGCTCTGAGATTGTCCCTGCTTCACACAGGTTCCAGGAACCTCTCATGGTCCCTAGAAAGGGAGCAGATTATCTGCAGCAGGTGGTGGTTGACTCCACAATGACACTCAGGTCTAGACTAATAAGGACCACTTCTCTCCTTATCATCCCACTCCTCGCTCAGGCCGCCTGTGCCCTGCTCTCATTACATCCAGCTAACTTTGCCTTTGCCAAGAGGAAGCTTCTCAAAGCCAGAAGTAAGAATACCTTGATTCCAGCTTGCTGACAGTTTGCTGGTTCTTGGAATTGTTTGGCAGGTATATTTGTCAAACCACTAATTTATCCTAACTTTAAAATAAGATGGGGAAAGAGGAACAGCTGAAATATCTGATGTCTGTGGCTTCCTCTCTTCTTGTATTCCCACTCACGGTGTGGCAGAGCTGCGCGTCTCAGAGAACACAGCTGCCATGATCAGTGCAGACTGACCTCTGCTGCACAGTAGTTGCACTCAGGGACATGTAGTGCATACTGAGGTTGTCTCCCACATCCAAACCATACCTCTCCACCGAGTATTAAGTTGCATTTGGGAGAATTGGAGAATTGGCCTTAGTTTAAGAGAGGGCCTGCTCAGTTACAAGGTTTTCTCAAGGAATTAGCACAGGCATGAATATATGACCCAATCTGGCATAAGCAGCGTTTGTTGGAGGCTATGACTTAACAGGACATGAAAAAATCAGCCATCCTATAACCACACTTGAAAGGAATCAACTGATGCTGTGGATGGATGTAGAGCAGAGGGGAAGGTCAGCCTTGATGACATTTATGAACTGCTGGATTAAGCCTGAACTGGGTCCTACCTTAGAATATCGTCCTATGAAACCTAGTAAATGTTTTTGTTATTTTAGACCATTCAGTTCGGTTTTCTTACTTGCTACTAAAACATTCTAAAAATATAGAAATAGACTTAAAATGCATAATTTGTCTAGATGCCTTTTAAATTGCTACATTTTAATGTGAACATATACGATAAATTTTCTAAGACATACAAAGTGTCAAATGAATAAATGAATCCATGAATGAATTAATTAATGAGTGAATGAAGTTGGCCAAATCATCAAATTTTATTCCTTCATTCTGTGAACCTTAGTTGATTCCCCACTTTGGGTCTAATACCATGCTTGATTCTGAGGGTAAGTAGAAAAGTAACAAACTGCCCTGAAATTGTTTACATCTGCCAGAAGACACGGATGCACAAAAATAACATGGAAATACAATGTGACAAACGTGATAAGAGAGCCATGCACAATATTCCTGGATTTCAAAAAATTATTGATGCCAGACTGTATCTTACAAGATAATTGGGGACTAAGTCAGGCAAAAATAAAGCAAATGAGTGTTCCCAGCATTGGAGGCATAAAACCAAGGCAGGGCATCCATCACTCCAGCTACAATATGAATGGTAATCCTTAGCTTTGTCCAGTGCACAACCTGTACTACTGTGTGTAGCAGCCCCCAATAAAGACAAAAGCTACAGAAAACAGCGTGAGAACTCCTGGAACTACAGACTGTCATTCCTGCTGCAATGGCAGCCAGATCCTCCCAGGAGATTAGGGTGGAAAGGCACTTGAAAATGTGCATTTTTCTTACAGAGTTATCTTATATAGCATGTTAAGGAAACTAAACTTTATCCCATACCTTAGTGTTCTCTTAAAGTATGTGCATTAGAATCATCTGGTGAACATCTTAAAAATGCAGACTTGTAGGTCCAACCCTCTAAGATCGATTTTATAAGTCTAGGGTAGGACTGGGCACCTGTGTCTTTAACCAGATCTCCAATACTCTTCTACTTCCCCAAATAGAAGAAACAGTGGAGAAGGAGATGTGGTGCTGCTAAAGGGAGTCATTCACATGGTCAAATGTGTTTCAGAAAAAGTCCGTTCCAACTGAGGAATGGGTTGGAAGCTGGCCGACTGGGGGTGGTTAGGAAGATGTTCAGTAATTCAGATGAAACATGAGGAGATCAGCATGGTAGGCATGGAGAGCAGGCAACAGATTTGAGCAGCTTTCTAACCAGGCCAGGTGGCCTCAGGGCCAGAGGAGCAGTATGAGCCTCACCTGTTCTCTGGATAAAGAGCTTTACCCTGCCCCCTGTGAGTGGACAGAGGATGCCAGAGGCCTGTGTGATATCTCTTGAAACTGTTGCAGCAGTTGCCTTCATGGTGCCTGCCAAAGAGACACCTAGTCCAGGAATTGAGGGTGATGGCATCATAAAACACTGTGGTCCCAAGCACTATAAGCCATCCCAGGGGACCAAGAACAGACAAATCTCCATGTCCTCAGGAATTCTTCGTTTACAGAAGGAGAGAAGATATGTGGATGCTAAGTAAACAGTTAGAATGCTAAGTAAATAGTTCCAAGTACTTTTAGTATTGAAAGTGCCCGATGCTTTCATTTCACATGGCTTTCCAGCCTCATATACATATATGTATACATATATATACACGCGCATATGTGTATATATATATATATGTGCATATGTGTATATATATATATGTGCATATGTATATATATATGTGCATATGTGTATATATATATATATATATGTATTTTTTTTTGAGACAGAGTCTCACTCTGTCACCAGGCTGGAGTGCAGTGGTGCGATCTCGGCTCACTGCAACCTCCACCTCCTAGGTTCAAGCGATTCTCCTGCCTCAGCCTCTGGAGTAGCTAGGACTACAGGCACGCACCACCACGCCCAGCTAAATTTTGTATTTTTGGTAGAGACAGGGTTTCACCATGTTGGCCAGGATAGTCTCTATTTCCTGACCTTGTGATCCAGCTGCCTTGGCCTCCTAAAGTGCTGGGATTACAGGCGTGAGCCACCGTGCCTGGCCGGCCTTTTGTATTTTAACTCACAAATTCCAGCCTTTGCCCCACTCACTTAATTTCTAAACATACAGGAAAAAATATTGGTGAATGCACTTGTCATTTCAACTTCTAAAATAAGTTTTTCCATTCTTCTTTCCACAATGATATTTCTATTAAAAACTACTAACATTTTATTTGTTTGTGGTTCTATCCAAAGGATAATAGAGTCTCATTGATGCATGTGAGGTCTTGTAACACTGTTAGAAGAAAAAGCTGTCTGGTAGACAAAATGAGGAACTTAATTCAAAAGTTTAATTGTCAAGTCCATTCCAAAGAGTGATGAGCTCGATCCATGTTAATTCCTATATCTCTGAGGGAGATTTGGGATGTTACCACACTCTTCAAGCAACTACACTTGACTTAATGAACGTATTTTATTACAAAAAAGAAACATCAGTGGGAACTATCTTTCTAACTCCTATTCATGCTGAAAGACATTTTCATAGAACAAGGTTTCTCAAAGCGTGGCCTTGTTCTATGAAAACACCTTTCAGCATGAATGGGAGACACATACATAGGAAACTCCTAAGGAGTTTATTGAAATGTCCAAGGCTGTACTGTAGGCCTAAGAAAGCTGCATTCCCGGGGTAGATCCAAAGCACCCAGTCTCCAGACTTCTCTGCTGATTCCGTGCATGCTAAAGCTTGTGAACATACTAATGAAGACGCCAACAGTGTTTACCCTCAGGGCTCTGACACTTAGACTGAGAAAAGCCATTAACAAGCGCCACAGTTTCAGAAATGAGGATAACCTTAGAACGAGAAAACCTCTATACCTAAGATATTGGTGTATAAATAAAGATTAACTTTAAGGAAATTATAACTCAAGAAAAAGGATTCAGAACATGCTTTAATTATTAGAAGATAGATCCATAACAAGTTATAGGCAATTTGAGAGCTGAATCATATAACCTTTGAGGGTCATGTTCCCCACAAAATGTTCCTTGGAGAAGCTACGAGAAATAGATATTAAGTATGCTCAGACTCAGTAGTTTGAGGATATGTCAAACTTGACACTATATATTTCCCCATGAGATCATATATTCCTAAAAGACAGAAACTGTGGCTGTTGCATTTTTGTGTCTTTGGAGACTTAACACAGTGCTCATTAATAATAGATAATAGTGGACATCAGCAACTATGGATCACATGTCTGCCATTCAGTAAATGTTTGCTGAAATGAACTAGGGGGAAGAATCACTGTTGAAAGAGTCCACTGTAAATGAGAAAAATCCAGTGTAGTTCAATGAGATATGAGAGTGAACTCACAAAATAGCACACATTATTGTTACTCAACACATCCTTGACATTTCACCAAAAATGCTATTAATGTCATGTTTTTACCTTCTATCCCAAGTATTGCACACAATTCTGTTCACAGAGATTTGTCACTGTGTAGTCATTGTGGTGACTGTGCCTGTGGTGTCCTTGGTCATATCCTTTTAGGCTACCCAACTAATTACTAATTTAGTTATACTTAATTATATTGCCTCTTCATAATACTGAACTCTGTTTTAGAAAGTAAACTTTAAATAAGCTTCTTATTCTTTATTTACTTTGCTCGCTATAGTTTTTTTGGTTTGTTTTAAAATGACTATGGCTTAGAAATATTTCTTTGAAACAAATTCTACTGGAATATTAAGATACAAAAAGTAAAAGGCCTACCATTGGTTATAGCAAAGCCTCTGGTACCTGGCATGCTGAGAGAGAGAAAAAATGGCCTGAGAAAGAGAAATTGCTTTGACCACCTCTGAAAATCACATGTTAAAGAAAAGAGAAAACAGATTTTGGTAAGTTTTATCTCCCACTATATTTGATCCCTTTGAGAGAGTATGGAAGTTGGAAGAGGGATTTGAGTCAATTACTCTTACAAAATCTTTACTTTGGTTTCTAAAACAAAATTTTGTAAAACAGCCCTTACACACTGAGATTTTTACATTGTTACAAATTATATAATAATATGAGCTAAAGACAAATAAACAAAAACACATGGATTAACAATCCTGTTGACTATGCATGTGTTAAAAAATTAAAAGAAAAAATGTTGTGATACAATACATATAGAGATTTTGCTAAGCAACACCATATCTGGAATGTAATTTGGAGTGTCCAAGAAGCCCTTGGGATGAAGGCTTTGAGTACTTTTTTCCACAGTTGTAATTTTTAGAGAAACACAATATGGGCCTTTTTGTATATTATAAATAAAAATACAAAATATGGTTATTTGTGTGTAAAGTCTAAACAGAGCAAACTTACTTAGAGTTATTGAACAGGACTTCCAAAGTGAAAAGGATGATGGAATTATAAACTGCCAGGGCTAGAAAAGGTCCTGGAGATGACTGACACTCTCATATTGACCCAGGGCTGGAGACAATGGCCTTGAGTGAGATTACACAGCAGATAAAAGTTAGAATTGGGGCTGGTTTGAATCTCCTGATTTTAGTTCCAGACAGAAAAGGATTATTGATAATAAAAATGTCAGAAATGATTGCTATTTCTCTGACTTGTAACTCCGTGAACCAAAAATTTACTTGTCACAGCTCATAAAATCCTGTAGCATATATTCAACTACATTAAAATCTTCTATTTATGCAAAGTATCTATATGATGCAAAGAGATTTTTAAATTTACTGTGTTGAAAAATAATTCTATTTATCATTTCAGAACTTGATACTGAGTCAAAGATCACGTTGAAATGAAAGAGTTTGAATTGACTACACAAGACAGACTATAAAATGAATTCTAATCTAAAACAGAAATATGGAGCATGGAGGCTGAGATGGGGGAGTGACTAGGCTGTCACTTAATAAAAGTGGCCTTAGGCAAGGTATTGCTTTGAGCCTCAGATTTTTCATACCACCTCCCAGGACTTAAATAATCCAAAGAAAGCATTGCATGGGAAACCACTCCAAAAATCATTAGTGTAACACAAATGCAATGTTAGTGCCACTGTTATATGAAGTAGATACACAATCTATATATCAGACTAATTAATATCAGAGAGAGAAAGAGATGACATTTTAAGAAATTGGCTCACATGATTGGGGGTGCTCAAAAGTGCAGGCAAGTATTAATGCTGTCAACCAAATAACAGAGAGAGATTCTCCAAAGGTAATGAGTTTGTTCGGGATTGCACAGAAGATTCACAAATCTGTAATGTGCACGCTGTGGAAATCATAAACATATCCAAAGAGGTTGAGGCAAGGAAAAGCTTTTAAAGGCAAAAGAGAGAAAGGACGCAATAAGTTGTTTTGAAACCAAGAGGATATTGGTTCTAGGGGCTTATCACGGAAGTTGTTGCCAGTTCGTTAATGAAGACAGTAGGTCAGGTAAGTGTGCTTATGCATCTGGCTAGCTGTCCTTGTGACTCATGAAGCAAGCTGCAGTTTAAAATGTCCTTGGTGCATTTGTGCATAAGAGCCCTGCAGAGAGTCTCTGTAACAGCTCTTATCATAGGTATGTGTTCATAAGTGCCCTCCCACCTTAGCCTCCCCCTGGCTTTATTTATTTATTTATTTATTTATTTATTTATTGTTAGGGTTTGACATAAGTGACTCCATTTTGATTCTGACAACTTTTACAATGGAGTCTTGAGCTTAAATTCTGCAGGCCAGGAGACTGGAAACTCAAGTAGGATTTTTGTGTTGCAGTCTTAAGGAGAATTCTTACTTCTTTGGGAATCCTCGGTCTTTGATCTTAGGGTCTTCAACTAACAAAATGAAGTCTATCTATCCACAGTATACTGATTTAAATGTTAATCACATTGAAAAAATTCTTTCACAGCAACATCTAGACTAGTGTTTGACCAAATAACTGGGCACTATAGTTTAGCTAAATTGACATAAAATTAACTATCACATCTAAGAATAGAATTGTGGGATCGTGTGGTGATTTTATATTTAACTTCTTGAGAAACTGCCACACTGTTTTCCAAAGTACCATTTTACATGTTCACTAGCATGCACCAGGGTCCAATTTCTTCACATCCTCCAACATTTATGATTTTCTGTAGTTTTATTAAAGTCATGCTAGTAGGTATGAGGTGGTATGATTATTTTTTAATACGCCTTTGGAATTACTAAATATTTGTTGTTGGAGTACCAGTAAGATAGAATATAAGGTGTGTGCCTGGTATCCCAGCTATTCAGGAGGCTGAGGCAGGCGGAGGGAACCTGGGAGGCGGAGATTGCAGTAATCTGAGATTGCGCCATTGCACTCTGGCCTAGGGGACAGAACAAGACTCTGTCTCAAAAAAAAAAAAAAAAAAAAATGACTGCCTTTCACATGACATGGGAGGTAGGGACCTGACTAGAGGAACTATTTGGGTTGATGATTTAGGCATCATGTAGTAAGATTATATTTCAAAAATTATTGCAGTATATAACTGTGAGCAGGGGAAACACTTTTTCCTAATTCTGGTGTTTCCTTCCACATCACAGTTTACCATTCCTAGCCAATCTGTCCTCTTTCAGATATAAATAATGATTGAGCTTGAAAGAAAGTCACAGTCATGTGCCACTGAGATCTTGCCTTTCCTTTTTTTTCTTAAGAGCTAACTGCCTATGAAGAGACAATCTTAGCTCTGCTTCTCCAGGGACATGTCCCACCTCTGCAGGTAGGGAAGTCTCCTCAGTTTCAGGCTGACCAGTAGATCTGCCCAATCTTGGGATTCAGTATGAAGAAGCTTACATGCCAGCAGATGAATGCCACATTTTCTGAAACAATCTTTTTACCAAAGGAGTTATTTGGGTCTCTGTCTGCTGTTCCTTTTGTCTTATCTTAAGTATTTTAGACTTTAGGTTGGAAAACAGGAAATTTTTAATTGTATCCATTACTTGAAGATATCTCTATACATATAATTCATATTATTATATTCATATTTTATTTTATGATTAATCTGATCTTTCTAATAAGACAAGACTGAATGCATTTATTAAATACATTTTATGGATATTAGAGATTCACCTTATTGGTGGATACTATTGAATGAGTAATGGATTTCTAGGGGCTTAAGCTGTTTGGTTAATGTACTTAGTATCACATAAAAGATGGATCAGATCTAACTTTACATAAGAATTATAGTTGCTATTGTTTAATTTTAAAAGACTATTTTTGTAGGGGAAATGGCCTTGTATGAGATTTTCTTTTCAAAATTGAAATGATTGCCTTTCTGAAACAAAATAAAAAATTTTGGTGACATAAGAGAAAGAAATTATGAGATTAAAAAACGTAAAAGGACCAAAGACTGTATGAAATTCATAAGGTGGTGGAAGACATCTTGAAGGGGAGAAGCAGATCTGAGTAAGCAAATCTTAGGTTTATTCAGTGTGAATTGATCCTTCATACTGTTCTTTCTCAAAACTATTGCCATTTTATTCCAACAGTCCTTTCACTCACTCCCTCATATTATTTTTTCAATTGCCATTGATTATACTTTTCTGGGCCTTTTATGATCCTCCCATGTTGATAAATAAGTGGGAATCTTTCCTCTTTGGCAATTTTTCCATTATAACTAGCTCTTAACAGATATAATTTATTCTCTAGATAAATCATTAATAATGTGTGATGGCTGTGTGTGTTTCAGAATACCCAGATAGTCAGGTATCCTACTGTACATCTTTTTGCAAAGCTTCCAGTTTAGGTTTCTAAACAAACATTTTTCAGAGTCAGGTAGTCTTCCTATTCATGTCTCCTATGGATATGCCTGTCACACATTCAAGTTCTTCTATTTCAAGACCATTATAATTTTTCACCATGAGAACACTGTTGACATATGAATTAATTATAAGCAAAACAAAACAAACTAAACCAAATAAATAAATAAAAAAAAACCTCCACTTAGAGTTGTGTATAGTAAGGCTATATATATTGGATCCAAACTATTATTGTTAAAAGAGTATATTAACTTAAGCAATTATTCATTCCCTATTGTTTGTTTTGAGGTTTGAATTTCATCTTTTTTAGTTTTATTTTATTTCATTTTTAAAGACAGAGTATCACTCTGTCACTCAGGCTGGAGTGCAGTGGCATGGTCATAGCCCACTGCAGCCCCAAACTCCTGGGTCAAGTGATCCTCCCACCTCAGCCTCCCAAGTAGCTGGGACTACAAGTGGACAGATCTTGGCTATTCTTTTTTAAATTTTTACACATTTTTTGTAGTGAACAGGTATCACTTTGTTGCTCAGGCTAGTCTTGAGCACCTGACTTCAAGTCATCCTCCTGCCTTGGCCTCCCCCCAAAGTTTGGGGATTACAGGCATGAGTTATAGTTCCTGGTCAGAATTTTTTTAATAATGTATTTTTAAGTTATTGTATTAGTGTATTAAGAAATAATAATACAACCAACTTTATAACTTTATAGTAAAGATATAATGAGTTAACACATTTAAAGCATTGTTTAGCAGCTATTGGTATTCACCTAACCTTTGGGAAATAGATTGTGTTATTTTTATGCAATGTCATGGTTAAAAGTGTGAGCCTCAGTTTTAACTCACATTTATCAGATGCATGAGTGTATTAGTCAGCTCCATAACCAAAACACTATAGACTGGACAGTTTAAACAACAGACATTTCTCTTCTCATAGTTCTGGAGCGGGAAGTCTGAGATCAGGGTGCCAGCACTGTCAGTTGCTGGTGAGGTCTCTCTTCCCGGTTTGTAGATGGTTGCCTTCTGGCTTTGTGATCACATGACTTCTTCTTTGTGTTAGAGGAGAGGTTGGGGGAACTCTTCTGTCTCTTTTTATAAGGGCAGGGCACTGAGCCCATCCTGAGGGCCCCACACGCATGACCTCATTTAAACCTATAATAATAACCTCCCAAGGGCCCCATCTCCAAATACTATCCCGTTGGAGGCTGGAGCATGAACGTATGCATTTAGAGGGGGGAAACAATTCAGTCTATGACATTGAGGCTGGACAATATTGACCCTCTCTAAACTGAATTTCTTAAACTATAAAGTGAGGATTAGAACATGACAGAGTTATTGTGAGATTTAAATGATTTTCTCCTTTTGCTAGTGTTGTTTTGTGAGCATTACTTTTGTTAAAAGGGAAAAATAATAAAACACAAACTCCTAAGATAAAAGAAAGTGTCCCTCTTCTGTTCTTATTGGTTTTTTGTCCTACCTGCTTTTTGCTTTCAGCATCCCTCCTGATGTAGCTGTAATTCCCTCTCCTCCTCTCGTGCAATGTGTTTCCTAGTCAGATTAGACTGGTAGTCATACTCTTAACTTGCATGTTTTATGTCTGTTTCTCTGGAATATGCTTTTGAACTAAATCTGTCTAATAAATTTCATCTTCTCTATAAATCTTTTCTAAATCTTCTTGTAGAAATAAAGTCTCTCCTTTGAGTATTGATAGAATTTTGGGCCATTATTATAAATATTATTTCATTTGCTTTGTATCATAGTTATGTACAATTATAGTTTATGTCCCTGTTGGTCAAAGTTCTTTGAAGGAGAGACAAACCAGGTTATCTACCATAGATTTAGGACATAGTAACCATTCAGTTTATAAATAAATTGATACAACTGCAGGGGCAGGTAGTTCATTGGAATTTTCTTTTGGACTTTTATTGCATAAAGAGATTGTCATATTCATTACTGAAAATGAAAGACCATGAGAAAATGGCTTACTCAAGAAACAATTTTTGAGTGCTCAGTAAGCAGTAATCGTATAGTTGATG
The DNA here is from genome assembly GCA_036589455.1 of Ateles fusciceps. Lineage (NCBI taxonomy): Eukaryota > Metazoa > Chordata > Mammalia > Primates > Atelidae > Ateles > Ateles fusciceps. Next base: position 7,796,203 of record JAZHEH010000572.1, read on the forward strand.
TGTTAAATTTAAATCATAGTCAAGTGTTCATTAAAGTCAGTTCCCTGAGGATCAGCACCACGCAACTCTTTATTAGCTTAGTTTGTTATTGTATATACTTGAATACAATAGCAATACCTACTTTTGGACAGCATTTGAGAGTTTACAAAATACTTCTCTGTACATTATCTGTTCATCAGATTATCCCTGTGAGATAGGCAAAGAAACTATTTTTATACCAGCTCTACAAAAAAATTTTGCGTTTGAAATAAAGAGATTTGTCCAAGGTCACAAGCTAGAACACAATGAAACCAGGACAAATCATGCATCTTTTCACTCCTCGTCTACTCTCCTTTCAGAAGCATGCTGTCTCCTGTCACACAGCATTTCTTTAAAACTATTTCATTTGCTTTGTATTATAGTTATGTACAATCCATAATCCATGCAAGTTGATAAATAATACTAGTGTCACCAGCATCCTTCTCTTAATCAGTATGTGAGGTTTTGCTACACTCTTAAGATTTCATTTGATTAAGCCTTCAGTGGAACAGATTTTGTTTGATTGCAGAATGTCAAGGGAAAACCCTAATATAATTACAGCAAAGCTTTTTTTGTTGTTCGGTTTTACATTACTTCAGTAAACTGCTATACTACATTTACCAGTGTATTCGATTATAAAGACATGTCATCTCCCTATTAATTCTCTATTTTTTTTAATAAAGCTGAAATCCAGGCAAATCACTTTAACTTTACAAAAATTCTAAACTTACTTTCCTGCAGAAGACATCAATTAAAATGAATATGAAAGCCAGGCATGATGACTCATGCTGTTAATCTCAGCCCTTTGGGATGCTGAGGTGGGCGAACCGCTTGAGCCCAGGCATTTGAGACTAGCCTGGGCAACATGGCAACCCCCCCCCCCTCAACCCGTCTCTACAAAAAACAAAAAATAGCCAGGCATGGTGGCACATACTTGTGATCCCAGCTATCCAGTGGCCGAAGAGGTAGTATCATTTGAGCTCAGGAAGCTGAGGATAGACTGAGCGGTTATTACGCTGCTGCACTCCAGCCCGGGTGACAAAGTGAGACCCTGTCTCAAAAATAAATAAATAAATAAATAAAATGAATGTGAAGTACAATGTGTCATAGACTAGTTTGTTATTAAAATTTAATAACAATTGTTCAAAGTGTCTAAATTTCATAGACATTAAGCATTTCTTGTGGGTATCTTTGCTAACAACTGGTTTGCTTGGCTCTGGGTTATTGTTACCCTTATTTTAATACATAAAATTCTGTTCAACCTTTGTAACTAAAATTACTGCTCATTTAGGAAGTAATACTAATTACAACTCTCACTGAGGCATAATTTGATTGTATTTCCCCAAGGAAAACTCACCAGCATTTACATTTTTTTAAAAGATCCTTAAACTATCCTAATTAAATACAAGCATATGAAATTCATTAGATAATTTTTTCAGGAAAACAAAGTATAGTAAATGTAACTAATTAAATTTTGTTGTAGTGAATGCTGTGGTTTATATCATTTCACATGAGTCTAAGCTTTTTTGAGTTACAGCCCTCTTTGCTTGGAAATCCTGAACTAACCTTTTAGACTTGTCCAAGTACCAATGACCTCGGTCTGGCAGTTGTTAAGTGCTTTGCTCTGGATGAACAAGCTCTGGCTTGGCTTCTCGCCATGATGTCACTTAAGGCTTGCTTCTTTGGTATTGGTGTTATGTCAAGGTGCCAGTTTACGATAGGAAAAGAAAGCCCTTCAGATTACAAGTGCTGCTTCATTTAGATTCTGTATTAGGCTGTTCTTGCATTGCTATAAAGAAATACCTGAGACTGTGTGATTTATAAGAAAGGAGGTTTAGTTGGCTCATGATTCTTCAGGCTGTACAGGAAGCATAGCAGCCGCATATGCTTCAGGGAGGCCTCAGGAAACTTAAAAGCATGGCAGAATGTGAAGGGGGAGCAGGCATCTAACACAGTGGGAGCAGGAGCAAGAGAGAGAGAGAAATTTACAATCATGGCAGAAGGCAAAGGGGAAGAAAGGCAAGTCTTAAATGATGGCAGGAGAGAGACAGAGTGCAGTGGAAACTGCCACTTCTAAACCATCAGATCTCATGAGAACTCCCTCAGTATCATGAAAAAAGCATGGGGGTGCCACACACTTAAACAACCAGATCTCAAGAGATCTCATAAGAACTAACTTACTATCTCCAAGACAGCACCAAGCCATGAAGGATCCACCCCCCACCAGACAAACACCTCCTCCTACCAGGCCCCACTTCAGACACTGGGGATTACAATTTAACATGAGGTTTGGTGGGGACATCTATTCAGACTATATTATTCCTTCCCCTGGATCCGCAAATCTCATGTCCTTCTCACATTGCATAATATAATCATCCCCTGCCAATAAGCATCACTCAGAAGTTCAAAGTCCAAAGTTTCATCTGAGACAAGGCAAGTCCCTTTCACCTATGAGCATGTAAAATCAAAAACAAGTTATATACTTTCAAGGTACAGTTATGGTACAGGCATTGGGTAAACATTCTCATCCCAAAAGGGAGAAATCAGTTAAAAGAAAGGAGTTACAGGACCTATGCCAGTTCAAAACCTAGCAGGAAGTCATTCAATCTTGAAGCTTCAAAACAATGTCCTTTGACTCCATGTCCCGCATCAGAGAACACTGCTGCAAGGGATGTGCTCCCAAGGCTGCCCTGTGACTCTGCAGGGTTCAGCCCTTAGAGCTTCTCTCATGGGTTGGAGTTTGTATTAGTCCATTTTCACACTGCTATAAAGATAGTACCTGAGACTGCGTAATGTATGAAGAAAGGAGGTTTGATTGACTCACAGTTCCACATGGCTGGGAGGACTCAGGAAATTTACAATCATAACAGAAAGCAAAGGAGAAGCAAGGCAAGTCTTAAGTGATGGCAGGAGAGAGAGAGAGTACAGTGGAAACTCCCACTTCTAAACCATCAGATCTCATGAGAACTCCCTTACTATCATGAAAAAAGCATGGGGGAAACCACCCCTATGATCCAATCACCTCCCCACCAGAATCTTCCCTCGACATGAAAGGATTACAATTTGAAATGAGATTTGGGTGGGGACCTAGAGCCAAACCACATCAGAATTGAATGCCTGTGGCTATTTCAGTTGCAGGGTGTAAGCTGCTGGTAGACCTACCATTCTGGGATCTGGAAGATGGTGGCTCCCTTCCCAGAGCTCCACTAAGCAGTGCCCCAGTAGGGACTCTGTGTGGGTCCTCCAACCCCACATTTTTCCCTCTGTACTTCCCCAGTAGAGGTTCTCTGTGAGTGCTCTGCCCCTGCAGCAGGCTTCTGCCTGGACACTCAGGCTTTTCCATACATCTTCTGAAATCTAGGCAGAGGCTGCTTAGCCTTATTCACTCTTGCATTCTGCATGCACCTGCAGGATTAGCACCAGATGGAAGTTGTCAAGGCTTACAGCTTGCTTTTCCAAAGCGGCAGCCCAAACTCTACCTGGGCCCCTTTGAACCACAGCTGAACAGCTGTGATGTAGGGAGCAGTGTCCCAAGGCTGCATAGGGCAGCAGGGCACTGGGCCTTGCCCAGGAAACTTTACTTCCCTCCTAGGGCCTCTGGACTTGTGATGGGACAGGCTGCTGTGAAGGTGTCTGAAATGCCTTGGAGGCCTTTTCCCCATTATCTTGAATATTAGCCCTTGGCTACCTTTTAGTCATGCAATTATCTCTAGCAGGTAGTTGCTCCACAGCCCGTTTGAATTCCTATTCTGCAAAAGCTTTTTCTTTCTCTGACGCATTGCCAGGCTACAGATTTTCCAAATTTTTATGCTCTACTTTCTTAAATATATATTCCAATTTTCTTTGTCCCCACATCTGACCATAGGCAATTAGAAGCAGCCAAGTCACATCTTGAACACTTTGCTGCTTAGAAATTTATTCTGCCAGATACCCTAAATTATCACTCTGAAGTTCAAACTTCCACAGATCCCTAAGGCATGAACAGAATGCAGCCAAATGTTTTGCTAGGGCATAACAAGGGTGGCCTTCACTCCAATTTCCAGTAAGTTTCTCATTTCCATCTGAGACCTCATCAGTCTGGCCTTTACTGCCCATATCACCATCAGCATTTGGTCACAATTATTAACTAGTCTTTGAGAAATTTCAAACTTTACCTCATCTTCCTGTCTCCTTCTGAGCCCTCCAAAGTCTTCCAACCTCTTTCCATTACCTATTTCCAAAGCTACGTTTACATTTTCAGGTATCTTTATAGGAATGCCCCACTCCTTAGTACCATTTTTTTTATTAGGCCATTCTTGCATTGCTATAAATAAATATTTGAGACTAGGTAATTTATAAAGAAAAGAGGTTTAATTGGTTCACAGTTCTGCAGGCTGTGCAAGCATAGTGCCAGCATCTGCTCTGGGGGAGGCCTCAGGGAACTTTTACTCATGGTGGAAGGTGAAGTGAGAGCCAACATATCACCTGGCAGGAGCAGGAGCAAAGGCAAGACTGGGGGGAGGTGCCACACTTTACAACAGCCAGCTGTCTTGAGAATTCACCCACTATCATGAGAACAGCACCAAGTCATGAGGGATCTACCCCCATGACCCAAACATCTCCTACCAGGCCCTGCCTTTAACACTGAGATTATAATTCAACATGAGATTTGGTGGGGACTTATGTTCAAACTATATCAGATTCTACAATCCCAGCTTTCCATTGTGTTTTCTGTGATGTTGTATCTGCTATACTACAGAGCTGAAGCTCTTAGAGATAGAATTCAAAAACAGTATAATGATCTTTTAGTTGGTAACTGAAAACAGGTGTGACCTAACCATAGGGCATTCCAAATGCTTTATTGTGGCTGGGTGACTTCAATAATGCTGATATAGTTTGGCTGTGTCCCAACCCAAATCTCTTATTGAATTGTAGCACCCACAATCTCCATGTGTTGTGGGAGGGGATCCAGTGGGAGGTAACTGAATCATGGGGATGGGTTTTTCTTATACTGTTCTCGTGATAGTGAATAAGTCTCAAGAGATCTGATGGTTTTCTAAAGGGCAGTTCCCCTGCACATGTTCTCTTGCTTGCCACCATATAAGATATAACTTTGCTCTTCCTTTGCCTTCCGCCATGATTGTGAGGCCTCCTCGGGCATGTGGAACTGTGAGTCCATGAAACCTCTTTTTCTTTATGAATTACCTTGTCTTGGGTATTGCTTCATAGCAGTTTGAAAATGGATGAATGCAGATACCAAATAAATAGACCATTAAAGCAGCAGATAAAAGCACTAGAAACACAGGCTGTACCAATGTGGAGTTATCAGGGATCTGGGAAACAGGCAGCAAATCTGCCAACCTGACAACAAGATGTCAGGATGACAATGAGCTGAAAAAGCTGAATCTAAACCAGTATCTGATATTGCAACTAAAAGTTACTATCTTTTCCCACTTAGCTTCTTCAAATGCTGCACCCAAACCACATTATGTGTGTCATTCCAGTGGAACATAGAAAAAGTGTTTTGCAAACCAATTGTATCTTTGGAACATTATGGCCTTTAAAATCCTGTATACAATAGAGCATACTCTAAAAGGGAAATGAATCCAGGGTTTTGGTAAAATATAAACTCCATCTAATTGTTGGTAATACTACATATAGACTGAAATACGGTAACCTGTATACAGACATGCAGATGTGCAGTTGGAAATGGAGGTTGCTGTTTGTACTGTCATGTAAACGAACTAATTTAACATTTAAAAAGTATTGATGGCCAGGCATGGTGGCTTACATCTGTAATTCCAGCATTTTGAGAGGCTGAAGTGGAGGATTACTTGAGCCCAGGAGACTGAGACCAGCCTGGAAACCACAGTGAGACCCACAAAAAATATTTAACAATTAGCCAGGCATGATGGTATGTGGCTGTAGTCCCAGCTGCTTGGAAGGCTGAGGTGGAAGAATTGCTTGAGTCTGGGAGGTTGAGGCTGCAGTGAGCTGGTCACTTAGCGGGAGCAGGAGCAAGAGTGAAAGTGGTGAGGAGGTGCCACACTTTACAACAGGCTGCCATTTAAACTGCTTCTCAGAATAGCAATCCATATTGATTCCAAAAGGCTTTTTTAAATAGGAAACTCCTCTCAAACTTCCAGGATGTAAGAAACATGAATTTAAGACTGAACCACAGGCACATATAACAACTTCAAGGTCATTTGACTGAGGCATAGGTCTAAAAATCCAGTTACCTTCATGAGATAAAGGAAATTGCAGGAACATGTGGAATTTGGTTAGATTGGGATAGCCTCACGAATCCTTATAAGCTGGTGGTGAAAATTCAATTATTTACAGTTCATAGTTAGATATCCCCGCACAATTTTTACTACTAAATTATGTATATATATCTTACTGAAGACCTTGAATGCCATTAGACATAACTAATGTCCAAGATATCTTGTAAGCTGATGGTGAAAATTCAATTCTTTATAAGTCATATTTAGATGTCCCTGCACAATTTTTACTACTAAATTATGTTTGTATATTATTGAAGACCTTGAATGCCATTAAACATGACTAATGTCCAAGGAGGCCCCAAGATGCCCCTTCAGATGGCCCCATAATGACCTCCAAGGAACTCTGCCTCCTGATATTCATGGATATTGTGGAAATGACAGCATGTGACTTCTGAGGCTAGGTCAATAAGATATTGCAGCATCTGTTTTGCTCTTGGATCACTCTAGGGAAACCCAGGTGCTACGTTATGAGGATATCTATATCTGCAGAGGATCACATGATGAAGAAATGAGGCCTCCTGCAGCAACCAGCATTGACCAGCCAGCCATGTAAGGGAACTATTCTAAAAGTGGTTTCTCCAGCCCCAGTCAAACCTTCAGGCGACTGTAGCCCTGGTTGGTATTTTGGTCACAGCCTAAGGAGAAATCTTACGCCAGATCCACTCAGCCAAGCAGCTTCCTGATTCCTGCCTCAAAGAAACTGTGCAAGGTAACAAATATTTATTGTTTTTAGACACTAAGTTTTGGGGTAGTTTTAATGCAGCGACAGATAACCAATACAAACATATAACTTATTGCTGTCCAGAAACTCAGCTTTTCAAATATTTGCTTCTGGCCAGATATTTTATATAATGCTAAAGACCAGGTAGCTGAGTAGAACTAATAGCAAAAATGGTGACAATACATCATTCCAACTCCACTGTAGTAACTTGGTCCTAGTAATGAGGAAGAGAAACATCTTACAGGTTACGCTCAGTTTCTCACACTATGTCTTTGAACAGCACTTAAAGACCACCTGAGTTGCAAGGAGAATAGAAAGTGTTGTCTTGCAATGAAATAAACATAAAGTGCTACAAACATCTTTTTCCTGAGTTCTCTGAATTTCCCGCTACATCACTGAGTAATTCAGCAGTAAAAGGGCCAGTGAGGTGGTAAATATTTAACAACAAATGGCTGAGAAGAGTAACATAAGAAAGGTTCAGTCAGGCCCCCAAAAGAAGGCTGGCCCATTTGGACCTCACCTCTCACCCTCACATGGAGGTGACACATTGCAGAGCTGCAACAGACGGTGCAGAAACTGGGCCAGCCAGGGCTGCAGGCCAGTGGACCGAATGGGAGTCATAAGAGGTGTGCAGTGAAAAATCAAAGAGAAGATACTGTGAAAGGAGACGTGAGAGCTGAGAAACACCTTCTGCTGAAATTGAATAATCAACTAATGAAAGACAAATAAACTTGAGGAAGACTTTCAAAGAATTACAGAACAGTGTAATTATTACCTAGAATATGGAAAGATAATACAGGCAGTTTCCAGAAAAAAGAACTTTCTGAATTTGTGGAAATAAGAGGAGTACAGTCAAAATCCTGTAAAGAGGCTTGGATTGGCACAGATGGACTCTATACACATATGGGGAACTTCTCAAATATCTGCTGAGAAAAGAGTGTATGGGGTGGCTAGGGAAGATGCAGAAGAACATCCAAACAGCAGCAGGTTCAGAACTTCACAACACAACCTCGAAATTCCCAAGGATTCACTTGGGGGTTGCATCTACAGAAGTGGGGTTGGGTGGAGGAATGACAAACACAGAGTAACCAGCAGCATGGCCTGTCTTATTTTTCTTGTTAGCATGTACATCAGATATTTAGAGCTGCTAAAGAACATAGCAAAGAAGGCTACAATCTACAGCATCAATCTTTGCATTGATTAACTTTCTAGGACAAGAACACTGGCTTTAAGGGGTCCTGCCCTCCTCCTGTCAGTGAATGGCAGCTTTTCAGTAGCAAAGCATGTTAAATTGATTTAACATATAAGTAAAGTGTAAACCCCCTTGATCAAGTATATGAAGACAACAAATAATCTTTCCTATGGCTGAGTACTTCGTCAAGAAGAAGAGCTTGTGTGTTGTCTTTGGGACTCTCTTTGCTCACCTCTCTGGGATAATCCCTGGCATATAGTTGGCATTCAATAAATATGTGTTCAAATGAAAAAATGAAATTCTAATAATGGTTGGTTTGATTGTGCAATTTACTTTTTGTCCCTTTGAAATTCTTCGCAGCTAACAAGGCTTTTGCTTTGGGCTTTGGATTGGTTTGATTTGTTCTTGTCACAGTGGCTGGAAATGCTCCAGCTAGAATAAGCAATTTTTCCTCCATGCCTAAGGGCTTTGGATTGTTCACGCGGAACTAGAATATCTCTCTGGTTCCCTTTAGCTTTGCTATTAGTTCAACTCAGTTGCTCCATTTTGAAGATGGAAAACCCGAGGATTACCCAGGGCACAGAGCTAGTGAAGAGTGGAACTGGCTTTCAACACTGACTTTTGACTATAACCCTTTCCTCTTTCCATCCTGCAAGCTTTTCAGTAGACTTATAGCAGCCACACTCCTGATTCCTGCTGATTTTGAAGTATCAAGCTACTGATAAGGCATGAGTTCTTTGTGAAATATAGGACCTGGGCATCTGTTTGGATTCTGTTTAGAACTGCTAAGTATGGGCAGTGACTCAGAAGAGTAGTTGACTCTCCTGAGAAGGAGTATTTTGCTTCTCACACAAAGATTGATGCTGTAGATTCTAATCTCCTTTGCTATGTCTTTTACTAGCTCTAAATATCTGAGGTGCATGCTAAAAAATAAATAAGAAAGGCCACACTGCTGGTTATTCTGTTTGCCATTCCTCCATCCAACACGTCCTCTGCAGATCTGCTGCCGGTAGAGACTCAGCTCCCTGTTTGTCCTTCTCTGTGCCCTGTGAGGCATAAGCCTGAAGCCTGCAATTCCTGGGCAGCTTTGTCCTCTAGCTTCCCCACTGTGTCATGGGAGACCGAGGTCAGGAGGAGAGATTGGGGTATTTCTCCCTGCTCCTGCCCTGTCTCAGCACCACAGTTCTGGTAGTCCTGTGACCAAAGTTCTGGTCAATTAGCCCTCCTAATTACCAGAGGCAGGTGAGAGCTAAAGCTATTAACTCCAGCTTTAGCTCTCACCTGCCTCTGGTAATAAGCCTCTACCATTGGATTCCTTATGCCTGGGGAGGTGACAGCTTTCAGCCATTGCTAAACCCTGGGTTCCTCAATATCACTTACTGGCCTTCTTAAGCCACTCGTAATTTCTTATGATTGTTTTCTGTCAAGATTCTGCCTGATAGAGCTACTCTAAGAAAACCCCCTCTAAGTCTTCAATGGCATTGCTTTATATCAGGGGTTTTCAACTACAGCAGTACTGGTATTTTGGGCTGTATAATTCCTTATTATGGGACTGTCCTGAGCTTTGTAGGATATTTAACAGCATCTCTGACCTCTACCTACTAGATGCTTATAGTACCCCTCCCCAATTGTGACAACTAGGTGTGTCTTTATACATTGCTGAATGTCCTCTAGGAGCAAAATTACCCCCAGTTAAGAACTATATTGCTTTGTATTAGTCTTGTCTCTTATAGAACTCTGTCCTTCTATGTCACAATTACAATCCACACTTTGTCATTCACTAATAATTATTATACAATTTATAATTCATTTTTCATATATTGACTCATTTGAATATTACAGAACTCCTGTAATATTGGCTCTGCCTATTTTAGTGTTGCATGAGACCAACAGTCAGGGAAAGTACATGATTTCTTCAAGAGCACTGAGCTCATAATAGGGAAAGTTGAAATGAACCCAGACCTTTGACCTGCAAGTTCCTTGTTGTATCCCAGTGGTTCTCAATGGGGAGTGATTTTTGCCTCACTGACTCCAACAAGGACATTTGGCAATGTCTGGAGACATGTTTGGTTGTCACAGGCGCCAGGGAAGGCTACTAGAATCTATTGGGTAGAGACCAGGAATGCCGCTCAAAATCTTATAATGCACAGGACACAACCTTTACTCCCCGGCTAAGTAAGATTCAGCCCAAACTGTCAAAACTGTCACAGTTGAGAAAGCCTGATGGTCTTAGTCCATTTCTGTTGTTCATAACAGAAACTTCACTGCGTACGTTATAAATGAAAGACATTTATTTCCTACAGTTATGGAAGCTGGGAAATCCAAGGTCAAAGGGGACACATTTGATGAGAAATTTCCTGCTAGTGGGACTTTCTGAAGAATCCCAAGGCAGCTCAGGATATCACACAGAGAAGGAGCTGAGTATGTCCACTTGCTAGCTTCAGTCTCTCTTCCTCTTCTTATAAAGCCACCAGGGCCAATCCCATGATAACCCATTAATCCATTAATCCCTGAATGGATTAATTCATTTAGGAAGGCAGAGTTCTCGTGATCCAGTCACCTCATAAAATTCCCACCTGTCAGTATTGCCTCCTTGAGGATTAAGCTTCAACATGAGTTTTGCAGGGGACATTCAAACCACAACACTAATTTATCCACTATGCTTCGCTATATTTTTAAGCAGTTACTACTTTTCTCTTGCTTCTTCCTACCTCTTGGCTGGCATAGTTCTCTGCATTTATAAAGATACATTGAAGCCATTCATAAATTGATAGCAGCTCACATTTCAGGAAACTTCAATCACTTTAAGTTTAATTTTAAAAATGTAATATTTCTGCCTCTCTTCTATTGTTTTTAATATACTTTCTTCTCTATAGTGTGTGTCAATGAAAAAGTTTAGAGAGAAGTTTTTATATTCTTATATTTGAAAAGCAATATGAAACTGTGGGAAAAGAGGAAAACTGGTAAATACTTTGAACTCTAAATATGATTTAAATAACTATATAATTCATGAAATACTTATAAAATATTTTAGGGCAGCTATAAAAGTTTTAATATTTTTCAACCCTGACCAATAAATACTTTATAGACAGGGGGAATAAAGGAAATAATTTAGTAAGGTTAGAAGGACAAAGAAGTATAAGAGATGTGATATATAATCATTTTATTGTTCTGTAGTTTCAATAGACCTGGATTTGGATCTAAACTCTACTACTTTATTTATTTTTTATTTTTTAAATTAGCACACAATAATGCTGACTCTTTTGGTGTGCAGTTCTATGCACATTAACACATATATAAATTTATAGAACACACTACTAACATCAAAATATAGGAGAGTTGCATCACCCTAAAAATAGTCTCATGCTACTCCATTATGGTCATACTCTCTACCAACTCTTAACCCCTATGGTAACCATGAATCTGTCTTCATCATTATAGGGTTTTTTTTTTTTTAATTTTCAATAGTTTTGGGGGAACAGGTGTTATTTGGTTACATGAATAAGTTTTTTAGTGGTGATTTCTCAGATTGTGGTGTACTCATCACCTGAGCAGTGTTCACTGTACCCAGTGTGTAGTCTTTTATCCCTCACCCCACTCCCACCCTTTCCCCTGAGTTCCCAAAGTCCGTTGTATCATTCTTATGCCTTTGTGTCTTCATAGCTTAGCTCCCACTTATAAGCAAGAACATATAATATTTGGTTTTCCATTCCTGGGTTACTTCACTTAGAATAATGGTCTCTAACTCCATCCATGTAGCTGTGAATGCCATTATTTCATTCCTTTTTATGGCTGAGTAGTATTCTATGGCTTATATATACCATATTTTCTTTATTCGCTCATTGGTTGATGGGCATTTAGACTGGTTCCATGTTTTTGCAATTGCAAATTGTGCTGCTATAAATATGTATGTGCAAGTTTGTTTTTCTATATGACTTATTTTCCTCTGAGTAGGTACCCGGTAGTGGGATTGCTGAATCAAAATAGTTCTATTTTTAGTTCTTTAAGGAATGTCCATACTGTTTTCCATAGTGGTTGTACCAGTTTACATTCCCACCATTAATGTAAATGTTCCCTTTTCATCATATCCACATCAGTGTCTATTTTTTTTTATTTTTAACTTATGGCCATTCGTGCAGGAGTAAAGTGGTATCTCATTGTGGTTTTAATTTGCATTTTCCTGATAATTAGTAATGTTAAGCATTTTTCATATATTTGTTGGCCATTTGTATATATTCTTTTGAGAATTGTCTATTCATGTACTTTACCCACTTTTTGATGGGGTTGTTTTTTTGTTTTTTGTTTTTCTCGATGATTTGTTTGAGTTTGTTGTAGATTCTGGATATTAGTCCTTTGTTGGATGCATAGTTTATGAATATTTTCTCCCGTTCTGTGGGTTGTCTGTTTACTCAGCTGATTATTTATTTTGCTGTGCAGAAGCTTTTTAGTTTAGTTAGGTCTCACGTACTTAATTGTGTTTTTGTTGCATTTGCTTTTGGGTTCTTTGTTATAAAGTCTTTGCGTAGCCAATATCTAGAAGAGTTTTTCCAAATTATCTTCTAGAATTTTTACAATTTCAGGTCTTAGATTTAAGTCTTTGATTCATATCGAGTTGAGTTTTGTAGAAGGTGAGAGATGAAGATCCAGTTTTATTCTACATGTGGCTTGCCAGTTATCGCAGGACCATTTGTTGATTAGGCTGTCCTTTCCCCACTGTATGTGTTCATTTGCTTTGTCAAAGTTCAGTTTGCTGCAAGTATTTAGCTTTATTTCTGAGTTCTTAATTCTGTGCCATTGGTCTACATGCCTATTTTTATACCATCACCATGCTGTTTGAAGTCAGGTAACGTGATGCCTCCAGATTTGTCCTTTTTGCTAGTCTTGCTTTGGCTATGGGGGCTCTTTTTTGGTTCCTTATACATTTTAGGACTTTTTTTTTTTCTAGTTCTGTGAAGAATGATGCTGGTATTTTGATGAAAATTGTATTGAATCTGTAGATTGCTTTTGGTAGTATGATCATGTTTACAATATTGATTCTACTCATCGATGAGCATGGAATGTGTTTCCATTTGTGTCTTCTATGATTTCTTTCAGCAGTGTTTTGTAGTTTTCCTTGTAGAGCTCTTTCACTTCCTTGGTTAGATATTTTATTTTTATTTTTTGGCAGCTCTTAAAAAAGAGATTAAGTTCTTGATTTGATTCTCAGCTTGGTTATAGTTAGTGTACAGCACTACTATTGACTTGTGTACATTGATTTTGTATCCTGAAACTTTATAAACTTATTTGTCAGCTCTAGGAACTTTTTGGTCGAGTCTTTAGGGCTTCCTAGGTATATGATCATATCATCAGCAAATAGTGACCGTTTGACTTCCTCTTTACCGATTTGAACGTCCTTTTATTTCTATCTCTTGTCTGATTGCTCTAGCTGTGACTTCCAGTACTATGGTAAATAGAAGTGGTGGAAGTGAGCATCCTTTTCTTGTTCCAGTTCCCAGGGGGGAATGCATTCAACTTTTCTCTGGTCAGTATAATGTTGGCCGTGGGTTTGTCATAGACAGTTTTTATTACCTTGAGGTATGTCCCTTTACACCAATTTTGCTGAGGGTTTTAATCATAAAATATTGCTGGGTTTTGTCAAATGCTTTTTCTGTATCTATTGAAATGATTATATGATTTTTGTTTTCAATTCTGTTTATGTGATGTATCACATTTATTGACTTGTGTATGTTAAACCATCCCTGCGTCTCTGGTATGAAGCCCACTTGATTTTGGTGTACTATTATTTTGATATGCTGTTGGATTCAGTTAGCTAGTATTTTGTTGAGGATTTTTGCACCTACATTCATCAGGGATATTGGTCTGTAGTTTTCTTTTTTTGTATGTCCTTTCCTGGTTTTGCTATTAGGGTGATACTGGCTTCATAGAATGATTTAGGGAGTATTCTTTCTTTTCTCTATCATTAGTAATAGTTTCAAGTAAGATTGGCACCAATTCTTCTATGAATGTCTGAGACTTTTTTTTGTTGGCATTTTTTAATTACTGTTTTAATCACTCTACTTGTTATTGATTTGTTCAGAGTTTCTATTTCTTCCTGATTTAATCTAGGAGGGTTATATATTTCCAGGAATTTATCCATCTCCTCTAGATTTTCTAGTGTGTGTGGGTAAAGGTGTCCATAGTAGTCTTGAATGATGTTTTGTATTTCTGTGGTATTGGTTGTAATATCTCCCATTTCGTTTCTAATTGAGCTTATTTGGATCTTCTCTCCTCTTTCTTGGTTAGTCTTGCTAATGGTCTATCAATTTTATCTTTTCAAAGAATCAGTTTTTTGTTTCATTTATCTTTTGTATTTTTTTATTTCAATTTCATTTAGTTCTGCTCTGATATTTGTTATTTCTTTTCTTCTGCTGGGTTTGGGTTTGGTTTGTTCTTGTGTCTCTATTTTTCTGAAGTGTGACCTTACACTGTCTATTTGTGCTCTTTCAGACTTTTTGATGTAGGCATTTAATGCTCTGAACGTTCCTCTTAGCACTACTTTTACTGTATCTCAGAGGTTTTGATAAATTGTGTCACTATTATCATTCAGTTCAAAGAATCTTTTAATTTCCATCTTGATTTTATTGTTGACCCAAGGATGATTTAAGAGTAGATTATTTAATTTTCATTTACTTGTGTAGTTTTGAGCATTTCTTTTTGAGTTAGTTTCCAGTTTTATTTCACTGTGGTCTGAGAGGATACTTGGTATAATTTTTGATTTTCTTCAATTTATTGAGACTTCTTTTATGACCTATCATATGGTCTGTCTTGGAGAATGTTCCAGGTGCTGATGAAAAGAACGTCTATTCTGCAATTGTTGGGCAGAATGTTCTGTAAATATTTGTTAAGTTCATTTGCTGTATGGTATTGTTTAAGTCTATTGTTTCTTTGTTAACTTTCTGTCTTGATAACCTGTCTAGCACTGTCAATGGAGTGTTGGAGTCCCCTAATATTATTGTGTTGCCATCTCTTATTTCTTAGGTCTAGTAGTTATTGTTTTATTAATTTGGGAGCTCCAGTGTTAGGTACATGTCTATTTAGATTTGTGATATTTTCCTGTCGGACTAAACTTGTCATCATTTTATAATATCCTTTTTGTCTTTTTTTACTTTTGTTGCTTTAAAGTCTGTTTTCTCTGATATAAGAATAGCAACTCTTGGCTGGGCATGGTGGCTTACACCTGTAACTCCAGCACTTTGGGAGGCTGATGTGGGCCGATCACTTGAGGCCAAGATTTCAAGACCAGCCTGGCCAACATTCTGAAACCCCATCTCTACTAAAAATACAAAAAGCCGGATATGGTGGTGTGCACCTGTAATCCCAGCTACTTGGGAGGCTGAGGTAGGAGAATAGCTGGGAACACAGGCGGGCAGAGATTGTACCACTGCACTCCAGCCTGGGTGACACAGTGGAACTCGGTCTAAAAAGAAGAATAGCTACTCCTGCTTACTTCTGGTTTCGGTTTGCATGGAATATCTTGTCCACCTCAGTGTCTTAAGTTTATGTGAGTCCATATGTGTTAGGTGAGTCTCTTGAAGACACCAGTTACTTACTTGGTAGATTGTATCCATTCGGTATCTTTTAAGTGACGCATTTAGGCCATTTGCATTCAGCATTAGTATTGAGATATGATATGCTATTCTACTATTCTATTCGTCATGCTGGTTGTTGCCTGAATACCTTGTGGGTTTTTTTTTTTTTTTTTTTTTTTTGTGTGTGTGTGTGTGTGTGTGTGTGTGTGTTAATGTTTTATAGGTCCTGTGAAATTTATGCTTTAAGGAAGTTCTATTCTGGTGTGTTTCCTTTCAAAATTTAGAACTCCTTTCAGCATTTCTTGTAGTGCTGGTTTGGTAGTGGCAAATTCTCTCAGCATTTGTTTGTCTGAAAAAGACTTTATCTATCCTTCATTTATGAAGCTTAGTTTCACTGTTAGAAAATTCTTGGCTTAAAATTGTTTTGTTTAAGGAGGCTAAAGATGGGACCCAATCCCTTCTTGCTTGTAAAATTTCTGCTGAGAAATCTGCTGTTAATCTGATAGGTTTCCCTTCATAAGTTATCTGATGCTTTTGTCTCACAGCTTTTAAGATTATTTCCTTTACCTTGACTTTATTTTTTGTTGAGACAAGATTTCACCCTGTCACCCAAGCTGGAGTGCAGTGGCATGATCTCAGCTCACTGCAACTTACACCTCCCAGGCTCAAGCAATCCTCTTACCTCAGTCTCCCAAGTAGCTGGGATTACAGGCATACACCACCATGCCCGGCTGTTTGTATTTTTTGTAGAGACAGGGTTTTGCTCTGTTGCCATGGCTGGTCTGGAACTCCTGAGCTCAAGTAATCACATACCTCAGCCTCCCAAAGTGCTGGAATTATAAGCATAAGCCACCATGCCTGGCCCCATATTGACTTTAGATAACTTGATAACTATGTGCCTAGATGATAATCTTTTTGTGATGAATTTCCCAGGTATTCTTTGAGCTTCTTGGTGAATATCTAGATCTCTAGCAAAACCAGGGAAGTTTTCCTCAATTATTCTCCCACATTTTCTAAACTTTTAGATTTCTCTTCTTCCTCAGGGATGCCAATTATTCTTAGGTTAGGCCATTTGACATAATCCCAAATTTCATGGAGGGTTTGTACATTTCTTAATTCTTTTTTCTTTGTTTTTGTTTGATTAGGTTAATTCAAAAGCCTGTCTTTGAGCTCTGAAGTTCTCATTCTAGTCTATTGTTGAAACTTTCCACTGCAGTTCGTATATCTCTAAGTACATCTTTCATTTCCAGAAGTTGCAATTGTTTTTTCTTTATGATATCTGTTTCTCTGGAGAATTTTTTCATCCCTATTCTGTGTGCTTTCTATAATTTCTTTAAGATGTTTTATACCTTTCTCTGTTATCTCCTTGAGTAGCTTAATAATCAATCTTCTGAATTCTTTATCTGGCAATTCAGAGATTTCTTCTTGGTTAGGATCCATTGCTAGGAGCTAGTGTGATGTTTTGGTGGTGTTACAGAACCCTGCTTTGCCATATTACAAGAATTATTTTTCTGTTCTCTCTCATTTGGATAGCCTATTTCCATGGAAAGTTCTGAAACTCAAGGCCTGCTGTTCAGATTTTGTTTCATGGGGTGATCTTTTGATGTGATGCTCTCCCCCTTACTTTGGGAATGGGGCTTCCTTAGAGCCTTACTGCAATGATTGTAATTATTCTTCTGTGTCTAGCAACTCTGAGGGGATAGCAGGCTCTGGACTGGTACTGGAGAATGTCTGTAGAGAGTCCTGTGATGTGATCAGTCTCAGGTCTTCCAGCCATGGATACCAGCACCTGCTCTGGTGGATGTGGCAGGGAAGTGAAGTAGACTGTATGGGAATCCTTGGTTGTAGATAAGTTTAGTGTGCTAACTTTCTCAAAGGTTAGTTTTCATGTGGACACATTCAGGACCTCTGTTTAGTCAGGATGTTGCAGGCTGTGGAATTAGCTGTTATTTTTTCCTGCCTGGGAATAGGAATATTCTGTCATAAGTTGCTATAATGGCCTGAGTTGGTTGGCCTCCAGCTGGGAGATGGCACTTTCAAGAAAGTACCAGCTGCTGTAATAGTAAAGGAATAGGAGCTTGCCCCAAGTTGGCCAGGGGAAGTATTCTGGTTTCTCAGGCAATGGGCAGGGCTATAAAGCTCCCAAGTGTTTCTGTCTTTTGTGTTCAGCTACCAGATCAAGGTAGAGAAATATCATCAGGTATGGGCAGGGTTAGGCAGGTCTGGGCTC
The DNA here is from genome assembly GCA_036589455.1 of Ateles fusciceps. Lineage (NCBI taxonomy): Eukaryota > Metazoa > Chordata > Mammalia > Primates > Atelidae > Ateles > Ateles fusciceps. Next base: position 7,814,195 of record JAZHEH010000572.1, read on the forward strand.
AGACTCTCCTTGGGTGGGGTTTGCTGCAGCCACTGTGGGGGACAAGAGGTGGTTCTCAGGCCAATGGGGTTATGTTCCAGAGGAGATGATGGCTGCTTCTGCTGTGTCATATAGTTCACCAGGGAAATGGAGCATATTGGGTAGTGAGAGGCCTCACTCAACTTCCACACAGTTGGTAAGGCCAGTCTCGATCCCACAGTACCCCGATGAGAAACCTGCCCCAGGCTGTGAGTTTCCCACTGAGAAAGCAAGCATAGCTTTCAGACCTCATCCTTCCCAGTCTGCCCACATTGTCAGTGGTGGCTGCTGCACTCATATCTGCAGCAATTCCCACTCATCTTCCATATTCTGCTCAGGAAAATTCATGCCCTGTTGATATTATTACTAATTTTAGTTGAACGCTTCCTTTACCCTGTGGCCCCTCCTTAATTCTGCTGGCTGCCTTCCCTAGAGTTCCTGTGAGATATAGTCAAGGTTGGCTTCCCTGGGCTCAAGCTGGAGACTGGGAGTGCCTACAAGGCTCTTTCCACTGCTGCTTCTACTTTTATATTTCATGCGACTCTCTAAATCTGTTTGAGCACTAGGTAAGGCTAAATCCTTCTCCTATAATCTAGATGTTCAGATTCCCCAGTGGGGGATGTGTGTTTAGAGGCAGATTTTCCCCCTTTTCACACTTTGGGAACTCACAATTTTTCAACTGTTTTGTGGAATTTGCAGTGGCATGCCATTTCTTTGAAAGGATCTGTGAATTCTTTCCTTTTTCCTGGTACATTCCTGTGGTGGTTCTTGGAGCAAAAATTTGCTGTATGTCTCCACATGCTGTTCTGTCCATCCAAGTGGGAACTACACGTTAGCTCTGTCTCCTATCTGTCATCTTCTTCCTAAAATTCTATACTTTTGTCTTTCTAATAATGTTATAGAAATTGAATTGCATGGTGTTTAAACTTTTGAGATTTCTTTTAGCAGCATTTCATTGTATATATATACCACAATTTATTTATTTATTTATCTGTTGAAGGATAATGGGTTTCCAAGTTTTTGGTGATTATGAATACAACTGCTGTAAAATTTAGTGCACAGGTTTTTGTATGGATATAAATTTAAATTTCTCTAAACAACTAGACATAAGATTGCTAGGTCATATGGTAAATGTTTGTTTAGCTTTTAAAGAAACTGCCAAACTGACTTCCAGAATGGCTGTAATATTTTGCATTTTCATCAACAGTGTTTGAGTATTCTAACTGATCTGTGTGCTCACTAGCACTTGATATAGTAATAACTTTTTATTTAGTCTATTTGATAGAAATGTATGTAGTGATATCTCATTATAAGTTCTATTTTAAAATACTTCCTTTTAGAATACTTTTATATTTACAGAAAATTGATAAAGATAGTCCAGAGAGTTCCTGTATACTCCACACTCAGCTTCCCCAATTAATCATATATGACATTAGTATGGGGTATTTGTCACAATTTGTAAACAAATTATTGATACATTATTGTTAACTGAAGTCCATCCTTTATTTTTATTTCCTTAATTTTAACCTAATGTCTATGTCTGTTTTAGGATCTCATACAAGATACCACTACATTTAGTCATCAGGTCTCCTTAGGCTCCTCTTAGCTATGAGTTTTTAAAAATTTTTCTTATTTTTGATGAACTTGAAAGTTTTAAGAAGTACCAGTTAGGTATTTTGCAGGGTATTCCTCTATTGGGCTTTGTCTGATGCTTTCTTATAACTAGATTAGCATTATGGAGTTTGGAGAAGGAGGTCACAGTACTATTTTCATCCCATCATATCAAGAATACATACTACTGACATGACTTGTTGACGTTGACCTTGATCAGCTGAATCACGTAGTGTCTGTAAGGCTTCTCCACTACAAATTCACTCTTTCTTTTCCTTCTTCATACTATATACTCTTTAGAAGGAAGTCATAAAACTTAGTGCACACTTAAGGAATGAGCAATTATGCTCTAATGTTTCACCTCCTTGAAGGCCAAGTATCTATAAAAACAAATTATTTGGAACTCTTCCACTTGGGAAATTTTTCTGTTCTTCTCCCATTTACTTACTTATCCATCCAATTATTTATTTAAATAAGTGTGGACTCATGGATGTTTCTTTATAGTCTGAGTTATAATTCAGTACCACTTTATGTTATTGCTCAGATTGTTCCAGCTTTGTCCAATTCGAACTCTTTCAGCTGGCTTCTATGTCATTTTGATTTTTTTGTTATGTTTGTCTTTAGGTTTTTAGCTTTTCCTTATTTTCTAACAATTCAAGATATTCAAGGCTTATCTTATATTTCCTGCCACTAGTGGTTCTAGAATCAGCTGTTTCTCCAAGGAGATCTCGATTTTTAAATTAGTGTTTATCTAGTATTAGTAACCAAGATCTGGGTGCTAGGTATGTTCATTCCTTCCAGGCCCTCTCAGCTAACAGAAAGGAAAATATGTGTATATACTAATACATGTATATACATATATCTATAAATAATTATATATTTAGTCATCTATATTTCTATTATGCTAAGCATGAGTTTATTCTGATATCTCCAAATCTAATCCATTACTACATCCATCATTCTAGCTTCCTACTCCTCTTGCTTATCTCTAAGCCTCCTATTCCAACTGTGAGAAATCTGTCTTCCAACATCTGCCATAAATTTACTTTGTTGTTCGTTTTCAGTGTCCGCATATAGTGGTTTCAGAATTGTATATCCATGGGATTTATGTGGGAAGTAATTCTATTTACTAGACTACATTGCTTATTTATAGCTTCTTTTGCTTTTTGTTTTGCAGATTCCACTAATTTCTAAAGTCACTTAGGTCAGCACCATTTCCTCCCACCCCCTTTAGTGAAGTTATTTTCACATTTGTAATAAAGTTAGATTCTTTTGTCACATTCTGCATTCTTCCATCTTGGGATTCCCCAACGTCCTAAACTTTTCCTTTTATTTGCATCCCTTAGGTTTACTCTTTGTGGTGGAAAGTTATGTGTTTTGATAAATGAATGTCATATATCTATCATTACAGCATTATATGAGAATAGTTTCACTGTCCTAGAAAATCCCCTGTGCTATTAACCTCCCTGCCCCCAAATCCTAGTGACCACTGATATGTTTATCATCTCTGTAATTTTGCCTTTCCAGATTGCCATACTAATGGAATTATAGAATATGCATCCTTTTCAGACTGCTTTCTTTCACTTAGCAATATGCACTTCAAATTCATCCACATCATTTTGTGGCTTGGTAGTTTATTTCTTTTTTATTGCCAAGTACTATTCCATTGTATGAATGTGCCACAGATTGTTTACCTGTTCATTACCAAAGGATTACTTCCATTTCTTGATTACTTGATTACTTCCAGCTCTTGACAATCATGAATAAACTACTATAAATATTTACATGAGGGTTTTGTGTTTACATAAGTTTTCAAATCAGTTGGGCAAATACCTAAGATGGGAATTGGTGGTACGGCAGAGTATGTTAAGCTTTATAAGAAACTGCTAAACAGTCTTCCAAAATGGCTATAGCATTCTGCATTCCCATCAACAATGGGTGTGAGTTTCTATTGCTCTGCATCTTCACCAGTAATTGGTATTGGCAGTATTGTGACGTTTAGCCATCCTAACACTTATGTAGCATTCCAGATTCCTCTTTTCTGTCCATTTCTGTCATTCATTTCATTACTTCATATGTTTTAATCACCCAATACATTGCTACTATTATTGCTTCAACAAACATATCTTTTAGAAGCATTAAGAATAAAAATTAAGATTTTATTTTGCCTTCATGTATTCCTTCTCTAATGTTCTTCCTTTCCTTATGTAGATCCAAGTTTCTAATCTATATCATTTTTGCCTGCCTGAAGAATTTCTTATAAAATTTGTTTCAGGGCAGGATTGCTGGTGAAGAATTCCGTTTTTGCTTGAGAAAATCTTCATTTCTTCTTCATTTTGAAGAATAATTTTGCTAGATATAGAATGCTAAGTTGGTAAATTTTTCTTTCAACACTTAATTTTCCATTCATTTTCTTCTTGTTTGCAGTTATATTTTGGGTTCTGATGAGAAGTCTGCTATAATTGTTACCATTGCTCTTCTATAGGTAGGGTTTTTATCCACTCCCTGCCCTGGCTTCTTTCGAGATTTCTCTTTGTCTTTGACATTCTGAAGTTGTCCTATGATATGTCTAGGGGTGTGTTTGTGTGTGTGTGTGTGTGTGTGTGTGTGTGTGTGTGGTGTATGTGCGTGTACTTTGAAGGTACTTATCTTCTTGGTATTATCTGAGCTTCCTGGATCTGTGTTTTGGGGTCTGTTTCTCATTCAAGAATGTTCTTCAATTATTTTTCCCCCATCCTCTTTTTCTCAGTGCTCCAGTCTCAGTACTCCCTAACTCCTGATATCCCAAAACTATCCTTGAAAATCCCCTTACCTCTGAGCAGTCATAGAGACTAATTTGAGTAATAACTTCATCTTTCATGTGGCCAGCTTTGTGTCAACTGAACTCTTTTTTTGCTGCAATTCCATGGTCTCAGTGAATTGGTTTTGTCTGTGCAGCAGGCAGGAAATACCCATTAGATAATTACGTATTATGCTTCAATTTTTTCTAGGTGAAAATAGTATCCTTAGTAGGCAAAATAATTGCTCCCTAAAAGTATCTATGTCTTAATTCTTAGATCCTGTGACCATATTACCTTACAGGCAAAAATGGACTTAATGGACTCCAAAGATGTGCTTATGTTGCAGAACTTAAGATGAAAGATTTGTACAGGATTCCTGATGTGCCAAATCTAACCACATGGGTCCTTAAAATTACAGAACATTTCGTGGTTGAGGATAATGTCGTCAGAGGAAAATGTGACTACGGGAGGATAGAGAAATGCAATATTTCTGGCTTTTATGATGGGGAAAGAAGACTATGAACGAAAGAATGCAAGCAGCCTTGTGAAGCTGAAGAAAGGAAGAAAATGGATTTTCCTCTAGATCTTCTAGGAAGGAATATAACCTGCTGGTATCTTGAGTTTAGCCTAGAAAGACTGGTGTCAGATTTCTAAGCAATGGAACTATAAGAATAAATTTGTGTTGTTTTAAGCAACAAAATTTGTGATAATTGGTTACAGCACAATACAAAATTAATATGGCACCCATTTCAGAAATTAATTGCATTGTTTACAATAGTTCTATTGCTATCCTGTTGGGTACCAGCCCCATCCTCGTATGTGGATTCCCTTAGTCTCCACGGTGACGAGGGACTGAGAAAAGAAAATACAGAGACACAAGAGTAGAAATTACAGCATGAGTCCAGGGGACCAACACAAGTGTGGGGAACCACATTGGCTCCAAGTTCTGGGTGCCAAACACTTTTATTATGTGCATAATCTCATTGATCTTATGGGCATGGAAGGGGGAGGGTGAAGGGGTAAGTAAGGTAGCCTGGCAGAGAGCACTTGAGATCCTTCTAAGACATGCTGAACTAGTACTCTGAGTTTATCACTGATTGTTATCAGGGTGCAGCTGCATCAGAAGTACAGCGGATGAGGGGCCACAGGGTATGATCACACCCAATGCATCAAGGGGCTTTTATCTCCTGAGCACTGAGGACATAGAGCAATTAAAATCACTCCATATTCTGAGAACCTAGGCAGAGCCTGAGGCGTTCTGTGTTCTCTGCCCTGCAAGGCTTTTCTCCTTCTTGCCAGCTCCCATCTGCAAAGACCCTCCTGGATCTTGTGAGAAGAGGTCACCTCCCTTCTCAGAGATCTTTGCGTAAGCCCTCTTTACTGACTGCATAAGCCCTCATGCAGTCTCCATGTTGAGAAAACATTCGTGAGACCAGAGCAGTATTGCCTGCTCTACAACCACTCCGAGGTGTTCCCCAGTGTTACTGTACTCTTGGATGGTCTTTACCTTAGGCCTCCTGTTGCTGCTTGATTTCTAATTGACTGCACCAATAATATAATTTAGTTTGGTGTATAAACTTCAATGTACTCTGAGCCAAGCAAGCTTACAATTATTTAGCTAGAATTAACATAGGTCTCCCCCCCTGGCCATCTTGACCCACACTATTCAAAAGGAAAGGTTTCATAGAAGTTCTCCACTATTCAAAAGGAAAGCTATCATAGAAGTTGTCCATGCAAATTTCTAAACCACAGTACTCTATTAGACAGACTATCAATATGACATTAATGTCTTACAGGTAACACTGGTTATGATTTCAAGGTATCATATTAAAAATATCTTTGAAAAAATACCAACTTTGAGCCTCAAAATAGCCTGCCTATTTACATGTTTAGCAGTATACATGTGGTGGTTAAAATTACTTTCAGTTTTTAGGAGACAAGACAGACAACCATGATCTCTGAGTTGCAGAAATGTGTATACTCTGGTCTAGTTGGGAATCTTTTATATACTGTTATTGACTGGCTGTACAAGCCACTACATTTCTTCTTCAATAAGTCTCATGATCTGTGGAAAATATTATGAAGAGTAAATGGGAGCCACAGTGCATTTCCTAGAGCTAAAAACAAACAGCAAATGAATAGGCTCTGGATCCTATTTAATCATATCAGACTGCAGAGGGATAGTATTTCAATACAATTTTTTTAAAACCCAGCACATAATTCTTTAAGGAACGAGAAATTCTAGGCCTTTGTAGCAAATGAGATTGTCCAGCATCTAGCAATCCATAAAATGAAAAGTTAGACAATAAGAGTCATCCAAAAACTTCTGACTTAGATGTTGGTGGGTGGGTGCTTCAGTAAATCTGCTCCAGGGAAAACTCAGCCAATTTAAATACAGAATAAGCACATGTGCCCCCACATCAAAGGAGTGATGGTTTCATTTGTTGTGAATCCCCAAGAAGTTGGTGGTGCCTTTTTACAAAGATTTCTTTTGGAAGAAAGTTACTAGTGGAAAGATGGGCCTTGAGAGTTGCAACAGAATTACGGTAATTGAAATCTGCTATAAAATGGATTCCTTACACCAGTTGGCATTGTGTGATCCTTAATATTGCTGTTACAATTATGGTAATTGTTGATTTTGCTTAAAAAATTAGATGAAAGCACATTTGAACTCATTAGGAAATGTGACAAAATAACCAGCAATTATTTCCCACGAAAATGCAGTAACTGCAATCGTGAAAACTTGTTTTTAGAGTGAGTTAAAAAATTCCTTCTCTTTGAGAACACACAAGCAGCTCATTCTCAATTTTGTATTATATATTTTTGCAAATGTAAAATTCCTCGACCACTTTTAGCTTGTTTTTGAGTCTAGATGCAGTTAATGTTTTTCAGTACTGTCAGATAATTGTATGTCAAATGGTATGAATTCAGAGAACTTAGGAAAGTCTTAACCTTTTCTAGATATCAAACACTGAAGCATTTTAGAAAGTATCCTAAAGGTTAATGGAATCAAGTATATCTAATACTACTTATTTAGTTATTGCCATTGCTCTTAGCTTAATCTAAAATGAATTGTGTTGGCTCACCTTACAAAATAGAAGGAAACATAGGTCAGAGAATAACACCCTTCAGAAATTATATGATCTGGTCTTTAGGGGGCAGCAGAGGGAGCTTGCTTATGAACAATTATACCAGTTATGAAGGTTCAATGAAATCGTGTGGCTGATTCCGTTGTAACCACCAGATATTGATTGATATTGCTATGATCACTAAGGAAGACCATTTTCCAATTCCCCTGCCACCCTAAGCAGCATATAGAGCTTTACACTTATTATTTCCTTTGAAGAATCTACAGCTGAGCTACAGAGACTTGCAATTAGTAACAATTACACATTTGTAAGTGAAGAATGAATTCCAGAGTGTTTCCTTTGACAGTTTAGTAATCGCAAAATAAATGCCTTTATAGAACAATGCAAACATCTTCTTTCACAATGGCTAACATTAATTGAGCACTTATGTGCAAGACTGTGTTTTAAGTATTTTATACAAACTTCTAACTACTGTCAAAAATAATAATAATTGGGGGGCTATTAGGCTGAGAGGGCTCCCATGCTTTGGGTTCCAACACAAGTAACTGAAAGCCAACCCAGAGTGAATGGTCATACCTAGGAAAAGGAAACGTAAGCTTAACCACTAAGCTTAAGTTCAAATGTGCTATCATCTAATTTTTTAACTAAAATCAACAAATTACCATAATTGTAACAGCAATATTAAGGATCCAAAACTGCCAACTATCCTCTAACTAGGGACTTTCCATCTTAACCAATCAAATGTTCTCTCTGTCTGACTCCCAAGACCACCCTACAGCATGTTTCCCCTTGGGTCCTCTCAGTGGTGCCCTAAACTACTTGTGGTATGGTGCTGCCCAATTCATAAATTGCTATCTGCTTAAATAAACCCTTTAAAACGTTAATGTGTCTCAGTTTATCTTTCAGCATCACCCACAACAGCACTATGTAGTAACTATTGTTATCCCATTTTCCAGGTGAAGAAACTGGCTCAAAATGATTGCTGTTTTCCCAAGGTCATGCAAGTAACATATGATAGAGCCAGGAAGTGTGACTCTATATATCTGGTGTCTCAAATATGACAGAAAACTGCTTCAGTGGGTGGTATATATTAATGCTATATGCACTTTGTCGCAGCTATATTGCTGCAATCATATGTTCAAAGCCAAGAAACTCATGTTGAAGGTGAGTTAGGTGAGATGCTCGTCTCAAAGAGCTCTTTGATTCTTCATATTAAATCACCATGAAATTCCTGGCAGTTGAATGAATACATAGCCAGACTTTATAAAGGTCCTATTTTCAATGGCAGCTTAGCCATGAGTTATTTGAAGACCAAATAAATGAAGTTTCTCTTTTCTTTCTTTTATTTATTTAGTAATTCAGTAAAAATTTATAGAGCCTTATTATGTGCTTGGACATGTTCTAGGCTCTGAAGATTCAATGATGGCTAAGACACAGGTCCTATCTTCAGAAAGCTCATAGTCTAGTAAGGATGCCAGAGAAAGATGTAATTTATAAAGATATGCAAACATACTATGTTATATTTGAGCATAGTGCTATGAACATGCAAAAGAGAAGTGCCCTACCCAATCTATGTGAAACAAGAAAGTTGTCTTAAAAAAGATATCATTATTTGAACTTTGGGTATTTTAAGTCCTTAATAAAAATAGGCAAAAATAACAATGAATTTTTGAATATATATTTTTGGTGAGAATTAATTATGTATTTTACAGACATGGATAAGAACTTGAATGACAAAAATTAACAAACAGATGAAGTTCCATGAAATCCTCAAGGGAAGGGACAAATTTATATTGTCACTGCCTAACACAACATGTAGCACCCAGCAGGAGGTCAACAAATGGGGACTAAACTGAATTTGACAGGCATAGAGTATCTAATCTGAAGCACCATGTTTAAGAAAGACATGGGTCACTTGAGAAGATGCAAAGAATGGTAAAAGAACGGTTGAAGTCTGCATGTTAAGTCTTGATCCACAACTGAAATTTCTGAGTTTTTCTGCAGACCTGATGAACTGGGGAAGAGGGCTTCTTCTTAAACCTGAGCTGCTTCATCACAAGGTCTTTGGTGGAGCATTACGAAACACAAGTTGTTAGGAACAAACCAGATTTATGTTTCTCAGCTAAGCTAAAGAAGTCTAATATGGGATCAAATTATTGCAAGACTGAAAGTATTTGTAATGAAGTTAAGAGTCACCTGCCCCCAAGTCCATTTTAAAAATGAAAACCTAAACTAGACAGTTAAATTGAATTTAAAGTGAATTTTTAAAAAGGAAAGAATTGAAATGTGTCAATGCTCCACTCAGTCTTAATTAAACCAGATCTTTCTCTTTTCTTCCAACTCTTCTACCCCTGGAAAATTTGTGAATAGAAATTGAAGAACAAGGAAGAGGTCAAGTTTGGAAGATGAGATGGTACCACAAGAAAAGCCTCCCCAGACTCCTTGCAGAATTTAATGCCCACAAAAGAACAGAAACGTTAGTCCCTGCCCTACACCTCCCATCCTAGCACTTACTGCCAACAAATACACAGGTGGGAAGAAAGCTCTCAACAGTCTGTTAAATGCCAGAATTCTTAAGGTTAAGATACTCGCTTGTTTAAGTTTTTTTTGGAAATAGTTGATTTATGAGGAAGATTCACTAGAAGTAACTGTAGTTTTTTTCTGTGTTTGTTAAGTTAATTTTTTTGTTTGTTTGCTTAAAAGAGACAGGGTTTTGCTCTGTTGCCCAGGCTAGAGTGCAGTGGCACATGGTCATAGCTCACTGCAGCTTCAACCTCCTGCCTCAGCCTCCCAAGTAACTATCACTACAGGCGTATCACCATGCCCTGCTGATTTTTGTTTTGTTCTGTTCTGTTTGTTTTATTTTGTAGAGATTGGGTCTCACTTTTTTTCCTAGGCTGGTCTTGAACTCTTGGCCTCAAGTGATCCTCTTGCCTCGGCCTCCCCAAGTACTGGGATTACAGGCATGTGCCACCACACCTGGCCTGTTTTTTATACTCTGTATTATTTTCAAAATTACTCAGCTTTCAAGAAATAAAAAAGTAAAAAATAACTGAATTCCACACAAACAAATCTGGTTATGCTAAATTATTGCAGGATCCTAGCCTCAGGGCCCAGAATACATCAAACAAAACCCAACATGCTCTGGGAAATAAACCATTAGCAAGAATTGAAATAATGTCATCTAGCTTCTGTGCTGCCTAAGAGCCACTGGTATTGGACATCAATGTGACACCACCGTGCTTAATGTGGGAAATAAATTCGCAACAACTTGACAAGCTGGAAAGATGCTTCACAACTAAATTTCCTTTAGCTTGCATGTCCACACTTACTGTGGTTCTGTTCATACATGTCAGACCTGAGAATGTTAAGATTTCATAACAGAATGCCACAGTTTTAGAGCTGTACGTACACTCAGAAATCAACCAATCCCACGAACCATTGTTAACCCAGCGGCATCAACATGAGCACAGAAATGAAAAGCATGCATTTAGAAACCTCTACTAGCAATTTGACAGTTATTTTACCTTTTGCATCTCATAATCAATTTATAAAAACCTGGGAATTGAATTTGCATGTCCTTTGTTTTTAATTTTATTTTCTGGTAATCTATTTTGATTTTACAAAATTGTCAATCCTTGAGAAATTGGAAAAAAAATTTTAAGTGTTCCTTCCTCACCTAGTTTAAGAAGAACTGCTCTTTTGGTCATACTGAAATACCCATGGGACACCCTGGAACATGAGAAGTTAGACTGAGGAACCAGCGTGTAGGGCTGCAGGGTCTCCATCTCTTGTTTCAGAAGAACAGCACACTGTTAATCTAAGTGTTGGGTGTCAGCAGGATAGATAATACAACAATAAAATGGGCAATGATAATATTTATATTGGGAAGTAGAAGAGAAAGTCATATGCTGGAATAGTTCTCTCGAAGTAGTGAGATGACTTATACTGGTTTTATACCTTTGTACCTTTCCCTCTTCCCTAAATTGTCTACAGAGATGGGAGCTCAGCCTAAAACTGTAATCACATTGAAGGAGAAACTGTAATTTCAAAGCTTCTCCCTGTGTTTTGTGCTGTGGAGGCATGGCGTAGTTGGTTCTCATTTAGCAGATCATCTGAGCTCAATAGAGTAGGCGGTGGAAAATGAAACTCTAATTCATGAGAAATTTGGAAGTTTGACGGCTAAGGTGATAGGGAGAGAGAAAGGTCTAAGGAGACAAACCCAGAGGGGATCAGAACCTGCCTATGAGACATTCTCAATGCTGTGGGTTTAGAGCAGTATTGTTTAATATTCCATCTTAAATTAGTGCCCATGTTGTGCTAGTGTACGTGGATATTTCCCTCCATTAGCCCAAACCTTACATTGAAAACCTCCTTTGTCCAATTGCTTTGTACTAATGGAACTCAAGGGGGGAAAAGGAATGGAGTGTTTATGCACATGTGTGAAGAAAGCATTGGGTGCAGTTTCCATTTCAAGGAAAATTCACAAGTTCACACACAGCAGTGGCTGAGGCAGATACACAGAGCAGAGACTGAGAATCCAATGAGATCAGAACATTTCATGAGAAATGATCAGAGGCAACTTCCTACTTCTGCCTCTCCCCTAGTCAACAATCCACACAGATATTTGTGGAGGGGAAGTAGGTGTGTCACTGACCTTCAGACACGTGCTTAAAACGTTGATTTAGTATGTGAGAGAACACATGGGGTGATAATCCCATGGGCATGAGGGGAGAAGCAAGCACAGCCCAGTGGTCTTACTTCATCAACGAATTCCTATATGCCAAGTGTAAGAACCTTCCCCATGTCATCTCATTTATTCTTTAAAGCGAGCCCAGTGATGGAATTCTACCAGTGTTTGATTTTGTAAGCTTTATTTTAGCAAAGCCAAAAATGCAATAGTCACAAAGGAAAATTACTGATGGAGGCCAACTTTCTCTATCTATCTTTAGAAAACCGAGATCCAAAGAGAAAAAATGAGTAATCCACTTGCACATGATAGTATGTGTCAGAGTCAAGTCAAAAAGGAGTGTGGAAACATTGCTAGGTTTTAATTCTTTCAACAAAAAAGTGGTGGACTCAACAGCACATCTGAAAAGCACTTAAATATACACCTAGGATATTGATCCTAAATGACACCTTTCTTTCATGTCAACCTATTGGAAGTTTCTCTTTTATCTGATTCACTAGGCTGGCGGTGGCAGTGGTGGTGGCACTTTTTCTTCTCCTCCTCTTCCACTTCCTCTCCTTCCTCCTCTTTCTCCTTTTCCTTCTCCTCCTCCCACTTCTTGCTATTGCAACCATAGAAGAAAGATGTGCTCTTCTAGCTGATTATTCCCATAATTCATTCGGTAACAGCAAAAGAAATAACTAAAAGCAGCCCTAAGCACATCAATAAGCCTTACCTGGTGATTGAATATCTCAGAACATCTACTTTCTAGACGCTACAGTTCTGTGGCACATGCTAAGTCTGTATCTTCCTAATTGGGGAGTTTTTGTCTGTAGGTCTTGGAATTAATTGAGCTAAATTTTGTGCTCCCAGTGAAGAGTAGAGATGGCAAATAGGCAATACCACGTGTAAGCCCAGTTGGTTAGGCAATCAGTCACAAGAAGTTCCCTCTCTTTAATAGAAGTTGAGTTTCATGTTTGATAGACCAGGACTCAGTGCCACACCCTGGCTTTCATGAAGGCGTGAAACATTGTCTTGTTATCGGGTAATTCTTCCTCTCAACCAAGGAAACATTCTTTCCTGGTATTTCACAAACCATAGTTTAGTTACACACATCTAGTCAACACATGACTTGAATAGTTTCCTAGACTCAGAAATGGAGAGTTTGAGTCTTTATTTCTTCCAGTTTATATTTGACTGATTTTTTCATAGACTTGTAACAAAATTGAGGTTATAAAGATTATCCTGTAAAACTCCTTTAATTACCTGTTTTACTATCCTTAGTTGGATGAGAAAACTGCAGCTTGGTGCCTACAATGTCATCGGTGCTCAATGAATATTTATTGAACCATTAAATAGACCAAAGCTGATGCTGAGTCACATGGCAGAGCTGTGATGGAAAACCGGTCTTGTAACTTCTTGCTCAAGGCCCTTTCTACAAATCACTATCCATCTCCCTTTGCTGGAATACACACCTATCAGCTATTGCTACAACTACTCACAAAGGGCAATTCCACATAGAAGAGAGTCACAGGAGGCGCTCTGGTTCCTAAACATGTACATAGGCATCTAGCTCAAGGAAATAGTTGAAGGCCACATTTAAAAAGGTGTTGAAGTAAACAGAAGTAGGGCAAATAAGAACACCTCCTCTTCATCACTCTCTCTCTCTCTCTCTCTCTCTGTCTGTCTCTATGTTTTCTTTCCTGAGTAGGAATCTAAGAGCTCTAGGTGGAAGAGGCATGGGCAGAGAACAGCAGATAGCAGGGCAGGTGGAAAACGATGACTGACATTTAGTTTACCCAGCCTTGGCAATGGTTTCGAGAGATATGCGAAGCTCAAAGTAAGCAGGGGCTGCAGGCAAGGTAAGTGCTGTCTAATATAAGAATTGGGAAGCATCACAGAATTATTGCGACTCTCTCAGGAAGAGAGACTATGAGAAGGGATTGTCCACTTTTTTTTTTTTTTATGGAGTCTCACTTTTGCCAGGCTGGAGTGCAATGGCAGGATCTCAGCTCACTGCAACCTCTGCTCTCGGGTTCAAGAGATTCTCCTGCGTCAGCCTCCCAAGTAGCTGGGACTACAGTCACACACCACCACGCCTAGCTAATTTTTTGTATTTTTAGTAGAGACGGGTTTCACCATGTTGCCCAGGTTGGTCTTGATTTCTTGACCTCATGATCCGCCGGCCTTGGAATCCCAAAATGCTGGGATTACAGGCGTGAGCCACTGCGTCTGGCTGGGATTCTCCCCTTTATCCACATCTAGGACGCCATGCCCAGCCCTTCTTGCCTTGCTTACATCTCTGCCCAAAAGACTCCAGTCTACTCCAAAGAGAAATGTCTAACAGAATGAGTTAAGGATCAGCCAACTTTTTAAAAATACCAGCCTGTTCTGCTAGATCCTTTTCTGCTTGGGGACTTCTTCAGATGCAGCTGATTATTTTAACTCTGTTGTCATGTTCACCACTCTGGCCATTTTACCCACTCCCTCTAGACCTCATGGGTTTAAGCTTCTTCCAGAGAGCTTTCTAAAGAGACAAATCACATCAATCATCTGTATATTAAACCAGCAGAGATTTATTGTTGATAACCAAAATATATTAATTAGTAATACTTAACGGTATTAGTTAATTAAGTATATCAGGAACGCTTTACTTGCCAGCAGAGACAGGCTCTCAGTGGCTTCAGGCTGTCAGGATTCTTTTGTGTCACTCCTTTCTTATCTTTACAGAATAACTGTCAGTGGGTACAGTATCCAAACTCAGGAAGACATCCAGGGAAAGTGATTTCAGAGATTGGTAGGAATGGGATATTAGTAACTGTGGGCTCTAACACTGAAAAATCTGGTAGTTTTCTTTCTTTCTTTTCTTTCTTTTTTCCTTTTCTTTCTTTCTTGCTTTCTTCCTTCCTTCCCTCCTTTCTTTCTCGTCTCTCTTAGCTTTCTTTCTGTCTCTCTCTTTCTTCTTTGTTTCTCTGTCTTCCTTTCTTGCTTTCAATGATAACCATTCAGACTGCATCCTTTCCCTTACTGTCCCAGAGGAAGACAAAAACAGTCGTCAGTAGCAAGTGGTAGCTGCAGCAAACCAACACCAAGAGCCAGCTTCACACTCAGGACAGAACACGGCATGTCTTCCTCGTGGTTTCCATTGCTCTACACGTTCAGAGGAACTTCTCTAGTAATGAACTGTAAAAATGATCCCTGAAAGCGTAGTGGTTATTTCTTTTCTTGAATCACCAGCTCTAAAGCAGATGAGAGAAAAAGAAAATGCTGGTGTTGCAAACTTCTTTTTCCTTGGGGTACACCTAGAGGAATGTATTCTACAGACCAGAAATGCTGTCACTCAAATTGACCTGCAAATATGAATATTAGTAAGTCTAAGTGTGCAAAACATGTGTTCCTCTAATTGCTAGCAAGTGGTGAGAAGGCTTCTGATATCTAATTGCCTTTTGCCTTTCCCTACCAATTCTTTCCCTATCCCTTGCTCTGACAGAGCAGCTTCTTTCCTTCCTGTATGACTTGCTCTTTACCATGCTGTTAAGAGATCAGCAGCCCCAGTAAAAGGACAACCTTGATGGTCAGAAGGCATCAATATATTTTGAATCACTCCACTAAAAGATTTCTCTGTAAGGTTTCCACATCAGATCCTAAGAGAACTGGTAACTAGTAACATCTGCCCTTCCTCTCTCTCTCTAGTTTATCATTAGACATTCACAAATATTTCCACTCTTGAGCGCTGAGCCACCTTAGACCACTTGGCCTCACTACCACATGCTCCAGTAGCTTTCTTTCATTATCTTAGCAACCAAGATGGTCCTTACTTTTTTGTAGGGCCTTCGTTTTCATTTAGGCCAGTCTATTGCTTTATGGAAGATGGACGTCTACCTTCTCTTTCTTTAATGAAAGTCAATCAATAATTAAAGTGCTGGGGCCTCAGTAGCTAAAGTTCTCACCACAGCTTCTAATATATTTTCATATTTAAATGAACTGGGAGGAATCTAGAATTCCCTTTAATAGTGAGTGGCACATTTATTTACATAAACTTTTCGCGATCCCTAGTCTGCCACAGACTCCAAGAAGAGGAAGAGTTTATCATTTCTTATGTCACCAATTCTAACCATTAAAAATTAGCTCAAAGTTCACCATAAGGAGTGTAGAGGACAAACATCAAACTGACAGATATATTCACCCCCATCTCTTGAGGATCTCAAGGCGACCTTTCTAAATGGCTTGTGTTATTTGTAGCTTGTTTTTTTTTTTTCTTCACAAAGATTGTATGTTAGAGGACAAAGTATAATTTTTTGGTTTTCTGTTGAACACATTACAAGTCAGACTAGTGTTATACAACGCACTACTGCGCTAAAAACAGTAACCTTGGCATGACTTAACAAAGTAGGTCTCATTTCTACGTCCATCCCAACATACCTAAAAGATACAGTATACTCCCGTAGTTAGTGGTGACCCATTGTGACAGTGCTTCCTGTGTAAGGAACAGCTTGAAGAATTCCTTCAGTTAATTCTTATTCTCTGCCCCCTCCCCAAAAACACGCATCTCATATGGAACTAAAATATAGAATGAATCTTTATTTCTCTACTGTTATTCAGTATAGTTGTTATTTGGTATTCTTTGATTCCTAGCATGTATAAAATAAATACTCAAGTACAATTCCTTGAATAATTCTGTGAGCAGAAGCCGCATGCCACACAGTATCTGTGAGACTTTTAACAGAATGACACTTTAACACTTTAGTTCATGATTTGAACAAGCTGCTTTTATGGGACAAAAAATGGTCAATGCTTTTATAAGATCAAAAGCTTAAATGCTGCAAAAAAGAATTTTAAACTGGAAAGGTGATGGCAAGTGCTTCTGCCCAGAAGAGGTCATTATTTGAAAAATAAAATAAAAGCAATAGTTACTTGAAATGAATAATGAAATTGTGAGAATGATTTGGCTTGTTTCATGTCATTGTCATAAGGAGAAGGCACATGTCAAAATCACTCAGGGAATTTTTCCATTGAACATATACCTCTTCCCTCCAGCTTAGTGTATTCCCCTTTTCCAACCTCTGTGTATACTGAAAGATTTTCCAAGTGATCATAAAGGCTCCTTCATTTCCACTCCTTCTCTTGGATTGAATATTAAAAATTCAGTTGGCATCAATGCATTGTGATTAAATAGTCTCAGTGACTATATTGAGGCTACATAGCATATATAGAAGAAAAAGATGACCTCAGAATTAACAAATTTGCAAATATAGCAAAGCAGCATAAATTTATTAAAGTTCATGTTCTAGATAGCACATAGTGAGCACTATTCATGTGCTAGCTGGTTTATTAATTTATTCTCTATTTATTCATGCAACAAATCTCTATTAAGTGCCTAAAATAGGTGCTGTGTATACAGTGATATTCCAAATAGAGCTGGTCTATGCTGTCTTACAGAGTTCCCCAGCCAAAGTAAACTCCAGCTATCCATAGCGGTGACCACCTCATTAGTGTTTCCTTATTGGCTATTTGTTTTCCCTTGACCCAGTCTCCTATTCCCCTTCCTGTGTTTCCGAGACAACCTTCCAAATGAATAACTTATACTCAGATACTTAGATCAAGGTTTACTTCTGGGAGAACATGAAGAAGGACACCAGGTGAAGTGTACTTCAAGCAGAGGGAAAGGGAGATAAGAAGGCTCTAATCCTGGCCAAGAGCTCAGCATAGAGGGCAGAAGAAGGGCAGGGTGGCCAGAGCACAGTGAGCAGGGGGAGTGCCCCAGGGGGACTGAAGAGGGGAACAATGGCCAAATGCTGCAGACTGCTGGAAGCTGTGGTATCAATTTCTATTGTTGTAACAAATTACCAGAAACTTTGTGGCTTAAAACAACATAAAGTTGGCTGGGTGCGGTGGCTTGCTTGTAATCCTAGCACTTTGGGAGGCCGAGGCGGGCGGATCTCGAGGTCAAGAGATCGAGACCATCCTGGCCAACATGGTGAAACCCCATCTCTACTAAAAACATACAAAAATTAGCTGGGCATGGTGGCATGTGCCTGTAGTCCCAGCTACTCGGGAGGCTGAGGCAGGAGAATTGCTTGAACCTGGGAGGCGGAGGTTGCAGTGAGCCGAGATTGCGCCACTGCACTCCAGACTGGCGCCTGGTGACAAAGCAAGACTCTGTCTCAAAAAAACAAACAAACAAAAAAACCATAACGTTATGATCCTACAGTTTTGGCAGTCAGAAGTACGAACAGGTCTCTCTGGGCTGAATCAGAACATTGGCAGGACTGTGTTCCTTTCTAAAAGCCTGGAGGTAAATGCCTTTTCTGCGTGCCATTTTTTTGCCCATAACCCCCTTCCATCCTTGCAGCCAGCAATGGTAAGTCAGTTTAGTCTTTCTTACAATCCCTCACTGTCTCTGCTGTTCACCTCTTATACTTCTGAGGATCCTTGTGATTACATTAGGCCTACCTGGATAATCCAGGATTCTCTCCTCAAATTTAACAACATAATTTCATCTGGAACCTTTATTCACTTTGCCATGTGACCTAACATATTCACAGGTTCTAAATCTTTGGATGGGAGACATTGTTGTGTCTACCTTAACTATGCAAAGGAACTTGAATTTTTCAAAGAAAGAGAGAAACCAATGGAGAATTATAAGCTGGAGAGTGGCATCAGCTACTTTTGTATTTTTAAAACATCCGTTTTGACTCCTAAGTGGTGAATCAATTGGAGGATAACAAAGAGTGAAAATGGGAGGATTAATTAAGAAACTATTGTAAAATTTAGGGGACAAGCAGTAGTAGAGGACTAAGGTGATGGTGTCAGAGCTTTTTGGAGGTTCAGTCAACAGAATTTGGTGAAAGATTGGATTAGGGCCAAAGAGAGAGGAAGGTTTCAAAAATGATTCCTAGATATCTCTCTTTAGCATTTGAGTGAATAGAGATGATGGTTTACTGACATGGAAACATTGATTTAGAAACATAAAACATTCAGGTTTCAACAAGCTCATTTTTAGATGCCTGTGAAATATACAAATGAATATAAGCAAGTGCATATATATAAATCTGGAATTCAAAACAGAAGTCTGGATCAAAGATATACATTTTTGAGTCACCATCATAAAGATAGTATTTATCACCATGGGAATGAGTGCAGTCACCATAGAATAGAGAAAGGTGATAAATGAAGAAGACAGGACCAGTCTTTCAGGCATTATAACATGTACCCCTGGAAATTCTCTGTTCCTTCTGCTCTTCATTGTCCGTCTGCTCTTCTCTCTATTTTTGCTCTCTAGAACTTCTATGTGCGGTTTGCATCTTCTCATTCTGTGCTACGTGTCTCTGGACCCTTCATATTTTCCATTTATTTCTTTTTAGACTGCCTTCTGGATAATTTTCTCAAATCTATCTTCTAATTACATAGTTATCTATGTCTAATCTACTATTTAACACACTCATTGAGGTTTTTTTAATTCAGTGACCATTTTTATTACAGAAGTTCCATTTGGTTCTTCACAAAATCCAACTTTTCTGTTCTCATGTTTTTCTTTTCTTGTTTGTTCTATACCTTCCTTTGTCTTATCAAACATTTAAATTTTTCTTAAAGTTTCTTTTATAACGTTTAATTTTTTTCAGTTCTTGGGGGTGCAATTGCTCCCATTTGTCATCTGCTATTTATTCCTCAGAGTGATTCATTTCCTTGAGTGTTTTGAGATGTCTGTAAGATCTATCCTGAGAGGGCTTATATTTGGTGGAAAGTTTGTATGCCCTGAACTGTGCACATTTTTCTCCACAGTTGTTTTTTCTCTGCATCACTTAGTCCCTGGGAGAGCACCAGCTATGTATTAGTTTTAATGTGAAGAGTCTAAGCTTAGACATTATTTTTCATTGCTTGGTTTTTTTTCTTCCAAAGATTTCAAGCTGACAGCATATTTCTTTACCTCCTTTCCAGGCTGGGAGGAGGGGGGGTTTCTATTGCCCTTTTCATAGAGTTATGAATGGCTGGTTTTAGACTTGATAATCCCCACATGCAAAGAGTTTGTGTCTGGACCCCTGAACCAATATTACCTATGAGAAGTAGAACCCCAGCCACAGCCATTAAGAATATATTCCAACCATTAGTCAATTTGTTAAGAAAGCTTTATTGGACATTAGCTCTTTATCAGAAATATGGTTTGCAAGTACTTTCTCCTACTCTGTAGATGTCTCTTTACTTTGCATATTGTTTCATTTGCTATGGAGAAGCTTTTTAATTTAATTCAATCCTATTTGTCGATTTTTGCCTTGTTACTTGTGCTTTTGGGTCATATCCAAAAAAGTATTGCCTAGACCAATGTCAGGAAGCTTTTTCTCTGTTTTCTTCTAGTAGTTTTTTAGTTTCAGATCTAATGTTTAAGTCTTTAATCCACTTTGAGTTGATTTTTGTATATGGTGTGAATTAAGGGTCCAATTACATTCTTCCGCATGTGGATATTCAGTTTTCTCAGCATTTATTGAAGAGACGATCCTTTCCCTGTTGCATCTTCTGGTATCTTTGTCAGTGATGAACTGACTATGAATAGATTAATTTATTTCTGGGTTCTTTCTTCAGTGTTATTGGTCCTTCTTAACAAATTTTTAAATTCATATTATAATATTGTTAACTGTAGGCACTATGTTGTGTGCTGTATCTCTAGAACTTATTCATCTAAAACTTTATCCCATTAAACAGCTCTCTCTTCTTCCTCCCCCAGTCCCTGACAACTACCCAAGAAGGAAGAAGTAAAATGAGCTCTGTTTGTAGGTGACATAATCTTACATGTAGAGAATCCTAAAGACTTTATACAAACAAAAAAAAAAACCCAACTATTAGAATGAATAAGTGAATTCGGTAACGTTAGAGGATACAAAATCTGCACACAAAAATCAGTCATATTTCTGTATACTAACAATGAACACCTAAAAAGGAAATTAAGAAAACAATTTCATATAAAAGTATGCTTAGGTATAAACTAAACCAAGGAGGTTAAAGACTTACATACTGAAGCTTTAACTCTTTTACCTCTAGCTCCCACTATGTTACCTTTGAGCTGCCTCTTTGGCAAATTTCCTCTCTTAGTTTACTGCTTGGCTGTGTATACAAGAACTCTATGACTGGGTTGATTAAAAATCCCCACCTGTTAAGTCAGAAACATCAAACAACTTTTATTTTTTCGATAACTGCTACCAATTGTGTTGTATCTAATCCTCTTTCCCGCTGGACATCTATCAGAAACTTTGAAAACTCCTCAATCTGATGCTATCACTTTTCAATTAATAAAATGATCTCATATTTACTAAATCTTAAAATTTGCATTACATAATCATCTCATATTATGCCCACAGCTCTCACATGTCCTGATAATGTGATGAAGCCAGCTTGAGACAGCTCACAAGAGCCTAGTGTGTACCTCTCTTTCCGACTTAAAGTTCAGTGATGTGCTGTTGGAGCTTGACATTGGCCTTAATAGAAGTATTTACACTATGGCAATCATCAAACATTACAAGTCACATTTTCCCCCTAGAGAACCAGCTGGTAAATGTTAAACATTTACCAGCACACCATTGCCCCTTCCCCTCAAGACTAAAGATGTGGTTCCGTTGCCGGTTTCTGTGTGTGAAGGATGTTGAGGGGTAGGAAAAACATCATGAACTTGGTCTCCTATTGCTCACTCCACCCCTCCTCTGTGGCTGATAGTCTCATTTTGGTGCTGGAAGAGGGCCTTCCATTTAAAGTTAAATGTTTGCTTCTGCATTTCAATTTATGTCTTTTATGTGAACTTCTATATTGGTGGTCATGAATTTGCCATCCTATTTCTGTTGATCATCACAGCTGACCTAGGTCTTTGTCTAGATCTCAGGTAAGTGAGGCCTAACAGGCCCTAGTGACATAATACAATCTCAAAGAGATTTCAAGGCACCACCCAACTCTTTGAGACTGGGTTACATGTTCAAACTGATCCAAGCTGAGTGCATGGCATCTGCACTCTTCTGATACACACATCCCTTTGCCCCATGTTGGAGAGAATCATTATATGATGCAGTCATCAAATTTTTGTACTTTCTCTTCCCAACACTGGGCCTGCAAACACAAATGGGATCTATCTTCCTTTCCTTTCAGGAGGTAGTCCAGTCCTTTTAGCTTTCCTTCCCAAACATGCAACCATCCTCTTTTAGCAATCTCCAACCTTGGAACAAGGTTTGAGGTCCCCTTCTTGCACATAGCATAGGCATCACAGCAATTCTTATGTCTGTTTGCAAATGCTTCTAACCCTAAACAAAGACCCCATTGCCTTCCCTAGTTCTCCTCTTATTTCTCTCTTGGGCAATAGCATTCTAATCTAGTTGGTCTCTCTCGATGTGAGGACAAATATCCAGTCTCATGTTAAGAATCAGATTTTCTTTGACATGGTCCTTGAAGAATGTGGACACTTTATTTTCAACAGGGCACTGTCTTTGTTTGCCACACCTTATTTCAATATCTGTTACATGTAATCCAGTAGCTCATGTTTTTTTGAGCAGTTGGCATTAGACTTTACATAAACTCAGTCTCAGGAAAGAAAGTCAAATTTTACTTCTATTTTATTGAATTGTGTATTGTTTGACTCCTTATATCTGATATGGTTTGGATAGTTATCTCCCAAAATCTCATACTGAAATGTTGTCCCCCAATGGTGGAGGTGGCCACTTGTGGGAGGTGGTGGGTCATGTGGGTGGATCCCTCGTGGTTTGGTGCTATCCTCGCAGTAGTGAATGAGTTATTGCAAGACCTGGTTGTTTAAGTGTGTGTGGCACCTGCCCCCCCAACTCTTGCTCCTACTTTTGCCGTGTGATGTGCAAGCTCTCACTTGGCCTTCTGCATGGGTAAAGGCTCCCTAAAGCTTCCTTAGCAGATGCCAGTGCCACGCTTTCTATACAGGCTGTACAATCATGAATCAATTAAATCACTTTTCTTTCTAAGTTACCCAGTCTCAGATATTTCTTTATAGCGATGGAAGAATGATCTAATAAAATGTCAAACATATTTTACTTTTATGAGAAAAAACTAAAGTAATAACATGTTCTTGATGCACCTGTCACCAAAGAGTAAAAGAAAGCAGCCTAGAGATATTTTGTGTTTGGAAAAGAAGACCTAATATTGTAATTCTAAAAACAAGATATTGTGTAAAGTGAAATGCTAGTTGTGTTTTTGCCAAGTCAAAAAGTGGGCTAATTTTTCAATATTAAGTCATGTAGTATATACATTTCAGATTCCACATTTTAAAAAAATTGCCATTCATACTTGTTCTCAGCCAATTCTTACATATGAAAGAGGAAACAGACATTTTAATTGTGTATGAAAATTTTAAATTTTGGTTGAAAAAGTCTAGAAAGAAAATAATAGTGATAGTGGTAGTAGTGAAATGCAAAATGAGTGGAGAATTTGATAAGAAAATCATGAATTCTGTACAGACCTTAATTCCTATATGTAAAGTAAAAGTGAATTTAAGATAACAAGAAATTAAAGAGTCAAAAAGCCTTTTATACTATTACCAAAGATTTCCAAGACATGTCAAAGAGAGAGTGTTGGTTTCGTAAGCTTGGATCAGTGGAATGAAATGCTACACATGCCTCACAGAATGACAGTTTTAATGTTAAGCTGCTGTTGTATTAGTTAGAATAATGTTAGTTTTTATTACAAATATGGCAGAAACGTATTCTGGCCTGAAAGCAATATAGACATATTTGTTACTCATGCTTACTAGATGGTGAAGAAAGGTTGATTGACACTTTTCCACACAATCATTCAGAAGTACAGAATGATAGAAGCTTTGTTGTCTTCAACAGATGTTTTCCATGGTCATTCTGGGACACTTCTCTATCCCAGTCAGAGTGAAGAGGAGGAGTATAGAGGTCTATTTATGAAAAATGTGTATGGCCCAGCTCTGTGAGTGGAACCTTTTCTATTCATGTCCCTGTCTAAAGCTCAGTCACAAGGACACTTTAACTACAAAGGAAATTAGGAAATACACCCATTTCCAAGGATGAGAGCATGGATTTGATAAGCAGTGAGCATCAATAAGAATAAACTAGAATTGCCTCCTCTGTAGATTGTTTAAAACAGAATAGCTCTTAATCTAATTGCAATAATATGTGTGTAGTCCTACTTAAAACAAAAGCATGGACATCACCAAATGGTTTCTAAAAAACCCTTAAAGTCCTCTAAGTTTTGGAAAGATGCTTGTATTTTGGGTTTTTTAAAGAACACATAGAGGAGGTATATGAATGGAGCAATGGGAGTTAGAATTTCATGTTGACAGAGATGTGGAAAGAGAAAAGTTGTGGGGGAACTTACATCAAAAAAGAGGGAAGGTATAGAGGAAGGGAAGGACATGAAAAGTAAGGGAGAATTCTCTTATTATTCTGTGATATGCTGAGAAAATATGAAAGCAAGAATGAACAGAGTTCCAAGAACTTACAAGAAAAAAAATCACAACCCACTCAGTACGACTTATTCCTAACTTTATAGAGTTAAAGCAAAAAGATTTGCGGCTACAAATACACACAGGCTCACAATGAAGAAGCCTCTACCACAGTGGCCTCAGAGCTGCCTTGGGAAGTCAGCAAGTCAGAGCTGATGTTATTGAGATCCAATAATTGCTTGATTAATATGTACTGAAGTCACCTGCTTATTGCAACAATTTGTGAGTCCTTACTTGATACTTTTATTTGATTTTAATTGTTTCTCTCTCTGTTTCTGGAGTCCAAAATAAATAAGGCATTTGATAATTGCTTTAAAAAGGTTAGCTCCCTCAAATAATATGAGCTTCTAGCTTTAAAACAAATCATTAATCTTGTGGGTAGTTGCACAAGGAGTCTGCGTTTTGCATGAGACGTCTGGACTTGCCCATATCACTGTTTGTTTAGAACATTGACGGGATCATGCAAAGCCACATATATCCTTGATAACAAAGGCCAGCAAAGCTGCTAATACGAGCTTTTTATTAACTTCTGAAGCCAGGCGTTTATCATGTCTCCAGTTGCTCAGCTGAAGGCTTATTGCAGGGCATTATCTGCTACTTTGGTTTGGTTAGTCTGGCATCAAAATGATTACATTCCAATGGGATCAGGAAGGACCTTTAAAATGGATCTTCAAGTGAGAACATTGTTCACTATCATTTTGCAACCCTCTTTTGATTGTGAAAGCCAATGTAAGCTAACAGACTACAGTCTTTTGGCCTGGACATCAACTGAATGTTTGCAGGACCCATACAACGCATTTTGATTCCTTCTACAAGAAGAAAGCAGAACGTAGATCAAAGAGACTTCAGTTTGACACTCCTTTGCATCTCCATTAGTTCAAAGATAGCTGACCCAAACTTTACCTTTAATGTGTGGTCAACAGCAGTCACTGGAGTCAAAGTTAATGTTTTAGTATTATGACTTGGTTGGACTGCATATGACTTTTACCCCAATATTTTTATAGTAATGATTCAATTACCCTGTTCACTGAAGACTTGATACAAAGAAAAAACATATATATTATTGGCTACTGATGATTGAAAGATAGTTGTCTGAGGACCCACAGAAGTTGGAA
This sequence comes from Ateles fusciceps, assembly GCA_036589455.1. Classification (NCBI taxonomy): domain Eukaryota; kingdom Metazoa; phylum Chordata; class Mammalia; order Primates; family Atelidae; genus Ateles; species Ateles fusciceps. Next base: position 7,839,943 of record JAZHEH010000572.1, read on the forward strand.
AAGGATAAAGCAACTCCACTCAGACAGAAAATTTATTATTTTAATCATCATCAATTTAGACATCAGGTGGATATATACATGAGCTCTGTACATTTGTCCATGATGTATAAATTGCTATGTGTGGTTCATAAATAATTCTTGAAGTAGCCATCTTCAAAGATGGCTCCCAATGATCCCCACTTCCTAATATTCATTATCTCTTACAGATTTCTCCTTTTTAAAATCATATTAGGCCTGTGTGAGCACTAAAATATAGCAGAAGGTATAGTGTGATGATTTTGAGACTAGGTTATAAAAGACATGATGACTTCTGGTAAAGAACAGGGTCAGACTACACAATCTTTTGATGTGAATTCAGCAAGATCAAAGCTGGTGTCTTGGAGTAATTGTTTAATGCTTATAAAGCCTTAGGAAAGGCTTTATAAGCATTTTTAGAGTGTGTCTCACAGATCCTCACAAACAATAAATCTAAAATACTTAAGAGTTTTGTCCTATAGTTGTCTCAGCAGAAGACAAAGGTAGAGAAGGACTTTTGTGAAAGATGTTTGTGGGTGTGGCTTTTATTTAATGGAGTGAATCCCAGTGAGTTTCACAGAAAACTCACAAAGTATTTAAGATTATCATATTCACAGAAACACCACAAGCTTAGACTATAAGGTATAGAGACACTACAAACTAAAAAATAGGCTTTGAATTTCCACATTTGTACAAATAATGAGAGTGAAAAAACTATTCACATGTGAACACATGCTACTTTTTATGAGGAAATGAAGAATGACTCAGAGGGTGAAATCAAGAGATTCATAGCATGGAGCTAAAAGCCATGGAGGATTATTCCCAGGTACAATCAAGTGATCTGCCATCCTAATCAAGAATCTGCCAACTTGTGCCCAGCTGATTTCATAATTGCTATAATCTGGAGACTTCTGTGCCTCCTATTTTCTTCTTTAATATTGTGAGTATCAGTGGTCCTATGCCTGCCCCTATTGTGTATTCCATGTTTGGGGGAAAATAACTTGCTTCTTTTGTTTGTAAATCTTTGTATTAAAATCAACAATAATCAAGAAGCTACAGTCAAAGAATTATACACAATAATCCTCTTTCACAACTAAACCACATTTAAATGGTGATATTCTGGACTCTGAAATCATACTGTTATGGGATGAGATTGGTGGGCTTTTGGAGGGAGGGAGTGTATTTTGTACATGGGAGAAACTTGATTCGTTGGGGGTTATAGAATAGACTGTGGTAACCAGCCTTGAAGATGACCCCAACAAGCCATTCCTCCTAGTATTTGTGCCCTTGTGTATTCTCCTTGACGTTTTACCAGGGTTGGTGTGTGTGACCAATAGAACATGGCAGAACTGATGATGTGTTACTTCCAATGCTAGGTTTTTAGAAGTACTGTAGATTTTTCCTCTCTCTTAACCATTTGCTCTGGGGGAAGCCAGGTGCCATGTCATGAACAGTCCTATGAAGAGGCTTGTGTAGATAGGAACTGAGACCTTCTTCTGGTAATTGTATGGGTGAGCTTAGAAGTGGGTATTTCAGCTCCAGTCAGGTCTTCAGATGACTGCAGCCATGGATGACATTTTCATTATAACCTCATGAGATACTCTGCGTTAGAACAACCCGGTTAAACCATCAGCGCATTTCTGACCCACATTCTGTGAAATGCTAAATATTTGTTGTTTCAATACAGTAAGTTTGGAATATTTTTATGTAAAAATAGATAATCTACTATTAGGTTGGTGCAAAATGATTGTGGTCTTTGCCATTGACAGTCATACAATTTAAAAACACTATTTAATTCACATTGTATCCTGAGTAGCAGTTAACCAATTGTCCCATGATTCATCAATTGTCCCTAATATTACTTGTTCTAAAATAGTAAGTATTTTATCTAAAAGTAGAGTGTTATGACTATGGAAGCAGTCAGTCTAAGAATGAAATTATATTCATTACCACCATGAGAAACTTGAAAAAGAAAAGTGGTAGCCATTCTCAAATCATAGCTTTCTTTCCAAGCAGTATTTCAAGTTATTTTATTTGTTTTTGTCCTCTCAAATGATAATAGATGTAGTAATAACTTGTACCTCTTATGTACTGTTGAGTTTCTGAATATGCAGATAGTTCTGATTTAAAGCTCAACCTGAAATAGTCTGCTGTTGGAGAGAACTCTGATTAGATTACGTGGTACCAAGCAAAAAAAAAGAGAGAAAGAGAAGCAGAAATTAGTTTGAGTTATTATAACATAGATATATTCTATCCTGGAGACATTGGCAAAGGATATTATTGACGTATGGATACACAATGTGAAAAATCTAATCATCACTAAGGATAGCGATATTTTCTTAAAACATAACAGAATAGATTATATATTATATTTCATTTGTAGGTTAATACTAAAAGCAGTTATTCAATTAAAAATGTTTGTGTTTTGACTGATTTTTTACATTTGTCGGCTCACAGAATAAACTTATTTGGTCACTCTTAAAACAGTGAAATGGATAAAGTTTTTTTCAATTGGATATATTTATATCCATTGTTCTTTTGAGGCAAGAGGTATTTGGTTGCATAGATACATGTGTAGCCTATGTTCTCTATACAATCTAATTTGTAAGGCCCAAAAAACGTCAATTAAAAAAGCAAGCCATTATTTTTTACCTTATGGATTTGGGTTTATAAAGATTGGATGCTGAGAGCTTCCTCCTTTTTCTCCTCCTCCTTGTCTTCTTCATATACTTTCCTTAATGGCAGAGTAAACAACTAACAGATGGATGAGGTGATAGGCAGAATAATGGCCTCTCAAAGATATCCTTGGCCAAATCCTCAGAATCTATGAACATGTTAGATTTCATGGAAGTGAGGTACTAAGGCTGCAGATGGAATTAAGTTTGCTAATCCATTGACCTTAAAATATAGAAATTTTGGCCAGGCATAGTGTCTCAAGCCTGTAATCCCAACACATTGGGAAGCTGAGGTAGGAGGATTACTTGAGCCCAGGAGTTCAAGACCAGCCTGGGTAAGTAACATAGACCTCATCGCTACTAAAAATTAAAAAAAAAAAAAATTAGTTTGGTGTGGTGGCAAGTGCCTGTAATCCTAGCTACTCAGGAGGCTGAAATGGGAGGACTGCTTGAACCTTGGAGGTCAAGGCTGCAGTGAATCAAGCTTGTGACACTGTATTCTAGCCTGGATGACAAAGTAAGACCCTGGAAGAGGGAGGTATAAAAATCAAGTCACACTTTCACAATATGACAGAGACTCAATTTGCCATTGCTGGCTTTGAAGACCAAGGAAGGTGTTATGGTTTAGCTGTGTCCCCACCAGAATCTCACCTTGAACTATAATAACCCCCACATGTCAAGGGTGCGGCCAGGTGGAGATAATTGAACCATGAAGGTGGTTTCCCCCTCATATTGTTCTCATGGTAGTGAATAAGTCTCATGAGATCTGATGGTTTTGTAAATGGCAGTTCCCCTGCACACGCTTTCTTGCCTGCCACCATGTAAGATGTGCCTTTGCTTCTTCTTTGCCTTCTGCCATGATTGTGAGGCTCCCCCCAGCCATGTGAAACTGAGTCCATTAAACCTGTTTCCTTTATAAATTACCCAGTCTTGGGAATGTCTTTATTAGCAGCATAGGAAGAGACTAATACAGAAGGGGACCATGTAGGCAGCCTCTAGAAACTGGAATAGGCTCTACTGGTGCCTCCAGAAAAAAATTCAGCCCTGTTGACACCTTTACCTTAGTGCATTGAGATGAATGTGAAACTTCTTACCTGAAAAATAATAAATTTGTGTTGTTTTAAGCTACTAAGTTTGAGATAATTTGTGACAGTACCAATAGAAAATGAATACAGATGCTATCAGGATATTGTAGAATACCAATACTTGGAAAAAATATAGGTTCTAGCCACATAGAAGACAGAGAGTAATACAGCCCAACTTCATGCCGATCACTTTGGATTCTGGATAAAATGGTACAGGCCTTTACAGTTTATATAACTAAGTTTAATGAAAGAAAACAAAAATCTGTTGGGTTGAAATTAAAAAAAAAAAAATTTAAAACCATGGAAAAATAAGCCCATAACTGGTGGGAATTTGAACCAGGTACAAGTTCTCTACAAGTAGTGGCAACAAAATGTTCCAGGAGAAAAAGAAGAGAGAAGTTAGCTTTATTGTGAGCATACAAGGGAAATTTTTAAATAGTGGTTGACATGAACCTGGGGACTGAAAGAGAAATGAAATTTCACCAAGTTGATGAGGGAAAGAAGAGCATTGCAGACAGAAAGTGAAGACATTTGGCTAAAACCCAGAGTGTTTGGTGTGGGATGACCTAGAAGTTTATTATTTACTTGTTTTTGTTTTGACAGGGTCTCACTCTGTCACCAGGCTGGAGTGCAGTGGTGCAATCACGTCACACTGCAACCTCTACCTCCTAGGCTCAAGTGATCCTGCCACCTCAGCTTCCTGAGTAGTTGGGATTACAGGAACACACCATCACGCTGGACTAATTTTTGTTTTTTGTAGAGAAGGGGTTTCACCATGTCACCCAGACTGGTCTTGAACTTCTGGTTGCAAGCAATTCTCCTTCCTTAGCCTTCCCAAAGTACTGGGATTACAGCCATGAGTCACCATGCCCAGAAACTTAGAAGTTTAAAATAAAAAGTATTATGCAAAGTCTTGGATGTCTTGACAAATAGTTTTGACTATTTTTACAGGCCAAAGGTAACAAACCAGAAGCCATCAGATGTGTTTTAGTTGGCTTCATAATGCTTTTTTTTTTGTATGTGTTTAGGTTATTACCATTAATTGTAATTTGAATTACAAAAATCAAAACATTCGAAAGATTGGGGGACAGGCTTGACATAAAATTCTAGACATCTAACTTCTCTGTGGAAAAAAAAAAAGCCTAAAACTTAAACAAATTATTTGGTCATCTTGCCATACTGGGTCTCACTGCAACTGGTTAGAACTGAGTAATGGCTGACCCTTTAGTCAGGGCATGTATTCTTCAGTCCACCACAGTTTACAAACTCTCCCCCTTTCCCTAATGTATTATATCTGTCCATTTCACCACATATTTGTACCTGCTGGACACCCCTAGACATTTGTGTTTGTAACCCCTGTTGTAGGCAGGTGATTACCATTGAAGGATTTTAAAGATCAAATCTGTTTTGGAGGCCAAGGTGGGTGAATCACCTGAGGTCAGGAGTTCAAGACCAGCTTGACAAACATGGTGAAACCCTGTCTCTACTAAAAAAGCAAAAAAATTATCTGGGCCTGGTGGTGCACACCTGTAATCTCTGCTATTTGGGAGGCTGAAGCAGAATAATCACTTGAAACCAGGAGTTGGAGGTTGCAGTGAGCCGAGATTATGCCACCATACTTCAGACTGGGTGACAGAGTGAGATGCCATTTCAAAAAAAAAAAAAAAGCAACTTTTTTTGGGAAGAAAACCTTGGTAGCAATGTTAAGATACTCTCTGCATTCCTGTGGCACATTATATGTATTTCTGTATTTTTTTTCAATGCTTAAATACCTTTAAAAATTATTTGGACATGGATAGCTCTGCAAAATACTTCTTCCATCCCAAACCCTCAAATCCTTTCCACATGTTCTCCATAAAGAAACAAAATATTTATACTTTGTGCCCATTCAAGTCTAATTTTTAAAAACATTTAAGATTCAAAATCAAATATTATTTTTCTTTCTGAGAACTTTTTAGTAATTTTAAACCACAATGCAATATACTTAATGGCATTTCTTTTTTAAAATTATTAGCTTATCAGACTATTTTATGATTAAAAAAATCAATTCAAGGCCTTAGTGAGACTACTATATTCACTGTTTGTGAAAGCAAAAGACATTGAAAAACACTTTTGCTCCTCTGGAGTTTGTGATTTCAACATAACCAACAAAACCAGCACACAGACTGACTTTACTTAATGTTAGGCATTGTTTTGTTACTTCTGGACTGCAGCTGAAATGTTATCTAAACTTGAAAAGGGTGGGTGAGTGGAAGTCCAGCACAAAAGAGGGTAGAGGCTGGGGATAGGAAAATGGAAGCTTTCTGAGCAGTGGAGTGAGAACAACCAAACCCCTAGGATCCCACCTCATGGCAGGCTTGTTTGTGGTGGAAGATGGTTCATTGCACTTATAACACTGAGTTACAATTATCTGTTTATTTTGTTTGTATCCTTTGCTAGGCAGTGAAATTCTTATAAAGGATTAGAGGTGTTTTTCTCATCTACCTGTGATTCCCTGTTACTTGGTGTTGTGTTTGGCAAATAGTAGATACTTAATATTTATCAAAATGCACTGAATGAAGGATAAGAATGGGTAAGACACTAAAGGCAGAACGGTCAGTAGGTGGACCATGATGTCATCCTAGTGAAACAGGAAGAGGGCCTGAATTAGGATGGGCCTGTGATCAGGATAAGAAGAATATCACTGTGAAAGATATTCAGAAATTATAATTAATTTGTGTTGGAGGGTTCTATGGTTTAAATATGTCCCCCAAAGTTTATGTGTTTTGTAAATTTGATCCCCCATGCAACAGCAGTGTTGGGAGGTGGGGCACAGTGGGAAGTGTTTTGGTCATCAGGGGAACCACCCTCATGAGTGGATTTATGCCATTATGGTAGTAGTGGGTTTGTTATTACAAGACTGGGTTGCCTAGAATGAGCTTGGTCCCCTCTTGCTCTCTCTTCCTCATTCCTCTACCTTTCCCTCTCTGCTTGTCCATGGGATTATGTAGCAAGACAGTCCTTACCAGATGTTAGTTCCTTGATATTGGACTTCCCAGCCTGCAAAACTATGAGATATAAATGTTTGTTCATTATAAATTACCCAGTCTATGCTATTCTGTTATAAAAGCACACAATGGACTAAGACAGAGGGTAAAGGAAAAAAAAATTAAAAATGGCTCTTAAATCAGCATCATACCATATGAGATGACTTCTCATGATCTGTTATTAACCAGTTTAAAGAGAGTAATTATCCCATCCAAGGACTTGAGCCTCCCCTATTCCATGGAGCATATAGTCACAAATTTTTTCTACTGGGAGGCAGTTGAAAAGCTCCAGGCTACAGATTGGAAGCTCTCAATTGATCAAGCCTCAGTTCTCCCTTTTACTTATCTATGGGCCTTGTACAAATAAACTTCACCTCTTTGATGTTCAGTTTCCTAATCTGTGAAATAGTGTAGCCTAACATTGTTCTAATTTATTGATATGGCTATGAGAGGCAAACTCAGCTTATCTGAGAGTACTTTGTAAACCATGTTATGTTATACAAACATGTTATATGCCAAGCTCTGCTAGTCACTAGGGATACAAGAATAAATAAGGCATACACCTCTAACTACCCAGTTTAAAAGAGACATTGAAAACAGTGACTTTTTAAAAGTGACTTTTAAAACAGTGGAACAAAAGATAAGAATTGCTGATGATATTACTGGATGGTTGGTTTTTAAATAGGTTCTAGCCACACAATCTTTTTAAAGATTTTGAAACACTAAAGGAATGCTTAATAAACCTAAGTGCATTTTAAGTCACCTACCACGATTCTTCTAACTACAAACAGATCTTCTCCTGCAATAGTCATTATGCTACATACCTTGCCGTTCTATGGCACTGGAAAATTCCCATGGAAAAAAATGGAAATAAGAAAGAGTAATCCTATAAAATTCAATTAGGATAAATGTAGGTACTCAGATCACTTCCCTGGTCATCTCTGTTCTCTTCCACAGACAAAATACAAATGCATTAAAATTCACTTAGTATGAGAGCATCTGTGATAATAACCTGTTATATTGCTTTAGAAATTATGTGAGGAGTGAGAGTAGCTTAATTTCAAACAGCTGATCTATTTGAAGCTGCAGATAAAAATGATATCAATTGAAAGTTGGGTCACGAGAACATCTACTCTACCAAATGAACCAACTTGCTTTTACATTTATAATAGGAAAATAAGATTTAGATTATTTAGCCACAGAGAAATTCACATTATCTAGGAAGAAGATTGAAAACAGATCTAGAAGTGTTACCCTACCAGTCTTTGAATTTGTATGCCCCTGTTCACATTGGGTTAATTAACCGGCCATTTCCCAAATGACAATATACAGTAAGGCAATGTATCTATAAAATATGGATGGATATCTTTAAAGTGGAACTTCAAAAAACTCTAGAGGCACTATAGAAATGGCATATTTTGTCAAGGCAAAGATAAATACTATTGATTTGGGAAAACAAAACACTTTACATTGTTATGGACTACGATGGCTACTAATTCAAAGTGACAAAAGTGACTGGGAAGCTACTGGCTTAAAGTGATTAACAGAAAGTCTAAGAACGCTGTCCTACCAAAATAGGATGCTGGGGAAAGAAAACGGCTTTAATCTAAATCTCAATAGGTGAATCTATTTTCTGTAGATGGAGTCCACTGTTTAGAAAGGTAATTTTCTATCCAATATACTTTTTTGAAGGTATACTAAATAAATGTCCTTTGGCCCTACTGGGAAAAGCTACCATTAACAGAGAAAAATAAATAGCATGCCAAAGACAATCCCAGTAACAAAAGAACCCTGCCTGCTTCTATCATTTGTTCTTTCCTTCATTCTGTTATTTATTCCCTTCTGCCTTGATTATTTCATTAATGAGAATCAATTAATGAAAGTGCCTTCTGCATTTAGACAAGCCAGAGATGATGGACAGAAGAACAGAAAAGGAAGAAAAGTAGTCAATTCAATTCACACAATCTCACAGACAACAGAAACCAGTTTTAGAAAGAAGCGAGCTAGTCAAGTGTGTAAGATAATAGGGTACATAGGGAGGCAGGGCAGGGTAGTGTGCAGTCAGTAGGTACGATCTAGGGAATATTTTCTGTAGGAATCAATTCAGCATTGCGGTTCTGGTTGGGTACACGTAGACACAAAGGTGGCAACAATAGACACTGGGGCTACTGCGGTGGGAGAGAGGGGAGAGGAAGAGGGACAAGAGCTGGAAAATTACCTATTGGGTACTCTGCTCACTTGGATTTCACTTCCAAAATGCAAATTTAGAGATTAAATTAAGAATTTTCAGACTGACAGTGGAGCCCGCTCCAGGTCCCTGTGAAGGAAAGGTGTCTTACAACTGCATGATCACCCCGCATGAAACCGGCTCAAGAATTGAAGAATCTGGGGGGGGGGGGGGGCGGGGGAGACAGGGGCAGAGTGGAAATTACCATGAACTTTACTGTCCATGTAAAAAAAAAAAAAAAAAAAAACTTTTTCGAGATTAAAAAGGAAAGGCCATACACAGTTTCCTTAAAAAAAAAAAAAAAAGAAAGAAAGAATGGAAATAGAATCATGTTTAGCTGCACACCAGGAACCTTTTAAATGTAAAGGGGGAAAATCCTATACCAATTCAACTGCAAAAATAAATTGGTTGCCTACAAAAGAACAAAAATCACCCTTACATTAGATGACTGTCAACCCTAAAGATGGAAGATTATTGCAGAATGTAGTTTCTCAACATTCCTGGGAAAATGCAGGGGGCTCAAAATCATTGTCTGCCCAAGCTAGATAAATGCATTCAAGTAATGTCCTCAAGTAACAAAAAAAAAGCTTGCTGCTCATATATTCTTTCTAGGGGAGCAGGAGACCCTATTTGAAATGTACGCTATCTGGCTAAGAAATTAATCCAAATCAAGGCGACAATAATGCTAAAATTATATAAAGTCTACCAGTGAATATCGAAAGAAATTAAAAATGTAGAGTTAAGTACATCTTTTTTTTTTTTTTCCTGAATCTGTATTTAGTTTTGAGTTCTCCCAGAAGTAGACCCAGAGACAAGGATTCCAGAGCAAATATATTGATTTGGGTTGTCGGGAAACGGTAGAAGAATGTGAAAGAAAAGGAAAGCAACCAAGAAAGGGTAGATTGTCAAGTCAGCTACCAGGAGGGTGACTGGAGTTTAATGCCGTGGGGAAATTTTGACACACCCTGCAAAATACACTCGGAGAGTTACTGCACCCCAAGGGCAGGACAGCCAGAACGTTTATACATCAAGTTATTGGCTCACCAGTCATTGGCTGGGGGATTCAGGTGTGGATGTTTCATCTGTTCCCCCATCTCTTGGTGGATGCAGCGTCCAGTAGTCGGAAACCCGGAATTCGGCAGGAGCGCACTGCAGTCGGAGGGGATGGCAGCGGGCTGGGTCAGCTACCTTCCGTTTATGACACTAAATGCAAGTAACCATGACCAGTTCTGAAATAAAGATTTGATGGTTTTAAAAAATGCAGAGGATAAGTTGGCTCACAGCTTCAAATTAAATGAGTAATACTGGGATGTGAAGAAGCGCTGAGAAGACAGAACAAGGTAAATTCTTGCCAAACTCCGTATCACTTTATAGAGGAGGAACAACGAAAAGTTATGGTCTATTGGAAATTACAAAAATATAGGTTTGGTTTAACATGTTTGGCAAAATTAAAGGCAATACAAGAGAATAAAATATTATTTTCCATACATATTGTCGTACAAAATAAAAGGAAACAAACACAAAGAAAACAGCACAAAGAAAAGTAAAGCAGAGGTTAAGCCATACATTTCTATTGTAGCTATAAATTCCTGTGAGTTCACTGCTCTTTTCACACATGCAAATGTGTAAAACCATTTAACTAATTATTTTTTTAAAAAAAGCACTTGTAGACCGATCACCCTGATCAATAAATAGAACATTGTCAGCATCTTAGAAGCCTTCCGCAATCCATTCCTAATACAACCCTTTTGTTTCTACTTAAATATAACCAAGTATTTTTCATTACATGGTCATTTCTTCCTTGCTTTTACCATTTTAGAAATAATCCCTGAACACAAAAGTTTAATATTGATTGTTATTGAACCTACATAGTCAGAATCATAAAGCTTCTTTTGGACAATGCTGTTTGTGAGATCTACTCATGTTGTAATGTGTAGCTGTAGTTCATTCATTTTCAGTGCCGTATACTATTTAATTATGTGACTCGATCAGTTTACTTCTTCATTACACTGTGGTGGCCATTTTGATTGTGTCTCTTATTTTGTACTATGTGTAGTATTAGCATTATCTATGACATTCACATACATGATTGGTAACCATGTTTACAAATTTCTGGTGGGTAATATACTAGGAATAGAGTTGTCAGGTTGTGAGACATATATATGTTCCACTTTGGTAGATATTATACCAAACTCATTTCTGAAATGTTTGCACTAGTTTACACCTCCACCAGTCATAGATGAGAGTTCCCATTGCTCCTTCACCTTGGCTGTTTCAGTCATTTTATTTTGATATTAGTCATTCCAGTAGGTGTATGATGGTATTCCATGGTGTTAATTTGCAATACCATTATGACTGTTTTTATATCTATATCAGCCATTTGTATTTCCTGTTGTATGAGGTGCCTGTTTGACTATCTTGCAAAAATTGTCTTCAACCTAGAGCTATAAAAATTCTAACTCAGCAATAATTGGTTACAGAGAAAATACTAGCTAAAATCACAGAACTTCTAAAAAACAATCAAATTTATGGAAAGCAAGAAAATTAACATCAAGAGAAAAATTCAGAGTCTTCAATACTTAATAAGAGAAGGAATTCAGAAAAAGAATGAATTATCATGACTAAAATACTGAAAAAAGCACAATAAATTGAAAAAAGAAAAAGGAAAAACTTTAAAACATGAAAGCAGAAACTAAGAAGTTAGAAAACAGAAAAACAATAAAACTAAAAAATATACCCAAACACTGGTTCTTTCAGAAACCCAAAAAAATATATAATCATTAGCTACCTTAAGAAAAATGAGGAAAAAAAGTACAAATACATGAGATAGCAAGTAAAAGTGAAACATAAGAAATTTAAATAATTATGAGAAAGGGTTTGCACAGTTTCATACACATAAATCGAAAACCTGGATTAATAAATAATTTCCTAGGAGAATATAATTTAAACTTACTCCAGATGAAGCAGACAATATGAAAGGGCAAACATACAGAAGATAAGAAAAAGTAGGGAAAGTTTTCAGAGAAAATTACCCCCAAAAGGCTCTAGACCTAGGGAAATTATACTAAATCTGAAGAATTCTAGTGTTTTTAATTAGAAAAGCATTGGAAAAAGGGAAACGATCTAAAATCATTTATCAATATTTGACAAAGATTACAGGAAAAATAAATTGGTAAAATGAAAGTTCTACATAAAGCATTAGCAGAAACAAAAATCTAGGAGCAACTTAACGAGTTAATACATTACAATCAAGTTGAGATGAATTCAAATATACAATAATGGCCCAATATTAGAAAATTAATTCACATATCATATTACTGAATTTAAAGATACAATTCATGTGATCATTTACAAGCAAACTAAAAAGTCATCTGACAACGTTCAACAATGCTTAGTGATTTTTTAAAAAAGATACTCAATAAAATAGGAATAGATAATTAGCTACTATGACAAATTATTTCTTTTTTTATCCAACTTTTATTTTAGATTCAGGGGATTGCTTGTGCAGGTTTGCTACCTGGGTATATTGCATGATGGTGAGGTTTGGGGTATAAATGATCCCATCACCAAGGTAGTGAGCATATACCCAACAGTTAGTTTTTCAGCTCTCCCCCTACTCCCTAGTGAGTGTCTATTATTGCCATCTTCATGTTCATGACTACTCAATGTTTAGCTCCCACTTATAAATGAAAACCTGTGGTATTTGGTTTTCTGTTCCTGCACAAATTCACTTAAAATAATGGCCTCCAGCTACATCCATGTTGCTGCAAAGGACATGATGTCCTTCCTTTTTATGGCTGCACAGTATTCAATGATGCATATGTACCACATTTTATTTATCTAATCCATCATTGATGGGCGCCTAGGTTGATTCCATGTCTTTGCTATTTTGAATAATGCTGCAACGAACATGTGAGTGCATGTGTCTTTTTGGTAGAGTGATTTGTTTTCTTTTGGTTACATACCGAATAATGGAATTGCTGAATAAGACATGCTTTCTCTGTCTATCGCAGTATCAAAATTAATGAGAAAACAGTAAATTCAGGACAAGACAAGGAATCCAAGTACTGCCAGTATTATTTAACATTTTACTGGAGATAAAAAGCCAAAGCAATTAGAAACCAGAAATAAATCAAAGATATACAATTTGGACAGGGGAAAACTGACCTATTCCTAGTGCAGTTGATATAATTATGTATCCAGAAAGTTCAAAAGAATTGGATTAAAATGTATTTGAATAATAAAAGATTGCATAAGTTTTGAAGCTACAAAATTATATATAACATCTTAAAAATAAGTAAATAATTATAATTTTACCTTGACTCTATAATCATAATAGAATCAAAGTAAAATTTTCAGAAAGAAAGTTAACAACTCATGTGCAAAATGCATATAAAGAAAACCTTAAAAGGTTGCCAAAGCCACAAGAGAAGATTTAAAATTTGATAAATTAATGACAAAATGATTCAACATCATAAACATTTTAATTCTCCTTATGTTAACATATAAATGTAGTATAATCCTTATAAACACAATAATGATTGTCTAATGTATACACATTTTTAATACTCATGTAAAAAAATAAAAACCTAGGAATAGCCATGAAAACTCTAGAATAACAAACTATTAATGATACAAATAGCTTTGCCAGATATTGAAATATACTATAAAGCCTCAATAAGTAAAACGATATGATACCAGAGCATAAATAGGCATACCAATGGAACCAAAAATAACTTCAGGAAAAGACCCAAATGAGTTCAGAAACTTAGAATATGATTAAGTGGCATTTAAAATCAGTGAGGAAAGTGGGATTATTTAATAAAATAGTGCTGAGACAACTAGACAACCATCTGGAAAAAAGATGTTAGAACTACACACCACTATTCATAAGGATAATTGCTAAATAGATTGATTAAACTATAAAGAATCAAATCGTTATATATTAAAGAGAAAAATAAGAAAATTTGTTTATAACCTTGAAAGTGAAAGTAAAAGTTAGACTTCCTATGATTCAAAATCTATAAGCCATAAGAAATAGTAAATGTTTGACTACATAAAATTTCTTTAAAGTCTGCATTAGAAAGTAAGAAAAATCAAAACAAAATTATAAACTAAAAGAAATATCTGAAACTCACAGTAGTAGAAACGGTCAACTGCCTTAAAAATACATGCTATATGTCTCATAAGAGAAAAGTTCAATAGAAAAAAAAAACAGATAGAAGATAGAGAGTTCTCAGAAAAAGGAATTGCTAACAGTACTCTAGCAAAAAAAGCTCAACCTCTACTATTAAAAAAATGAAATTAAACTCTACTAGTATGTCAAACTTCTAAATATTTTCCAATTTGATGGAAAATGAAATTAAAGTTAAAACTCTGCTGGTATGTCAAACTTCTAGACTTTTTCCAATTTGATGGATTAAAAGAGTATCTCTTGGCAAGACTATGGGGAAAAGCACTCTCATGTACTTCTATGGGGGTGCCAATTGGCACAGCCCCTATAGACAATAATTTGGCAATATCTGAGCAAATGCATTTTTCCCTTTACTCAGTGATATGGTTTGGCTGTGTCCCCACCCAAATCTCATCTTGAATTGCAGTTCCCATAATCCCCATGTGTCGTGGGAGGAACCCAGTGGGCAGTAGTAATTGAATCATGAGGACAGTTGCCCCCACGTTGCTGTTCTTGTGATAGTGAGTGAGTTCTCATGAGATCTAATGGTTTTATAAGGGGCTTTCCCCGTTTTCCTCAGCACTTCTCTTTTCTGCCATCATGAGAAAAAGAAAGTGTTTGCTTCCCCTTCTACCATGATTGTAACTTTCCTGAGGCCCTGCAGCCATGCAGAACTGTGAGTCAACGACACCTCTTTTCTTTATAAATTACCTAGTCTCTGGCAGTTCTTTACAGCAGCATGAAAACAAACTAATACACTCAGCAATTCCACTTCTGAGAATATAACCTAAAGACACCTTTGCATGTTTCTGTAGAGACCTATTTATTGCAGTACTGTTTGTTATAGCAAAAGATTAACACAAAAAGCCTCTCAAATATCTATCCACAGTATCTATAAAATTATACAAATATAAAAAATGAATGAGGAAAATTTTGGTACTTACATAAAAACACCTCTGAAATAGATTAGTATAGAAGGCTACTTGAGTGGCCAACTATCCTTGTTGTTCAGAGTTAAGAAGTTTCCAGAGACAGAGGACTATAAGCACTAAAACTGGGAAAGTCCTGGGCTAATAGACACTTTGTGGTCCTCCTAAGTCTAACCCCTTTTTTTCTGTAAAAGAGGTGGGAATTAGAATATACACTCATATTCATTTGTATATGCACAGAAAACCTGTGGAAAGATACACAAGAAAGAAACAATGATGGTTTCTTTTCTTTCTTTTTTTTTTTTTTTGAATGTTTACATACATACTATGTGAATTAATATATATTTTTTAAATTATTTATTTATTTAACTTTAGGTGCATACTATATCTGGCATTTCTCCCCATGTTATCCCTCCCTACCCTACCCTCCCTCCCCACCCCCCCATTGTCTCTCCCCTCCCCCCCCAACTGTCCCCTGTGTGTGATGCTCCTCATATTTTATCTTTGGTGAGGATGAGGAAGAGGTAGATGAAAGACTGAGAGTGAAGAAAGTTGTTTCATTCAATGTATAGTTTTAAAATTTAGTCATGTGTGAATTTAATACCTATTCAAAAATTAAACCAGCAAATAAATATCCAAAAACAAATCATTCCAGAATGAAAAAGCAATCTGTTTTGTGAGAGGGAAATGTTCTTTTCTTAAGTAGAGAGCAAGATACCTAGGTAATTTATACAGTTGAATGGCTTGGAAACTTTCTTGCAAAGTATATATTTTTATAGCCTCTGCCGGCCTTCTCTTAGATCATAAATGTAATGCAGTGTAGTGTCCATTGAGAACAAAGACTTACAGGCTGTCTGTCTTCATCAAAGACAGCATGTCTAAGTAGCCCTTAAATTTCTGAATTGCCCAGATAGTCTCCGCATAGGCTCATAAAGCTACTGTCTGAAAGAAAATAAATTCTACTCAAAGCAAATCAGCCTGTGAGCAACTGCATATTTACCTCAATTTGAAAATGTAATCCATATCACAGATTTTATTCTTTTTTTTTTTTACCATTCATGCTCACTGTGATAAGACTCTGTAAAACATTTTGTGACTTAGAAAAATTCTTTAAAAAACTTAGATTTCTTTGCAAATTCATGTTTTTTTCAAAATGTTTGTTTCTTTAAACTCTTTATGAGCAGTAGAGGGCAAGGGAGATTTAAAATATATATAATGAATATCCCTTCTCTCACTCTCTTTCTCTATGTAGAAGTACTACAACTTGCTGTTTGTAAGCCAGAGACCCAGAAGGGGTAGTGGTGAAGTTCCAGTCGAAGTTCAAGTATCTGAGAACCGGGAATTCTGATGGTTGTAAGTCTGAGTACAAGGGTAGAAGACCAATCTTCCAACTCATCAAGGAAAGAGAAAGAGAGAGCAAATTCTCCCTGTTGCATTCAGGCCCTCAAGGGATTGGATGGTCTCCTATCAAATTGGGGAGGGCCATTTGCTTACCTCAGTCTGCCTATTCAGATACTAATTTCATCCAGAAATGCCCTCACAGACACACGCAGAAATAACATTAGTCAAATATCTGGGCACCTCATGATCTAGTTAACACATAAAATTAACCATCACAGGGAATATCAAGGGATGTAAGTAAATGGGTAAGATAAAATCCCTGCCTCTAAGGAGAAGCAATAATTATAGATATACAAAAAGAACTATTGCAACCATCATGGACATGGCTACACATGGTCCAGTTAAATTGACCAGGATGGCACAGAATGAGAGATACCAGACTTGAAACTGGATATCTAATCTGAGGCAAAGAAAGCTGGAGAAGAGAATACTGGTAATGATGTTAGTGCAGTATTGCAAATAGCAGCAAGTATATGGAACATGCAGCAGCAGGACCTGGTAAGGGGCAAGTAGAGAAAGTATGGGCAAAGGAATCAAGGAGCAGGCACTATCCGGAGATGAGAAGTAGATCCCACAAAGTCTGTAAATGGAAATAGAGCCTGAGCAGAAATTCACATCTAGAAGTCTGTTCCCAGAGTAGGATGGATAGTGGATGTACAGGCCAGAGCAAGGTAGTTGTCAGTTCTAGAAAGACTAATGTACCAGACAAATTTTCAGACTGGAACTCAGGCACAAGGCCAGACAGAAATCAGGTGACTCTCATGGCACATGTATACCTATGTAACAAACCTGTACGTTCTGCACGTGTACCCCAGAACTTAAAGTACAATTTAAAAAAAAAGAAATCAGGTGTCTCAAAATGTACCTTGCATAACGCACATAAACAACTCAGAGGATCATAGCCTGAACCTACAATCTGAAACTATAAGCTTTCTAGAAAATAAATTGGAGGAAATCTTCATGATCCCAAGGTTAGCATAAAATCATCAGATAAGAAACAAAAAGTATTAATCATAAAAGAAAAAATAAATTACATGTTATAGCAACTTAAAAGTTCTGCTCTTGGTCGGGCATGGTAGTTCACGCCTGTAATCCCAGCACTTTGGGAGGCTGAGGCGGGTGGATCACGAGGTCAGGAGTTCAAGACCAGCCTGGCCAACATAGTGAAACCCTGTCTCTACTAAAAACAGAAAAAATTAATGGGGCATGGTTGTGGGTGCCTGTAATTACAGCTACTCGGGAGGCTGAAGCAGGAGAATCGCTTGAACCCAAGAGGTTGAGATTGCAGTGAGCCGAGATCACACCATTGCACTCCAGCCTGGATGACAAGAGTGAAACAATGTCTCAAAAAAAAAAAAAAAAAGAAAAAAATTCTGCTCTTTAAAAAACACCATTAAGGAAATGAAAGTGCAAGCTGTAATTTATAATGCATATATATTTAATAAATGACTTGCATTCAGAATGTATAATGAATGTTTACAACTCAATAGAAAGAAAACAACCCAAGAAAAATATGTGCAACTTTAACAAAAACTTCAGGAAAGAATATATGCTAATGGTCAATAAGGATAAGAAAAGATGTTCAATATTGTTAAGCATCAAGGAGATGCAAATTAAAAACACAATAAAATATCATGGCATCCACTAGAAGCATCCCAAAATAAGAAAAATGTGTATGTGTGTATGGGTGTGTGCACTCACGTTTGTGTGTGTGTTTCAGGACAATTTAATGATAAAGCAAATTTAAAACTCATGTAGAAGACTGTCCAAAAGCAGACGAGAAATTTTATTTATGTTTTTTTAAACTAATGTAAAGGTTTTTATATAGGTAAACTTGTGTCAGGGGGGTTTGTTGTACAGATTATTTTGTCACTCAGGTATTAAGACTAGTACTCATTAGTTCCTTTTCCTGATGCTCTCCCTTCTCCCGCCCTCCACTTTCCCATAGGTCCCAGTACGTGTTGTTCCCCTCCACGTGTCCACATGTTCTCATCATTTTGCTTTCACTTATAGGGGAGAATATGTGGTGTTTGATTTTCTGTTCCTGCATTAGTTTACTGAAGATAATGGCCTCTAGCAC
This sequence comes from Ateles fusciceps, assembly GCA_036589455.1. Taxonomy (NCBI): domain Eukaryota; kingdom Metazoa; phylum Chordata; class Mammalia; order Primates; family Atelidae; genus Ateles; species Ateles fusciceps. Next base: position 7,858,554 of record JAZHEH010000572.1, read on the forward strand.
CATCCATGTTCCTGCCAAGGACATGATCTTCTTCTTTTTTATGGCTGCATAGTATTCCATGGTGTATGTGCACCACATTTTCTTTATCCAGTCTACTATTGGATGGGCATTTAGGTTGATTCCATGTCTTTGCTATGGTGAGTAGTGCTGCAATGCACATGTTACTTTTTGACTTTTTAATAGTAGCCATTCTGACTAGTGTGAGATGAAATCTCTCTGTGGTTTTTATTTGAATTTCCCTAATGATCAGTATTATTGAACTTTTTTTCATATGATTATTGGCCACATGTATGTCTTCTTTTGAAAAGTGTCTATTCATGTGTTTTCATATGATTTTTTTCATATGTTTTTTCATATGATTATTGGCCACATGTATGTCTTCTTTTGAAAAGTGTCTATTCATGTGTTTTCCCTACTTTTTAATGGGATTGCTTGTTTTTTTTCTTGTAACTATGTTTAAGTTGCTTGTAGATGCTGGATATTTGACCTTTGTCAGATGCATAGTTTGCAAAAATGTTCTCCCATTCTGTAGATTGTCTGTTCACTCTGTTGATAGTTTCCTTTGTGTGCAGAAGCTCTTTAGATTAATTAGATCCCATTTGTCAATTTTTACATTTATAACAATGGTTTTTGGTGTTTTTGTCATAATATCCCTGCTTGTTCCTATGTCCAGAATGGTATTACCTAGATTGTCTTCCAGGGTTTTTATAGTTTTGGGTGTCACATTTAAGTTTTGTTATCCATCTTGAATTAATTTTTGTATATGGCATAAGGAAGGGGTCCTGTATCAGTCTTTTGCATATGGCTAGCCAGTTATTCCAGCACCATTTATTGAATAAAGAATCCTTTCCCCGTTGCTTGTTTTTGACAGGTTTGTCAAAGATCAGATAGTTGTAGGTTTGTGGTCTTATTTCTGGGTCCTCTATTTTGTTCCATTGGTCTGTGTGTCTGTTTTTGTATCAGTCCCATGTTCTTTTGGTTACCACTGCCCTATAGTACAGTTTGAAGTGAGTAGCATGATGCCTCCAGCTTTGTTCTTTTTGCTTAGGATTTCCTTAGCTATTCAGGCTATTTTTTGATTCCATATGAATTTTAAACTTTAAATTTTAGTGTTTTTCTAGTTCTATGAAGAATGTCATTGGTAGTTTATTAGGAATAGCACTGAATCTTTAAATTGCTTTGGGCAGTAAGGACATTTTAACAATATTGATTCTTTCTAGCCATGAGCACGGGATGTTTTTTCCATTTGTTTGTGTCATCTCTGATTTCTTTGGGCAGTGTTTTGTAGTTCTTCTTGTAGAGATCTTTCACCTTCCTGGTTAGCTGCATTCCTAGGTATTTTATTCTTTTTGTAGCAATTATGAATGGGATTGCATTCCTGACTTAGCTCCCGGCTTGACTTTTGTTGGTGTATAGGAATACTAGTAATTTTTGAACATCGATTTGTATCCTGAGACTTTGCTGAATTGTTTATCAGCTTAAGGAGCTTTGGGCTGACACTATGGGATTTTTTAGATAAAGGATAATGTCATCTGCAAAATGGGATAGTTTGACTTTCTCTCTTTCTATTTAGATGTGCTTTATTTCTTTCTCTTGCCTGAATGTCCTAGACAGAACTTCCAATACTATGTTGGATAGACATGATGAGAGAGAATATCCTTGTCTCGTGCCAGTTTTCAGGGGAAATGCTTCCAGTTTTTGCCCATTCAGTATGATGTTGGCTGTGGGTTTGTCATAGATGGCTCCTATTATTTAGAGGCATGTTCCTTCAATACCTACTTTATTGAGAGTTTTTAGCATGAATGGATGTTGAATTTTCTTGAAAGTCCTTTCTGCATCTATTGAGATAACCCTTTGTTTTTTGTCTTCAGTTCTGCTTATGTGATGATTGAATAACATTTATTGATTTGTGTATGTTGAACCAACTTTGCAACCCAGGGGTGAAGTCTACTTGATCGTGGTGGGTAAGCTTTTTGATCTGCTACTGGATTTGATTTGCCAGTATTTTACTGAGGATTTTTGCATCAGTATTTATCAGGATATTGGCTTGAAGCTTTTTAGTTGTTGTTGTGTCTCTGTCAGGTTTTGGTATCAGGATGATGCTGGCCTTACAAAATGAGTTAGGGAGGGGTCCTTCCTCAATTTTTTGGAATAGTTTCAGCAGGAATGGCACCAGTTCTTCTTTGTACATCTGGTAGAATTGGGCTATGAATCCATCTGGTCCTAGCTTTTTTGTTGTTGATAGGCTGTTCATTACTGATTCAATTTCAGAGCTCATTATTGTTCTGTTCAGAAATTCAGTCTCTTCCTGGTTCAGTCTTGGGAGGATGTATATGTCCAGGAATGTAACCATTTCTTCTAGATCTTCTAGCTTATAAGCATATAGGTGTTCATAATATTCTCTGACGGTTATTTGTATTTATGTGGGGTCAGTGGTAATATCCCCCCTTTTTCTTTCTTTTTATGTTTATTCAAATCTTCTCTCTCTTTTCGATAAATATTAATAATCTTTATTAATCTAAAAATCTTCATTAAGACTAATTAAGATTAGTCTAGATAGCAGTCTATTTTATTAATTTTTTTAAAAAATAGCTCCTGGATTCATTGATCTTTTGAATGATTTTTTCTGTCTCAGTCTCCTTCAGTGCACCTCTGATTTTGGTTATTTCTTGTCTTCTGCTAGCTTTGGGATTGGTTGCTCTAGATTCTCTAGTTCTTTTAGTTGTGATGTTAGGTTGTTAAATTGACATATTTCTAACTTTTTGATGTGGCCATTTAGTGTTAAAAATTTCCCTCTTAACACTGCCTTAGCTGTGTCCCAGAGATTCTGGTACGTTGTATCGTTATTCTCACTAGTTTCAAAGACCTTGATTTCTGCCTTAATTTCATTATTTACCCCAAAGTCTTTCAGGAGCAGTTATTCAGTTTTAATGTAATTGTATGGTTTTGAGCTAATTTCTTAGTCTTGATTTTTAATTTGATTGTGCTGTGTTACGAAAGAGTGTTTGTTATGATTTGAATTCTTTTGCATTGTTTGAGGAGTGTTTTATGTCTGAGTATTTGATCAAAATTAAAGTATGTGTCACATGACACTGAAAAGAACGTGTATTCTGTTATTTTTGGGTGGAGAGTTTTGTAGATCTCTATCAGATTCACTTGATCCAGTGCTGAGTTCAGGTCCTAAATATCTCTGTTAATTTTCTGTCTCAATCATCTATCTAATATTATCAGTGGGGTGTTAAAGTCTCCCACCATTATGTGTGGGAGTCTAAGTCTCTTGAAAGTTCTCTAAGAATTTTCTTTATGAATCTAAGTATTATGATGTTTGGTGCATATATATTTGGGATAGTTAGATCTTCTTGTTGAATTAAATTCTTTACCATTATGTAATGCTCTTCTTTGTCTTTTTTGATCTTTGTTGGTTTAAAGTATGTTTTGTTTGAAATTAGGGTAGCAATCTCTGCCTTTTTTGTTTTCCATTTGCTTGTTAGATTTTTTTCCATCCCTTTACTTTGAGCTTATATGTGTCATTGAATGTAAAATTGAGCTATATGTGTCATTGCATGTAAATTGCATGTCTCTTGAAGACAGCATCATATCAAAGAGTCTTGGTTCTTTCTTCAGCTTGCCACTGTATCTTTTAATTGGAGCATTTATCCCATTTACATTCAAGGTTAGTATTTGACCCTGTGCAGATTTGACCCTGTCATCATGATGCTAGCTGGTTATTATGCAGAACTGTTTATATAGTTGTTTTATAGTGTCCTTAGTCTGTGTACTTCAGTGTGTTTTTATAGTTAGTGGTAATGATCTTTCCTTTCCACATTTAGTGATTCCTTCAGAAGTTCTTGTAATGCAGGTCTGGTGGTAATGAATACCCTCAGCATTTACTTTTCTGAAAAGGATCTTATTTCTCTTTCACTTATGAAGCTTAGTTTGGCCAGATATAAAATTCTATGCTGGAATTTCTTTTCTATAAGAATGTTGCTTATTGATCCCCCAAACTATTCTCACTTGTAGGGTTTCTGCTGAGAGGTTCACTGTTAGTCTGATGGGCTGCCTTTTGTAGGTGACCTGACTTTTCTCTCTAGCTGCTTCTAACATTTTTTCTTTCATTTTGACTTTGGAGAATCTGCTGATTATGTGTCTTGTGGATAATCTTGTGAGGTATTTTGCTGGGGTTCTCCGCATTTTCTGAATTTTAATCTTGGCTGCTCTAGCTAAGTTGGGGAAGTTCTCATGGATGATATCTTAAAATATATTTTCAGTTTGTTCTGTTCTCCCCATCTCTTTCAGGGACTCAGTCTCTTTATATAATCTCATATTTCTCAGAGGTTTTGTTTGTTCTTTTTCATTTTTTCCTCTACTCTTGTCTATCTTATTTTGGAAAGGCAGCCCTCAAGCTCTGAGAGTCTTTCCTCTGCTTCATCTATCTCCCTACTAATACTTGTGATTGCATTATGAAATTTCTGTAGCGTGTTTTGTAGCTCTGTCAGGTTGCTTATGTTTTTTTCTATACTGGCTATTTTGTCTGTCAGCTCCCTCATTGTTTTAGCATGATTTTTAGCTTTCTTGGATTGAGTTTCAGTGTACTCCTATAGCTCAATGATATTTGTCCCTATTCATATTCTGAATTCTATTTCTGTCATTTCAGCCATCTTAGCCTGGTTCAGAACCCTTGCTGGAGAGCTGATACAGTCATTAGGAGGAAAAAGGCACTTTGGCTTTTTGAGTTGCCAGTGTTCTTATTCTTTCTCATCTTTGTGGGCTTATCTTCCTTTGTTCTTTGAGGTTGCTGACTTTTGGATTTTTTTTTTTTTATGTATTTGATGGCCTTGAGGTTTTGATTGTGGTATAAGGTGGATTGAGCTAACTGGCCTCATTTCCAGAAGACTTTAAAGGGGCAACACTGAGCTCACAACTCCTGGACTGTGTGCTGTAACTCTGGGGAACTTTTATTAGGCTCTTACTTTATTCTCTGGCTCCTTGAGGTTAGGAATCCACTGCAAGGGGGAGGCTCCCAGATTGCTAGTCATTACACTTTGACGGGTGGTGTCAGCGAAAGCGTTTCATACTGTGGTGACAACAGGATCTATCCTCATTCACATGTGTCAGCAGCAGTGATAGTGGCAGCTGTAGCAGAGTGCTACCAGGTGCCAGGGTGCCTGCCTCCCTGCAGGCCTACACCACAGTGAAGGAAGCAACACAGCTTGGAGGAGTGGTGCGGGGCCCTTTTGGCAACTTGTGCCTAGTCACACTGGAGGTGGTGTTGACTCAGGGGTGGGGCACTGGCAGGGACAGGTCTGAGTGTCTCCTCTGTGCCCCACAAGCAGGAATGATTGCTCAGGGTGAGGGAGATCTGTACTCTGCACAGTGTTAACGCAATGGCAGGGCCTTGGTAGGAGTGCTGGGGCAACAAAGCAGAGGCAGTCTCTTTCCTACAGGACTTGGACCTAAGTAAAAGGGTGGATGGTCTCCACTGGTAGAGCCAGTGAGCCACCACCATGAAGCTCACCCACAAAGGACAGTAGAGCCACAATGAGAGATGGGACAAACTGAATCCTGAACACATTGTTGAAGTCAAACCTGGAGCTACACATGCACTCGTTCATAACAAATGAGTTTGGGTTAGGTTTTTTTTTCTCTCCCTCTCTCTTTTTTAAGCCCTTATTGGCCTGGTGCAGTAGCTCACACCTGTAATCCCAGCACTTTGGGAGGCTGGGGCGGGCAGATCACCTGAGGCAGACATTTGAGACCAGCCTGGCCAACATGGTGAAACCCCATCTCTACTAAAATTACAAAAATTAGCTGGGAGTGGTGGTGGGCGCCTGTAATCCCAGCTACTCAGGAAGCTGAGGCAAGAGAATCACTTGAACTCAGGAGGTCGAGATTGCAGGGAGTGGAGATTGCACCACTGCACTCCAGTATGGGTGACAGAGTGAGACTCCAACTCAAAAAAAAATTCCTTATGGATACATTGCATATTTGGCAATGTGAATGTGGAAAAAGATAAAGAATAACATAATGACAAATTGTTTATATTGATTTCCAAAAAAACAGAAATGAAGTTAGTTGAGAGAGGGTTATTAAATTATTACTAATCATCTTATTAGTATATTATTATCCCATATAATATTATATATTATTGCTAATGTGCTTTTGAATTTCACTTACTATTAGCATGTATAACATGCAAAACTGAAAACAAAAATCTTATAAAAGCCCAGTCCTCTAATTATTGCTATCCACCAGTCTACATTTCTGCTTTTAAAAAATAGAATGTGAGATCCAAATATATCTGTGAAAATTCAAGCATGAATTTTCTTTGTCTGTTTTCACTTCAAATAAGAAAACATATTGCAGTTAAACCAAAGTTTGTCTTTGATAGCAGGATTGTAATTAGAATATTCTAGTAATTGTTTTTGCTAATTCTTCTCCTGCATAGTGGTTACTAAATACGTATAAAATACCCAAAGCCAATACATCACAGCCTGGTAGAAGATGTTTTGGTTTACAAGAGAATGGAGTGAGGGGAAAAGTCATGGTAGAGGTTTAAATTTAAGAAGTGGGGGAGGAATATGACTGAAGACTCTGGAGTGTGTGCTAGGGAGTTTGCACTTCATTCTGCACTTGGTGAGGACCTAAAATGTTTTGCAGTAGAACATGATGAGATAATACCAGTAGCTGTGGGAGAATGAACTTCAGCAAGACAAGACGAAATGCCCTGCTGTGCGGACCTAAAAATCCACTCTGCTGGTACACTCTACTCTGCTTTAATTCCTAAATGATATCAGTGAAATTTTAAAGCACCTCCACATCTCAACATTCTATTTCTGCTGTGATTCAAATCATTTTATGCTTTTATGTCCAAAAATATGTTGTTTTTCTACTAAAATGCTGTACATCATTGCAAGGATTTATGTCTTCCTAAATGAAATTATGTTACCAAAGACATAATTATTAGTACTTCCTGTCCTGCACTACTGTGTTCTATCCTCTCTTTTCTCCATTCATAAGTACAAATGTTATTAAGAAATAAAACCCTGAGACCTCCATAACTAAATTACATATTTATTTATCAATATATATAGGTAATATTGTCTCCATCCTTCAGAGTCCCAGCTACCAACAGAGACACTGATTTTTGATAAAACTATTTGATAAATATCCTAGTATAACCCAAGTTTATTAAAGGTACATGGTGGAAATTTCTTTAGCAAAATCAAGATCTGGATTTCTTCTTTTTCTAGACACATAAAAAATTATATTTCCTGGCCCTATTATGGTTAGGTGATAATCTATTGTTGTCAATGAACTGAAGCAAGTGGAAAAGGCATGCATCCCTTCTGGGAAGAAGCATAGCAGAACAGATGCGAGAGATCCATGCTATTTTCTCCTCTGCCATAGTAACCAAGAAGGCTGTGTGTGGTCCAGAGGGTGAGGCTGTAAGATGATGTAACTTCTGTGAGCCTGGATCCTGAGAGACTGTGTGAGAAATAGAGCTCTCCTCCCTGCTTCTTTTCCCTAATAAAAGTACGTTGCATAAATACTCATAAGCAAGAAGTTAAAAATTGGTATGTTAAGTTGTATTAGTCCGTTTTCATGCTGCTGATAAAGACATACCTGAGATTGGCCAATTTACAAAAGAAAAAGGTTTAATGGACTCACAGTTCCACATGGCTGGGAGGCCTCTCAATCATGGTGGAAGGCAAGGAGGAGCAAGTCACATCTTACATAGATGGCAGCAGGCAAAGAGAAGAGCTTGTGTAGGGGAGCTTCTCTTTTAAAACCATCAGATTTCATGAGGCTTATTCACAATCATGAGAATAGCATGATAAGGACCCCCCCCCCATGATTCAATTACCTCCCACTGGATCCCTCCCATGACACATGGGAATTGTGGGAGTTATAATTCAAACTGAGATTTGGGTGGAGACAAAGCCAAACCATATCATAAGTCACTGATAGTTCAGATTTCATTTATTACTGCAGCATTCCTGGCTTATCATGTCTAATAAAGTTTCAAAGACCCCTCTGAGCATCTGATGGCTACTATGTACTCAAACAACATTATAATAAAGGATGTGAATATGCTTCTCCATGTATCACCCACCACAGATGGATATTGAAGATTGAAGAATATTGGTTCCTTCCTTACATATACAATGATACAAGCTGAGTACCCCTAATCTGAAAATCAAAAATCTGAAATGTTGGAAAAACCGAAACTTTTTGAGCACCAACATGATGCAACAAGTGGAAAATTACACACCTGACCTCATGCGATGTGTCTCAGTTGAAATGCAGTCAAAACTTGGTGTTATGCACAAAATTATTAAAAGCATTACATAAAATTAACTTCTGACTATATGTACATGTGTATTATGAAACATAAATTAATTTTATGTTAAGACTAGGATCCCATCCCTGAGATATCTCATTGTGTATATGCAGATATTCCACAATCCAAAAAAAAAAATCCAAAATCCAAAATACTTCTTGTCCCAAGCCTTTTACTATTGGTTTATGTGGTGACCATTTATAATGTATCTAATTTTGAAAGTTGATGAGTTGAGGTAAGAAAATCAGTTGAATAATTCCTGGATTGTTCCAAGAGAAACAAACAAGCCAGCTCTGCAGTACACCAGCTCCAATTAGAACTAAAATAGTATCTTATCAACCAGGGGTCTGATGGATACAGCCAGGCATTTGCTAAATGGGCTGGCAGTGTAGGGTAGAAGATGAGAGTGCTAGAGTTGTCTGCTTTACTTGGGTGTTGAAGTTGTGAACTGAAAACAAGTACTTTTTAACATTCTTGTTTGCTTACTTCAAAGAAAGTGAGTAAATTCCTGATTCTTAGTTAAAAACAATGAATACTCTCAAGAGTCACTTAGGAAGACCTTCTTGACATCAAAAGGCTCTCTAAGAAACTATGTCAGTAAAGGAAATAAGTTATCAAAACCATTCAGACAGATTAAACACTGAGGGGTAAAAGCATTTTGTTAGAGTGTTTTCAATTTGCCAACCAAAACTCAAATGTTTAAATTATCATTTTTGAAGTGCTCACACTAAATACGTTTTGCTAGAGTATTTCCAGTTTGCCAACCAAACCCCAAATATTTAAGTCATCATTTTTGAAGTGTTCACTAAATAAATAAATAAATTACATTTTTTCTCCCAGTGTAGCTGTGTGTACTGAGGCAAGCTCCGGGCTGTTATGGGAAGGTAACATCTGGTTTTCATGCCTAGCCTCACTTTGTTTCCCCATAATATGGGTCACTCTACACCTTCCTCTCCAGCTTTGCAATCTCCTGTTGCCCTCCTCTGCCAGTAGGGCTCCTACTCTTGATTTTACCACTTGGCAGGGTACATGTTCAGCCTTGGCTGTTCAGGGCAAGTCACAGCTTCATGCCTTCTAACATCCTTCCTGTCACCTATTGAAATACATCTAATATGTAGTTTAATTTTTAGGTCTTTTTCTTAGGCTGCTTAGGTATGTCAAGGCTGATAACTTGATCTAAGAAGATTTCATTTTTAAAAATCAGGAACACAGGATACTGGAGGTCTTTGGCATTTGATTACAGAGCACAACTGACCTTTGAACAATGCAAGGTTAGAGAAACTGACTCCCACACAATTGAAGATCCATGTATAATTTCTGACCCTGCCGCCAAATTTAGCTACTAATAGCTTACTGCTGACTGAAAGTCTTACTGATAGTGTAGTCAATTAATATATATTTTTGTGTTTTTTTAAACTTTTATTTTAAGTTCAGGCATACATGAGCAGGTTTATTACGCAGGTAAACTTGTGTCAATGGGGTCTGTTGTACAGATTATTTCATCATCCAGGTATTAAGCCATTGGTTATTTCTCCTGATCCTCTCTCCTCCCACACTCCACCCTCTCATAGGCCCCAGTGTGTGTCATTCCCCTCTGTGTGTCCATGTGTTCTCATCATCTAGCTCCCACTTATGAGAACATGTGCTACCTGGTTTTCTGTTCCTGTGTTAGTTTGCTAAGGATAATGGCTTCCAGCTCCATCCATGTTCCTGCAAAGCACATGATCTTGTTCTTTTTTATAGTGAGATAGTATTCCATGGTGTATATGTATCACATTTTCTTTAACCAGTCTACCACTGTTGGGCATTTAGATTGATTCCCTTTCTTTGCTAGTGTGAATAGCGTTGCAGTGAACATATGCATGCATGTATCTTCGTAATAGATTAATTTATATTCCTTTGGGTATATACCCAGTAATAGGATTGGTAGCTTGAATGGTATTTCTATCTTTAGGTCTTTGAGGAATCTCCACACTGTCTATGCTGTATGTATTATATACTGTATTTTTACAATAGAGTAAGCCAGGGAAAAGAAAATGTTATTAATAAAATTGTAAGGAAGAGAACATATTTACTATTTTTTAAGTGGAAGTGATTCATCATAAAGGCTTTTGTCCTCATCAACTTCACATTGAGTAGCCTGAGGAAGAGTAGCAAGAGGAGGGGTTGGTCTTGCTTTCTAGGGGTGGCGGAAGCAAAAGAAAATCCATGTGTTCAAATCTATGTTGTTCAAGGACCAACTGTATGTGCATTTGTGCAACGTGCATTGTCCCAAGATGATGAGCATTGCAGATACACGTCACCTTCCTGGCCAGACAAGAAAGCAATAGGCCAGGGGTAGAAATTTTTCTTGAAGAATGGAGAGATGAAATGAAAGCAGTTAGCTCACAGATGACACCCCTTACAGGATATAAAACAGGTGTTTTTTGGAAGAGTGTCTATGTGGAAAAGGAAACTGTTTTCTGAAGCCTTTCAGGGCAGAAGTAGAGCAACAAGTGGAAGGCATGCACAGAGATAGAAATTTCTGGTTCAATACAGAAATAAAATTTTTGTTCAGATTAGCCAGATTGGAAAGATTTCTAATCTGAAATGTAAAGGAATTTTTTTTAATTGCATAAAACCATAAAGCAGGACAGCAAAGAGAAGAAAAAGCAAAGGAGGAAGAATGAAAGCCAGCATTTATTGAACAAGCGGTTTGGCACAAGTGATTAAGAGTTCATTTACATTAACTCAAACAAAACCCTCTAAATCTCAAATAATAGTAGATGCTATTATTTTCATTGTCATTTTAAAGATAAGGAATTGAAGTTAGAGAAGTTAGGAAAAACAGCCATGGTCGTCCAGCAGTTATTGGAGCTGGGATTTTGAAGCAAGGGAATCTGGCTCAAGTCTGGGTTGTATCTATATCACTATTGAGAGAGAAGGAAATGGCTTGAAATTCCTAGGAAATGAAACAAAGGAAAGATGGGTAGGACAAGATAATAACTAGTCCACAAATAAAATAAAATATAAGTTTCCACAAATAAACACAAATAGAGGCTCATGACTATCTCACAGACCTGGTGAAAAGGAATGAGAACATGTCCCAGAAAGGATATTTATTCTTGTTCAAAAGAAACAGGTTGAAATTAAAAGAAAAAGGAATAGAAATAAAATATTATTGCTACTTAAATCAGCAAGGTAGAGAGGAAGCACACTGAGTTGAGGATAAAGAAAACAAGTAAACGAGTAAAATAATTGAGGGGGTATTCCTATAAGCCAGCCAGCCAGTCAGCCAGTCAGATAAAAGATTTTAATGGTCCACATTACAGATGCAACATATTAAAGGATGATGACATGAACATCTAGACATCAGCTGGCGGTCTTGCTCTTCGAAAAGGCAGTGGATCCTAGGCCAGGCATAGTGGCTTACACCTGTAATCCCAGCACTTTGGTAGGCCAATATGGGCGGATCACCTGAGGTCAGGAGTTCGAGAGCAGTCTGGCCAACATGGTGCAATCCAGTCTCTACTAAAAATACAAAAATTAGTTTGGTGGCACACACCTGTAATCCCAGTTACTCAGGAGGCTGAGACAGGAGAATCACTTGAACTTGGGAGGTGGAGGTTGCAGTGAGCCAAGATCACACTACTGCACTCCACCCTGGGTGACAGAGCTAGACTCCATCTCAAAAAAATAAAAAAACAGGCAGTGGATACTCTACATTCTTGATTTGCTGAGGGCTATTCGCCTAGAAAGTAGAGGAAATAAGAAGACTTGGGTCTACTCTGGCCTTAATCCTGGCCAAGAAGAACTTACAGAGAATATGGAAGTGGAAGGATCCTTGCAAGAATGTGGCAATATAGTAATGGAATTTGTAATATCAAAGGACACTAACATTGGGTATATAGTCAACCATGTTCATTGGTCTTTATTTAGGAAACACAATTGCAGAATTGAAATCATGCTTCCGTGTTAATGAAGCAAATTATTTTTTTAACACTTTATTCACCAGGCTACAGCCTTAGAATACGTTAAATCTACTTTCCATCTCCCTGCCTTCTGTGTTATTCATTTTATGCATTTGAATGCAATATATATTTTAATCACCATAAATATTATGGTACTGCTTTGTATGGTCAATTTCACTTATATTTACCCATACGTTTACTCTCTCCCATGTTCTTTCTTCCCACCATTTTTGTTTTTATCTAGCCTCATTTTCCTTCTGCCTAGACAATTCCCATTGTTTTTCTTTGTTTAGTCAGCCTATTAATCTAAAAATAACTCAGAAGTCACTGGGCATGGAAATCAAAGTTGGCAGTTCTTCTCTTTCAGTGCTTTAAATATATTGTTTAAATAAGTCATATTCACTTTAAATATGTCTGGCTTGTCATCACTTCTGGAGGGATTCCAGTATTACTGTGGTTTCTTTCAATGTTAAGTGTCCTTCTTCTCTGTCACTTTTAAGATTTTCTCTGGGTCTGATTTTCTACCAGTTTGGCTATGACATGTCTATGTATGATTTTCTTAGCATTTTTCCTACGTGGTGTTCTCTAAGCTTCTTGAGTCTGTGAGCTGAGATCTTTCAGCAATTATAAAAATTCTTTACTCTTATATGTTCAGCAATTGCTTCTGCTTCAGCCTATGTCTTTTTTTCTTTTGTGAATCAATCATAGAAATACTAGAATTTTGTGCATACCTCACATGATTCTTATACTTATGTCCATTTATTTTCTACTTATTTTCTCTCTTCATGTACTTCACTGGGCACTTTCTATTAATCTATTATCCAGTTTACTAATCCAGTCTTCCAATCTATTATTAAATTCATTCACTAAATTTTTAACTTTAAATGTTGTATTTTTAAATTCTAGAATGTGCATTTGATACTTTACAGATTTCAATTCTGTTACATTCTTTATGTTTTCATATATCTTCTCTTTCTTTCTTCTGTTTTTTGAACATATCAATCATAGTTATTTTAAAGTTCTTGGATGCTAACTTCAAGTTCTGAATCATCTTTGGGTCTTCCATCGAATTATTTTTTTCTACTGGTTATTAACCAAATGGTCGTGTTTCATCTTGTGTCAAGTAATTTTTATTTTATTTTAAACATTGAGTACAAAAGAATTATAGAGTTTCCAGATGATATTATCTTCCCTAGATAGTATTCAATATTTCCTCTAATAGGCAGATAGAGTAGCTGTATGATCCACATAATCCAATCAGAGACTGAGCTAACTCAGGGTCGTGTGACAGTTTCGGTGAAACTGAGTCTTCCTATAGTTCATCACTCTTTCTAGGATTCCTCTAGGACTTCTGCTGATACTCTAGTGGCCTTTGACCCCTTGTCAAATCACCTGCAGGAGCTTTAGCTCACACATCCTCCCACAGGGGTCACTGCTTCGTGAGCCTGCAGGTGACTTCACTCTGCTTTTCAAAAGGTTTAGACCAAGTCCCAATATTCAACCTCTACCCTATTCCCAGAAATAGCAAATATTCACAGTAAAAATAAAATCTGCTGATCCTCAGACAAAAATTGAACAATCTTTCCTCCATGGAATTTTAGTTCTTCTAGACATCACTACATCCACAGCTCTCTAAAGGATTTATGAATTTGAATTTTTTTCAATTTATGAATTGAATTTAGAGAAATTCTGATCCCAAATGATTGTATGTATTTCTAAACACTAATAGCTGTGACTCTGGAGAGCTGACATTGTAACGGCGATAAAACAAACAAACCCCATGTGCCTGGCTGGGCTATTTTTGGTTCTAAGAGGAGGCCATGCGAATACACTCCAGATTGACCCATTCACACCGCAGCTCACATCCTTCACTGGCTCCCCCCTTGTCTACTGAACAGTGTATAAATGCCTCATTCTTCTCTTTTCTCTTTCTTTTCTTTCTTTATCTCTTTCTTTCTCTTTCTTTCTCTCTCTCTTTCTTTGTCTCTTTCTTTTCTTTCTTCTTTCTTTCTTCTTTCTTTCTTTTTCTTTCTTTCATTTTTTTTCTTTGACATGGAGGGCTCTCACTTTGTTGCCCAGGCTGGAATGCAGTGCCATGATCACAGCTCACTGCAGCCTCAACCTCCTGGGCTCAAGTTATCCTCCTGCCTCAGCCTCCCAAGTAGCTGGTACAATAGGCATGCACCACCACACCTGGCTAATTTTTATATTTTTTGTAGAGACGGGGTCTCACCATGTTTCCCAGGCAGGTCTCAAACTCCTGGTTTCAGACAATCCCCCTGCCTTGGCCCCCGAAAGTGCTGGGATTACAGGCATAAGCCACTGCATCTGGCCAATGCCTCAGTCTTGCTTGGAAGATTCTAGACAGTATACCCTACACTCATTTTTCACTATTTCATCCTATGAACATGTACTTGAGGCAAACTGGAAAATGTGAAGCTTATTTGGGAAGTCAGTTAGCATATGTTTGTTGAGCACTGTTGCAGGCATTTTGTTGGGTGGTAGAGCCAGAACACACTTGTCCTTTGGAGTTTAAGGGTGAAGACGGACATTAATTACAAGTATGATGAGTTCTACAACGGATAGCACATTCTAGAAATATAACATAAGGAAGTAATCTAGTATGGGTGTCAGGAAAGATTTCCATCAAGAAATAACTTAGAAGCTAAAACCTGCAAGTTAGAATAGAAATGAGTTAAGCTAAAGGGAACAATGAGGAGAGAGCATTCCAGGTGGAGAGACTCCAAGTACGAAGGCTCTGAGGCATGGCATGTTTAAAGACCTCTTCAAAACATTTTATGGCAGGAACAGAAAGAGGAAGAAGAGTGTTTCAAGGTGAGGATGGAATGTAGACTAGACCCTGTTAGCTCTGTTATTCAGGTTTTATTTTTTTAAAGGGAAGTTATAAAATGGTTTTCTTTTATAGAAAAATGGAAGTCAGAAATCAGGACGTGATAAGTACTGCATAGCTAAAACACAATGCTCACTGCAGTTTAGGGACTGAAATCAAGAGAGGCAAGGGGGGGGGCAGGCGTGGTGGCTCATCCTGTAATCCCAGCACTGTGGGAGGTTGAGGTGGGCGGATCACTTGAGGTCAGGAGTTTGAGACCAGCCTGGCCAACATGGTGAAATCCAGTCTCTACTAAAAATACAAAAATTAGCTGGGCATGGTGGGACACACCTGTAATCCCAGCTACTCAGCAGGCTGAGGCAGGAGAATCACTTGAACCTGGGAAGCGGAGGTTGCAGTGAGCAAGATCACGTCACTGCACTCCAGCCTGGGCGACAGAGCAAGACTCCTTCTTTAAAAGAAGAAAATAGAGGAGGCAAATAGGGTAGGATGTGGAGAACCCAATCAGGAGGCTATTGCCACAGTTCAGCTTGGGTCAGGATGCTGTTCCCTCTATTCTTCTAAAAAAGAAGCTTACAGAAGTAAATATTAAGGTACATTTTAATTGTTTTTTTAAAGTCTGATTACACAAGTAAAACTTGAGGTGATATGGTGTAGCTGTAGCACCTATGCTAGAAAACAAGGTGATCTGGTCGCAGAGATTCAGTATTAGGTGGCAGTGTGGTGTGGTGACCAGGAAGGAAAAAACTTCTGTTACCAGATCATATCAAAAGGAGGATGTTACTTATAGCAAAAGAGGTATTTGTTAGGAGATAATTTTCTATGAGTTTCTCTTTTTTCTGCATGTCTTGCCAGCAGGTATACCAGCTGCCTCTGTTCTGGACTGTTTTCCAAGGATAGTTGTATAGCAACATATATATAATGACCATGGAACACAGACATCATTTCTTTCAGGCAAGATTTACTGTCCATTATAAAATATTATATTCCCTAAACTTATCGTTTCTCTCTTATAACACAAGCCATTGCATGTGCAGGTGTCAGCTGACACTTTCACATTGCCCTCCAGGAATTGGGGCTTAGGGAACCAGCACAAATGCTCATACTCTGGCTACTGCTATTGTATTGAGTAATAAACTGTCTCCTATCTCTGCACCAGGAATCTCACATTTTCTGCCAGCATCCTGGCAGAAACTGGCCAACTCTCTTGTTTCAAACAAGTAAAGGGTAAAACCTTAGACCCCTCACCATTCCGGGAGTGTTACTCCAAGAGCCTCTCTACTTGCCCCATCCATACCCAGGCCTATATATCACACACTGAGTACAATAGGCTCAGCCTTGCCCAGATCTTAGCCAAATAGACAAAACCTAGCTTTCTATCAGATCCCAGAAGCAGCTGGGAGACAGGCTCAATAAAATGAATACATTTCTAACATACATGTCTGCCTGAGGAGATAGTGAACTCCTGACTTTGTGACTCACCCACCTCGGTCTTCCAAAGTGCTGGGATTACAGGCGTGAGTCACCGCACCCAGGCGGAAGGGAATTTTTTTTTTTTTTTTTTTTTTTTTTTTGAGATGGAGTCTCACTCTGTCGCCCAGGCTGGAGTGCAGTGGCGCGATCTCGGCTAACTGTAACCTCCGCCTCCCGGGTTCTTGTGATTCTCCTGCCTCAGCCTCCTGAGTAGCTGGGACTATAGGCATATGCTGCCACGCCTGGCTAATTTTTTGTATTTTAGTAGAGACGGAGTTTCTCCGTGTTGCCCAGGCTGGTCTCGAACTCCTGAGCTCAGGCAATCCACCTGCCTCGGCCTCCCAAAGTGCTGTGATTACAGGTGTGAGCCACCGCCCGGCCCCGGAAGGGACTTTTAAAGATCTTCTAATCCCCGATGCCGGAACCACCTATCACCTTTAGCAACTAAAGCACACTTTCAAGACCACTTGGAAGTGGCATTACACTCAGACTTGGTGGGGGCTTGCTACACGAGCTTCATGGGAGGGGAAGGTAGTAGATACAGGGATAATGTAGCATAGCAATTCAACTGACCTAAATGTTAGATCCCAAAAAGTGTTTGCGCTCTCTCTCTATCTTTCCCTCACTAGGGAAATAGTATTCATGAATATCGTTATATGACCGTCACACCCAAAAGGTTGCATTTAGTATTGGCATAGGTGCATAATTAATTGATGCTGGCTATTACAGAGACAGGAGTGTGGATGAATTGCCCCTTCTGGTGCATTTTGTGACCCTGTGTTTTCCAGCTTTGTAACATTGCCAGTTCTTATCAGTGACTTGGCTGTTTTGACTTGTCAATCAATGCTTTACAAATGTTTGTAAGGCTGTTTAAAAATTTTTCCATTACATTTAAATTTACATTTAGGAAATGGTAAATAAAGCAGTAATTTAATACAGTCTGTGCATACTTTTCTCCCTTCAACTTTAGTATTTCTTTGATGGGCTAATTAGGAGAAATAGATTCATTTCCAATCATTTATTTCCACTTTGAAGAGTAGCCTCTGTCTACATGAAAAGTATAGGAAACCTTGTTTACTTGGAATTATTTTAGCTATGTACTACTATTCAAAGACTTCTTGACAACAACATAAAGTAATAGCTTTTGTGCTGGGCCACCTGGAAGCCCTGACATCAGATGAGCCTGTGGATGCCTTAGCAACAGCAGCTTTGTAGTCATGGTAACAGCTTTGCCCTTCATAGGCAAAACCAATGAGCTTTAAGCATCACTACAATCTAGCTAAGCTTCTCTGACCTTATCAGGGAGCAACAAGATCTTTCTGTTCTTCCTGCACGTGCCCCTCAGCAGGGAGGGGAAAATGTGCATAGTGTACCTGATGTAAATGTCAAACTTGGATTATTCAAACAATTGAATCCTTCTTCTAGTTTGATGGATTAGATGTCGTGGTTTTCTTAAAGTAGGTTGTTGATTTCAATTACCCATGAGCATTGTTACAAAAGCAGAGTGTACAGCATGCATAATATAAACGTTGTGATGACTAAACATTTCAAAGGAGTAAAATACGTAGATTTCCAATCAATGACATGGATTGGAAACCCCAGGGGACCCAGAAAATAATTTCCATATGTTTTGTTGGCTGTTTTTACTCTCATGCCAGATGATAATAAAGAACGGTATTGTCATTCAAATTAATATGTGACACCAAGTTTGCAGCAGCAATAAACAAATCAGAACTCAGTCTACTCTGGCCTGCAATGCCGTTGAAAAGGCTTATGACTTTCCCTGCATACTTCCTTCCTAAAACTGGGCTAGTAAACTATAGCCCTGAAAACTGCTTATTAACTTTCTCAAGATCAAAAGCATGAAATAATGAGCCAGGACTGAGCAACCCATTCATAAAAAAGACAAAAGTAATTCTTCTTTCAGTGAAGCTTTACTAGCTGCTCATAGATACAGTATGTATGATTATTTAATCTCATATGCAAAGGTGTAATAAACAAAATAGGTTTTCCAACCATATATTATTTAACTCTTGTTTACTTGAACAGTTTCACACTTCACAGTACATTTCATGTCCAAAAAAGCTCAAATTACTAAGTCTTTTTTGGGGGAGGGGAACAGTGTCTTGCTCTGTTGCCCAGGCTGGAATGCAGTGGCGTGATCTTGGCTCACTCCAACCTCTACCTCTCAGGTTCAAGCGATTCTCCTGCCTCTGCCTCCTGAGTAGCTGGGATTATGGGCACGTGCCACCACGCCCAGCTAATTTTTGTACTTTTAGTAGAGATGGGGTTTCACTGGTTGGCCAGGCTGATTACGAACTCCTAACTTCAAGTGATCCGCTCACCTCGGCCTCCCACAGTGTTGGGATTACAGGGGTGAGCCACCGCACCGGGCCTACAAATTATTAAGCTTTTAATGCTATTTGAATGGTATTTATTCCTTTTCTTCAAGTTCATTTTTAATTCATTCTGTTCTACTAGTGTTTCCAGTCCCAGGCAGTGTAAGAAAAGAACCACCCTTCTCCCAAGGAAAATTACCCTTCATATATCAGCTCAAATTAGATTAATTTCTAATGCTTCTGATCTGTTCAAATTCAGAAAAGTAGTTCATTCATGTATTCAATTTAATGTATATAAAATGCCTATTAGGTTATTATGTTAAATGCCATGGAAGATACAGAGATGAACCAAAAGTGACTATGGCTTTCAAGAAATCCTCAAACAAGGTTTGATTAAAGTGGTTCTTCATTTTCAGTGCTGTGGAGTCATCTTAAGCAATAGCTAAAAGTCACCAACTTTCCTATTTTCTTCTCCAACAAAACCCAAGGAGAACTGAAAGTTTACTTTCCATTGACTTTAATAGGTTAGTGTGTTTTCTTGTTTTTATTTTGTTAACTCTAAGATCTAAAGTTTTTGTTTTGTTTTTTTAAAGCAAGCTATACCATTGGAGTGTTTAAGGCATCTTTTGCTACAGGTATTTTGCAAAAATGAATGTGCTATTGCTGAGTTGTTTTTTTTTTTTTAATTGCCAATTTCTAAAGCAGCATCTTATCCAGATGCAGTGTCTCATGCCTGTAATCCCAATACTTTGGGGAGGTCAAGGCAGGAGGATTACTTGAGGCCACAAGTCTGAGACCTATCTGGGCAACATAACAAAACTCTACCATTAAAAAAAAAATTCTTTGATCAAAATAAAATACTATCTTAGATATTTTGACTGGAATGAAAAGTTTTTCTGTCAAAAGGATCATGATCGTTTGCCTCATGGCATTTTGGTTCCATGGTTTCTACCAGATAAAGAAGGTGTTGTCGGTGAATATGTTGGAACTGTCATAAAATGGGCAACCAAAGAGAGAATTTTAAATAAAATTCAGCTTTCACAAACTCAACATAAAAGAAGTCATTGTCCAAGAAATGACTTCACACTTAAATTTTGGGTTGGTCATATAAAAAATAAAAGCCAAATGGAGAGCACTGAACTTAATATTTGGAAAATTATCTGACTTAACATTTATTTTTTTGATATTAGAACCTTTAGAATTATAAGCTTCTAGTCATTTCCTTTTATCCTTAATAGGCCATTGCAATCTTTGCTAATATCTGATAAGCAGAAATATTACAAAATCATAAAAATAATATTCCTGGATTGAACATTAGGGTCATCTAGTCCAACTCTATAATTTTGTCAGGGGGAAATTGAGATCTGGAAGTTTTCTTACAACTTATGATTTCAGATTTGACTATTTCTTGACAGCCCAACCAATCT
Source organism: Ateles fusciceps (assembly GCA_036589455.1). NCBI lineage: Eukaryota > Metazoa > Chordata > Mammalia > Primates > Atelidae > Ateles > Ateles fusciceps. Next base: position 7,878,935 of record JAZHEH010000572.1, read on the forward strand.
GACTAACTGGTCTGGCATCAGTGTTGACTTGCAGTGAAGTAAATGTTGTCTGCTTTTGGTGAGGTTTGATTCCATTGCTTTAATTTATTTTTCTTCTTCAGTTTACTTACTTTTAGCCTCCTCTAAGTCAAAGGGTGATCAAAGTTCATGAAGAGTTATTAAGAGAAGGCCATTAATTAGTCCTCACTGAGGTGAGTTGCACTGACAGGAAATTGGCTTAAACATTGAAAAGAAATAGATAACTGTAATAATGGGTTTTTAAAAAATATTTTGAGTTTTCTCAGTTTGATTTTTTTCTGACTTTAAGATTTTCTTTGTCCCTAGTATCTTGTGAGTAGTCTCCATTATGCCTTCTTCATATTTTCATTTTATTTCCTCATTCCCTTCTTTGGTTCTCTTTTTAACCTTCTGTAAACTCATGAGTGTCGTAATGGTAACCAAGCTGAGACATCATTTGACCTTCAATGTCTGAATGTCTGAATATGAATTAATAATCCTGTGTGGCCATTCTGATTCTGTAGGGTGAATTTGTGTGAGACACACACACACACACACACACACACACACACACACACACACACGTACAGATGGTGTCTCTTGGGGGCTAAACAGATCTCATCCATAGCTGAAAGCAAATCTATGGTTTAAGAAAACGTCTTCAGTGGCAGTTTATCAACATCTTCATTCTGTCTGAGTGTCCGCCCTCCTTGGACTCAGGGACCATAAATGGGCATGTCTCTTTGTTATATCTTTGGCAACTCGCTGGGGGAGTTTCTTCACCCACCATGCCCTGTGTCCTACTGCTCTCCTTCTTCCTAACCCCTTTGGATCTTATTTCCTCTGCATATTATGCTTTCAGGAGCCTGATCTCTAAGATGACCTATAATATTCTAAATTATTTGTCTAAAGACTTTAATGGAAGATAATGGCTTAATATGAATCTTAAAAGGACCCGTCAGTGCTTTGACATAAATGAGCTGGGAATTTCTAGTGCTGTGGCATGCTGGCTGGGGATATTTAAGGAATCATCCTTTGTTATGCTCTTCAATTTATTCAGTGGATGGTCAGTCACCATCAACTACAAGCCAGCCCTTTTTACCCAGTTTACACACTTTTATCTGGGTGTCTCAATGGAAAAACTAACAATAATAACCTTTATCTATCAAGGTTCTGTTGTAAGCCTGTCTCAGTGGAAAAACTAACAATAATAATCTTTATCTATCAAGGGTCTGTTGCGAGCCTGTATTAGTTTGCCAGGGCTGCCGTAACAAAACATCACAAACTGGTGGCTTAAACAGCAGAAATGTGTTTTCTCATGGTTCTGGAGGTAAGAAGTCCTGGACCAAGGTGTCAGCAGCATTGATTTCTTCTAAGGCCTCCCTTGGTGGCCTGTAGATGGTCTCATTCTGACTGTGTCTTCACATGGTCTCCCCCTCTGTAGGCATGCATGTCTGTGTCCTAATCTCTTCTTATAAGAAACCAGATTGGATCAGGGCCACCCAATATGACCTCATTTTACTTTAATGACCTCTTTCAAAGCCCCTGTCTCTAAATCCAGTCACATTCTGAAAGCCTGAATGAATTCAGATTGGACCTAAACTCTGCCTTAAAGATATGAATTGGGAGGGGATAGGGAAGAGGGTACAGTTCATCCCATAACATAGCTTCACACTGTATTAAACAATTTCGATGTGTTGTCTTTAACCATTAAAAAAAATGAGATATTAATTTTACTGTTAAGATTTTTCTGTTGAATAATTGGGGGTTAGAGAGGATAAGTAACTTCTCTAAGGTTACATAACTACTAGGTGGTGAAACTGGGGATTGGATCGCGCCTAATAGCTACAAAGCCATGTTTTTCTGCTATACCACTCGGCCTCCAGCTGAGATTTATAGCCAGTCAGCTTTGCTCCAACACACATTGGTCATTCTTCCTGGAATTTTTACTCCATGGGAGATTGAGAGGCTTAACTGGTATGTGGGCAAAAATTCTTCTAGAGAGATTTTAAAATCTTTAAAATATTTACCAAGTTAAGAAACTATTAAAATAACTCATTTTCTGTTATCAGTTCTTTTAATAGTGAGTTTCTTTAACTTGGTAATATTTTTAAAGATTTTAATTTTTTTTAGTAATAAAGACATTTCAGAATTTCAGTTTTTTACACTCCCATAGTTTTAGACAGATCTAAAACAAATTTTTTTAAATCAACAGGAAAACACTAATTAGCATGTGTTTATCTAGTTTCTAACCCACCAGAGGGTTAAAGGTGAACTGATTTGGAATCTTGAATGTTTTTGAAGACAGGCCACAGAATTCTTGTTTTTCTCAGTTCAACATGTTTTTCACAGGAGTGAGCTATTTAAGCATAAACCAAGTTCAGACTTCTGTGCTAATATCCTTTTGTGTCACTGGAAATGCAGACAAAAGTACTTCCTCACATGTTCAAATTACTTATTTTGCCCAATTTTAATGCTAGAACATACTGAAATGAGAGAATTTTTTCATGATAAAATGAGAGATTATTTCATGATAAAAGATTATCTGCAACACGTCAGTTCTTTTGTTTTTATTATTTTGTAGCATGGAAATATTTACATTTAAATATACATATACTTTAATCAAATGACAAAATGTTGACATTCTTAAGAAAGATAATAATAAAGTAAATTTCTTTTATATTAGTTTATATTTAAGATTTTTTTTGCTGTTTAGGCATTCTAAAGAAAGGAGAAAAAAACAACAAGGAAGAAAAGAATAATACAAAATTAAGAGTTGATATAAAGGTGGTAAATTTGGAGATGGGAGGTTGCTGAAACTGAGATAGAAATCTTTTTTCCAGTCCTATCCTTATCATAGATAAACAAAAGAAAGACGATTGCTATAGGAGGTAACACTTGTAATGTCTGTACTGTAATGTAGTTATTACACTTTAACAAATGCACTGTTACTGAGTAATGATGAAAGCGTAATTCAGCAATAGAGAGAAAAAAAGAATTATGTCCTTCAGACCTAATTTTTTTAAATTAGGAATTTTATCAAAGGCCAAATGTATAACTCTACTTGTGAAATCCCTCACAGTAATCTAGCAAATCTGCAGGAACATCAAAGACCACAGTTATCTTAATGTCTGGGCTAGCACATAATAGCAGTGGGCTAAGCCTATAAATTCCATTTCCTGTGGATCAGTTGATCTCCCCTCTAGGTCTTGTCCACAGACCTTCCCTTCTAAACCCATGTAGTCACTTGCTCTTGGATGCTCTTGATCCACAGGTGACTTTATGAGTTTAGATAGGTAATGGTAGGTGAAGGATAGCTGTAATTAGAAAATTAGCACTGTGGTTTAGCAATGTGCTCACACCCCTAGAACAGAGACTCATTAGATGTGAGATTTCTCCAGTTCTGTGGATTAGGGATAGTGATGAGGAGATCTTGGGCTTAGTTTTTGCTGGACAAGAATATCAAGTTTCTGCCTTACAGATCAGAAATGTAATTACCAGCTAACCTGAAAGAGACTAAACCCCAAAATGATCATATTATTAATCAAACATTCAAAAAATATATAGCAAGTTTTGGCATCTCTCACTATCCTGTGCCAGGAATGTGCCAGGAATGTGAGACATGAAATGTATTTACAAATAAGAGCTTCCATCTAATAAGTAATTAATAAGCCAGACAATAATTCACTATTTTACATTAAGCAATAATGCTCAACCTGTTTCAGGGTCCTGAGCCTTTCTGGGAATCTTCTGAAGTCATAAAAGCTTCCCCTCCAAAAACAAAATGCAAATGCATCTAACATTATGAAGGCAATATTAAAGAGTTCACAGGATTTTGAAGATCACCTAGGGATGTTGGTTTAAAAAGTTCTGACATAAAGAGGCACTTATGTCCAGTGATGGACCTATTTGTATCATCAGTTTAAGTATTGATTTGAAGGAAATTAACAAGGAGAAGGCTTTGATATGACTACCACTATGGAATGAGCAATGAATGTTAGATTATTTCACCCAAAGTAAGGCAGAGTGAGTTTTTCTGCTCACAAAGTTTACATGTTGGGAGTAAGTAACCATGGATGTCGTTTGCTAAAGCATCAGCCCAGGACAAGCCAAGCTCTCAGAGCAAGGAGGACATCCTGTTTTCCCTAGTTTAAGTTGTTCAGCTCTATGAGTATTTATTTATAATCTTTTTAAGACCTTATCATATCTTTATGACATGGCTCATATTCTAAAAATTTTTAACATAAGCCTATCTTTATATGGGCATATGGACTCACAAATAATTTTTGTAGTAGGCACAGAAATACACTGATGGACAAGTACACAGTGTCCATTATTTCAAAATATGTAAACACTACCAGATTCACCAAACATAAGCAGAGCCAATTTTTTACTTATTAGCTTTTTCTTAAACTAAATAAGCAGAATGAATCAAACCACAGCTAAGTCTCTTCCAGTGATTTTCAAAGTTATTAAAGAAGTCTCCCCCAAATCTAAATATATGATTTGACTAAACTCCTACTGTATATAAAGCATTTTCTATAAAGAATAAATAAGATTGATCCTTATTCTTAATGAATTTATAATTTTATTGGGAAGATACAATAGCTGTTAAGAGCCAGGCAGATCTCCCTTCAAATTATAAGTCTGAAAAGTTCTGTTTTTTCTTGGATTAACTCCTTATGCTTTCTGATGTTCAGTGTTTTCATTTTAAAATAGGAAAAAACAATAGTTATCTCATTGTATTGTTATGGAATGTGAAAAGATAAATTTTTAAAGGATCTTGGCATGTGTTTGATAACAGCTATTATGATTACTAAAACAGATACCATAAAGTAGATGCAAAAAATGTCACAAATTGCAGAGAATGATAAAATGTCAAATGATTAGTACAGAGAATGACTGACTCTGTTAAGAAGGATTAGCATGGGTGGGGTGGTCAGGAGCTTTCATGGAAGATAGGACCTGAACTCTGTCTTAAAGTCTGGATAGGATTTGGGACAGGGAAGGGAAGAAGGTTATACAAATTGGAAAAGTGTGAGTGGTGAGTATGGAGACTGACTAGAAATGTTTTGTTTAGGTGACATGGTGCAGATTATCTGGCTTGTACAGAAGGTTGCAGAGGTAGGGTTGGGAAAAATTGGGAGAGTCTTGAGTCTTCATAAAACATCAAGGAACTGAAAGGCATCTCAGCAGAAAATGACATGTTTTAGAAAGATTCTTCATAATATCATGGTGTAGAGGACAAATTTCATTTTGGAGTAGGGGTTTAAGAGGTGGAGATGGATGTAGGATTGTTAACTGAGGCTACTTTAAAAAAAAAAAAAAAACAGAAAAACTGACATCATGGACATAATGGGAAGACTGCCTGGATGATGGGAGTGGGATGGAAAGGAACAAACAAAGGTAGAAACATTAAGAAAGAAGGTGCTTATTGGTAGACTGGAAAGAGAGATCACTTGAAGATAACGGTGTCAACAAGTATATACTGAAGGCATAGTAGTCAACCTGAGTGTCTGAGGGAAATGAGGACACTGTGCAAAAAGGAAATTGGGAAGTGGGATTCTTTTGGCAGGTAGAAAAAGGGGAGGAGATCATTTTAAACTCTAAACAGCTTACTTCCTGAAGGAGGAAACATGTCTCATTCATCTTGGAATCCTTAGCACTTAGTACAAAATCAAGAACATGAACATGAGTAGTATGAGTGTGCAACTGGATTTCAAAACAAAGTCAAAGCTGGAAACAGAGCTTGTGTGGCTGAAGTTTGAGATTTGATCCATCCTGAGGGAAAGAAGCAGATGGTGGGTGGGACCCAGGGTTGGGGACAGGTAGATATTTACCATCCTCCTTAGCACTTGCCATGTAGATAACCAACTTTCAGCTGCCTATATCTGCAACTCTTTGCTTGAAGACTTCTTTGCCCATCAGAGCCTGTTCAACCTATATGTGAGGCAAACTAGAGTGCTGGAGAATAATTATCCTTAGGAACAGCCCTCAAGCAAAGTCAGAGAGAAATTGATGGATAAATATCCAGCTCCAGTTGCCAAAGTGGTAATTTGCTTGGTGGCTTCCAGTATTGCTTCCCATTGCTGTCATCTCCCGTTAATTTTTCCTGATAATACCTCTCAAGTAAACACTTGCACTTGTAACCTGTTTCCAGGGTATGCCTCTGGGACCTTCCACTGGGCTAATGGAAATAATGCAGATTATCAAGGGAAGTGACCCAAGTGAATATAACTTCTGTGGGGAGCGTTAGTGGGCCAGGGCAAGTCAGGAAGGTAAAATGAATAATGGTGCAGTATACGGTCATGACAGCCCAACCTAGACCCATGTCCTCTAGAAAAAGGAGGCATGAGTATGCTCTGGATCTCAAAGGCCACGCTGAGATTAAAATCTAGTGGGTAAATTCTAAGGAGAAATAACAAGCCACAAGTGAAGTCTAATTAGATGAACTAAGTTAGTGTCCCAAAAAACATCTCAAAGAGCAAAAATGAAAGATGTAGAAATGAACTGAAATCAAGCCAGGCACAGGGAGCTAAGAGAGGGAAACGTTTATACCTCTGAATCCTAAAAGCTACCCAAGTAAGTGGTTGGTCCTGGAACCAAGCAGAAAAGAGAGATTAGACCTTGGTGAAGGTTGAACAGTTGAAGTTTCTGTTAACTTAGTTTTGTTGTTATTGCAGGTACTTTGTCATTTGCATACTCTCAGCATGTATTTTTATTTAATTATTTTCCAATTTCTCTGCAAGGGGGTGGGTATCTGCTATGGAATGCCATTATCATTACTTTGATATTTGGCTCTCTTCCCTTTCCTTCACATGATGCTGTTAGAAAACTTCTCAGCTCAGGTTCGCTGTTTGTCCTGGGTTTCTGTGCTCTTTTAGGTAGTGTGACACTGGCTGGCAAGAGAACCAGGTCACATCTGACTGATTCAGTAATTTGACAATTACTCAGCTGATACCCTCTGCTGTTGTTTTGTTCCATCTCCTTGAGGTGAATGCCAGCCTGCTGCTCACCTAATGCAGCCAGGGTTAATATGCACCTCTTGCCTGCAGCACCAAAGGCTGCCTCTCTCTGTTGAGCCTGTTGACCAGTCCTTGCCACCAGATATACTCTAGGTAGCTAGGTTATATCCTGGCTTTCATTCCAGAATGTACACTGTTCTTTTTTCATTTTTCAGGCTTGAAGACTACCTGTTTGATAGACCACTTTGGAGGCTACTATGCCACACTCTTTTACTAAATAGCCTCCAAAACAGACACTTGAAACTAGCACTAGGAAATAGCAGAAGTTAGGTCTCTGCTGCTGACACCATGGCAAACCCTCTTTCTGTGGCGACCACCTTCTCGCTACACAATCCAGGTTCTTGCCCCTTCCTGACATTTCCAACATTACAGAGAAACAATGACTGAAAGGAGCAAGGAAAAATTGTTTTTCAAATGTCAAGGGTTTGCCTCCTCACATTCCACTCTCCTTCCTCAAAATATTCTGCATCCAAGTACCCTAGGAAACAGCAGAGGCTCCTAATTCATCCCCTGAGCATGGAAAGCTGGTGGGGTGGGGAGATTCTGAAGAGTTTTGAACAATTCCCTACTGGTTGTAGTAACTGTCAAAACTATTATAAGCCTTCTTATGACATAATGTTGTTAGAAGAGAACTAAATTTGATGTTTACATATTACTGGTTCATTTGAAAACCACCCAACACAACCATATGGCATTTAGTGACAACAGTCTAATGAGGTCTCAGTGGGTTTCACTGGTTAGCTGAAAGATGGTGTAGAAACATCTGTCAGAGAGTTGACTGTCCAACTAAATTTAGAATGATTCTAGAGTAATCTTTTTGTTTACTGCACTTAGAGTGAAAAAGAATATACTGGCTGCAAAACATTCAACTGGGAAGAAAACATCAGATAGCACACAGTTTTGTTCTGAACATTTTTAGACAAAATCACTTCTGTTGCTGAAAAACATAGCAAAGAATCCAGCAAGGAAGTAATCCATATAAAATTAGTATTGGATACATATGGCTGTTCATATTATATGTGTGTGTTTGTGTGTGTGTGTGTGTGTGTGTGCTGAAATATTTATAGTGTAAAACACGTTGACATAAGTTCCCTTACAGCAAACATTGGCTTGGAAAATCCTAATGTAGCTATAGAGCAGATGGATCTGGTAAATTCTTGCTTCATTTTAAAAAAGGACTAGTAACTGGTACATTTTTACTGTTTCACTTACTACAAAGGCATTCTAATAATTGGCCCTAACAACTGAAGGAGGCAAGAAGAAATTGAGTGATAGGTCAGAGGGAAAGGGAAGGATATTCTGGGTATCTTAAAATGCTTAATCCTTGTTGTAATTGAAAATATACCTGAACTGAGAACAAAGCCATAATATTGTATAAGCCGGTGAGTATCCTAGTGTGTTTATTCATTGTGTATTGCATATCCACATATAGTCACAAGGAGCCATGGAGTATTTGGTCTTGTTTTTTGAGAATATTATAGGTACAGTATATTTGTGCTTTCAAAGAGAAATCTTCATAATATTCAAATCAGTGCTCAAATCAAGTAAAGTAAGCTATGAATTTTTAATTAAGAATATCATTAAGACAATTACCTAGCCATAAATTAATTATATAAGTCATATTGATTTTTTAAAAGGAGAGAGAGAAGACAGTTAGAAAGTAAAGCGCCACAAACTTCATAGATTAAAAAAAAAATCTTTTCCAATGGTGGCCCCTGAAATGTGAAATCTCAGATGATTACTTGGTGATGAGGGCCTCATGGTGAAGCAACAGCTGGGCAGAACAGTGATATAGCTTAATTTCTGTTGTTTTCATAAATCCACCTGTGCTGAACAAAAGAAGTAATAGGTACTATCTCATTTAATCTTAATAATAAGTGTAAAAGATAAGAATTACAAGTATCCTCATCTTACGAAGAAAGAAACAAGATTTGAGATTAGGTAAATAACATGCTTAAGATCACCCAGCTAGTAAAACTGAAACCAGAGTTCAAACCAGAATATCTGACTTGCAAGCCTGTCCTCTTGAACACTGGTGTTTAATGGCTCCTGGAATGTTAGTCCAAGATGTGTTTGCTGCCAGCTGTGGTGCCATGGTTGAACCCAAGACTGTAATTTCCAAAGCCTCTTTTGTTTGTTCAATGACCATTGGTTTGTCCTTCTTTCTCCAAGCTGAGGCACTAGGGGATCCAAGGCAGCATACAGGTGTATAGGTAAGGGGCAGGAACGGGGGCAGGAAAGTACCCTTCACTTGGACGTTAATGAAACGTAGAGTCCACGTGCAATTTAGATGCCGGCCATACAATAGGGAATCCATTAATGTCTCTTGGTTAGTCAGGAATGCCAAATTTTTTGGTTAATGTGGTGTTGTGGTATGTGCATAATGTATGTGTGCATATCCACATATGGTTTGTGAATAATATACCACATCAGCACCAGATTAGATCTAATTGAATCTGGTATGTTCAAACTTGTCTATGAGTGAAAAAAATCAAAGGACTCAATTTTTCCAGAACACAAGGAAACTGTACATGAGAATTTGTTTGTGGATTCATATTTTACTGGTATATGTTCATGGAAAGACCATCAAGGGTACATTAGCTCTGTGGACACAAATCCAATATGGAGTTGTGATATGGTCGTAATTCATAAATAATTGAAAACTCCTTTCAGCAGTCTGGAACTGGTTCTCTATCAATGGTTCTGTCTCATGAGATTAATATTGAAAAATGCATCAATTTTAAGAGGAGATCAACACTGGGCAAATAGTCCAGCTTCAGCATTCTTATCAGATTGGCATTCTTTTGCTCTGCTGTGTAGTGTGATAAAAAGGAAATTGTTCTATGCAGACCAATGCTGTTCAATAGAAATATAATGTGAATCACATATATAATTGTATATGGTTTTGGTTGCCATATTGAAAAAGGAAAAGAAATGGATAAAATTTATTTTAATGTAACCCAGCATAATAAAATATTATCATTTCACGTGTGGCACTATTCACATTTTAAATCCTTAATGGCCCAGGAAGACTAGTGGCTACCATATTAGGCAGCTCATTTCTAGATTCTAACTCTGTTTAATTTTCAAATCTCCAGACTTCTTAGATGATTTTTAGTAAAGAGATGTTAAAGAAAATGATGCTTATTTTAAAATATTTTTATAGTTCTAAAGAAATCTAATCAATAAACAAATATACAAAAGCTTGAACCTCTGGAAACAGCAGGAAGAAACAAATAGGAGATATCTGTGACAAAATGGAGAAGAAGGAGGGGGGAAAAAAAGGAAAAGGAAAAGGAAGAAATTCCATTATAGATGGTTAAAGGAAAGTAAGAGTTAAAGCTTATTGAATATACAGACATTCAACCAAATGGCTTGGTGACTAAACCTAGAAGAGATCATTTCTGGGTAAGCAGAAACAGTTGTAAATATATGTAAATACATTTGATTAAACTGAATGAAAAGGAAGTTTGCAGTATTGCTCAGATGTTATGACTAATAGAGTCTGGTTTTGTGTTGAGTCCTTAATGGAGCCTGGCTAAAAATACTGCTGTTGATTTAACCAGCTGTTGTTTTGCTGGCAGGACTTGTTATCCTCCTATAAGTAATGACGAAACATATGTGAAGATGTGGGAAAATAAGAGTTGATAAGTGATCAGAGAATCCATGAATGCGAGGGTAGAGCCAAAACGTGGACAAAGATGGCATGTCCACAATTTCTATACAGGACACTGAGACTTCTAAATGAGGCTCTCTATTCCCAACGCCACAGTTCACCTGGAAGCAAAATGATCTAAGAAAAGGAAGAAGCACGATACATTTGTAGAAAAAAAAAACACAGTGACTAGTCATATGAGTAAATAGTTGATTATTCTCGTGGAATGGGTCTGTCAGGCTTGTTGGACTTCAGACTTACATTGTATCCCTCAAATAATTTGAAGAGGTCACTTAAAGAGATGCCTTCAGCTCCTGGAGCCATTACTTATGAACTGCGAGAGCTTGGATTTAGTTCCTGCCTCAATTTTCTCATCTTTAAAATTACTATAATAATAGTACCTATTTCATAAGTTTGTTTTGAAGATTGAAAGATCACTTAACAAAGTGCTCTGCATAGAGTAAGTATTTAGTAAGTAAAGTATCTGTATCCATTTTGTCTCTCCATTACCAAAAATAATGCCTAGCACATAATAGGCACTCTTTATTTGTTGAACCAATGAATGAATGATCCTATCTTATATGATACCAAAGCATAGGTTAGTTGCTAAGAGTGAATACTTTGATCATCAAGAAAAGAAGGCTAGCAAGGGATGGAGCCTGAAGATAGCGTATAAACCTGCAGAGTAGTAATTCCTATTCTTCTGCGGTCATTAGTTCTTTAAGAATCCAGTGAAAGATGTAGGCAGCTTTTCTATAACATTTGAGATAGTTGCACACACAGATATCCAAAGATCTGCAATTCTAGCCATTACCTCCATATTAAGAACTTGTGCTCAGGAATCTAGAAAGCATGAGGCAAATGAAAGGAGTGGCGAACATGTAGAAAGCTCTCGAAAAGTTGTAGCCTCTCCACTTTCCTCCCCCACTACACACACACACACGCGCACACACACACGCACACACATACAGTTTAAAGCAGACACACATACACACACAGTTTAAAGCAGACAGTTATAACCAGGAATCCTAGGATGAGACTTGGGTTAAAAATTGAGAGAGAGACAGAGAGAGAGAGAGAGAGATCAGTCACTGTGGATCACACCTGTAATCCCAGCACTTTTGGAGGACAAGGCAGGCAGATTGCTTGAGCTCAGGTTTGACACCAGCTTGAGCAACATGGTAAAACCCCATTTCTACAAAAAAATACAAAAAATTAACTAGGCATTGTGGTACCTGCTTGTAGTCCCAGCTATTTGGGGGGGCCCCCTGAGGCAAGACTATTGCTTGAGTCCAGGAAAAAAACTGTAAAAGGAATGAAGAGCTGCAAATCGTTTTAATTAAAGAGACACAGAAGCTCAGGTTTTGCATGAAGAAGCTCCAGATTCAGACTGGCTCATCCTGTGACCATGCTGCTTTGTTAGGATGACTGCCCAGGACTGGGGGATGCCTGAAGGATTCCAGCCACAAATGAGGCACTACTGCTCCTTGTGCTAGTATTTCAAGTGATGGATTCCAGGCCCAGAAAGGCTCGGGGTTACTTCAGTGTCACGAATGCTAGACATCCTAAGTCCTCATTGCAGTGTTCATAGACGGCCCCCACCCTTCCCCTAAGACAGTGTGCTCAGCTAGGATCAGGAGAACATGTTCTTTACTGGTAACTATGGGAGGGAGGGATTATCAGTATCTGCCTTTACCCTTCCAGGGTTGGGCAGGCTCAGGCCACACTTCAAGTGAGTCAGGGCCCCTCAGGGATCGTTGGCTTGTTTCCCATTGTGGTTTACTGAGGATATGCTTTTTAAATTAATGTTTATAATTCACTGCCCCCTTCCAGTTTTGTGAAGAATAAACCCAATAGTTATGAATAATTTTCCCATGTTTAAAGAGAAGTTTTTATAAAGTTTAATTTATACATTAACAACTGTTTGGAGGAATGTAAAAAGAAAAAAAATATCAAGACATGATCCTTATCTTCGGATTGACAGTAAATCAAAATATGTTTCTGGGTGGCTGGCAAGATGGCCAAATAGAAAGAGCTCCGGTCTGCAGCTCCCAGCAAGAACAATGCAGAAGGTGGGTGATTTCTGCATTTCCAACTGAGATACACAGCTCATCTCATTGGGACTGGGTAGACAGTAGATGCAGCCCATGGGGGGCAAACCAAAGCAGTGTGGAGCATTGCCTCATCCAGGAAGTGCAAGGAGTTGGGGGAATTCCCTCCCCTGGCCAAGGGAATCCATGAGGGACTGTGCCATGAGGCATGGTGCATTCTGGCCCAAATATTACACTTTTCCTATGGTCTTCACAACCTGTGGACCAGGAGATTCCCTCAGGTGCCTACACCATCAGGGCCCTGGGTTTCAAGCGCAAAACTTGGTGGCTATTTGGGCAGACACAGAGGTAGCTGCAGGAGTTTTTGTTTATACCCTAGTCATGCCTTGAATGCCAGCGAGAGAGGGAGGACTTGAGTTTGTCTTAGAAGGAGAGCTAAATGGAGATGGAAAGGGTTGAAATTTTCTGAAAATAGAATGATGTAAAATGTAGTGTAAGAGAGAAAGGTGATGTATTTGTAGAAAAAGTCAGTGACTGGCCTTACTAGGATATAGGATTCCAAGCTGAGGAGAAGTAACACATACAACAGAGATGTATGCATAACCAGAATAAAGATTCCTGAAACCATGCAGAGAACAATGATTTAATGTGCTGGGAAATAGGGAGCCGCTAAAGGTTGAAAGTAAGTAAAGGGAATGACACAATGAAATTAAGATTTTTAAATAGCAGGAGATAGATTTGACTGACAGAAGAGGAGGCTGGATTAAAGAAATCTGTCTGAAGCATCCAGATACAAGAGGATGACAATATAAATCATGGAAATGGAAATAGATAAAGCTAAGGAAATAGGGGATTTCATGATTAACTGACGCTGTATAAGTCAGGAAGCTCATTATAAGACTCAGAGCTCTCTGGCCAGTTAGGATAGTGGGCTTAGTGCAAGGGCCAAATTTGGAAGAAGGGGTGAGGAAGGCATGCCAAATTTAGTTTCAGCCATTTTGAGTTTGCCGCTTTCTATTATTTGTGATTTCTTTGTTGTAACCCCCTGCTGGTTACTCTGTGTTTGACTTTCTAATGGCAGTTTCCCTGAGGTACACTCTAAGTTGTGGATTAGGGAAGTGATCTATTGTATGTGCTGTAAATGACACTGTAAATCCTCACAAAAGAAAACAAAGTTTGTGAAAATTCAGAGAGCCTATTTTAGTGTATAACTGGGTTGTTCTCATGGTATATGTGAAATAATGCACCCATGGGGGGTTTTCTCCATTTCAGTGTGCATCTTACATAGTTATGAATTTCAGCACATTTAACTTAACCAATATTTATTGAGCATATATAGGGTATGTAGATTGAGATTGTTTTTGTTTGCCTAAATGGAAATTCTTAGAATAACAAGGAGACCAGTTTTTTCATTTGGTGATTTAGTTAACCTTCTAATTTTGTCTTTGTAGTGATCATTCATTGAAGTGTCTTTGTTCATAGTGGAAAGATAAACTTAAAATCAGAAATTATCTGAATTGGTGGTATGAATTAGTGAGGTTTGGCTGAAAAATGCATTTCTTTCTTATAAAAATAATGCTCAAATGCAAGATGAGATTCACATTAAAACCAGAATTTTTAATACTGAGGGAAAAGGAATCTGTTTGAAAGAGTATCCAGAGGCTCTCCTCCTTTGGGACAGATGGGGCATTACAGATTGTTTGCTGGACCATGAAACATGGTATTCAGCTCCCATGATGAACTTGAGTCTTTCTGTTATCTTCTCACATGTATACCTGCCTTGGCATCCTTTATAGGCTTGTTTTTGTAGGTATTGCTTTATTTTACTGATTTGTCTTTTGTTTTCCCATTTATGCCATAGAGGTAGACAGCTTTAACTCTACCAACCTCACATTCCTGCTGCAAGCAACTCTGTGTGCTCTTGAAACCGCCTTTGCAGAGATTATGAAAGTGAGCGAAGTCTAGCATGGCTGGCTCCTCTGCTTCTAGCCTCATAGGCTGGCTGCCTTTGCTCATTCCTGGATGTAGATCATTCTAACTATGGGAGGAATTTAGTTTATAGTTTAACCACAAAGCAAGGATGAGAATAATACCTTCCTAAGTCTGATTGTCTCCATGTTCAGGGGCTGAAACTCCTTTTGTAAGACTAATGAAAGGCCACAAGATTAGGATTAGGACAGAGGTCTGAATTCTGCTAAAATTTAGGCATAGTTTCTACAATTCCTTCCTGCTCTAGAGTAATATGGCCAGAGGTCACAGGATTTTTGACTTCTCCAATTGCTCTTATAGATAACATCACTATTGTAGAACCTAAGATTGGTTTTTTTGGAGATATCTTTCAGACTTTTGCATTCTGGCCACTGACTGACCCCATCCTGATTTGGGACTCATGACTTGACCAGTCCTGAGGCTCCCACTCAGAAGCAAACTCAGTACACCAGGACTATTTTCCACACCCCCACAATTGCATTCCCAACCAATTAGAATCACCCAGTCCCTAGTCCCCTGCTTCCCAAACTATCCTTGAAAAACCCTAACCTCCAAGCCATCAGGGAGACTAATTTGAGTAATAGCTCCATCTTCTGTGTGGCTAGCCTAGCATCAGTTAGACTCTTTCTTTGCTGCAATACCATGGTCTCAGTGAACTGGTTTTGTCTGTGTAGCAGGAAGGAAGAACCCGTGGGGCAATTACACTCTGCTCACACTTGAAGGCCATATGGGGTCATGCTAGGACAGCTGAAGGACACCCAGACACTCATGATACATAGCTTTCCTCCCAATTTCCCAGCACATTAAGTCTACACTGGGAAGCATAGTTCTTTCATTTCAAATGCTTTTCTCTAGATAAATATTTAAGGAAAGTTTCTGGTGAGTAAATTTTTATTTTTTTAACTTTATTACAAACTCTCATACAAATTATCATGTCTGTGTATTAGGTCTCCGAAGACCTCTACTAGGTACACAGTGCCTACAATTTTCTCTTCTTAAGATAAAGCTATTTAAAACTTTATGAAAAAATACACGTGCAAATGTAATTGAGGCTCTTCACTAATTCAAAATAAGTCTTTCCAAGTTAATAACAATTAATGAAGTTTGTTCTCTTTTTAAAGAGGATATGATATTTAATGTACTTTTGTACTGAAAAAAAGTTTTTTAAATAACAAAATCAGCTGACTATGGTGATGTGTATGTAGTGTAGTTCTAGCTAGTCAGAAGGCTGAGGCAGGAGGAGAATCACTTGATTCCGGGAGTTCAAAGTAACAGTGAACTGTGATCACACCAATGTGCTCCAGTCTTAGTGACAGAGTTAGACCATGTCTCTAAATAAATAAATAAACCATAATTAAGCATATACTCTAAAGCATTATACCAATAGTAGGCCTGAAGCAAAAATAAATTGTCAGAATTATCAGATGCAGAGAAGTGAATAATAATATAATTTAGCTAGGTGATTTTATATTTCCTTTTGAGATAACTATTACATAATTAAGAACTAGAAAAAACCGTTACTCAGTAAATACTATATACATTTTTAAAAATACTGCAATTGCTTGTAAATTGCCATTGGGTTATGATGAAAAATGGAAAGGACAAAAGACACTGGAGAAATTTAACAGACCAAGGATGAGATATCAAAAAAAGCATTGAAAGGAAAAGGAGACATATAAAGGATATTAAAAAGAAGTTGGACAAGAGGGAGATGATTGAGTGAGTTCATTCATCATACTCTGCTCTTCATTTGGGATGTGGCTTTAGAAAATGTTTACCCTTGGCCTGGTGTGGTGGCTCACACCTGTAATCCCAGTACTTTGGGAGGCCAAGGCGGATGGGTCACAAGGTCAGGAGATCGGGACCATTCTGGCCAACATAGTAAAACCCAGTATCTACTAAAATACAAAAAATTAGCTGGGTATGGTGGCGTATGCCTGTAGTCCCAGCTACTCAGGAGGCTGAGACAGGGGAATCGCTTGAACCTGAGAGGCAGAGGTAGCAGTGAGCCAAGATTGCATCACTACACTCCAGTCTGGTGACAGAGAAAGATTCCACATCAAAAAAAAAAAAAAAAAAAAAAAAAAGTAAAGAAAAGGTTTGCCTTTTATTTTCTGCCATTTGAAATGAGCAGTTTAATCATTTGATTTTGATATGGTATGGCTCTGTGTCCCTACCCAAATCTCATCCTATAGCTCAAGTAATTCCCATCTGTTGTGGGAAGGACCTGGTAGGAGATGACTGAATCATGGGGCAGGTCTTCCCGTGCTGTTCTCATGGTAGTGCATGGGTCTCGGGAGATCTGATGATGTTAAAAATGGGAGTTTCTCTGCATAAGCTCTCTTTTGGCCTGCTGTGATCCATGAAAGATGTGACTTGCTCCTCCATGCCTTCTGCCATGATTGTGAGGCCTCCCCAGCCATGTGGAACTGTAAGTCCAAATAAACCTCTTGATTTTGTAAATTGCCAATACTCAGGTATGTCATTATCAGCAGCCTGAGAACAGACTAATACATCATTGTTCTCAGTTATCTAGTTCCTTTTTAGCATGTACTCTTTAAATGCTCTGTTCTTAATGATTTAATCATTAGGTATGGGAAATTGTTTATTATGTCAAAAAACAATGAGCAAGATAATATTAATGCCTTGGATTGGATTGTAGATTAGCCCATTGAATATATCAAGTCCAAGACAGGTATATCTAGTGGGCTAATTCTCCACCTCTGCCATAGTTAATTAGACTATAATAGAGAACACACTGCTAACATAATGACTGTGTGTTGATTGTAATGCAGTGCACGTGTACACATACATACCAAAGAAATCTTTCTTCTGGCAAGACTGGTAGCATGTAGGTGACTGATGCCAATTTAGCTATTTCTTTCCATGGTTCAGAATGTATTTTCATATTCCATGCCAAAAACCAGTCTGCATTTTTGAGTGGCCCCAAGAAATTACAGAGAACAAAGATAAAGAATAAACATTTTTATATTTAAAGCCTCTTGTGTAATTGCAGTCAGATATCAGCTAGGGCTACAGACATCTGAAGGCTCAACTGGGCTAGATGTTGAGGATGACTCAATGACATTACTGGCAAGTTGGTGCCGGCTGTTGGGAGTTCAGCCAGGACTGCCCACTGGGGACCTCGATCAGTCTCCCTATGAGCCTCTCCATGGGGCCACATGGGCATCCTTAAAGCATGGTGGCTGACTTCAACCAGGGAATATCCTGAGAGGACATGTCGAGAGAGCAAGTTTTTCCAGAATCCCAAGCAGAAGCTGCAATACTTTTGCAATACTTTTGTATGACCCAGTCTCAGAAATTCCAGAATATAACTTCCACTGGATTCTATTCATCAGAAAGTTACTAAGTCTAGCCTAATCCAAAAAAAGAAAATTAGACTCCATCCCTCGATGGAAGGAGTAGAAAAGATTTTGTAGCCATCTTTAAATCAATTCCAGAGATACAGATTTAAATAGCAACTCTGCCATTTTCTAGCCAAGAGCAAGTACAAAATTTGCTAGCCTATTTTTCCATTTTCAAAATGCAGATGATAGTGTCAATGATAGGAGGTTACTGCATTGGTTAAATTAAATAATGCTTTCTCTGTCCTTGAAAATTACATGATATACATGTACACATGTATAGAGAATATATCTACATGTAAAGGGTGACTATAGGGACAACTAATTTGTGAATATAATAGCTGAATAGAAACAGAATGCTAGTTTCAGAAGTGACATTTTGGGGATCCTCCACTTGTACATCTGATGCAGTTTCTGTGTCTGTAATTCAAATGAGAATCATGTTTAACTATAATATGAGATGGAAATTGGAAGGGAAGAGTAGGAGAGGGTTATAATTATGGCCCTCAAATACTCATGGAAAAATCAAATGCCTCTGGAAATCCAGCAACCAGTATTCTCTTCCCACTGCACCAAAAGACAAAAGGATTGGCAAAATCTTAGAGTCTCTTGCCCTTTATCTAAGAACAAATTTTGTGCCTATGTACTATTTTACCACCAACCTGTTTGCTTCTGATTGTCATAATGAATTCCCATCATATTTCTATATTAAGCCATGCACAACTGAAACTTTCCCTCCATCTCAGTAAACTTTCTCAAGAAGAAAAGAAGCTTTCTTTATTAATATCTGGGAAAATAAACATTAATAGCATAGCAGGTTGCCAGAACCCTTCACTGGTACAGTCTTCTACTGCCAAGCTTCCCTTGACAAAGTCCACCTGAAACTTCTCCTTATTCCTTAAGACATGGCTTTAGTTTATCATTTTGTATTTATTTTATTGCATATATGTAAAAACATAACTCACATATCAAACCTGTAGTTTCATATTTTATTGCTTAAGCTAAATAAAATTATCAAATCTATTGAAAAAGTATATTGCATAAACTTACACAGGTGATACATTGATAAAGCAAAATCACAAAGGCGGGTAGGTGAATGACTGGAATTTGGGAAACATTTTCCTATTTATAAAAGAACTGGACACTAAACCAGTAAAAAGACCCACTTTTTTAATATATATACATCCGTAAGTCACCCATAGAGTATGCTTTTGACTTAAGCCCAAGGCATTTTGGGTGTATAATGGATCTCTACAATCAATCCTGTATACAGATTTCTTGCTTCAGCTTTACGGCAATAAGGCAGCACCCCTCATTTAGAAATATGGTAGCTGAAAGCCTGCTCTAAAAACTATACATATGTGAACTCAAAAGCACTGCTATATTGTTGTTAACCAAATTTAAATAATATGATGCTGTCAACAAGGAGCTAAAAGACTTGGTTTCTAATTCTCATTCTTGCCTTTCTCAACCGCGTAACCTCTGGCAAATGACTTGGTTCCTCTGGCTTTCTGTTTTTCTCATCTATGAAACAGATACACTGGCAACAGCACTGCCTTCCTTACAGAAATATTATATCAAATAACATATGGTATGTGAAACTTCTTTGCAAATACTCAGAAGAGCTATACACACAGATGTAAATATTGAGCATGCCATTGGCTATGAAAAACTATTGCTAATAGCATGTATAGGGTAAAACAGACAGTACTCCATATTCTTAAAAGGGAGCAGAGTGGAATAGTCTAGGTATGTAGAAGTTAGAGTCAGCCTAGAAGTCTCAAATCCAAGCCATGTGCCTCACTGCTTGTATGAGTTATGTACCTCAAGTGCCTCATCTGTAAAATGGGAATACTAAGAATGCCTGCTTCACAGGGACTTCATGAATATTTAATATATTAACGCATGTAAAGTGCTTGGGACGGTGGCTTATTTTCAGTATATGTTCAGTAAGTTAACTGTTAGTATCAAACTACTATATTTAAATGCTGCTGGTGAGAATTCTGAGCACTTACTGGGATAATTTTGGGGGTTGAAACATGCAAACTGGATTCTTTCTTACTGTGCATTTTCTATCAAACTATAGCCCTTAAATGAATTAGGGGAGAAAAGAAATTTTCAAGGATGTATTGTGTGTTTTTTCTCTCGTATTTAATGTATGTGATTTATCCCAATAAGCATTTTTCCTTTTTTCCCTTTATTTATTTATTTATTTATTTATTTATTTATTTAGACAGAGTCTGTCTCTGTTACCCAAGCTGGAGTACAATGACACCATTGCAGTTCACTGCAACCTCAGCCTCCCTGGCTCAAGCAGTCTTCCCACCTCAGCCTCCCTTTGAGACTGCAGGTGTATGCCACCATGCCCAGCTAATTTTTGTATTTGTTTTGGTAGAGACAGGATTTCCCCATATTGTACAGGCTGGTCTCAAACTCTTGGGCTCAAGCCATCTACCCCTGTGGGCCTCCCAAAGTGCTGGGATTACAGGCATGAGCCGTCATGCCCAACCCCAGTGAGCATTTTTTTTGTATTTAGGTCTGTTTTTACAACATCTGGTGGTTACATTTCCCACAAAACCACTGTAATTAGGCAATAGTGATCAAGCTATGGGGTCTGTAATTGGGCTGCCTGGGTTTAAATCCCACTCTATTACTTCCTAAGTGTTGTGACTACTTTGGAAAAATTACTTAAGCTCTCAAAACATCAGTAACCTCAGCTACAAATTGGAGATAATAAGTATTTATCTCATGGGGTTGTTGAGAAATCTATAGGAGAAGAGATGAAAGTGTTAAGTAATTGTTAGTTACTGTTATTGTTGGATTGATCTACACTAGAATCTACAGAGCTAGCTTTCAAGTTGTTCATATGGTGGAATTAGGATACAAGTTTAAAGACTGAAGTATGTATTTAAGTCAAGGCACTATGACCCAGTTTCTGGCTGCTTATCTCATCATACTGCCCATTGGTGAGCTGTCTCAACTGGGAAAGGTGCCTATGAGCAGGAAGAAACTTGAATGGACAAGCCTACATTCTTCTCCTCCTGCTAGAAGATTCTTTTAGTCTCATTGCTTCAATAAGATGCCAGGCACTCTGTGTCTTCCTTGTTTTTACTTGCCAATGGATCGTCTTGGTACCTTTTCATGTTTCTACATAGTGTGTTGTTTATGTTGCCAACTTCTGAAAAGGCAGACGTTCATGTTAGGAATGTTTCTAGATTTCTACGATAAAGTAAGCAAAGTACATGACAGCTGTAGTGATTGAATTTTGGTGTGCTGAAACTGGGAGTTTAGAATTATTTAACAGTTAGATGCCCCAGGCCTAACACATACAAGGGGTTACCACTGCAGAAGCCCCTGGTGACTTTATAGCATGTGGAGTTTGCCATCTGCCTTCCATTTCAGATTCCATTTAAATCACTTCTATTGAACTAAAACATGTGGATGATTTTATTAATAACCAAAAAACACATCTACCCATTTCATAATCATCAGTTGTTTGTTATTTATGTAATGTGTTTTACTTATTTTGGCTTAAAACAACAGAAATTTATTGCCTCAAAGTTGCAGGAAGCTAGAAGTCCAAACTCAAAGTGTTAGCAGGGCCATACTTCTTTTGGAGTCTCTAAGGGAGGAACTGTTTCTTGTTTCTTCCACCTTCTGGTGGCTGCTGGCATTCCTTGGATTGTGGTTGCATCACTCCAATCTTTGCCTCCACCATCACATCTCTTTCTCTGACTCTGCCTCCCTTTTAAAGGGTACTTGTAATTGCATTTAGATCCCACCCAGATAATGCAGAATAATCTCCCCATTTTAAGATCCTTAACTTTCTCACATCTGCCAAGTTTCTTTTTCCATGTAAGGTAACATTCACAGGTTCTAGGGATGAGGAAGTGCATGTCTCTGGGGGCCATTATTCTGCCTACCGCATTATTCTGCCTTGCTCAGGGAGAAGTCCAGAACTGGTGGGAGCATTGAGTTCTGGGCTGGCCTCCTGGTGGTGAGGGGTCACCATGATCATAAGCCAAGTCTGTAACCAGTTGAGGAGGGACTGCCCAGGGCCAGCAGAGTCCAAAGGGCCATCTGTCAGCCTAGTGTAGGGAGGGAAAACGCTACGATTTTAAGAATAGTAGAGACATTTCAAAGCCTTAATCTCAGAGAGTCATTGAAATTAAAATGCATTTATTTTCAGCAGGCCATGTGTTTGGATCTATGCCCTCAAAATCAGGATAGGTTTTGTCCTGGTCCTAGGGACTTCCCTGCACTGTGGGCTCTACTCCAATTTAGTGGAGTAGCCTGACTCTGGTGGAAGTTTATAAAACTAATTTACGGCAAGTGTTTCAAGATCTTTGTCTTTCTTTGTAAACCATATGTTTTTACCTTGTTTGTGTAACATAATATACTCAAATAGAGATAAAACTTGTAAGGACAGAATTCTCTAAGGAGTGAGGCACAATAGGGGCTAGCTACTATAGTGACTCAAGTTATCTTATTTTAGTTATCATAGAACTCTATAAAGTAGTTGTAAACCAAAAATACAATTCTAAGCTCCTAAACTGATTAAATGGATTCCTCTCTCAAGGGCATTCCAAAGTATACCTGAAAAACTAGTTCAGGCCATGATGTGAAGGAGAAGTTGCCTCATTTTACCCTCCTCTTTGGAATTGAGCCACAACTGACCAGCATTAACATTAAAACAGAGATCTTAAGATGGACAAAACAAACTTTTGTAGCAATAAGATACCAAATTCCAAACTGACTCTGGTATAAAATCACAAGGCCAATAGCCAGCCCTGAAAGAAATTGAAAATTTTTTAATCCCCAAATATATTTTTATAACATATTTTGAAATGGCCTTGCAAAGCTGTCTTTATGGGGAAAATCTACATTCTATAGATAATTCCCTTCCCTTTCTGGGTCTTTTCCTGATCCAGGAGAGATTTAACTAAAAGTCGTACCTTCTAGGGTCTGAAAAGAGATGTTTACAATCTATTCCCTGAAGCCTATTACCTGGAGCTTCATCTACATAACGAGATCCTTGATTTCCACAGTCCCCTTTACCTTAACTATAAACATTTATTTCTACTGACCTCAGCTCTTCAGGCAGAGCTTAACCCTTTTCAACCAATTGCCATCAGGAAATCTTTAAATCTACCATTGACCTGGAGGCCTCCACTGTATGTCCTGCCTTTCTGGACCAAACCAATGTATACCTAACATCTATTGATTTATGTCTCTACCTGTAATTTCTGTCCTCCTAAAATGTATAGAAATCAGGTTATAACCCAACCACCTTGGGCATATGTTCTCAGGACCTCTTGAGACTATGCCTTGAGCTTTAGTCACTGATATTTCCTTCAGAATAAACCTGTTTAAATATATTACAGAGCTGGACTCCTTTTCATTGACAGTGTTAAGACCTTAAAATACAAAAATTATAAATCTTCAAAGGGTTATATCAGTCTTTAGTTTCTCTCAACAAAGGAACAGTTGTTGACCAGAGCAGCTAATGAAATAGTTCTGGAATAGACCAGTCTTTGGTTGCCCACCCTGGGCACCTGAATCTTAACTCAATCAAGGCTGTCCAGTCTACACAATTCAACTGCCTTTTTTTAATCCCAAGAAAAATCTATTCTCCTTAACAATAGGATATTAGCCATTGACATGAAGTCAGGGGGAAAATACATGCGAGCTTTGCTCTTGCCAGGGGGCAACTTGTAACAGGCTTTACATTATAAATAACTTACCACATCCCTGTGGCCTGATCCACTTGGAAAGAAAAATGTAATAGGATAGCACTAGACAGAGCTGAGATATCCTTCAATTGATAAAAAGTTCTGCAACAGTGTCCTTATGGTTAGCCCACCCTAAAACCTCAGATGGAATTTGGAGGTTTCAGAACCAAATGCTAGACTCTGGAGTTTAGCACACCAGGTCTTTCACAATCTTAGTTTTCAGTGTTCTTCCTTCCTTTGATACTCCCCACCACTGTATCTCCCATCATTTAAAAAAAATTTTTAATTGAGTATTAAGCAATTTTTATGAACACAAATTAACACCTGAATATGCACTCTGCATATTTACTGAAACACACATACCTAGAAAGTGGATGAAAATAATAAATTGAATTGTTGCTTATGATTGAATCCAGAGTCTTTAATAGTAGCTAGATATTTGTTAAAGGATATATTTGAAAAGATAAAATCATCATCTTCATAAAAAATATAAACTGAACACATCAAATATTTTGTTCAAACTATTAATTAATAAGAGAATTAGTGATAAGTCACAACCTATTCAGAGGGGAATCCAAAGAGCAGATACATTTACAGGCAATTAAAAATGCTAAGATGAATTTGTTAACAGATGCAGAACTGATCAATATCCACAAGATATGAGTCAGTTGTATCTCTGTTGGGGAAAGTTCATTTGTGTTTTTGTGAACAAGAATAATTTGCATTACTACAGTTTTGCATAACTTACAGAGTTGTAAAATGGCTTAAGGATGCTGAAATTCACAGATTATCTGGAAAGGTGCATTAGATAAAACATCCAGCAACTTTTCTTTTCAGTTTTCATTTTTTCCATTTCAAGGTTTTTCCATGACTCTTTCTGACATATTATATACAAGGTTGTAAATAATAAAATAATAGCCACAATCACTTCTTGCCACAATGATAACCTTTTTACTCATATTATTTATCATATAACTCTACAAAATAGGTGATAATCAAGGCCTTAAAACACATAGAGTTAGAAACCTTCAAAGAATGGGACATCAGTCTTTAATTCCCCTTTACTAAGGAACAGTTGTTGACCAGGGCAGCTAAGGAAACAGATCTGGCATGGTCCGGGACTTCCTAGGGGTGTCTTTTGTGGCTCTGGCCTTGGGCAGCCTGGCTGGCAGGTACACAATGTTGGTCCCTTTTTTTTCAACTGATCGCTGAAAGGTCTTGCTGTTTGATCATCAACTCCAGAAATGGCCACACAATGCCATATCCCTCTCTGTCTGAGCTCAGTATTCTGTCTTGGATGAGAGTCCCTCTGTGTATAACGACAAAGAAGCAGACTTTAGGCCCCTACTCACAGGCAGAATCTCACTTGCTCAAAAAGCTAAAAATGAATGCCTTATAGTGCTGAAACTTGTTCTCCAAGATGTTTCCTATTAAAAGCTGCCAATCTCACTCTGTCAATATCACAGTTTGATAATTTCATAATAATACAGAATATATTTTGCATATGCATTCACTCATGCACTGGACAAGTATTTATGTGTTAGACACAAATATTTCCAAAGGAAAGCAGCAGTGAACAAACCAGACAAAAACCCTTGCCCTCCTGGAATTTAAATAAACAGTTTTTAAAAAGAAGTGGAATATTGAATATGTTAAGTGATGTGAAGTACTATGCAATAAAGAAAGCCGAAGGGGGGTTGGGAAGTTGTGAAAATATAGCATGACTTGAGGCAGCATGGACATTTTTTAAATTGCTCAGTCAAGAAATGTCTCAAAGACCCACAGGCAAGTGAGTGAGCCATATGGATATGCAGGAAGAGGATGTGAATTTTCCAAGGGCAAATTTCCTGAGGTGGGAGCATGCCTGTCAATGTTCAAGAAACAGTAAGGAGACCAGTGTGAATCATGAGAGAAGGCACACTTTTCCTCGCCATAAATATTGAAGAAATGGCTCATTATATGGGTTTGACACACTTCAACACATCTTTTTGGAACACATAAGGGTACAAAGATTGACAGAATGTGAATGAATGAATGGATGAATGAAGCCCAATGTGCATCTTCCATTACAGTTCATAAAATATTGGTACCACAATTTTATTGAGTTTAATTTTTCTCTCTAAAACTCACCAGGAGCTAATTTTTTAAAATAAGAAAACCCTTAATTTTATTGTCTTTGGACTAACTTCTTTCTGATTTTTTGGCAGCGTGTTGTAGAGAAAAGTTAATCCATTGTTCTCCATTTCTTTATACACAAATACTAAAATTAATGTAATGAAAGTTTTAGTTGTTGGAGAATGTGTATTAGCTCTCCAAATTAGCCCTTTAAAATCCTGACAAACAGTGCTTTGCCAAGAATAAGAATCTTCAGCAAATGTTTGGTTTTAGATAGACATCAAAAGGTAGTGTTATTCTGTTTCTATGATCTATTTTGAGAACACAGGAAGAGCATATGTAATGAAAGAAGGGGAAAAGTAAAAATAAACAAGTTTTATTTGATGAAACAAATTTATCTATATATGTCTGTGTATATGTTTGTATGCATATGTAACTGGTGTGAGATGGTATCTCAATGTAGTTTTGATTTGCATTTCTCTAATGACCAGTGATGATGAGTATTTATTCATATGTTTGTTGGCCTCATATATGTCTTTTTTTTGAGAAGTGTCTGTTCATATCCTTTGCCCACTTTTGAATGGGGTTGCTTATTTTTTTATTTTATTTTATTTTATTTTTTTTTCTTTCTTTCTTTTTTTTTTTAGAAAAAAGAGAAAAAGAGAAAGAAGGAAGAAAAAAATGAAATATAGAGAAAAAGAAGAAGAAGGAAAAAAAAGGGGAGAGAGAACGGGAATCTTGCTCTATTGCCCAGGCTAGAATGCAGTCTACAAATGGATATTAAAAGCTTTTTTTATACTAATAATTGTGTTATACAATGGAGACAGGAAGGAATAAGGGAGGAAAATAACAAACAAACAGCCAACCAATATTTCATTTAAACCTATGAAATGCTATGCAATTGCTAGGGAGTGATTTACTCCCAACCATGTGGTCACTTTTAGAATAAATGTGTTACTGAAAAAAAAAAATGTATATTTTGTGGATTTGGAGTAGAGAGTTCTGTAAATGTTTATTAAGTTTACTTGTTTGAGGTTTAAGTTCAAGTCCCAGGTAACCTTCTTAACCTTCTGTCTCATTAATTTGTCCAATATTGACAATATAATGTTAAAGTCTCCCACTATTATTGTGTGGGAGTCCAAGTCTCTTTGTAAGTCACCAAGAAGTTGCCCTATGTATCTGGATGCTCCTATATTGGGTGCGCATAGACTTAGGGTCGTTAGCTCTTCCCGTTACATTGATCCCTCTACCATTATACAATGTCCTTCTTATCTCTTTCGGTTTCTATTACTTTAAAGTCTATTTTATCAGAGATGAGAATTGCAACTACTGCTTTTTTTTTTTTCTTCCTCTCCATTTGGTTGGCAAATCTTCCTCCATCCCTTTGTTTTGAGTCTCTATATCCTTGCATGTAAGATGGATCTGGATGCAGCTTACTGATGGGTCCTTTGAAGTGGCTGATACTGGTTGTTCCCCCTCTACACATAGTGCCTCCTTCAGAAGCTCTTGTAAAGCAGGCCTGGTGGTAATGAAATCTCTGAGTACTTGCTTGTTTGCAAAAAATTTTATTTTTCCTTCACTTATGAAACTTAGTTTGGCTGGATATGAAATTCTGGGTTGAAAGTTCTTTTCTTTAAGGATGTTGAATATTGGCCCCCACTCTCTTCTGGCTTGTAGGGTTTCTGCTGAGAGATCAGCTGTGAGTCTGATAGGCTCCCCTTGTGGGTAACCTGACCTTTCTCTCTGGCTGCCCGTAGTATTTTCTCCTTCGTTTCAACCCTGATGAATCTAATGATTATGTGCCTTGGGGTTGCTCTTTTTGAGGAATATCTTTGTGGTGTTCTCTGTATTACCTGGAGTTGGGTATTGTCTTGCCTTGCTAGGTTAGGAAAATTTTCCTGGATAATATCCTGAAAAATATTTTCCAGCTTGGATTCATTCTCTTTGTCACATTCAGGTACACCTATCAAACGTAGATTAGGTCTTTTCACATAGTCCCATATTTCTTGGAGACTTTGCTCATTCCTTTTTACCCTTTTTTCTCTATTCTTTTCTTCTCGTTTTATTTCGTTAAGTTGGTCTTCGACCTCTGAAATCCTTTCTTCTGCTTGATCAATTCGACTGTTAAAACTTGTGCATACTTCTCGAAATTCTCGTATTGTGTTTTTCAGCTCCATTAATTCACTTATATTCCTCTTTAAATTGTCCATTCTCATGAACATTTCGTGAAACCTTTTTTCAAGGTTCTCAGTTTCCTTGCATTGGGCTAGAACATGTTCTTTTAGCTCACAGAAGTTTCTCATTATCCACCTTCTGAAGCCTGATTCTGTTGATTCCTCACATTCATTTTCTATCAGGCCTTGTTCAATTGGTGATGAGGCACTGCAATCCTCTGTAGGAAGAGAGGCATTCTGATTTCGGGTGTTTTCAGCCTTTCTGCGCTGGTTTCTTCCCATCTTCGTGGATTTATCCACCTGTCGTCTGTGTAATTGCTGACCTTCAGACTAGGTCTCTGAGTGGACGTCCAGCTTGCCGGTGATAAAGTTTGCTCTATTTCTTAATTTTCCTTCGGCGGATGCCCCTCCCCCACAGGGCTGGACCTTCCCGGGTTCAGCTGCACTTGCTGTGAAACTCTCAATCTTCAGCAGTTCCAACCGCTGTTTTTATTTTTTATTTTTTGTGGAGGGGGGTACCAGCCTTCCCCTGCGGCGACCCGCTATGCCAGCTGAAACAGCGGCGTTAAGATTCGTGGCGCTTTTCTGCCTGGGAATCTCCCGATCTGGTTCCCCACTTCAGTCCGCTTTTTAATCAGCTGAATGAGAGACTCTGCTTTCCCGGAGCTCCAACGCCAACCAAAAGGGCACTCAGTCCCATATACTCCGGACTGAGAACCGCCGCGTCGGGGCACCTGCAAAACGGCTGCGCCCTCCAAAAGGGTCGCGCTGGCGACCCGTGGGGCTCCTCCGCCAAGAATCTCTTGGTCCGTGGGCTATGAAAATTCGTCTGAAAATGTGGCGTCCACTCACTCTCTGCGCTTTCAGTGGGAGCTACAATCCTGAGCTGCTGCTAATCGGCCATCTTGGATCTCTCCCCCGGGGTTGCTTATTTTTTCCTTGTATATCTGTTTTAGTTCTTTGTATATTCTGGGTATTAGCCCTTTGTCAGATGGGTAGATTGCGAAATTTTTTCCCATTCTGTTGGTTGCTGATTCACTCTAATGATGGTTTCTTTTGCTGTACAGAAGCTCTGAATTTTAATTAGATCCCATTTGTCTATCTTGGCTTTTATTGCCATTGCTTTTGGTGTTTTAGTCATGAAGTCCTTGCCTATGCCTAAGTCCTGGATGGTTTTGCCTACGTTTTCTTCTAGTGTGTTTATAGTGTTAGGTTTCATGTTTAAATATTTAATCCATCTGGAGTTAATTTTAGTGTAAGGTGACAGGTAGGGGTCCAGTTTCTGCTTTCTGCGCATAACTAGCCAGTTTTCCCAACACCATTTATTAAACATGGAGTCCTTTCCACATTGCTTGTTTTTGTCAGGTTTGTCAAAGATCAGATGGTTGTAGATGTGTGGTGTTTCTTCTGGGGCCTCTGTTCTGCTCCATTGGTCTATGTCTCTGTTTTGGTACCAGTACCATGCTGTGTTGATTACTGTAGCCTTGTAGTATAGTTTGAATTTCGCAATGTGATGCCTCCAGCTTTGTTCTTTTTGCTTAGGATTGTCTTGGCTATGCGGGCTCTCTTGTGATTCCATATGAAGTTTAAAGTGGTTTTTTCCAGTTCTGTGAAGAAGGTCATTGGTAGCTTGATGGGGATAGCATTGAATCTACAGATTACTTTGGACACTATGGCCATTTTCACAATATTAATTTTTCCTAACCATGAACATGGAACGTTTTTCCATCTGTTTGTGTCCTCTCTTATTTTGTTGAGCAGTGGTTTGTAGTTCTCCTTGAAGAGGTCCTTTACATCCTTTGTTAGTTGTATTCCTAGGTAGTTTATTCTCTTTGTAGCCATTGTGAATGGGAGTTTGTTCTTGATTTGGCTCTCTGTTTGTCTGTTATTTGTCTATAGGAACGCTTGTGATTTCTGCACATTGATTTTGTATCCTGAGATGTTGCTGAAGTTGCTTATCAATTTCAGGAGATTTTGGGCTGAGAAAATGGGGTCTTCTAGATATACAATCATGTCATCTGCAAATAGAGACAGTTTGACTTCCTCCTTTCCTAATTGAATACCCTTTATTTCTTTTTCTTGCCTGATTGCTCTGGCTAGAACTTCTGATGCTACGTTGAATAGGAGTGGTGAGAGAGGGCATCCTTGTCTATGCTTGATTTCAAAGGGAATTCTTCCAGCTTTTGCCTGTTTAGTATGATATTGGCTGTAGGTTTGTCATATATAGCCTTTATCATTTTATGATATGTTCTGTCAATACCTAGTTTATTGAGAGTTTTTAGCATGAAGCGCTGTTGAATTTTGTCGAAGGCCTTCTCTGCATCTATTGAGATAATCATGTGGTTTTTGTCTATGGTTCTGTTTATGTGATGGATTACATTTACGGATTTGCATATGTTGAACCAGTCTTGCATCACGGGGATGAAGCCTACTTGATCATGATGGATAAGCTTCTTGATGTGCTGTTGCAATGTGTTTGCCAGTATTTTATTGAAGATTTTTGCAACTATGTTCATCATGGATGTTGGCCTGAAGTTTTCTTATTTAGTTGCATCTCTGCCTGTTTTTGGTGTCAGGATGATGTTTGTCTCATAAAATGAGTTAGGGAGGATTCCCTCCTTTTGTATTGTTTGATGCAGTTTCAGAAGGAATGGAACCAGCTCCTCTTTGAACGCCTGGTAGAATTCGGCTGTGAACCTGTCTGGACCTGGACTTTTTTTTTGTTGGTAGGCTATTGATTGCTGCCTCTACCTCAGCTCTTGTTATTGGTCTATTTGGGGTTTCAACTTCCTCCTGGTTTAGTCTTGGTAGAGTACAAGTGTCTAGGAATTTACCCATTTATTCCTGGTTTACTGGTTTGTGTATATAGAGCTGTTTGTAGTAATCTCTGACAGTAGTTTGTATTTCTGTGGGATCAGTGGTGATATCCCCTTTTATTGTTTTTTATTGCATCTATTGATTCTTCTCTCTTTTCTTTTTAATTAGCCTGGCTAGTGGTCTATTTTGTTGATCTTTTCAAAAAACCAGCTCCTGGATTTATTGATTTTTTGAAGAGTTTTTTTGTTTCTCTGTCTCCTTCAGTTCTGCTCTGATCTTAGTTATTTCTTGTCTTCTGCTAGCTTTTAAGTTTTTTTTGATCTTGCTCCTCTAGCTCTTTCAATTTTTACAATAGGGTGTCAGTTTCAGATCTTTCCTTGTTTCTCTTGTGGGCATGTATTGCCATAAATTTCCCTCTCAACACTGCTTTAAAGGTGTCCCAGAGATTCTGGTAAGTTGTGTCTTCATTCTGATTGGTTTAGAAGAACATCTTTATTTCTGCCTTCATTTCATTGTTTATCTAGTCTACACTCAGAAGCAAGTTGTTCAGTTTCTGAGTGGTTGTGTGAGTTTGAGTGTGTTTCTTAATCCTGAGTTCTAGTCTGATTGCACTATGGTCTGATAGACTGTTTGTTATGATTTCCATTCTTTTGCATTTGCTGAGGAGTGATTTGCTTCCAATGATGTGGTCAATTTTAGAGTAAGTGCAACGTGGTGCTGAGAAAAATGTATATTCTGTGGATTTGGGGTGGAGCGTTCTGTATATGTCTATTAGGTCTGCTTGGTCCAGCTCTGCATTCAAGTCCTGGATATACTTGTTAATTTTCTGTCTCATTGATCTGTCTAATATTGACAGTGGAGTGTTGAAGTCTCCCACTATTATTGTGTGGGAGTCTAAATCTCATTTTAGGTTGTTAAGAACTTGCTTTACGTATCTGGGTGCTCCTGTGTTGGGTGCATATATATTTAGGGTAGTTAGCTCTTCATGTTGGATTGATCCTTTTACCATTATGTAGTGTCATTCTTTGTCTCTTTTGATATTTGTTGGTTTGAAGTCCATTTTATCAGAGACTAGGATTGCAACCCCTGCTTCTTTTTGTTCTCCATTTGCTTGGTAAATCTTCTTCCATCCCTTTAGTTTGAGTCTATGTGTGTCATTGTATGTGAGATGGGTTTCCTGAATACAGCACACTGATGGGTCTTGACTTTTTATCCAGTTTGCCAGTCTGTATCTTTTGACTGGGGGAGTTTAGGCCATTTACCTTCAATGTTAATATTGTTATGTGTGAATTTGATCCTGCCATTTTGTTACTGGCTGGTTTTCCTTCTTGTTAGTTGACTCATTTTCTTCATTGCATTTTTGGTCTTTGCCAACTGGTTTGCTTTTGCAGTGACTGTTACTTGCTCCTTTCCGTGCTTAGTGTTTCTTTCAGGAGCTCTTGTAGGGCAGGTCTGGTGGTGACAAAATCTCTCAGTAATTGCTTGTCTGTAAAGGATTTTATTTCTCCTTCACTTACGAAGCTTAGTTTGGCTGGATATGAAATTCTGGGTTGAAAGTTCTCTTCCTTAAGGATGTTGAATATTGGCCCCCACTCTCTTCTGGCTTGTAGAGTTTCTGCCGATTGATCCGCTGTGAGTCTGATTGGCTTCCCTCTGTGGGTGACCTGACCTTTCTCTCTGGCTGCCCTTAGCATTTTTTCCTTCATTTCAACCCTGGTGGATCTGACAATTATGTGCCTTGGGGCTGCTCTTCTTGAGGAATATCTCTGTGGAGTTCTCTGTATTTCTTGAATTTTAAATTTGGACTGCCTTGCTAGGCTTGGGAAGTTCTCCTGGATAACATCCTGGAGCATGTTTTCCAGCTTGGATTCATTCTCCCCATCATATTCAGGTACACTGATCAAGCATAGATTAGGTTTTTTCACATAATCTCATATTTCTTGGAGGCTTTGTTCATTTCTTTTCACTTTTTTTTCTTGTCTTGCCTTCTCCTTTTATTTCGTTGAGTTGATCTTCAATCTCTGATATCCTTTCTTCTGCTTGATCGATTTGGCTATTAAAACTTGTGTTTGCTTCATGTAGTTCTCGTGCTGTGTTTTTCAACTCTATCAAGTCATTTATGTTCTTCTCTAAGCTGGTTATTCTAGTTAGCATTTCGTCTAATCTTTTTTCAAGGTTTTTGGTTTCTTTGCATTGAGTTAGAACGTGTTCCTTTAGCTCAGAAAAGTTTATCATTATCCACCTTCTGAAGCTTTTTCTGCCAATTCGTTGCACTCTTTTTCGGTCATGTTGTGATCCTGTGTTGTTGAAGAGATGTGAGCCCTTGAAGGAAAAGAGGTGTTCTAGTCTTTGATGGTTTCATCTTTTTTGTTCTGGTTCTTTCCCATCTTTGTGAATTTACCTGGCTGTGGTCTCAGGGAGCTGCTTGATGAGGTCACTTATCTGCCTGTGGAGGCACTACTGGGTTTCTAGGGACTCCTTCAGGTTACTAGGGAAGCTTCCTGTGTTTTTGAGCTAATTTTTTAGTCTTGATTTCTAATTTGGTTGTTCTGTGGTCTAAGAGTGTGTTATAATTTCATTTCTTTTGCACTGTGTGAGAAGTGTTTTATGTTCAATTATTTGATCAATTTTAGAGTATGTGCCATGTAACAATTAGAAGAATGTATATTCTGGTGTTTTTTAGGTGGAGAGTTTTGTAGATATCTATCAGGTCCCATTGATCCAGGACTCAGTTCAGGTCCTGAATATCTTTGTTAATTTTCTGCCTCAATGATCAGTCTAATACTGTCAGTGGGATGTTGAAGTTTCCCACTATTATTGTCTGGGAGTCTAAGTCTCTTTAAAGTTCTCTAAGAATTTGCTTTATGAATCTGAGTGCTCTTGTGTTGGGTGCATATACATTTAGGTTAGTTAGGTCTTCTTGTTAAATTGAACATTATGTAATACCCTTTTTTGTGTTTTTTAATTTTTGTTCGTTTAAAGTCTGTTTTGTCTGAAATTACAATTGCAACCCCTGCTTATTTCTGTTTTCCACTTGGCTGATAGATTTTTTTTTTCCATCCCTTTATTTTGAGCCTGTGTGTGTCACTGCATATGAGCTGGATGTCTTGAGGACAGTACACCAAAGGGTCTTGGTTCTTTCTCCAGCTTGCCACTCTGTGTCTTTTGGGGCATTTAGCCCATTTACATTCAAGGTTATTATTGATACATGTGGATTTGATCCTGTCATTGTAATGTTAGCTAGTTATTATGCAGACTTGTTTGTGTAGTTGCTTTATAGTGTCACTAGTCTGAGTACTTCAGTG
The DNA here is from genome assembly GCA_036589455.1 of Ateles fusciceps. Classification (NCBI taxonomy): domain Eukaryota; kingdom Metazoa; phylum Chordata; class Mammalia; order Primates; family Atelidae; genus Ateles; species Ateles fusciceps. The sequence goes on from JAZHEH010000572.1 coordinate 7,913,160, forward strand.
TGTTATTGTAGTGGCTGGTAATAATCTTTTTCTTTCCATATTTAGTGCTTCCTTCAGGAGCTCTTTTAAGACAGTGGTTATCTAGTGATAATAAATTCCTTCAGCATTTGCTGCCTCAAAGGATCTTATTTCTCTTTCACATGTGAAGCTTAATTTGGCCAGATATAAAATTCTATATTGGAATGTTTTTAAGAATGTTGAATATTGACCTCCAATTTCTTCTGGCTTTAGGGTTTCTGCTGAGAGGTCTACTGTTATTCCAATAGGCTTCTCTTTGTCAGCAACTTGACCTTTATCTCTAGCTACCTTTAACAGTTTTTCTTTCATTTTGACTTTGGAGAATCTGATGATTAAGTGTCTTGGGGATCATCTTCTTGTCTTATGAGGGTTCTTTGCAGTTCCTGACTTTGAATGTTGGCCTCTCTAGCTAGGTTGGGGACGTTCTCATGGATGATACCCTGAAATATGTTTTCCAAGCTTTTTATATTCTCCCTATCTCTTTCTGGGACACCAGTGAGTCATAGATTTGGTCTCTTTACATATTTCTCAAAGATTTTATTTATTCCTTTTTATTTTTCTCTATTATTGTCTGACTGTCTTATTTCAGAAAACCAGTCTTCAAGCTCTGAGATTCTTTTCTCTCCTTATTCTATTCTGCTATTAATACTTGTGACTGCATCACAAAATTCCTGTAGTGTGTTTTTCAGCTCCATCAAGTTGGTTCTTTCTATACTGGCTATTTTGTCTGTCAGCTCCTGCATCATTTTAATTTATTCTTAGCTTTTTTGGATTGGATTTCAATGTATTCTGGCATCTCAGTGATTTTTATTCCTATCCATGTGCTAAATTCTATTTCTGTCATTTCAGCCATCTAAGCCTGGTCCAGAACCCTTGCTGGAGAGTTGGTTGTTTGGAGGAAGAAAACATTCTGGCTTTTTGAGTTGTCAGAGTTTTGTGCTGGTTCTTCTCATCTTTGTGGGCTGATGTTCCTTCCAACCTTTGAAGTTGCTGACCTTTGCTTTTTTTTTTTTTTATGTTATTTGATGACCTCTAGTGTTTAATCATGGAAGATGGATTCAGTCAACTGGCTTCGTTTCTGGAAGATTTTAGGGGGCCAGTGCTCAACTCCCAACTCCTGTACTGCATGCTTTAACTCTGGGGGAATTTGTATTGGGCCCTGACTTTTCTCTGGCTCAAGGTTAGGAATTCACTGCCCTGGAGGGGCTGAGGGACTCCTGGACCACTGGTCATTACACTCCAGTGGGTAGTTTCAGCTAAACACTTCCTAAGTGCAGTGACAGTGGTATCCATCCTCATTTGGACATGCCAGCAGCAGCAGTGACAGCTGTACAGTGCAGTGGCGTGCATACTCATCAGCTGCAGCAGGGTGCTAGTGGGTGCTGGGGTGCCTGCCTCCATGCTGGCATTCACCACAATGGCAGAGGCAACACGGCTCAGGAGTGGGGCAGGGGGAAATGGGGTTCCCCTGGTGGTGACTGCACACAGTCATGCTGGTGATGGTGTTGGCACAGGGGCAGGGTGTTGGCAGGCACAGGTCTGGGTGCATTCTCTGTGTGCCACAGGCAGAGGCAGTTGCTCAGGGTGGGTGAGGGAAGGTCCACTGCTCCCTGTACCTAGTTTTACTCCTACAGCAGTGTTGGCACAAGGGTGGGACACTGGCAGGGGCCTGGCTGAGGTTCTTTGCCTACCAAGGCTCCGACTGCAGTGGTGGTCAGCAGAGGCACAGGAGGACTGCACTCTTGCCACTCATCACTGGCAGGGCAGGGTGTACATATACATGCAATTTGATGGGGCAAGGAAGGCAAAGCTACATGTGCACATACATGTTGGCAAAGTGATGTGGTGAATTGCTATGAGCCCGGAGGAAGCTGCGTTGTGTGGTGGGAACGGATGGACTGGTGCATGGGTTGGTGCAAGGACTGCCGCACTGGAGCTCTTCACCAGTCAGGCACAGTTTGCCAGGGCAGGAGCTGTGATGTGAGAACCTGGGGCACCCCAGGCTGCCCTGCAAGCAGGCATGGCCAGACTGGGGCCTCAGAATAGGCCAGCAGACCAAGGGGTGCTCAAGTCACACTAGCCCCATCTGATAGGCAAGACTATCCTGCAGAGTTCAGGCCCCACAGCTCCCCCTAGGGCTAAAGTCTCCTCTGGGAGCAAGTTGAGCCAAGGGGGTTTGGCAATCCCTGAGCATGCTCACTACAGATACTCTGGGCTCTACATCAACTGCTGGCTTGCTAACTCTACCATTTCTCTAAGCAGCTCTCCCTGACAACTTCAGTGTCCATGGTGGTTGAGGGGTCTCCCTATGCTGGGGTCCCAGAGAGGCCTTGGTGAGAGCAGCTTGCTCCTTGCCAGCTCAACTCACCCATTCCTCTGGAGTGACTGGGGACCAGCCATGAGTACCAGTTCACAGTAGCCTCTAGCTCCATGCAGGGTTCCCACCTTCTTCCCCATTCAGCCCACTTCTATGTCTTCCCTCTGTCCACTCTCGATGCCTTCCCTCTGAAGATCTGCTGGAAGTGTGCCAGCTATCTTGGTCCCTTGGTGGCAGATCTTCCACCTGGCTGCATCCAGTTGGCCATCTTGCCCTAAGGTATTTTTAACTTTTTAACTTGGGTTACTCAATCAGAAAGGAAAACAAGTTGGGATTGTCAGATTCAGCAAATAAAACTATAGGATGACCAGGTACATCTGAACTTAGATAAACAGTGAATAATTTTAGTGTATGTCCCAAATATGGGATGGACATATTTACATTTAGAAAAATGTTTCTTATCTGAAGCTCAAATTTAACTGGGTGTCCTATATTTTATCTGGAAACTGTAAAACACATCCTCCTAATTCTCCCTTTATCTGGTAGCTCCAAGGCATTGCGCCACCCCAGTAAGACACCAGAAGTGGTAGCCACACTGCACTAGGAGTTCTCATCTTCAGATCTAGCACCCAATATGTGATAGGTGTTTGATTTAACGAAAACACTTACCATCTCTGGGACTCTACCTCTTCATCTGTTAAAATAGAAATAAGAATTTCTTTCCTACCTCAGTAATTATTGTTGTGAAGTCCAAACAAGATCAATAAAATGAAATTTCTTCCCATAATAGAAAGTTGTTATTTCCATATATGTGAATTTAGGAGCTTGATGGTCTGCCTCTTCCTTGTTCTGAAAGCCAGTCCCACAGATCAGCAGATTGCCTGTGAGCATCTGCACCCCTCACCTTTCCTAAATTAAGTCTCCTTCTAGAACCATTGCTGTGGATTCAGTGCTTCACAATAAAGACTAAACAACTAGAAAGAGAAATGTTGGTCATCAAAGTGATCCCCTGAGTTACCAGGACATTTACTTTCAGACCTCTGCCTCAAACATAACAACATTTTTTCAGCAACACTTTAGTACATCTGTTTCACTGGAGATAGAATTAGTGTTTGTGTACCAGTTGTAGAGAAATCACTTTTTAAACTCAGAGAAAAGTCTCAAGACACACACACATACACACACAAAAAAAAAATGATGAGAAAAGAGAGGCTCTGAAAAGCTGAGATTTGAGATGACAGTCTTTATTAACAATATGCAACCAGTTCCGGAAAAATATTTCAAATAAGAACTGGAATAATTACCCACACTTGCTAAGTAAACACTTGATGTGGTTGCTAGCAAAATGAAAATTTGTCATTCTAGTTTGACTCTGAGGGCCCATAATTAAGTAGGCTTGGCAGCTGTTTTTAATTCCTGCACCTAAGAAGGAAAATTATATGCTTTATCCAGTAAGGGGATTGTGATTTTTATTTTAAATTCTGTCTCTAAGGAATTTCTTACCAGAAAGTGAGTTTTCCTTACTTGTTTAAAACAAAGTGCTCTCGTCAGACTTTATAAAAAGCACCATAATGCAATAGAGAATTTTGTTATTTCTGTAGTTTCCTTAGCATTTCAAGATATTTACCATTTTAATTATTTTCCTTAAATGTACTGTTGTATCAATGTAGTGTCACTGCTTCCACTGGGCATTTAAGTGGGTTACTGTCAAGTGTTAAATAACTAATTTTTTTTTTTATTTTTACAAAACACCTATTTTACAACTATCTTCTGCTTCCTGCATGACCATTGTATACTATTAGCAATGTATGCAGTCTATACCTCTACTTGCTTATCATGCAAAGAACAAATTCTATGCAATTGTCAAGGAGAACAGTATTCAAAATTTGTTGTCTAGAAGAACGAACATTTCTTGTTTTAACTGTGACTTTTAATTCTAATTAAGATTTTCCTTTTTAATCTCCTTGTGTTTAGTTTAATATTAAGTGTGTTTAATTTAATTTAGTATTAAGGCCTACAGACCTTAATATTTTCTAATAGCGACTTTACAATAACCAGTAGCTGCTTTTTTCCTAAGGTAGACAGCACCAGAGAGAAGCAGAACCAAGGAGGTGAAGCATCTGTCTGTCTTGCTGGGAGTGGGAAAAAATAGTCCTGTCCACTTTTGGCTCTCTCAAGATGAACATCAATCTCTCCAGCAGAGGGAATGTCTAGGAGGATGAGGTGACGTCTATCAAGTGAACCTATCACATCAACATATCTGCTGATAGGCCTGACCCACTTCTATCATATGAGAACCTCAAGTACCTTGTCCACCAGCCACAGGTTGTTAAACATTGATGATGGGTACTGTAGATGACTTTCCACTGTCCTTCAGAGAAACACAAATTGGAATATTCCCCAATTTGGGAATATCTAGAGATTTTTCAGGCTTAGAGAGTTTTTTTCTTTCTCTCTGTCTTTTTTTTTTTTTTTTTTTAGGTTTGCAAGTCTTTTGAAAGATGAGTGTGCATTAGGGCCATAAAAAAGCTAAGTTTTAGAACTAAACAGACACTGATTACATCTAGAGCATTACATCTCATTCTTGGAAGTAAATTTTTAAAAACATATATATATATTTTATTGCATTTTAGGTTTTGGGGTACACATGAAGAACATGCAGGATTTTTGCACAGTTACATACATGGCAATGTGGTTTTCTGCCTTCTTCCCCCATCACCTATATCTGGCATTTCTCCCCCATGTTATCCCTCCCCAAGTCCCCACCACCACAGTCGCTGACCCTCCCCCTAGTTCCCTGCCTACAGACCTCAGTGTGTGATGCTTCCCTTCCTGTGTCCATGTGTTCTCATTGTTCAACACCCACCTGTGAGTGAAAACATGTGGTGTTTGATTTTCTGTTCTTGTGTCAGTTTGCTGAGAATGATGGTTTCCAGGTTCATCTATGTCCCTTCAAAGGACACCAGCTCATCGTTTTTTATGGCTGCATAGTATTCCATGGTGCATATGTGCCACATTTTCCCTGTCCAATCTATCATCGATGGGCATTTGGGTTGGTTCCAGGTCTTTGCTATTGTAAACAGTGCTGCAATGAACATTCGTGTGCATGTGTCCTTATAATAGATCGATTTATAATCCTTTGGATATATACCCAGTAATGGGATTGCTGGGTCAAATGGAATTTCTATTTCCAGGTCCTTGAGGAATCACCACACTGTCTTCCACAATGGTTGCACTAAGTTACACTCCCACCAACAGTGTAAAAGTGTTCCTATTTCTCCACATCCTCTCCAGCATCTGTTGTCTCCAGATTTTTTAATGATCGCCATTCTAACTGGTGTGAGATGATATCTGAATGTGGTTTTCATTTACATTTCTCCAATGGCCAGTGATGATGAGCATTTTTTCATATGTTTGTTGGCCTCATAAATGTCTTCTTTTGAAGTGTCTGTTCATATCCTTCACCCACTTTTGAATGGGTTTGTTTGCTTTTTTCTTGTAAATCTGTTTTAGTTCTTTGTAGATTGTGGATATTAGCCCTTTGTCAGATGGGTAGATTGCAAAAATTTTTTCCCATTCTGTTGGTTGCCAGTTCACTCTAATGATTGTTTCTTTTGCTGTGCAGAAGCTGTGGAGTTTGGTTAGGTCCCATTTGTCTATTTTGGCTTTTGTTTCCAATGCTTTTGGTGTTTTAGTCATGAAGTCCTTGCCTACGCCTATGTCCTGAATGGTTTTGCCTAGGTTTTCTTCTAGGATTTTTATGGTGTTCGGTCTTATGTTTAAGTCTTTAATCCATCTGGAGTTAATTTTAGTGTAAGGTGTCAGGAAGGGGTCCAGTTTCTGCTTTCTACACATGGCTAGCCAGTTTTCCCAACACCATTTATTAAACAGGGGAATCCTTTCCCCATTGCTTGTTTTTGTCAGGTTTGTCAAAGATCAGATGGTTGTAGACAAATTGACAGAAACAGGCTTCAGAAGGTGGATAATAACAATCTTTTCTGAGCTAAAGGAACACGTTCTAACTCAATGCAAAGAAACCAAAAACCTTGAAAAAAAGGTTAGACGAAATGCTAACTAGAATAACCAGCTTAGAGAACAACATAAATGATTCGATGGGGTTGAAAAACATAGCATGAGAACTATGTGAAGCAACCACAAGTTTTAATAGCTGAATTGATCAAGTAGAAGAAAGGATATCAGAGATTGAAGATCAACTCAATGAAATAAAATGAGAAGGCAAGATTAGAGAAAAAAGAGTAAAAACAAATGAACAAAGCCTCCAAGAAATATGGGATTATGTGAAAAAACCTAATCTACATCTGATAGGTGTACCTGAATGTGACAGAGAGAATGAATCCAAGCTAGAAGTAAATTCTTACTTGCTGCTTTCATTTTGCCATACTTCCTTTTATTAGCTATTGCCTAACTTAGTAAAAAAAAAAAAAAAAAATACACACACACTTTAAAAAGCACTTTTACATTTCTCTAATGACCAGTGATGATGAGCATTTTTTCATATGTTTGTTGGCTTCATGTATGTCTTCTTTTGTAAAGTGTCTGTTCATATCCTTCGCCCACTTTTGAATGGGCTTGTTTGTTTTTTTCTTGTAAATGTGTTTCAGTTCTTTGTAGATTCTGGTTATCAGCCCTTTGTCAGATGGGTAGACTGCAAAAATTTTTTCCCATTCTGTTGGTTGCCGATTCACTCTAATGACTGTTTCTTTTGCTGTGCAGAAGCTATGGAGTTTGATTAGGTCCCATTTGTCTATTTTGGCTTTTGTTGCCACTGCTTTTGGTGTTTTGGTCATGAAGTCCTTGCCTACACCTATGTCCTGAATGGTTTTGCCTAGATTTTCTTCTAGGGTTTTTATGGTGTTAGGTCTTATGTTTAAGTCTTTAATCCATCTGGAGTTAATTTTAGTGTAAGGTGTCAGGAAGGGGTCCAGCTTCTGCTTTCTGCACATGACTAGCCAGTTTTCCCAACACCATTTATTAAACAGGGACTCGCTTCCACATTGTTTGTTTTTGTCAGGTTTGTCAAAGATCAGGTGGTTGTAGATGTGTTGTGTTGCGTCGGAGGTCTCTGTCCTGTTCCATTGGTCTATATCTCTGTTTTGGTACCAGTACCATGCTGTTTTGATTACTGTAGCTTTGTAGTATAATTTGAAGTCCGGGAGTGTGATGCCTCCAGCTTTGTTCTTTTTGCTTAGAATTGACTTGGCTATGCGGGCTCTCTTTTGGTTCCATATGAAGTTTAAGGTGGTTTTTTCCAGTTCTGTGAAGAAGGTCATTGGTAGCTTGATAGGGATAGCATTGAATCTGTAAATTACTTTGGGCAGTATGGCCATTTTGACAATATTGATTCTTCCTAGCCATGAACATGGAATATTTCTCCATTTGTTTGTGTCCTCTCTTATTTCATTGAGCAGTGGTTTGTAGTTCTCCTTGAAGAGGTCCTTTACGTTCCTTGTTAGTTGTATTCCTAGGTATTTTATTCTCTTTGTAGCGATTGTGAATGGCAGTTTGTTCTTGATTTGGCTGTCTTTAAGTCTGTTATTGGTGTATAGGAATGCTTGTGATTTTTGCACATTGATTTTATATCCTGAGACTTTGCTGAAGTTGCTTATCAGTTTCAGGAGATTTTGGGCTGAGACGATGGGGTTTTCTAGATATACAATCATATCGTCTGCAAATAGAGACAATTTGACTTCCTCCTTTCCTATTTGAATACCCTTTATTTCTTTTTTTTGCCTGATTGCTCTGGCTAGAACTTCCAGTACTATATTGAATAGGAGTGGTGAGAGAGGACATCCTTGTCTAGTGCCAGATTTCAAAGGGAATGCTTCCAGTTTTTGCCCATTCAGTATGATATTGGCTGTTGGTTTGTCGTAAATAGCTTTTATCATTTTGAGATACGTTCCATCAATACCTAGTTTATTGAGAGTTTTTAGCATAAAGGGCTGTTGAATTTTGTCAAAGGCCTTCTCCGCATCAATTGAGATTATCATGTGGTTTTTGTCTTTGGTTCTGTTTATGTGGTGGATTATGTTTATAGATTTGCGTATGTTGAACCAAACAAAAATGCAAATCAAAACTACATTGAGATACCATCTCACGCCAGTTAGAATGGCGATCATTAAAAAATCTGGAGACAACAGATGCTGGAGAGGATGTGGAGAAATAGGAACGCTTTTACACTGTTGGTGGGAGTGTAAATTAGTTCAACCATTGTGGAAGACAGTGTGGCGATTCCTCAAGGACCTAGAAATGGAAATTCCATTTGATCCAGCAATCCCATTACTGGGTATATATCCAAAAGACTATAAATCGTTCTACTATAAGGACACATGCACACGAATGTTCATTGCAGCACAGTTTACAATAGCAAAGACCTGGAACCAACCCAAATGCCCATCGATGATAGACTGGACAGGGAAAATGTGGCACATATACACCATGGAATATTATGCAGCCATCAAAAACGATGAGTTCGTGTCCTTTGTAGGGACATGGATGAACCTGGAAACCATCATTCTCAGCAAACTGACACAGGAACAGAAAATCAAACACCGCATGTTCTCACTCATAGGCGGGTGTTGAACAATGGGAACACATGGACACAGGGAGGGGAGTATCACACACTGGGGTCTGTCGGGGGGGGGGAAAAGGGGAGGGATAGTGGGGGGGGGTGGGGGAGTTGTGGGAGGGGATAGCATGGGGGAGAAATGCCAGATATAGGTGATGGGGAGGAAGGCAGCAAATCACACTGCCATGTGTGTACCTATGCAACAATCTTCCATGTTCTTCACATGTACCCCCAAACCTAAAATGCAATAAATATATAAAAAAAAAAAAAAAAGCACTTTTACATTAGTTAGCTCCAGTTTCTTATGCCCATTCTACATCTCAAAAAGATGGAATGACTTTCTCGGAGCTCCACAATGAGTAAGTGCCCAGACTGGACCTCCCACCCACCTATCCTGATATCTAGCCCAGTTGCAGCTTCACATCAATATTGCCTCCTTCACCTTTCTGCTGTGAATCTGTAGGTTATTGAAAAAAACTATATTTGGAGAATGAAAAATCTTTATAAAATCTAAATGCCAACTTACCAGTTTAAAATTCAAATCAAAGTCTTCTTCCCTAAACTATCACTAAGTAGTATTCATTCATTGAAAACTATTTATTACTGCCTACTACATGCGAGGCATTATGGTAGGGGCTGGGACCAATTGATGATCAATTATGAAATAAGAAATACTTTCCCCTCACACCTCACACTCATAAACCCTAAAGTCTATGAAAGGATACAATTAAGCAAACACTGGCAAAATTGCATGATAAATGCTTTCATAAGAGAAGCACAGGGCACGACTGAGAGGCTGTAGAAGGTTCTCACATTATCCTCCACCTAAATGATATTTATGGAGTGGTAGCTGCATGCCAGGTATTGTCATTGCTTTGTATCATCTCACTCAGGCTTATGCAGTCAAGTCATGGATGATTAAAGTGAGGAGACTCTTAAGAGATTAACTGACTCCCCCAGTCACCAAAAAAGAAAGGTGGAGCCCAAATTCAACCAGTCAGTATGGTTCAAGTCTACAGTGACTAGCCTTCCACCTAGGTCAATTACAACCTTCTCAGAGAGAAGATTACAATGTTTTTCTTACTAAACTAACCCACAGTTCTGTCCAGTGTGACAGAAAGGAATAGATTAATGGTTGACTTGAAATGGAATGTATTACAATTTCTAAACAAACAATTTCACAAAACTGAAATAAATCCCAAAAGAAGCTTAATGAAATGCATCCAGGGCACAGAAGTACTTTAATTTTCCAGTTGGTTCACCAGTTGAATCTAAGAATTTGATTACTATCTGGGTTGGACTAAAGCAACATTTTTAATCTTCTATAAATCAATACGGATAGTGGAAATCACCAAATAACATCATGATAACCACAGAGTACTTAATAGATGCAGCTTTTGTGTCTTGCTACTTAAGAAACAGCTAAGCTTCATCTTAAAACTTCCCCTTTTGCAGACTGGCCCAGCGCCAAGCTTGTAATTACACACAGAGTGATACATTTCCTCATTTCTTTGAAGCTTCTCTTGAGTTTCATTTTTCACAATTTTTTTTAAACTTCCATCTGGACACATTCTATAAACTTTCCATTCACCTTGCTTATAATGCTTTTTAATCAAATAAAACCATTTATTCTTTATTCTTTGGTGGCCTATGTTTTTTCTTTTGGACACTAATTAGGAATCTGAAATATTGCTAGCAAATGGGAATTAAGGGTGGCCAAAGTGTTTTAACAATAACTAGCCCATTTTGTTTGGTTCTGCTTTGCAATTTAGAAAAGAAAATCACATTGCTTTTGAAAACAAATTTGGTGAAATTATAAGCCATGTTTTTTTTATTCTGGGCTTCAGTTGAAACTCTTTGTGGTCAGCAATGCACATGAAGTCCTGTCTAAATCAGCCTCAAGCGATATACATAAAACATACATCCCATTTTCAATGACAAATACATTGGCAAACTAGGGCTAGTGGAAATAAAACTAGAATATGCTATTTAACTAAATTTATTCAGCATGTGCTTTTGCTTTTTGTATTCTGTTTTTCACACAAATGCCCCAAATCAGAAATTTCTTATTTTTATGCCTATCTTAACTGTACATTAAAGACATACTTAATTTTCATGAATTTTTTAAATGTATGTTATCTCATATGTTGTTAGGGTAACTGGCAATAAGCCTATCTTCCCAATTATGATGAATATTTGAAATGACTCTCTGTAAGTAATTTACATGTAAAGATTTTCATCTTAAAAAACGTTATTCACTTCATTTCCTTTTTATCAAAATTTTCTCTGAACGTCTTTTTTCCCCCCAAGATTTATACTTTTTGGGTTTTTTTTTCAAGTTGTATACTTTTATGGACTTTTTAGAAATAAATACTCTGTAAACTCTTAAAGTTTCAAAAGAGGGCTAAAATTATTTTTATAATCAAAACAGTGCTGAATAAAGTATATCATTTCAAAGCAACTATAATAAAATACAGCTTTTTCTTTGATCTATAAGAAAATTTTTGAAATAATATCTTAAAGTCATCTGCTTTGACTTTTCCTGAAGAGAGTTGAGGAACCTCTGGAGAAAGCAGCTTGCCCCTAGTATGTCAGGTCTACAAGGGAGGGGAGACATGGGATGGGGTGTCCTAAGTGGCAAGGAGAACTCAACTCAGCAGGACACAGTGAGAGTTTCTTGAGTGAGTACAATATAAAAATAGAACTTAACAGAACAAGAGAAAAATAAGAAAGCAAGCGGAATAATAATAAGGAACACTATTACCATTCTTTAGGGAGTGTTTACTTTATGATTATGTGTCAGACATTCCTCTCAAATGTTGCCATATTTTAACTCACTTCACCACCATAACAGATCTGGAATCACCACCATAACCGATCTGGAAAGATCAGAAAACCAGTTGGTTTAAGCTACAAATAGAGAAGATGTTGAAACACAGAGAAGGCATGAGAACTAAATGGAGACACAACCAAGACTAAGCAAAGGCAAAAGACCGTGCAGAAGTGGACTGAGCACAGAGTGGGAGGGTGACAGCAAGGCTGTTGGTGTCAGGGAATGACTGAAAAGAATGAAGCCAAAGAGTTCATACTCAAGGAGATAGATGGAAGCCTCAAGAGGACCAAAGCAGTGGAAGCTTGACTTAGGGTGTGAGTGTCCTTCAACTTTGTGGAATTATGCTACATGGCTGTATGAGTCCATTTTCACGCTGTTATAAAGAATTACCTGAGACAGGGTAATTTATAAGGAAAAGAGATTTAATTGACTCACAGTTCTGCATGGTTGGGGGAGGCATCAGGAAACTTACAACCATGGCGGAAGGTAAGGGGGAAGCAAGGCGTGTCTTAGATGGACAGGAGAGAGCGAGAGCGAGGAAGTGCCACACATTAAAACCATCAGCTCAGGTGAGAACTCACTCTCATGGAGAACAGAATGGGAAAAATCGCACCTGTGATCTGATAACCTCTCACCAGGTCCCTCCCTCAACACATGGGGATTACAATTCAAGATGAGATTTGGGTGGGGACACAGAGCCAATCCATAGCAAAGGCATTCTGCTCCTGCCAGGCCCTGTCCATTGTCTGCAGCAGAAGCCATAAGTATCAGCCCATCAAAAATGTTCACTCCCACCTCCCTGCTTAGTCTTTGTACCTCCACTTCCTGTCCTGAAAGAGTTGGAGTTAACTGGTGAATTTAATGCAATTTGGGTTGAGGGTGGAGGGGGAAGAGTGGGCAGAAGGAGGAAACAAGCAGAAGATTTAGAATGAGAAGCCTGAGGCTTTAGTCCCAGTCCTAAAATTTGGGTGACTTTGGGCAAGTCGTTCCTCCTCTCTGGTCCCTTATTAATTCCTATTTAAATGTCAGCATTGAAGTCAATCTTCTTTGAGGTCTGTTCCAGCTCTAATGGATGTTTTCTAAGGCAGTCTGATATAATAGATATAAGCTTGCTTTTCACACATAAAAGCTATTATGGATTCATTTGATAATAAAATTTACACATAAAAGCTATGATTGATTCATTTAATAATAAAATTTGAGGTTTTTAATCCATACTGGTTTAGCTTGAACTATGCAGGTGTGAATTTAGGTAGTGTGTCAGGGAGATTACTCATCCCAGGCAGGTGGTTTGGATGTTTCCCAGCAGGGGCAGTCAGGCCTGTCTGGGTCATTCAGCCACCCACCACATATCTGCAGTGTACAGATTCACCCTTGAGTCAGATGCTCCCAGATCACCATACTCTAACAATTAGCCACACCAGAGCTATTTGTCTTAAATTAACTTAAAGCCTGTTAGCTGAAGCCTAATTAAACATTGGCAATTGCTTGGGAAAAACAGTTAAAAAGTCACTGAGTGATACCATCTTGTCATTACAGAAAGCTTTAATAGGCAGGACTTGCAAAATATGGAAAATCATTCCTTCACATATGTGTTGGCTTCTGCAATAGCTAATGGATTCATCTAGAACAGCACCCTGCAAGGGTCTTTGATGGAACAGCTGTTCTCGCAAGGGAGCTCTCAAGAATATCAGGTGTTAAGAGTTTTTTCTACAGTTGGTAGTAAACAAAAAAAGAAAAGCAAATTTTGTTTTATTCATCACAACAGCTAGAGAATGTATAGAAAATATTCAAACCACATAATAACAGATGTAATCCAAACATCCCCAATTACTTCTAAATTCTTTTTTCCACTCTATAGGCCTTTCTCTTACTTTGTAGGCATTTGGTGGGGTTTTCCTACCTACCTGTTTCCCAATCTCAGTTATTTCTGACACGTTGTTGCTCCCTCAAAATAGAAAATTATCCCCTTCCTACCATGGTTTGGTGCTTAAGATTCTGAATATAAAGTAGCACCATCCCTGGGTTTTTCAAAAATGGCCTAGAGAGAAAGCCTTGTCAGATGAATTCTTAGTTTTTCTTGTCAGGCTTAGTTTTTCTTGACCTCTTGATCTTTGTAAGTATTCTAAGGTATTCATTGCTTTGAGCTGTCCTTATAAAAGTTTGAACTTGAAACCGATTCTGTGGTAAATAAGAAAATCAAGTCACTGTCTCCCAAAAAGCAATTCAGTGGCTCAGCTGAATCCCTTCCTCCTGGTGTTTCCATGGAACTGAAGTGGACCAGCTCTGCCAACTTCTTTTGCCTTGGTTCCTCACTCTTTCACCTGATGAGAGAATCATTTTTGTCCCCAAATTTCACAAAGGCACTAAATTTGGGGTATTGACTATGTTCCCAGGGAAAACCTTCCACTGCCATGTAGAGGGGAATTTCTCAGAAAGTCTATAAAGGCTAAAGAAACTACAGAGGGCCCCAGCAAATCTGCAGCAAGCCTGGTCTAAACAAAGAGAAAAAGAGGGGGCTTGGGGCTGGGGGGATAGAGGAGGCCTCAGATATGATCTGATACCCTGTAATCCATAGTAGGTGATCTCTGGACTCTGCCCTAAAAAATCTGTCATGTTGAGACAGAAAGACACCCTGAAGATGAGCAGATGTAGATCTCTGAGACCCTTGCTGGACGCATCCAAGACAATGTGGAATAAGGTGGCAGTTCAGGAAGTGTGTGTCCATGCACTAGTGAAAGGTGAAAATATGAAATAAACTACCCTGGGTTGGTCTTTCATGCCTACTTTTGTATTATTTACCTTTGTTGTGTTTTTTGACATATAGTTGTTTGAAATTTGTGTCCACTTAATGTTCCAACATTGGGAATTATGAGAATGGTTCTGGGAACTATAATATCAACTGACATGATTCTTCAATTAGAGCAAGACCACATCTTCTGGCCAGGCCCACTGGCTCATGCCTGTAATCCCAGCACTTTAGGAGACCAAGGCAGGAGGATCACTTCAGCCCAGGAGTTCAAGACCAGCCTGGGTAACATAGGGGGTCCCCCCCCCACTCTCTTTCACAAAAGACTTTTAAACATTAGCTGGGCATGGTGGTGAATGCCTCTAGTCCCAGCTACTTAGGAGAATGTGGTGGGAGAATAGCTTGGGCCCTGATGGTTGAGGCTGCAATGAGCTATGACCGTACCACTGGACTCCAGCCTGAGTAACAGAGCGAGGCCCTGTCTCAAAAAAAATACAGACCGCATCTTCTGATGTTTTATCAGTTCACGTCACGCTACCCTGACTAAATCTCCAGAAAGAAATCTAAGGACTACATAATCAGTTAATCCACTCAACTCACCAGCCTACTGCAACACAATCATTAAGCCTCAAGAGACCTGTAAAGAAAAGGTGATCCAAAATGAAGCAAATAACCAACCAGCATGCAGGTATTGCTGACAGCTAGTGCACACCAAGTCATCGGGGGACTCTGGACTTTCTTTACACATAGTTTTTAAAAGATAGTAAAATATCTCCTTTCAGCATAATGCCAACACACACTAGTATAACTATTTCTTACAGTATTATTCCTATGAGGTAGGAGAAAAGAATGATGATGTTTACAAATCTATTGGTTTAGGTAAAAATGAAATTTTCAATCCATGAATGTGTTCACTGGGAATACATAAAATAAAATAGAATTTGACTTTCAATTTCTTAACTCAGAATCCTATAGCCAAATAATCTGGACAGTCCACATGTACTAAAATCAAATTGGCCGCTTCTCCAGATCCCTGGCTCTGTGGTAGCCAACCTGCAACATGGCCCCACTCATTCTTAAATCCTGGGGTTCATGGACTTGTGCATTGTGCATTTCTCCTCCCACATTTTACCACAGTTGATCTATATTACCAATAATAGATTGAAAAAGTGATGGCATATTACTTCCGAAGACAGGTCATGAAAGACCGGAGACTTCTGCCTCATGCCTTTTCTCTTAAATTGCTCATGCTGGAAGACACTAGCTACCATATTATGAGGACATTTAAATTTCCTTATGGAGAGGCCTATGTGTGAAGAGCAACTGAGGCTAGGAGCCAGTGAAGAACTGAAGAGTTCTGCCAATGGCTGCATGGGTGAGCTTGGAAGTAGATCTCCTAGCCCAGTCGAGCCTTGAATGAAATCTTGCCCAATATCTCAATCACAGCCTCATGAGAGACCTTGAACCACAAGCATCCACCTGAGCTGCTCAATAGTGCCTGACTCAGAAACTATAAGATAAATATGTGTTGTTTTCAGCCATTACATTTTGGAGAAATTTGTTATCTGGCAGTAGATAAACTAATATACTCTCTTTCCTGATCTTAAATTATTTTAAGTTCATGCTCTATCATTGATTTCCTTAAATCTATATACTCCAAGTAACTGTTTTTGTCTTCTAAAAGTGCAAGGTCAGAAATTTTTTTAACCAACTCAAATTACCTGTAAGATTTTATTCCAAAAATATATGTGGGAAAAGACTTTGCAGTCCTGTTAGCTATAGATATTGGTTCACAAGGCTTTTCTTTAAGGATTGGGTCCCACACAGACACACAAACATGTACATAATTCATTGATTTGTTGACACAAATCTTATCAAAATCCTAAACTGGAATTGAGACAAGAATAAATGACAGTGGAAGTCATTTTAAATTTATAATCTGCTAAAATGAATTCATCTCAAAAAAATTCCTCTTAATGCTTTAGTTATTTAAAGTAGAAAAACCTCTATATCTGCCCCTACAGAGAGTGTTAGAACCTAAAAAATTAAGTGTCTGAACCATCCTTCAGTGCCACTTTTCTCTCTATTTGAGAGACAACTAAGCATAACTCATTCGCTGTCATTTCTCACTGGTAAATCCTCATTGTGGATGAATAAACTGACACTCAGGAAGAGTTTTGTGGTTACAAATCTGCTCCTCAACTTTGCAATATATTCCTAACATGCAGGCAATGCCAAGTTTTGACCAACTTCAGATATCCCACAGGAGAAGCATGGCCCTGGGCCTTGAATACTTAATCCCCTGAGCTGTGTGTTAGCTTGAAATCCTCTATTCAACCAACTCAAATTTACCTCCTCTTCAGTCAAAGCAGTTTTTAATCAGAGATCAATGACTTGAGAGTCACCTAGTGAAATCTTTTTAGATTCTACACCTTTTACTGAAAAGAAAATTGAGTATACTTAAATAATCATCACTAAATTTCCTGTAACTTGGTGAAATAATTCTCTAATGAAAACAGATGGCTGTATCACTAAGAAGAAAAGAAGAAAAACTTATTTCCATCCTTTTTTGTTGTTGATTAAAAATGCTGACAACCATGTGAGCTAATACATATGATTTAATCGACAAGCATGTGAGCTAATACATATGTTAACTAGCTTGATTTAGCCATTCTACATTATATACACAGTTAAAAACATCATGTTGTACATCACAAATAACCAATTTTTATTTGTCAATTTAAAAATTGGCTGGGCACGATGGTTCATGCCTATAATCCCAGCACTTCGGGAGGCTGAGGCAGGCAGATCACCTGAGGTCAGGAGTTCAAGACAAACCTGGACAACATAGTGAGACCCCATATTTACACAAAATTAAAATTACCTGAGCATGGTGGTGCATGCCTACAGTCCCAGCTACTTGGGAAGCTGAGGTGGGAGGATTGCTTGAGCCCAGGAGATCAAGTCTGCAGTGAGTTGTGATTGCACCACTGCATTCCAGCCTGGGTGACAGAGCAAGATCCTGCCTCAAAAATAAAAATAAAAAGATACCAATAACTATAATAGTTTAAGTAATTTGTGCTCCATAAGGGTTCTTTACTCACGATTTATTCTTCACAAATAAACCAGTCAATGAGAAGGAAGAGAGGATGACAACAATCTTAGCTGAACCATTAGCATCTAGGACAAAAAATTACATGTCTAATGTGCACTAATGATTTCCACATGCAGTCCTGAAATACTGTGACCAAAGAAAGAAAAAGTGCTCGTTACTTTCCTTTAACAATGTCTAAGATCTCTAACTCAAGGCAACAGCCATCAGTGGGTTTATCCCGAAGGGCTTGAACTATTTAAAATTTAGGTTGTTTCAAAGTTTGATCGTAATTATATGTTAGTTATTTCTTACAAAATGTTCTGTAGAAATTATCTATTCACTTTGCATTTACTTTATAGGCATAGGTGATATTATTCAGTTTTTTGATAACTTGATCCTCAGATTTAACTGCTCTTAAGAGTTTCACTAATCCACTTTCAACGAAGACTTAGTCTTCTGAAATACAAGTATGAATGATGAAGATCTTACCAAAGTTCATACATTTATAATGATGAAACTTTAGTTATAAAATGTACTCACATATAATGTGATCATAAAATTAGATTCTCAGCACTGTCCAATAGAATCGTCTACAAAGATAGAAATGTTCTGTTTCTGCAGTGTTCAGTACAGCAGCCACTAACCACCTGTGGCTGTTGAACACTTGAAATGTAACTACTGCAACTGAAGAACTGAATTTCTAATTTTATTTTATTTTAACTAATTAAACGTGGCTACTATAATGGATGCCATAAACGGAGTCTTATGAATTAGCACATGTTGCCTTTTGAACTAGAGTTGTTTCAAAGCTAAAAATGGTGTCCTAGGGGACTAAGTGAAATAAGGTTTCACCTGGCAATCTGTAGTTTTGAGCCTATAAACCGGGAAGAAACTGTCTCAGTATCTGTATAAATTGAGAAATCCATATGATCAATACCTATGTAAATTAAGAAATCCATATGATTGAGCATCAGCAGTGTGGCTGTCCCATGCCTTTTGAAGGATGGGTTTCTGTATGTGATAGCTTCTGTGGAGTGCTGGAAAGTTAGAGATCTAGGCTAGAGCTGAATCATGCATTCTTCGATGTTGCCTAAACTGGCTCTTATCAAAATTACCTTCCCCCTAGAACTATGACTTTGCTTCCCTCCCTTTACCAATTATGAAATAGACGCTCAAAACATTTAGTCCTCCATTGCAAAAATAAATAAATAAATAAATAAATGCACTTTGATTTTTTGATCTAAAAATGTCTCACTTTCTCAACCACTAGGAAATTCTGTTGCATGTTTTTCACTTCTGCTGGAGTTGCTCAGAAGGGTACCAGAAAGCAAGACTGAAAGCCATCAATGGCAAGAACAAACACAATTTTTGAATCTCCCAGTGGTAAGATATTTATTGTAAAGATCAGAGATGTCTGCCTGCATATTTCCATACTCTGATCTTCTGCACAGCTTAATATTTTAAATTATGCCCATAGGACTAAATGTTCTGAGTGAGGACACATTGATAAGTAATATTTTACCAGATATGTAAGCATCCAAATTTACAAATTAGATGTTAGTGAGCTTCTTGTCCCTTTATAAAAGGATTTCTTGATTTAGAAGGGAACTGTATTCACTCCTCTAAATAGAAGTATATATGAAAGGTACATATAAATGCATACCAAAATTTACTTGTTCTATGCTCTAAGGGTCTGGGTAACCGAAAACTTATTAATTGTTGCATTTGCCTACTAAGAGCAATATGAAGGAGAGAAAAAGCAGTCCCCAAATTATACTGCATTTATGAAAATACAATGATTAAAGTCACAGAAATTCACACAGAAACGAAGTACTATGACTTTATGTAAAATGACAAATTCTTGATTTCACCAATTATTTAGTTGGAAGAATATGTTTTCAATGCAATATTTTACCACGAATACCCATCGCCACCCCTGCTTCAGAAGTGAATTTGGTTTCTATGAAGGAAGCATGGCATCTGGAAGCTATTCTTTCTTCCCTGATGGTCAGGAACAGCCTGTGTCCCACTCCTTTCCACCGTTTCTTACTTAGTCTCAGGCCACAGGTGCACCAAGATCCCTTCAAGGAAATAAGAATCCCATGTCTTACAACAGCTTGGTCTGAGGCTGCCTCCAGGCTACTGGTACCTCCTGCCTAATATCCAGACCTTTGCATAGACTCTGGCTTTATTTCTATATTCTTTGGCTTCATTTCATTTCTGGCTGAGATTGCTGGTCTGGATTCCAACACATTTTTGCTTTAGTTTCCCAAGTTCTGGCACATCATCTTATCAGATATAACATTTTCTTACTTGGATTGTTTTTTTCTACTGGTTCCTTCTTGCCTTGGTTGAAATGCATGAATGTGACTCTTTTTCCATCTTAATTTGTGTTTCTACACTTGCTCACCTGCCTTGTTTATCTTTGTTTTCTGGACTTAGAAAACTTAAAAGCAGAATGAGGCTCACAGACATGAAGTGACTTTACCAAGGTCACACAGGGGAGAAAAGGGCAGATCATTGGGTTTTCAGCCCCATCTACCTTTCCCCATGCTGTCTGCCTCTAAGAAGCCACACTCAGCACTGATAACGGGAAGACCAGTTCTCCCAGCTGGCAGCCCAAGCCTTCCATTCTCCCCCTCCCTTGAGTAAAGACACAAAATGTAGAGAAGCAGAAGACTATCAACCCAAAATCCTACCTAAAATCCACAGAATATAACAAAAGAACTAGCTTGGAATTAAAGACCCTTGGGCTTAACAAAACCTCGACACTGATTTATGTTTTATTAAATAATAACATAGTTATACCAAGGAAAAGTTCCAGACATTGCTAACAACATAAAATACTTTTATAATTGAAGAAAGAGTTTCGTTTCAGCTTCTGATGATCTAATGACTTAATTGCAAGATATGCGATGACTGAGTAATTTATTTTTTTACCAAACAAGAATCAATGTCATGTGGCTGAGTCATTGGAATTTATTATTAACTTAGCTGGTATATTTCAGCCTTGACATTCCCAGGACAACTTGCTCTTTAAAAATGAGTCAAACCTGATGACTTATGTCCCTTGGAAAGGTAAGTAGATAATTTTAAAATTCTACCACTCTTTCTGTGGATATTTGAATTTGTGAATCTGAAAAATACACTGCCTTTTGCCTAACCTGCCAAGCCACATACACAAGAGAATTGATTCCAGGAGTGTGCCTTGAATCTTTAAGTCTCTGTCTTAATGAAGTTGTGCTGAAAATAGTTATAATATTAAGACTGGAAAAATGTATAACATAAACCAGAGAATACTCTAAACGAGTTCATGCATCCATTAGAAATATCTAAATAGTATTGAGCAAAGGTGACTCATCTCACTAGCATCTAAATAATGGGTGAAAAATATTTTAAAAGTTTTTTCCAGGTTAACAGATAATACTAAGAAAACTTCCAAATATATTTAGGGAAGTTTGGTGTCCCAAATGCATTTCACAGTAAAACATGTGTTGAGTCTTTCTCAGGTCCACAGCTACATTGCACAGCATGGATGGAAGGACAGCATGACAATCGCTTTTCCTTTCTGAGTGGGTGTTTAAGTAATCTGAAGAAGACACTTTCTGCTGGGCTCCATTCAATCTGTAGTCTATTGCAGTGTACAAGTAAACATCAAAACCCCCTGCTTCACAACTGTTATTTTTGGCTTTCATTTCATTTCAGGAGGCCAAATTAGTTTAAGGCAAAATGATCGGCAGATGGACAGGCAGCATACCAAAGACACACAAACCCACCAAAGTCAATGTAGGAAAAAAGGAAAAGAAAATCCCCCCAGGAAAGAGGCCTCTGGGCATCATTCCAACTCATTACAGCTAGAAAAGAAGAAGGGCTGCTTTTAAGGGTCTCAGCTTTGGCAAGACAGCCACAAAGGCTGTTGTTACCTCTGGCACTGCAGCAGAATTAATCTAACAGGAAGTGGAGACAGTCCAGCAATGCCATGGCAACCACAGGCTGCTGCAGGAGGGAGGGAGGAGAGCCTGAAGGCAGGCCTGATGGTGACTGAGAGGGCGCACTGTGGTGAAGGCAGCCTTGGGGACCTACCTCTGGTACCAGCCCTCAGGGAGGTCATTTTCCCCTGAGAGTAACTTCCATTAGGGAAGAGAGCAAAACAAGTCATAAATGGAGCCACAGGTACACAGAACCCAGGGTAAGAGGGCAGGTGAGTGCATTTGTTGCTCCTTTTTCATGAAGAGCAGCTCTCATTCCTGCCCTGCAATGTGACAGGTCACCCTGAGATGTCAGAGATGGAGCGTCAAGTGCTGTGAGACATTAATGCAATACAGGACAGTGATCCAGGAACATTCAATTGGAGTACTCACCCATCCAAAGTATTAACATCCTGATTCAAAAAAAGGCTATTGGAGCTTTTTATTTTTCCTTGAAACCTACCTTCCTCTCACCAAGCTTATGGTAATGACATTGATATATAAATACCTCTGAACATAATCGAATACAATAATTGAATGACACCATGAAAGAGAGTTTAACTCAAGTAGGTCAAAAGGGCAAAAACAAATGTGAATCAGAGAGATAAAATATAGGAAATCTTTTCTTAATCCACTGCAATGTCACTTCATGATCAATAAGAGTTTTTCTTTTTTTTCTTTTTTTAATTATTTTTTTTAGAGCTTTTCTTATGTCAAAATAACGTCTCTTTAGTCTTAATTTTAGTCCTTCTCTATCTCACCCATTCAAACTCCAAGGTGTCACTGCTGTTACCTATATCTTGCATCTCTTCATTAATTTCCCCATCTGTATGATAAGGTTGATGGTCTGTAAGTATTGAAAGACATTATACATGCTGCGTTCAGCAACAAACTTAGAGCATATCCTTATATAAAACAGAGCTGCTAGTTGTCCCTTGACATCCATTCTTCTAATGTCTCTCAAAGTAATAGAGCTCCTAATTTTTAACTGGACACAAGGCCATCTGAAATAAAGACCACTTAGCCCATCTTCCTATGCAGCCAGGAAGCCATATTACTAAATTCTGGCCAAAGGAATAGGAGCAGAAGTTATGGAAACAACTTCCAAATTGTGTCCTTGAAGGACGAGTCTTGCCCTTTTTTTCTCCCTGTCTTTATGTTGCTCTTGAAAATAATCCTGGTGCTAAATCACATTAGATCAAGTGGGCAAAGACAACACCCCAGGGTCGGCAGAGCCACAGATAAATTGCTGACAACCACATGGAGTACAGCCACTATTCCAGCCCTGTACCACCTACCTCTCATATCACACAAGACACTTCTATCTTGTTTAAGCCAGTACTATTGCAATGTAAAGGCTTTCAGATTGTTTAACCTAATAAGCATAATTATCTATACTTGTCTCCTGTGTTGTATCAACCTGACCAGCAAATGGGTGCACTGCACTAAGATAGGCTTTATGGGAATTGTCCAGAGACTGTCTCAGGTTATTAGGAATCTGACCCAAGAAGCCAAGATTCAGCAAGAGTCGAGGCTGTAATATAAGACAGTAGGGATACACCCCTCCCCCTCAAAAAAATCAGAAAATCAAGCTGAGGCAGGTCAAATCTGACAGATTTACACACAGTAGAAAGCCCCAAGGAGAATACACATGTTTTCACATATATGGGAAGTCTAGCACAGTGGCCCAGACAGGTTGTCAGAAGCTGGGCAGAGGAATTCCAAAAGCTGAAAAGAATACGGTTCCAAAGTGAAACATTTATTCTGCCCGCTGGCGATGGCCTTATACACCTTTCATACTGAAGTTATCCAAGTTTACTGGCCTGGCTGCACCCCACAGTTCTCTAACCTTAGTCCTTTGCCTCCATCTGAGCAGGAAACTCATTATCAGAGGGGTAGGTTGTATTCTTGCAGTGAACTGGAGATCTCACTGGGGAAGGAAACCTAGACCATCAGGATTCCTCTGGAACCAGTGGGAGAAAAGGTCTTTAGTTCAGGGTTTAAAAAGCACTGTCTAACCTGGTAAACACCGGCCACATGTGCCTACTGAACACCTGCGATGTGGCTAGGCAAGATGGAGACATGCTGCAAGTGTAAAATACACAACGGATTTTGAAGACTTAGAACAAACAAAGAGTATAAAATATCTCATTCAAGTTTTTGTATTAATTACATGTTGAAATGAGGACAGGCACTGTGGCATATGCCTATAATCTCAGCACTTTGGGAGGCCAAGGCAGGAGGACCACCTGAGGTCCGGAGTTCAAGACTAGCCTGACCAACATGGTGAAACCCCGTCTCTACTAAAAAATACAAAAAACAATTAGCTGGGCATGGTGGTGTGCGCCTGTAGTCCCAGCTACCCGGGAGGTTGAGGCAGGAGAATTGCTTGAACTCTGGAGGCGGAGGTTGCAATGAGCCGAGATTGCACCACTGCCCTCCAGCCTGGCACCTGGCAACAGAACAAGACTCTGTCTCAAAAAAAAAAAAAAATACAAAAATTAGCCTGGTGTGGTGGTGCACATCTGTAATCCCAGCTATTTGGGAGGCTAAGGCAGGAGAACCTCTTGAACCTGGGAGGCAGAGGTTGCAGTGAGCAGAGATTGTGCCACTGTACTCCAGCTTGGAAAACAGAGAGAGACTGCATCTCAAAAATAAAATTTAAAAAAAAGAAATGATATTTAATATATATTACAGTAAATAAAAGGTATTATTAAAAATTTACCCTTTTTTTAGCTTTATTTGTGGCTTTCAGAAAATATGAAGCTACATACGTAGATCACATTATATTTCTATTGAACAGCACTTGTCTAACAAGCTGAGTTTCCAACATTTGGAAGCAACTCTTCTGTTTTCTCAAGTGAGAAAAGTTTAACTGCAAACACCCTGACACCTGAGTCCCAATCCATGACAAAAGTGGCATACAGCCAATTTGACTCACGATGTTTCCTTCCTTTTTTTGTTTGATGAGCCCACGTCTTTGAGGTTCATGCAAACACCCAGTTCTGGGAATGACATTCTGTGTGCCATTGCCCACGGGGAAATTATTGCTGACCAAATTCTTGATCTCTGCAATTATTAAAAGGCAGTTCTAGTTATTAAATATTGAAAATTCTATTTAGACAGACCATTAAAAAAAAAGGGAGAGAGATGCTTTTCTTATTGTCCTAACTAAACATTCATTGCAGTCTTGTTCCAAAACTGTATCTTCCATTAGCACAAAGGAAAACCTGTTCTTACAGTTCATGTAGTAGAGTAAGGAATATAGAAAAAAAGTGTAAACAGTAAGGCTTTTGTGAAGAAGGAAATTCACTTTGTCCTGCCTATTTGTGAAAGCACAAACTGAACCTTTTACAAATGTATTGGCGACCTCTAATAAGAACAGAGTGGAAAGGGAATGATCTCTTCTCCCCATCGCAAAGGGTCATGACTGACACCTCTATAGCAAAAAAAAAAAACAAAACAAAAACAAAAACAAAAACAAAAACAGGTTAACAAGGGAAAAGCATAACAAATGTATTATGAATATGTGCCTACCTGGGTGCGGAAGTTATATAAAATTTGAACACGAAGAGTCAGAGTTAGTTAGCTGATGCTTAAGTACTCTCTTCAAAGAAGGACAGATGTATGGATCCAGGAGGTGGGGAGGCAGACGTTGTGGGAAGGCAAGGGAAGGACTTACATAGGAACAAAGTTTGTCTTATTGTGCTGATAAAATGTGTCAGGTAACCTCTTGGAGAATAGATGAAAATTTGATGTGGGTGTGGTAGTGACTCCCAGTCTTTTCTCTTCCCTGGTGGTTGATCTTTATCGGTTAGATGAGATCCCTGGGGGGGGGGGGGTCTTAGGACGATTGCATTTCTTTTGAAAATAAGAATAAGGAAATTTCACATAAGGAAATTCCAGAAAATCTGTCTCAGTGCTTAGGGGAGAAGTTGGGGAGGCAAGAAAAGGTTACAGTGACCTTGATTCTGAGGCAGCTTCTAAGGCCTTTCAGGATGTCAAAGTCTCTGTCTTTGGGGTATTGCTTTCTGAGCCCCAACAAAGCCATAGCTGACCTCCACATTGGCAAACAACTGAATATTTCACAGAGGATTTGGAAAAGAGGTGAAAAAATAGTTCAGGCAGCCAGCTTTACCAGACTATGTGTACCTGACAGAGACAGGTGAAGTTTTAGTAAATCTGTATCATATACCAAAAGCTAGAAGCAATTGCTACTGCGTGGTGGTGTTGGGGTGGAAGATTTAATAGGTCTTTCTCCTCCCTTTGGGTATCATTAAACATCGTTTTGGCTTAAGAAAACAACTCTCTAGTCCAAGTCAACAACAGCCTCCATTTTCGTGTCAAGTGCCTGATATTCCCAAAGAAAAGTCCTTCTTTTTGGCTAAGCAATATATTAAGTAATGCATTAAACAATACAGGCTGCCAGAAAGCCTGTTTTCTCATGGTTTTTCTTTTCTCTGGATTCTTTTAAAGTTTCTGCATAAATCTCGTTCCTTTAACCTCTGCTAAGCTATTCTTAGATTTACAAAAAAGAAAGATATGTTTGTGTTAAATTAAAGTAATAGTGGTATATTATAAAGAATAAAAATAAGGAAGATAGGAGTGGCAGATGCTTAACTAGTTCCCCATCCCTACTGCTTACCCACATGGAAAATAAAGTCTTTGGGGACTGGGGGAGAATTTACCAAGATACAGTACAGTCCATGCAGTTCTAGCAACTGAGTTATCTCATCGACTGAGTGCTCTCATTGCGGGCATGCACAGAGGCAGCTTCATTTTCCACCTTTGGGATGACTCTGTGACTCTCCCCCACCCCCTCCTGCTTCTTCTGACTGGTCATATGCCTGGCCCTGTTTCTCAATTTCTGCTTGTCACAGAAAAGATCTAACTGGTGCAGCTGGGGACTATCAAGTACAGCAATGTTCCACCCTGTTCTCAGACGTTTCATTGCTCAACATAATCCTGTGAACCATATAACAAGTTGTTTTATCATGTCTTTTTGCAATGAAAATTATTCAATGTGATTAAACAAAAATATTCCAGTTTTTAAAAGATTAAGTAATTGACCTATATAATACATATAAGGACATTAAAAATCACTTTCCACAGAGAGTTAGAGATGCA
The DNA here is from genome assembly GCA_036589455.1 of Ateles fusciceps. Taxonomy (NCBI): domain Eukaryota; kingdom Metazoa; phylum Chordata; class Mammalia; order Primates; family Atelidae; genus Ateles; species Ateles fusciceps. The sequence goes on from JAZHEH010000572.1 coordinate 7,939,852, forward strand.
GATGCATTAACGTGCTTTAAACCGATCAAGATAAATGCATCATTTGTTGACAAGTTCATTTCAAAGAATACATGGATATTTGGCTTTGGTATCAGGTATTAAAGTACAGGTTTATACTCAGTCATTTCATTGCACTGATATTGAGAAAAAATGCTACCCTAATTTAACTGTCAAACAGTTTCCTCCTGCCTGCTGCACAGAGAAAACAATTCACACCACAGAGACTTTGGGCTTCTCTTTGGGCTTGATTACCTGCACAGTGTACAGGGTACAGAAGATGGGAGAACTTTAATGAAATCTAAGAAAAAAAATTCACATAAATCTGGAAGCTGAAAGGATGACACTCTCATTATTGGGTGAAACAAGAAATAAACATAGACATTCAAAAGAGGACACTGTGGGAACTTGCTTGTCTCAAATTAGGTTCCAGATGAAGAAGAAATCTCCAACAAGAATTTATTTTTTCAAGATGGCTTTCACATAAATTTCATTTTACATTTGTATTTTACGATTAAGATGGAGAAGAGACACCCCCTCTTTAGGGACCTATAGAAAAAAGAAAATCCTGAGTTCCTTCAAAAAAAATTCCAGACACCTAGGTAGCCCTAAAAGGTAAATAAGTAACTTGTTAAGAAAGAAGGTAACAGCCTAAAACAGTAGCCAAGAAAGTTGAAACCCAAAGCTATTTGCGCTCCCTATAAAAACTAATGATAATATTGTAACATATGTCCCAGAGTTGTCTTTCAGAAACTCAGACTTCTATCAAACACATCCACTGGAAATAGACCTCAGACAAAAGCAGCTGAGGACCAAATTCTCACCACTGTTCTTTGCTCTAAATTTCTTCCTGAGGGGCCTACAAAAGGTCAGATCCATGAGCCACAGCTAGCATTCTTTTCGGCTCATCCCAAATTTTTAGGCAATTATAACTCAGAAAAATCTTAAAACCTACCTATGACCTATAAGCCCCCACTTTAAGATATCTACTTGTAGACCTAAACCAACAAATTACAAATTAATTTTGTAATTTCCATGTATTGATTTCCAGTTTTGCCTGTAACTTCTACTTTTCTGAAATTTATCTTTGCCTTTAAAATCCCTTGGATGCAAGCCTTTGAGGAGTTTGGGTCATAAGCATGAACTGCCCTGATTCTTCATGCTTGGTGCCCTGCAGTAAATGCCTCACTTTATCTCACTGCTATCCCAATGTCAGTCGTTGGCTTTACTGGGCTAGGTGAGCAGACTCCAGTTTGTTTCTATAACATGATCCAACAGTTTCAAGTGAAAAATGTAAGTGTTGTTAGATTTAGATGTGGCACAGACAATGGTTTTCACCCAATATCCCAACGGCTTGCTCAAATTTCCCAGCTCACTTGTAATTGTGCAGGGTCAGAAGACTAATTCTGATAAATTAGCTATGGGTAGAGAAACACAAATTACTTCTGGTAGAAGAATAGCAGAACTGGTGAAATGGGTCCCAACTCTCTCTTCCCCAGCAATGTTGACTGAGGAGACATGTTTTCCACATGAAGCACCTCCAATGTTGGAAACTCAAAGGGCCTGGATGGAAATCATGTGCCCAGGAGAGTTCACTGATTTTACAACAGACTTGACATAAATGGGAAATAGATATTTACTGTGTTAAGCAACTGAAATTTGGATCATGTTAGCGTAATATGATGGAATACACTGCCGGGGTGATTGACCAGGCAAATAAAAAGAATCTTAGAAAGATCCAGTTCACACCAATACTCAAAGAAATACCACAGGTAAAAATCCAAGGAATGTGAGGAACCCACAGCCAGCCAAAATCCACAAAACACAAAAAACTCACAATGGCTGAAATCTAGATGAAATAATTGTTAATAATAACAGACCTCAAAAACTTCAAATATTGTAAATATTTCACATAAAACAAAATAATAATATGTTTAAAGAGACAAAAGAATGGTTTGAAATATAAGCAGGAATAAGAAACTATGAAGATTAAAAACAAATGAAATAGAGCTACTAAAAATAAAACAGATAATTGAAATAAAATACTCAATGGATTAAACAACAGGTTAGACACAGCTGAAGAAAGAATCAGTAAATATGAAAATGAATCTAAGTAATAATCCATTCTGGTAATTATCAGAATGCAGCTCAGGAAACTTATGAAAGGGAGGTTAAGAGGCACACAAAATAGAGAAAAGATCTAATGTAGGTCTCACTGGAGTTTTAGAAGGATAATAGAATCTGCAAAAAAGCAATCTTCAAAGAATTACAGAGCATTCAAGAATTGAATTGCTGAAATTCACCAATCCTCAGAATGCAGAAGCCAGTTCATGCTCAAATAAGATAAAAATTACATACAAATCTATTCTTGAACACATCAGAATGAAACTACAGAAAAACAAGGAAAAAAAAAAGATCTTCAAAGTAGCCAGACATAATCAACAGCTCACTGACAATGAATAACAATGTCACCTGGCTCTCCAAAGGAATAATAAAAGCCAGAAGAGAGTGGAAATACATATTTATTCTGCTGAGACAAAATTCTTGCCAAACAAGAACCAGACACCCAGCAAATTTAACTTTCAGAAATAGGGGGGAAATAATGGCATTTTCACACAATCATTAAGCTAAGGAGTTCACTGCATAAAGACCTCTTTACAGAAATTTTAAGGAATGCATTTTAAGCTCAAGGAAATTATGCTAGAAGGAAAGTTGGTGATATAAAAAGGAAAGAAAAAAAAAACAATAAGCAAAGATATATGGATAATACCAAGCAATTATTGACAGCACACAAATCAATAAAAATATCCAATACACAGTACATAAAACACAGGCCAGAATGAAAATACTTCACACCAAGAGCTTGTAAATTGCATAGGGAGATAATGGTAGTTTGCACTTATATTATTCAAAAGGAAGGTAAAGATAAACGTTATTGTATTAAGTATTTATTAACCCTGGTTAAAGTAGCCAGAATGACCAAACAAAGGGTAAATATAGAACATATAAATTCCAAACAAGCAGAGGAAAGAAAATTTGAGGGTGGGCGGCAGGGGTGGTGGAGGACTCAACTGAAAACAAGGCAAGAAAGAATTGGGGGGAAAATTAGAAAAAGATACAGTGATACAAATAGGAGACACCTAGTAAGCTGATAGAAAGGAGCCCCATTATATAAATATCCAGAAGAAATAATGAGTTAACTCCTCGTATATACCCAACAGAAATTCTACTTGATAGAAAGTTATATACTCAAGTGTTCTGAGTAATGTATGCAAAATAGCCAAAAACTGAAAAATTCTCAAACTCCTATTCCACAGTAGAATGGAAAAATAAATTATGGTATATTTTACACAAGAAAATTCTATACAGCAATGAGAACGAAAAATCTACAACTACATGCAACAATATGGGTAAGTCTCTTAAACATCATATTGTGTGAAAGAAGGCAGACACAAAAGAGAATCTAGTTTATGATTCCATTTACATAAAGCACACAAACAGGCCAAACAAATCCATAAGTTAGAGGTAAAGATGGTATAGGGAGGAGGAAGGAAGAGGAAATAGGGAGGGAGGAAGAAAATGTAGAAACTAGGACAGGAATCTGTGGGAGGTAGTGAGGTTTTCTTTCTCCATCCATATTTTGGTGACACAACTGAGTCCAATTGGTAAAGATTCATTAAGTGACATACCTATGATTTACTCATATTACTGTATGTAGATTAAATTTCAGTAAATGGGTTTTTTTTTTTTACTTTTAAGTTCAGGGGTGCAAATGCAGGTTTGTTACATAGATAAATTTGTGCCATGGGCATTTGTTGTATAGACTATTTCATCACCCAAGCATTAAGCCCAGTGTCTGTTAGTTGTTTTTCTTGATTCTCTCCCTCCTCCCACCCTCCATCCTCCAAAAAGCCCTGGTGTGTTGTTTCCCTCTATGTGTCCATGTGTTCTCATCATTTAGCTCCCACTTATAAGTGAGAACATGCAGTATTTGGTTTTCTGTTCCTGTGTTAGTTTGCTAAGGTTAATGGCCTCCAGCTCCATCCATATCTCTGCAAAGGATATGATCTTGTTCTTTTTATGGCTGCATAGTATTCCACAATGTATATGTACCACATTTTCTTCATCCAGTCTACCATTGATGGACATTTAGGTTGATTCCATGTCTTTGCTATTGTGAATGGTGCTGCTTCTGCACAGCAAAAGAAACTATCGACAGAGTAGACAGAAGACCTACAGAGCAGGAGAAAATTTTTGCAAACTATACGTCTGACAAAGGTCTAATATCCAGCATCTATAAGGAACTTAAACAGATTTACAAGAAAAAACAAACCACCCCATAAAAAGGGGACAAAGGACGTGAACACTTTTTCAAAAGAAGACATACACGTGGCCAACAATCATATGAATAAAAGCCCAACACATCACTGATCATTAGAGAAATGCAAATTGAAACCACAATTAGATACCATCTCATAACACTCAGAATGATTATTATCAACAAGGCCAAAAATAACAGATGCTGGTGAGGTTGTGGAGGAAAAAAGATGCTTATGCACTGTTGGTGAGGATGTATACTAATTCAGCCATTGCACTCAAAAGACAGTGTGATGATTCCTCAAAGACCTAAAGTAAATGGTTTTGGAAATTCAGCTTCATGTTATTAATAAGAGACACAATCATTGTTTAAGGAAATAGGAATATTAAAAGTTCAAGGATGAAAAAAATTGCCAGGTATAATTAACTGAATAATTAGACAAAACAGACCTCAAGGCAAAAAAGCATTGCTAGAAATAAAGACATTCACTAAAACATGATTTAAAATTCCTAAATTTGTGTGTACATAAGAATATAAACTCAAAATATGTAGAAAGACATGTTCCTCAGCTAGAGATATTGACAAATTGACAAATACAACAAGAGATTTGAAAATATTTATATTAGCAATGGAAAGATCAAGCAGACAAAAAACATCAAAAAAATACATTTTTTTTAACAGAAAAAGTTTAAATCTGAACTAATAGATTTGTTGTGCCCAACAATTTGAGAATACACATTTTTCTTAAGTAATTGAATACTTACAAAAAGTAGCCATATCTTAGACCATAAAGGTAATGTTAACAAATTTTTAAAATTTGCTATTCCACAGATCACGTGTTCTGACCACAAGGCAATTGAATTAAAAGTCAATTAAAAATAACCAAGAAAAAATAACCTTTATTTGAAAATTTGAAAAACAAACACATAATTCTATTTAACTGATATAAAAAAATAAAGAAGTCCTAGTAACATTTAAAAATAATTTTAAAAATTGCAAACAGAAGAAAATGTGTTCATTAAAGCTGAAGCTACACTTGGAGAGAGAAACTTACAGCCTATATGTTTACATCAGAAATGAATTCTAAAAATTAATGAGTTACAAATATCTCATTAAATAGTTTAGAGAAAAACAAACACAGGAGAATATATCCAAAGGAAGAGGAAAATAAAAATTAGAGATAAGACCAGAAATTAGTGAAATTGAAAACAGATAAAACAAAGATGTCAGCAATGTCAGAAACTGAATCTTTGAAAAGCCCAGTAAAAGAGATAAATTTTAGAAATATTAATTAAGAGAAGAAAAAAAAGGAGTAAGCACAAGTAAACAGTATTAGAAATGAACAAGGAGACACGATAAGAGATGCTATAGAAATTAACAGAAGATGAAAGAACACAGTGAAAGACTTTTTGTCAATATACTGGAAAACTTTGGCTGAAATGGGTAAAATCATTGAAAAAACTTCTTATTGAAATTCATTTAAAAGAAGTATTTCTACAATGTGTAAAAAAAAATTGATTGGTAGGTAAACTCTTTCTCACACACACATTACTAGGTCCACATAGCTTTACTGCCAAATCCTATCATTCAAGAGACAGATAATTCCAGGCTTACACAAAATCTTCCTAATAATAAAAAAGAAAAGAAAATCCTCCAAATCATGTTATGAGGCCAGCCTAACCTTGTCATCAAATTCAAAGAGTAGTACAAGAAAGAAAATTACAAGAGCAATGTCACTCATGAGTACAGACGGGAAAATTCTGCATAAAATGCCAGTATCCCAAAAATATAAAAGATAATTTTTTCGTAACCGTGTTGGATTTGTCCTAGGAAAATAGGAAAGGAATTATTTGTAATTCACTGTATTAAGTTATTTGTAATTCATTGCATTAAATCGTTATATTTTCAAAGATACACTAAAAAGCATTCAATAAAATGAAAACTCATTTGCAATAAAATCTCTCAGCACGTTAGGAATTGGGGAGGTGCTCTTTATTTCCTTTTTGCCTTGCAGATCTATTCTCTGCCTATCTCTACCTTGATCTGGCATCTGGGAGTCCAACCCCTATGGGCTGCATCACTTAGGTGCCTTACCCCTAGCCAAATGTTGAGTTTAGTCAATGTGAGCAAGAAATTCAAGGGTGGAAAGAGATGAGAAGAAGGCCAGGGTATTCCTCCCTTCCCTGATGGATGCTACAGCTCAGGCTATATAACTACAGCTCCTACTAGAGAGTCCCTTGTTCCAAGTTCAACTCTCACTGGGTATAGTAACAGCAGGTCTAGAAAAGATAAACAGCTTCCAACTGTGTGCCTTACCATGCCCTATTCATTGGCCTAGCTCTGTCCATGCCTATATAATTTTTTTTTCATTTAATACTCTTCAAAATCCCAGCTCATATGCTATCAACCTTTCTTACAGGTTGACTTGTATTCCCCCTTGAATTTGTATGTTGAAGTCCTAACCTCCAGGACCTCAGAATATAACTATATTTGGAAATAAATAATTTAAAGAAGTAGTGAAGTTAAAATGTGGTCTTTAGGATGGGCCCTAACCCAACATGACTGATGTCCTTATAAGAAGAGATAAAGACATAGACACATACAGAGTGAAGACCGTGAGGAGGCTAGCAGGAAGGCAGTCATCTGCAAACCAAGGAGAGGCCACAGAATAAAGACAACCCTGTCAGCACCTTGTTCTTGAACATATCAGCTCCAGAACAATCAGAAAACGAATTTCTGTTGTTTAAGTCATCCAGCCTGTGATATTTTGTTATGGCAGCACTAGCAAATTCAGACAACTCCTTATAAGACAGCTACCAAAAGACAAACAAGCAAAAAATAAAAACACCAGAAAACATAATTATTAATGATTAAATGTTAACAGCATTTCCTTTAAGACTGGCAACAACATACAGATTCTATGTATCACTAATTCTATTCAATATTAGACTGGAGGTCCTTAGGAGTCTAGACAGTAAGACAAGAAGAAGGATTAGAAATATAAAAACAAAGCTATCATTATCTGCAGATTGTAAAACTGTCTACATACACAACTCAAAAATCTAAGGATAAATTATTACAATCAATAAGAGAGTTTAGTTTGCTTAATACAAAACCAATGTACCAAAACTAATGACATGTTTATACTCCAGCAATAATCATTTAAAAAAAATAACTTTTAGTGTTAGGTATTAATCCCAATAACAATAATATGGTGTACTTAGGAATAATTCTAACAAAAATATGCAAAGCTTTATTAAAATATATAAAATTTTGTAAGGCAGTAGACAAATGAAAAGATATACATACCATGACCTTGATAGGAGGATTCAATATTATAAAATTATCAGCACTCTCTAAATAAATTCATAGCAGTTGTTATCAATCCTGATAGATTGTTTCTTGAAAATTGCCAGCCTGACCCTAAAATTAATGTAAAACAGGTAAGATCCAAATTAGCCAATACACTTCTGCCAGCCACGAAGGCATATTATAAATCTACAGTTAAGACAGTGGGTGCCAACCCAAGGTTTAACAAATAGAATCATCAGCAGAATACAATATCTCAGAAAAGCCAGAAACAAGCCCATGTAAAAATGTAAATGATTTGTGAAAAAAAATTTTGATTTACAGATCAAGGAGAAAATAATAGTTTATAACAGCAAACAGTGCTGGAACAGTTGGGAAAAATATCTAAAATCAATGCCATGTGGATTTGAGATTTAACATGAAAAAAACCCTACAAACTACACTGTACTAAAATTAAAAAATAGGGGAATATATATTTACTTTAGAGTACATAAGGATTTATTAAGAAACAAAAAGCCTAAACCACACAGAAAAATATTAGTAAATTTGACTATATTAAAATTTAAAACTTTAAATCTTCAAAAGATAACCAAGCAAAAGTAAAAAGACAAGCCAAACACTGAATATTATTTCAAAGTTATATAAACAAAATAAGACTAATATTAATAACTTTCATAAATCAATAACAGAAAAGCAATTAACATAGCCTCCTCTCACCAAAAAAAAATGCAAATGGTATCCCCCACATATATGAAGCACAAACAACTATCAGATAATGTTTCATACTTGACTTGTAAAAATTAGAAGGTTGGTCAATAACAAGTATAGGTGAATGTATGTAATAATGTGACCTCTCATCCATAGCATTGGCCGTAAAAATACTACAAACATTCTGGAAAACAGCATTACACTACCCTAAAGAGTTGTATATGCACTTATCCTATGACCTGGCTACTTCACTCCCAAATAAAAGGAAAATACTTGTACATAAACACTAGAAGCCAGGTACAAGAACGTTTATAAAGAAAGCAAACATATAAATATCCATCAGTAATACAGTATACAAATATGTTATAATTCATCTAGTAGAACAGCAATGAAAACAAATGAGCTTTTTCAGCATAAACATGATTGAATCTCAGAAATATCGCATTATGTAAAAGAAAAAAGCAAGTCATAGAAAAATATGTGAAGCTTGGTTCTATTTGAATTCAAAAATAGGTAAACTGAACAATATTTAAGAATATATATGCACATGTAGAAGTATGTATATGTTTAAGTATGTGTATATGTACATAAATGTGTACATGTGCATATAAATATAGACTATACATATGTATGTGAAATTGTTTAAATTATTTTTAATTACAAGGAATCATTTACTCAAAACTTAGAATAGTGATTATCCTCTGATAAGACAGATAGGAAGGAGATGTGATTGGAGGGGGGCATACTTGTGTCTTAAAAAATACTAATGTTCTATTAAAAATGCTACCATTCTATTTTATAACTTTGGTGGTAAGTATTTTGTGTTCATTTGCTATTATTTGAAAATAAACAATGATGACTTTCATATACTCATTTGTTTATATAGTTGCTATGGTTTGGATATTTGTTTCCTCCAAGCTTCATGTTGAAATTTGATCCTCAATGTTGGAGGTGGGCCTAATGGGATCTGTTTGGGTCCTGGGGGCAGATTCCCTCCTGAGTAGATTAATTTGCTCTCTGAGAGTATGTTCTCCCTCTATTAGTTCCCTTGAGAGTTGGTTGTTAAAAAGAGCTGGTACCTCCCCCACTTCTTGTTTCGTCTCTTACCATGTGATCTCTGTACACACAGCTCCCCTTCATCTTCTGCTATGATTGAAAGCAGCCTGAGGATGCAGATGTCCAATCACAGACTTTTCAACCATCAGGACTATAAACCAAATAAACCTTTTTTCTTTACAAATTATCTAGCATTCAGTATTCCTTTATTATAACACAAAACAAAGATAATAGTATATTTCCTTTTTTCAAAATAAATATAGAATTGTTAAAATCACCATGATGACCAGAGATGCTCAGCTGGGTTATAAACTGATTAGTGTAATCATCCAATCTTTATTAATCACTATGTATCCTTTTTTTTTTTTTTTTGAGATGAGGCCTTGCTCTGTCACCCAGGATGTAGTGCAATGACATGATCACAGCTCATTGAAGCCTCAACTTCCTGGGCTCAAGTGAGCCTCCCACTTCAGTCTCCCAAGTATCTGAGACCACAGGCACACACCACCACACCCAGCTAATTTTAAAATTTTATTTGTAGAGATAGGGTCTCACTATGTTGGCCAGGCTGGTCTCAAACTCCTGGCCTCAAGTGATCCTCCTGTCTCAGCCTCCCAAAATGCTAGGATTACAAGTGTGAACCACTGTGCCCAGCCTGCATATTTTATTTTTAAGTTGAAAACTCATTTAAATAATTATTTCATAGTTTGAATGTTGTAAAAATGGAGATCAAGATAGATGCCATGATCACCTTGTACCACAGAAACCCCTAGAAAATTTGCTGAATTATAACGTTTCACAAATGACCTCAAGGAACTAGGAAAAAAGAACCCAAACCCCAAAGTTAGCAAAAGGAAAGAAATTACAAAAATTAGAGTAGAGAGCTGGGCACAGTGGCTCATGCCTGTAATCCCAGCAACTTGGGAGGCTGTGGCAGATGGATCATTGAAGTCAGGAGTTCAAGACCAGCCTGACCAACATGGTGAAACATCGTCTCTACTAAAAATACAAAAACAATTAGCCGGGCATGGTGATACACGCCTGTAATTCTAGCTACCTGGAAGTCTGAGCGGGGGAGGATTGCTTGAACAGGAGCAACCAGGAGGTGGACGTTGCAGGAAGGGGGACGTTGCAGTGAGCTGAGGTCATGCCACTGCACTTCAGCCTGGGAGACAGACCAAGACTCTGTCTGGAAAAAAAAAAAAAATTAGAGTACAGTAAACAAAATGGAAAACTTTAAAACAGAAAAAAAAAATCAAAAAACTAAGCTGGTTTCTTTTGTGAAAAGATAAACAAAATTGACAGACCCTTAGCTAGACTTTTAAAAAAGACTCAAATAAGATCAGAAATAAAAGTGAAGACATTATACCCTATGCTTCCGAAATAAAAAGGATCGTTAGATACTACTATGAACAAATAGGCATAAAATATGAAAATTTTGGAAAAAAAACGGATTAATCCTAGAGACATACAACCTACCAAGACTAAATTACAAAGAAAAAGAAAATCTAGAGCAGACCTGTAACTAGGATAGAGGTTGAACTGGTAATTGAAAATCTCCAAAAAAGTAAAGCCCAGGACCAGGTGGCTTCACTGGTGATTTCTACCAAACACTAAAAGAAGAAGTAACACCAATTCTTTTCAAATTCATCCAAACATTGCAGAAGAGGAAACATTTTTACACTCATTTTATGAGGCCAGCATTATCCTGATACCAAAGCCAAATAAAGACATGAGAACAGAAAACTACAGGCCAATGTCCCTGATAAATATAGACACAAAATATCTTCAACAAAATACTAGCAAGCTGAATCTAATAGCACATTAAAAGGATCAAACAACAAAGACCAAGTGGAATTTATCCTCGAGATGCAGAAATAGTTAAACAAACACAAATCAATTAACAGACTGAAGGATAAAAGGCACGTGATCATCTCAGATGAGGAGAAGAGCTTTTGGCAAAATTCAACTGCTTTCATATAAAAACTCTCAACAAATTACAAATAGAAGGAATATACCTTAACATAATAAAGGTCACATATGAGAAACAATAGCTAATATCATACTCAAGGGTGAGAAACTGAAAGTTTTACCACTAAGATGAGACATAAGGCAAGGCTGCCCACTCTTGCCACTGTTATCTAATATAGTATTAGAGGTCTTAACCAGAGCAATTAAGCAAGAAAAAAATAAATAAATAAAGGTCATCAAAATTGAAAAGCAGGAAATAAAATTGACCCTGTTTGCAGGCAACATGATCTTACATACGGAAAACCGTAAGACTTCATTAAAACAAAAAACTGTTAGAACTAATAAATGAACTCAAGAAAGTTGCAGGATACAAAGTCAACATGCAAAAATTGGTGGTGTTTCTATACACTTATAAGAAACTATCTGAAAAGGATACTTGGAAAACAGCACTGAGAAAATACTGAGGAATAAACTGCATCAAGGAGATCAAAGACTTGTATACTGAAGAACATTGATGAAATAAATTAAAGAAGATGTAAGCAAATGGAAAAATAGCCATGTTCATGGATTAGAAGACTTCAAATTGAAATATCCATACTATCCAAAGTGATCTATAGAGTGCAGAGTCAATGCAATTCCTATCAAAATCCAATGACCCTTTTGACAGAAATAGAAAAAAACAATCAAAATGTATATGGAATAACAAAACACTTCTAATTTAAGCTAAAATAATCTTGAAAAAGGAGATCAAACCTCCTGGTGTATATACATATGGTACTGGCATAAAAATACACATATAAACCCATGGAACAGAATAGAGAGCCCAGAAATAAATTTACACACATATAGTCAACTGATCTTCAACAAGGGTGCCAAGAATATACAATGAAGAAAGGACAATCTCTTCAACAAATGGTATTTAGAAAACTGGATGTCCACATGCCAAAGAATGATATTGAAACTTTCTTTCACACCATACGCAAAAATCAACTCAAATTGAATTAATGATTTAAATATAAGTTGCGAAACTCTAAAACCCATAGAAGAACATAAAGAGGAAAAGCTTCATGACATTGGTCTTGTCAATGATTTTTTTGGATATGACCCCAAAAAACACAGGCAACAAAAGCAAAATTAGACAAGTGGGACTACATTGAACTAAAATCTTCTGTACAACAAAGAAAACAATCCACAAAATGAAAAGGGAACTTACAGAATGGGGGAACATATTTGCAAATCATATATCCAATAAAGGGTTAATGTCCAAAACATATTAGCAAATTTAACAACTGCATCGTAAAAAAACTAAAAACCCAATTTAAAAATGGGCTAAGGACTTGAACAGATATTTTTCCAAAGAAGACTTACAAATTGGTCAGATTTAGAAAACGTACTCAGTGTCACTAATCATCAGAGAAATGTAAATTAAAACCATGATAAGATAGCACTCCATACCTATTAAGACGGTTATTACCAAAAAAAAAAAAAAAGTGGAGAAATCGACACCTTTGTACACTGTTGATGGGAATGCAAATGGTGCCCCTTCTATGGAAAAGAACAAGGATGTAAAGTTTCCTCAAAATATTAAAACTAGAACTACTCTGTTAATCAGCAGTTCCCCTCTGGGTATTGAGCCAAAAGAATTAAAATTAAGATTTCAAAGAGATATCCCATGCTCACTGCAGCATTATTCACAGTAGCCAAGATGGAGAAACAACCTAAATGTCCATCAACAGATGAATGGGTAAGGAAAATATGGTAATATATACAAGGTAATACTATTCAGCCTTTAAAAAGAAGAAAATTCTCAGATGTGATAACATGAATGAAACTTGAAAACATAATGTAAAATAAGCCAGTTACAGAAAGACAAATACTGCATGATTCCAGTTACATGAGACATCTAAAATAGTAAAATACACAGAATCAAAGAGTAGGATACCAGGAGCTGAAGGAGAGGAGGAAATGAGGAGTGACTGATGAATTGTCATAAAGTGTCAGTTAAACAAGGTGAATACATTATAAAGATATGCTATATAACACTGCACCTGTAGTCAACAAAATGCTGTACTCTATAATTAAAAATGTGTTAAGAAGGTAGATCTCAGGTTGAATACTCTAATCACAACTAAATAAAATTTAGAAAACAGAAAGGAAAAAAATGGCCTGCAAAGAAATAACAAAGCTGGTCTCAGTAATCATGCCCATCCTCCCCCCTGGCCACACTTGCTGCCTTTGGCCCAGATGCCCATTTGTGACCTTATCAACTATCGCCTAGAGAGGCAAGAAAACCAGGCTGAAAGCCCAGTAATCTCACTATAAGAAATAGTCCAGTGCTGAGCTCCTTGGAAGGGGCTGTGAATGGACACTACATATATACACACGCATACTATATATGTAAACTATATATATATAAACTGTAAATATACATAATAACATAGTATATGTATATTCGTCTGTTTTCACACTGCTAATAAAGACATACCCAAGACCAGGTAGTTTATAAAGGAAAGAAGTTTAATTGACTCACAGTTCCACATGGCTGTGGAGGCCTCAGGAAACTTACAATCATGGTGGAAGGGGAAACAAACACATTTTTCTTCACATGGCAGCAGCAAGGAGAAGTGCAAAGTGAAGTGAGGGAAAAGCCCCTTATAAAACCATCAGATCTTGTGAGAACTCACTCTCTATCACTAGAACAGCATGGTGGTAACTGCCCCAATGATTCAATTACCTGCCACTAGGTCCCTCCCATGACACATGGGAATTATGGGAACTACAGCTCAAGATGAGATTTGGGTGGGGACACATCCAAAGCATAGCTGTATGTATCTTACATATTCTTTTTGACTTATATGATTGATAGCAAGTGATTTTTTAGGTAGTAATAACACTTTAGAATTGTTTTTAATAATTGATAATACCAGAGAGAGATACTAAATTTTGTTACAATTCTGAGATATGAGATAAACAGCCCTGAAAACTCAACTTTATTACCATCACACACAAAGAGAGATAGAGAACATAAATATGAAAAAAATTGTGCAGATACAAAGTATGTGAAATTTATATAAATAGAAAATTTATAGAATATAAAGAGCATACATCTGTATTAACTCTTGTGAACCCTAAAATGATCAACACAAACACAGATTTCCATCTTTCAACCTACTGGATAGACAACTGCTCAACTACTGTTTTCCTCTTGTGGATATTCACAACAGTAGCTCTAGTTCACTTTCTTTGTAATTTTATTTTTCTGATTAAAATTTTGAATGGCTCTCCACTGTCAAGAAAAAAAAAATTATTGCAATTATTTGACTTGGCATTCAGTGAATCTCACAGTTTGTGTTCCTGCCACTGTGCTCCATGCTTCTATGCTCCAAGCACATCAAACTAATACTCCTTAATCCGCCAAACCTCTTTGCCTGTGTTGGCATTCCTCCTAGATCACTCTTACATGATGCATCAATTAGGATTTAATAAGTTAAAATGCAAAAACAAGTATTCCAAAAATCTCAATGACTTAAAATTAACTCAGGTTTATTTCTCACTCATGAGATGTGCCATCATGGGATGACCACAGGCAGAGCTCTGCATCACCTCTATTCTTACTCTGGACCCTAGGTGAATAGAACAGACACTATCTGAAGTATCGTTTATTGAAGAAACTAGGAAAAAAAAGAGCATGGCAGATTACCCAAAGTACTGAAGCTTCCACCAGGAGTTAGCCAAAGTCAATCACACAATCACACTACAGCGAAAGGGAAGGGAAGCTTTTGTCCAAAAGACAGGCAACAACAAATGCTGGAGAGGATGTGGAGAAGGGGATCCTGGTACACTGTTGGTGGGGAATGTAAATTAGTACAACCACTATAGAGAACAGTTTGAAAGTTCCTCAAAAAACTAAAAATTGAGCTTCCATATGATCCAGCAATCCCCCTGCTGGGTATATACCCAAAAGAAAGGAAATCAGTATGTATCTAAGAGGTATGTGCACTCTCATGTTTGCTGCAACACTGTTCAAATATCCAAGAGTTGGAAGCAATTTAAGTGTTCCTCAACAGATGAATGGATTAAAAACAAAATGTGGTTATTTCAATGGGTCTGGTCCAATGGTGAGCAAGGTCCAGGCAGAGCAGACTGAGGTGAAGAGGGGTACCACTTCACCCAGAAAGTGCATCTGATCCGTGAATCAGAGGCTCCCCCCTCTGGCACTCTGGTCCAGATACAGTGCTTCCCCAAAGCCTTAGCAATACACAGAACAGGGATCTTAGCCAGTCAAATGCGGGGAATTACAAGCTCAGAGATGAACAATAATCCAAGATGGTGTCCCGGATTGGCACACAGATCTAAGCAACGCATAAGCCCATAAGCCGGCCTAGAGAGTCTGCAGACGAGCTACTGCCCCCCTCCCCCTGCCCAGAGAAAGAGGGGAGCTGAAGATGGGAGGACAGAAGGAGCAGCTGGGCCAGCCCCTCCCCAATGACTGGAGAGACAGAGCTGAAAATGGGGGAGACAGGCAGTGCAGCTGGGTGGGTCCCTACCCTCCCCCACAAGCCCCAGAGGGCTGAGGCACTAACTCTAGCGGGATGTGCAGCCAGTGCCACAGTCTGAGATGAACCCTGAATGATCCAGCCCTGTGGAGGAAGGACGTAGCCAACCACAAAAGGGAAGTGACTAGGCCTCAGGTTTTAACAAAAAACACAGGAAGCCTACATAGCAATGGTACAGCATTCTTGACCACCAAGCAGTGCCTCCAGGTCAGTGGAAGAGGCGGGCCTAATCTCCCAGTGTAAACAAAGAAGCCTACCTTGCAACCTGAAGGAGTCCATAGAAACCAAGAAGCGCCTCAACAGGCAGACAAGCGACCTCATCAAGCAGCTCCCTGAGATCACAGCCAGGAAAATCCACACAGATGGGAAAAGCAGCACGAAAAAGATGAAACCATCAAAGACCAGAACACCTCTTCTCCTTCAAGGGATCACAACTCCTCAACAACACAGGAACACGACATGACCAAGAAAGGGTGTGACAAATTGACAGAACAGGCTTCAGAAGGTGGATAATAGCAAACTTTTCTGAGTTAAATGAACACGTTCTAACTCAATGCAAATAAACCAAAAGCCTTGAAAAAAGGTTAAACAAAATGCTAACTAGAATAACTAGCTTAGAGAAGAACATGAACGACTTGTTGGAGTTGAAAAACACAGCACGAGAAGTACATGAAGCACATACAAGTTTTAATAGCCAAATCGATCAAGCAGAAGAAAGGATATCAGAGATTGAAGATCAACTCAATGAAATAAAAAGAGAAGGCAAGACAAGAGAAAAAAGTGAAAAGAAATGAACAAAGCCTCCAAGAAATATGGGATTATGTGAAAAAACCTAATCTATACTTGATCAGTGTACCTGAATATAACAGGGAGAATGAATCCGAGCTGGAAAACAAGCTCCAGGATATTATGCAGGAGAACTTCCAAAGCCTCGCAAAGCAGTCCAACATTCAAATCCAAGAAATAGAGAGAAATCCACAAAGATATTCCTCAAGAAGAGCAACCCCAAGGCACATAATCATCAGATTCACCAGGGTTGAAATGAAGGAAAAAATGCTAAGGGCAGCCAGAGAGAAAGGTCAGGTCACTCACAGAGGGGAAGCCCATCAGACTCACAGCAGATCTCTTGGCAGAAACTCTACAAGCCAGAAGAGAGTGGGGGCCAAATATTCAACATCCTTAAAGGAAAGAAATTTCAACCCATAATCTCATATCCAGCCAAACTAAGCTTCATAAATGATGGAGAAATAAAATCCTTTATGGACAAACAATTACTGAGAGATTTTGTCACCACCAGACCTGCCCTACAAGAGCTCCTGAAAGAAACACTAAGCACGGAAAGGAACAAGTACTGCAAAAACAAACCAGTTGGTAAAGACCAAAAATGCAATGAAGAAAATGAGTCAGCTAATAGGCAAGAAAACCAGCCAGTAACAAAATGGCAGGATCAAATTCACACATAACAATATAAACATTGAATATAAATGGCCTAAATTCCCGAATCAAAAGACATAGACTGGCAAACTGGATGAAAAGTCAAGACCCATTAGTGTGCTGTATTCAGGAAACCCCATCTCACATACAAAGACACACATAGACTCAAAATAAAGGGATGGAAGAAGATTTACCAAGCAAATGGAGAACAAAAAAAGCAGGGGTTGCAATCCTAATCTCTGATAAAATGGACTTCAAACCAACAAAGATCAAAAGAGACAAAGAAGGACACTACATAATGGTAAAAGGATCAATCCAACAAGAAGAGCTAACTATCCTAAATATATACGCACCCAACACAGGAGCACCCAGATACATAAAGCAAGTTCTTAACAACCTAAAACAGATTTAGACTCTCACCCAATAATAGTGGGAGACTTCAACACTCCACTGTCAATATTAGATCAACAAGACAGAAAATTAACAAGGATATCCAGGACTTAAATGCAGAGCTGAACCAAGCGGGCCTAATAGACATATGCAGAATGCTCCACCCCAAATCCACAGAATATACATTTTTCTCAGCACCACATCGCACTTACGCTAATATTGACCACATCATTGGAAGCAAATCACTCCTAAGCAAATGCGAAAGAATGGAAATCATAACAAACAGTCTATCAGACCACAGTGCAATCAGATTAGAACTTAGGATTAATAAACACACTCAAATCCGCACAACCACTTGGAAACTGAACAACCTGCTTCTGAGTGTGGACTGGATAAACAATGAAATGAAGACAGAAATAAAAACGTTCTTCAAAACCAATCAGAATGAAGACACAACCTACCACAAATTTCTGAGACACCTTTAAAGTAGTGTTGAGAGGGAAAGTTATAGCAATAAATGCCCACATGAGAAACAAGGAAAGATCTAAAATCAACACCCTAACATCAAAATTGAAAAGAGCTAGAGGAGGAAGATCAAAAAAACTCAAAAGCTAGGAGAAGACAAGAAATAACTAAAATCAGACACAAACTGAAGGAGATAGAGACACAAAAAAATCCTTCAAAAAATGAATAAATCCAGGAGCTGGTTTTTTGAAAAGACTCAACAAAATAGACAACGCCTAGCCAGGCTAATTAAAAAGAAAGAGAGAAGAATCAAATAGATGCAATAAAAAAAGATAAAGGGGATATCACCACTGATCCCACAGAAATACAAACTATCATTAGGGATTATTATAAACAGCTCTATGCACATAAAAACAGTAAATTAGGAAGAAATGGATAAATTCCTGGACACTTGTACTCTACCAACACTAAACCAGGAGGAAATTGAAACCCTGAACACAGCAATAGCAAGGGCTGAAGTTGAGGCAGCAATTAATAGCCTACCAACCAAAAAAAGTCCAGGTCCAGACGGGTTCACAGCTGAATTCTACCAGACATACAAGAGGAGCTGGTTCCATTCCTTCTGAAACTATATCAAACAATACAAAAAGAGGGAATATTCCCCTAACTCATTTTATAAGACCAATAGCATCCTGATACCAAAACCAGAGACTCAACAAAAAAAAAGAAAACTTCAGGCCAATATCCATGATGAACATTGATGCAAAAATCTTCAATAAAATACTGGCAAACCGAATGCAACAGCACATCAAAAAGCTTATTCATCATGATCAAGTAGGCTTCATCCCTAGGGATGCAAGGCTGGTTCAACATACACAAGTCCATAAATGTAATCCATCACATAAATGGAACCAAAGACAAAAACCACATGATTATCTCAATAGATGCAGAGAAGGCCTTCGACAAAATTCAACAGCCCTTCATGCTAAGAACTCTCAATAAACTAGATATCAACGGAACTGAATGGGCAAAAGCTGGAAGAATCCCATTTGAAATCAGGCACTAGACAAGGATGCCCTCTCACCACTCCTATTCAATATAGTGTTGGAAGTTCTAGCGAGATCAATCAGGCAAGAAAAAGAAATAAAGTGTATTCAATTAGGAAAGGAGGAAGTCAAACTGTCTCTATTTACAGATGACATGAATGTATATTTAGAAGACCCCATCATCTCAGCCCAAAATCTTCTCAAACTGATAAGTAACTTCAGCAAAGTCTCAGGATACAAAATCAACGTGCAGAAATCACAAGCATTCCTATACACCAATAACAGACAAACAGAACCAAATCAAGAGCGAACTCCCATTCACAATGGCTACGAAGAGAATAAAATACTTAGAAATACAACTAACAAAGGATGTAAAGAACCTCTTCAAGGAGAACTACAAACTACTGCACAACAAAATAAAGAGAGGACACAAACAGATGGAGAAACATTCCGTGCTCATGGTTAGGAAGAATCAATACCATGAAAATAGCCATACTGCCCAGAGTAATTTATAGATTCAACACTATCCCCATCAAGCTACCAATGACCTTCTTCACAGAACTGGGAAAAAACCACTTTAAACTTCATATGGAACCACAAGAGAAGCTGCATAGCCAAGACAATCCTAAGCAAAAAGAACAAAGTGGGAGGCATCACACTGCCAGACTTCAAACTATACTACAAGGCTACAGTAATCAAAACAGCATGGTACTGGTACCAAAACAGAGACATAGACCAATGAAACAGAACAGAGACCTCAGAAGAAACACCACACATCTACAACCATCTGATCTTGACAAACCTGACAAAAATAAGCAATGAGGAAAGGACTCCATGTTTAATAAGTGGTGTTGGGAAAACTGGCTAGCAATGTGCAGAAAGCAGAAACTGAACCCCTTCCTGTCACCTTACACTAAAATTAACTCCAGATGGATTAAAGATTTAAACGTAAAACCTAGCACCATAAAAACACAGGAAGAAAACGTAGGCAAAACCATCCAGGACATAGGCATAGGCAAGGACTTCATGACTAAAACACCAAAAGGAATGGCAACAAAAGCCAAGATAGACAAATGGGATCTAATTAAAATTCAGAGCTTCTGTACAGCAAAAGAAACCATCATTAGAGTGAACCAGCAACCAACAGAATGGGAAAAAAATTTTTGCAGTCTACTCATCTGACAAAGGGCACATCCACAATCTACAAAGAACTAAAACAGATATACAAGAAAAAAACAAGCAACCCCATTCAAAAGTTGGCAAAGGATATGAACAGACACTTTTCAAAAAAAGACATATATGAGGCCAATAAACATATGAATAAATGCTCATCATCACTGGTCATTAGAGAAATGCAAATCAAAACCTTATTGAGATACCATCTCATGCCAATTAGAATGGCAATCATTAAAAAATCTGGAGACAACAGATGCTGGAGAGGATGTGGAGAAATAGGGACACTCTTACACAATTGGTGGGAGTGTAAATTAGTTCAACCATTGTGGAAGACAGGGTGGTGATTTCTCAAGGATCTAGAAATAGAAATTCCATTTAACCCAGCAATCCCATTACTGGGTACATACCCAAAGAACTATAAATCGTTCTACTATAAAGACACATGCACACGTATGTTCATTGCAGCCCCTGTGTACAATAGCAAAGACCTGGAACCAACCCAAATGCCCATCAATGATAGACTGGACAAAGAAAATGTGGCACATATACACCATGGAATACTACGCAACCATAAAAAATGATGAGTTAGTGTCCTTTGTAGGAACTTGGATGAACCTGGAAATCATCATTCTGAGCAAACTGACACAGGAACAGAAAACCAAACACTGCATGTTCTCACTCATAGGTGGGTGTTGAACAATGAGAACACGTGGACTCAGGGAGAGGAACATCACACACTGGGGGCAGTTGGGAGGGAGGGTAGAGGAGGGACAGCGAGGGGTGGGAAGGTGGGGAGGGATAACATTGGGAGAAATGCCGGATAGAGTATGCACCTATGCAACAACCCCACATGACCTAACATGTACCCCAGAACCTAAAGTAAAATAAAATAACAATTAAAAAAACATATAGTACCTATGGAGTACTATGCAGTCATGAAAAACAGTGAGATCCTGTCATTTGCAGCAATGTGGATGGAACTCTGAGGTCACTACGTTAAGTGAAATAAGCCAGGCACAGAAAGACAAACATATGTTCTCACTTATTTGTGGGATCTAAAAACAAAAAAATTGAACTCATGGAGACAGAGAATAAAAGGGTGATTACCAGAGGCTGGGAAGTGTAGTGGGGGGGTGATGGGGAAAGGTGAGGATGGTTAATGGGTACAAAACCAATTTTTTAGAATGAATAAGACCTAGTGTTTGATAGCACAGCAGAGTGGCTATAATCAAAATAACTGTACATTTATTATTTAATAGTCAAAATAACTGTACATTTATTTCTTAATAGTCAAAATAACTGTACATTTGTTATTAGTCACTGTACGTTTAAAAATAACTTAAAAAGTATAATTGAATTATTTGTAACACAAAGAATAAATGCCTGAGGAGATGGCTATCCTATTTATCCTTATATAATTATTAGGTATTACGTACCTGCATCAAAATATCTTATGTGCCACATACATGTATATATCTACTATGCAGCTACAAAAATTTGAAATTTATAAAATGGGAAGAGTGGAATAATCCCCCCCCCTCAGGAAGAGGTGCGTCTATTGCCAAAGGTTCTACTGCAACTTCTTTTCCACCTACTTTGCTTTGGACAGTAGATCAAATACTTCTGATTCCTAAAAGCTTCCCTGACTTTCCTGGAGTCAGTCCCCCAACTTGTCGCACTCTCAGATCAATTTCTATTGACTTGTGAATGGTATTTATGATGATGAGATGATGCTTGTTTATATTTTCATTGTATTGTTCAACCTTATTAAAGTAGAACATATATATATATATACATATATATAAAATAAAATTTACCAATTTTAAGCATACAATTCAATGAGTTTGACAACTTATAAACAGACGTGCAACAATAAAAACAATCAAGATATAGAACATTGCTATCACCTTAAAAATGTCCCCCATGTCCCTTCGTAGTCGATCTCTTCCCCTAACTCCCTGGTTCCCAGAAACCACAAGCTGACTTCCCATCATTACAGTTGTACCTTATCTAGACTTTCATATAAGCAGAATCATACAGTACACAGTTGTAGTTGGTGGAATGGTGCCCCACAAAAGAAATGTTGATGCTTTAATTCCTAGGACCTGTGAATGTGACCTCATTTTTTAAAAGGGTCTGTATGGATGTAAGTAAGTCACAGATCACAAGATGAGATTTTCCTAGGTTATATGGGTGGGCCCTAAAGCCAATGACATGTGTCCTCATAAGTGTCAGAAGCTACAGCAATTATTCTTCCTTCTCCTTTTCCTGTTCTTGTTAGTTTTCTCACTTGCATGCATTAATACTCAACTAAAGATTTGAGGGTAGCACTCTGCACATATCCAGAATAGCTCCCGCCACATTTCTCTCTCTTTCTCTTTCTCTCAGTCTCTTCCTATCCTTGAAGCTCTCCACTCTGGTACTGTACCTGAAAATTCTAGCCATCTTGATATCCCCCAAATTCACAACTTGTTCTCCTCAACTTGAGGAGGCTTCTGAATTCTTGTTTGGGTCCTGCACTGTGACCTGGAAACTCTTTCTAGGGAGCAAGCTGGGGGCAATTGCAGAGCTCACCTCATTTGTTTTCCTTTTCTCGGGGATCACTGCCATGCACTTTCTGTTATCAAATAGAACCGTCGCTTCACACATTCTCTACTCACCTCTGCCCTCACAATTTATTTGTCATTATCCAAAAGCGTTGCTAAAAAAAAACTGTCTTGTATATGCTACCAAAAAATAATCAAACAGCTATAGTAATGCCCTTAAGAATATTTAATGTGCTATCAGCAGAACTAGACAAACTTCATAGGTTAAGCTGACTAAATTTCAATGTCCCCAAATTTCTACAAATAGGAAGTGGAAGATAGTTCATGTAATCTCTGCTGCCAAGCAAAAATGCAATCATGAGTAGTCATGTTCTATTCTTGCCGTCCAACGTAAGAGAAACTGAGATCAAAAATAACAAAATGTATAGGTGCCAATGCTAGGACAGCTTAACTTTGTCTTTCTCAGTTTCCTTATATATAAAATGAGGATAATAAAAGTATTCTCATCATAGACATCCCATAAGGCTTAAATAAGTCAGAGCATTAAGGTGTACTCATTTAGAATCTTAGTGAGAAATCAGCAAGAGTCTATTGTCATCATTATTTTGTGATGTTATGACAGCGTGTCCCCAGAATACTTTATCTTTAACAACAGAGAAAGAATGTCTCTCCTTGAAAGTCAAAGCAGCTTGCTGTAGTGTTTACTTCCATTTACTTTTGCTAAGGCAAGGCTCTGTAGGGTTTGGCACAAGAATCAAATAATTTTTTGTTCCACTAGACTATTTCAAACCCTCTTTATGCCCAGGCACCTGTGAATATGTACACCATAGAAATGTGAAGCTCTTTTTTTTTCTTTGAGGCAGTCTCACTCTGTTACCCAGGCTGGAGTCAGTGGTGCGATCTTGGCTCACTGCAACCTTTGCCTCCCGGGTTCAAGTGATTCTCCTGCCTCAGCCTCCTGAGTAGCTGGGACTACAGGTGCAATCCACCATGCCCAGATAATTTTTTTGTATTTTTAGTAGAGACAGGGTTTCACCGTATTGGCCAGGCTGGTCTCAAACTCCTGACCTGGTGATTTGCCTGCCTTGGCCTCCCACAGTGCTGGGATTACAGGCGTGAGCCACCACGCCTGGCCCATTTGAAGCTCTATTAATTAAACACTGCAAAATCTGTAGATATCTTGAAAGAAATTCAGAAAATGATGTGAAACTTACAGTGAGAACACTAACCAAACAGGCTGTTTGTAGGATGACTAAATATCGCTGTTAAGGTTTTGTAAGGTACAGGTAAACCTTTTCTCTACCACCTGCTGTACCTTTAAACTACATAGCCTGGACAATTTTCTTAACCAAGCTGAAAAATCAGGCAAAGGCTATGAACTAAGACATTCCCTGTTGCCTTCCATACAAGTTGAGTGCTAGGTGTATTGGCTGTGCAATTATATACACATGAAACTGCTATTGTATGACACCTCCAAACTGCTTTAGCTTTTTTACTGGGTTCCATTTCAAATCATTTTCCCTAATAGCAACTTGGGGTTGTTTTTTGAATCACACATGGCAGCTGCTGCCAGCAACCTTTTCAAACTCTGCATTGCCAGAAGATATTTGTACAAGACAGGTGGAATATGCTGAGTAGAAATATTGTGCTGTCAATTAATAATCCTAATGCCATTAATTTAAAATGCCTTGAGCAGCCACTAACCAGTTCTTGCTATTAAAATGAATAAATAGAGTACCTATTTGTTAGGACAAAGCAGCCCGCCCTCTCCCCTAAAGCCCTTTACCAACTTCTGTAGTGAAAAGCCTATGGATTGTAATTGTTTCTAAATCTCTAATGTAACTGACTTTATATTTTGGCAACAAGTCAGAGAAGAAGATGAAAATATAGCTATGTCTCAGTGAAAACTAACTAGGGAAGACTCAATTGTGCTGTAACAATTTCCTTCTAAATTATTACAGCACAAAGAAAATTTTTTACTCAGTAAAGAACAGTGGAAAATGTCAGGAGATAGCCTGAGGAACACAAAACATGTCCATGCTAATTCCAGCCCAAATTGTTACCAAGTTTTTCTTTATACAAAATGGGCATAGCCTTCTTTTTTTTTTTTTTTGGAGACAGAGTTTTGCTCTTGTTGCCCAGGTTGGAGTGCAATGGCACGAGGCTCACTGCAACATCTGCCTCCTGGGTTCAAGTGATTCTCCTGGCTCAGCCTCCTGAGTAGCTGAGATTACTGATGCCTGCCACCACGCTTGGCAAATTTTTTGTATTTTTAGTAGAGATGGGGTTTCACCACATTGGCCAGGTTGGTAGCGAACTCTTGACCTCAGGTGATCCACCTACCTCAGCCTCCCAAAGTGCTGGCATTACAGGCATGAGCTACCGCACCTGACCTGGGCATAGCCTTTTAAAGGTTATGTGTAATGTGAGTAACTGGCTCTGGAAAGTGTTTTATTACTGCTAATATAACTAGGATATGAATCTTACAATTGAACTATCTTATCTCACAGGAATGTTGACCATTTAATGTTTTTTAGTTTGATATGAGATAGAATCACTGTAAATGAAAAATTAATAAAAACACTTTTTCCATAAATCAATCAGATACCATTCAAAGGCAGAACTCATTTTTCAAAATGGAAAATACCACAGGCAGTTTATTGCCTTTATGCATCATTGAAATAAGGTTATTCAATTTGTTGTATGTTAGGAGAAGAAAAATGACCCCTATTTCTTTCAAAACCAATTACACATTGCTTTCATGTGATCCATAGTTACTTGTCCAGCACTTTTTTTTCTTAAACAACTGGGTTATGGTTTGTGTGTCTATGCAAAATAATGCACTCAACATGTGTGGGAGGGTGACAGTGAGTAATCATAACAAATATTTATTAAATGATCACTCTTTGCTAAGCTTTATGGTTATTATCTATTGATCTTTACAGTATTCACTCAAGGTGAGTACTGTTTCCCAAGTTTTTTTTTTTTTGCAGATAAGAAAAGAGAAAAGGACTTGACTAAAATACATAATTCTTTCCCTCATAAGTATACCTTCTTAACACAGAAATTCATAGGGTGTTTTTACCTAGTTCCGTCCCCCACTGGCCACCATAATCTCTTTTGAATAATGGGTTATGGAACACTCAGTCTTTGTATTTAAACAAGGTCTTAACAGATTTGTGAGAATCCCTCAACAACACTCTGTATCAAGATCCATACTTTTAAACAACAATTCATAAAAACATAAAGGAGTTTTATATCAATTTACTCTTTTTCCCCTAAATATCTGGTAATGCCCCATATCCTCTCTAACAGCAAAGCCTGTTCTCTGGCTGTCCTCAACTCTCTTGTCACCTCTTGTCTCCATGTCATCTTGTAGGGATATCTGCTTCTTCCCTCAGAGACCTTAACATCATCCATAGTTCATCAACTTCATACATTCAGAGGGCTTATCATTAATATCTGTAAAAGATTTTATTTTCCCCTAAACCATTCTGGAAAAGCTAGCCACTACCCTTACTAGTTAATGGGCATGTTCATGTGATACTGCAGCTCTCTGTCTCTCTCTAGCCTAAATGTTTTCTACCTGTGCCCTCACTGGTGACATGCTCTCTTAGGTTTCTCCACTCTTCTGTGTAAACTCCTCTTATAGGAAGACTCCCTTACTGGTTGGACACTGCACAAAGAACATCACTCAGCACAAATACTGCCTTTGCAAAACATTATTAACAGGGTCCCAGCAATGCTCAAAATTATTACTATTAAATCACTTTGTGCCCAGTTACCAGGTGGCAAAGCTCTCTCCTTGATTCCACGTTATACTCCTACAATTGGCCAAATTACAAATTAAGGAGCTGGGACTTTTGGTCCCTATAGCACTAATAATCTAGGCCTACATTTAGATGCCCTGAGCTCTGAGTTATATTCCATTGTTTATTATCCCCACATAAAATCTGAATGGCCTTGGATATGCTTGAGAATGGTGGTCTGGGCAATTCAGGGAATTCCTTCAACAGCTCCAAAGGAGTGTGATGTTGCATTGCAGAGAACTGAAAGAAAAACATTGAATCCTATTGTGTGTTTAAAACAAACTCATTTTTAAAAGTAGAGAATATTCTCTAATTGTTCAGGAATTCAAGAAGTTGTTAAAAAAAACATTGAGAAACCTATAGAAGAGGAAAATTTGGGATGCGTCAGTTATGCTAAGTACTTGTCTCTCTTTCTTTGAAGTTTAAGATCTTTCCTGTGGGAAAATGCTTTTGTGTGATACTCTTGGGCTTTTAGCCATAGTTAGATTAAACAATACAAATGCTTTGTTTATATACAGTACCTTTCATCTGGGCTTTTTGCAAGGATTTGGACACACATATTTTAATCTTCACTGCATTTTATTGAGGTAGACATATTCTGTTTCATTTCTTATACAGGAATTGAACACACAGTGTAATTTAACTGGCAATGTTTACTGTCATACAGGCAGAATCCTAGTTTCCTAAATGGCATAACCATTTTTCCCTGTTTTTTACATTTCTTTTTGCTTTTAGTTATTCCCTTTGAATGTATCTTTCTGAATACTTATTTTACCAACCTGGATTATATTGTCTTGGTTTAGTGCTCACCTTATTTTAAAGCTGTTTTCCCCAAAATGAATTTCCAAACTCCAGTTTAAGCAAAAGTACCAAGGGAATCATTGTATATTTTGCAATTTGCCTGGAAACTTGAATGAGTGCAGCAACAAAAGATGGCTGCCTTTTGTACTGGTTGATATTTTTAGTAGTGGTGCTAATGAGCTCTTTTCTTTCTTTCAACAGTTTTGTGTGTTCTCAAAGAGCACATAACTTTTTCAAGAAATAAAGGCAGGCAATTTTATTTATTATTCTCTATGAACTTGGTTTTATAGTTAGCAAATGCAGTGCCTTTCCCACATCTTCCTAAACACAGAGACTTGCTGTCATACACATGCCTGTGTGCCATTAGCTTTTTGCTAGAACAAATTGATGTGGAATTTAAAATTAAAAGTCTGGCACTTTGCATTAAAAGTTAGCAGACCATGAGAAAGGAATTCTATAGAAAAAAGAATGGGTAATTCTACATGAACTCGGAGGCAAAGATGATCTTACCTTCTCTTTCCAGGGTGAAACCTGGTATCTGTATGTGACAACTATTACCATGCACAGGGAAAGTGGCAGTTTTTAATGCAACTTGGATCCAAAGCGTTTGAGTCTGTTTGTTTTTGTTTGTTTGTTTGTTTGTTTGTTTTTGAAATGGAGTCTTGCTCTTGTTGCCCAGGCTGGAGTGCAGTGGCATGATCTCGGCTCACTGCAACCTCCACCTCCCGGGTTCAAGCAATTCTCCTGCCTCAGCCTCCTGAGTAGCTGGGATTACAGATGCCCACCACCACGCCTGGCTAATTTTTGTACTTTTAGTTGAGACGGGGTTTTGCCATGTTGGTCAGGCTGGTCTCAAACTCCTGACTTCAAGTTATCCACCCACCTCAGCCTCCCAAAGTATTGGGATTACAGGCATGAGCCACTACACCTGGCCTAGTCTTTTTAAAACTGTCTATACTTCTGTGACACTCAGGAACAAACTCAGTGAAGAACTTGGTCAACATGTTTTTGTGTGACTTGAGCCCAATCACTAATGGGGCCAGGATCCTGTGTTCACCTTGGCATCTAGAAGGTTCTCCAAAGCAGCCCTCCTTACAAATACACTATGAAAGGTCCTAGGGCACAGATCATGGTGGTGGGAGTCATAATCTGAAATCTCTACAGATTACATTACATCTTCATATTTACATTACATATGGACGAAGCCCCATAAGAAGAACATTGACAATTACTCATATACATGGTTATTGCCCACTGATGAACAGAATGCACAGTTATCCAGCTATATCCTCATCTTACTGTTACATGTTCCCTAAGTGGCCTTGCTCACTCTCATTTCTTTAATAATCATCTTTATGTTGATGATCCTGTATTCTGATTTTCAATGATTTCTATTCTTAATTTCAGAATCATATAGCTAACTGTTTCTAGTCATTTTGACTCTAATTTCTCACTAAGCTAAACTCACAATCTCGCCTACACTTCCTTCTCCTCCTGGTGTTTTGCATCTCAGGCATCATGATATCATCCCAGTTACCAAAACCAGAAATTCTATAGCCATCCTTGACTCCTCCCTGTCTTCTCTCTTTCCATAACCCCAAAATACACATACACATAAACTCACTCTTCAAAGACACCTATTGATTCTACCTTTGGAATTCAACCACTAGACTCCATCCCCACTGCCACCACAGCAGGTCAGGGTCATATGATCTCTAGCTCTGATAACTGTAACAGCAACAGCCTTCTAATAAATTAACTTCCTGGTCTCCATTCTTACCCTCCTCCTGCTGACTCTCCAGATGTGTCTTTCAATCATATCTAAGTGTTTGCAATTCCTCAAAAGCTGTATTCTCTGTTTTAAATGTGGGTCTTCACATTCACCATGTCCTCCAGGTTAAAGACTCCCTTCTGCCCTTCCTGGCAGGCAACTGCTACTGATCCCTCATACCTCAGCTTGACCTGATCTAACCTCCAAATCTATGTAAGGTTTCTCTTCTTTATTACCCCTGAGCACTCAGTACTTTTCTTGCAGCAGGACAGAAGGACACAACAAGGGAATTCCCAGATGGTTTGTTTATACCCCAGCAGACTCCAACCACCAACCAGCCAAGAACCCGGCCTGTTTGTTTCACCACCAATTCCCTGGAATGTAGCACAGGTTTGGGACACAGTCGAGGTTCAGCAAATATTTATAAACTCGGAGTAAAGTAGAAAGAAAGCAAGGAAGGAAGGTAAAATAGGGAAAGGAGAAAGATGAGGCATAAACCAATTTGCTTTATAAATATGTAATGGAATATGTAAATATAAATCAATGTATACAAATAAATTCCTGAAATCAGTGTCTTTTTCCTATGATTTACCTCTTTGTTATAAAGCTATAGAGAAAAGAATAAGGAGTTTAAAGTTCTAATTGTTGGTTTCTGATCAATCAAGTGTTAACCTGTAGATTTCTGAAAGTGTGGGTAATATTTTTGACACATTAAGAGATTAATGCTTAATAAAATAATAAATTGGATTCTTCTGTAGAGTGTATAATCTCTCTCTATTTTTTAAATCCAAATTTCATAAATGACATCTGCTTTAAATGAGGTATATCAGAACAACCATCTAACCACTAAAGTGGTCAGCTCATTTAAGAGTTGTCTAAAACACACATGCATCTATCACCTTAATAGAAAAAAAATTATCACATCAGGAAGAAAGTGGTGTCCGTATTTAAGCCTGGTTTTTTTAAATGATTGGATTTTGACAAAAGTATGATCTTTCTTACTTTGCATTTTGAATGCATTTCAATTACCACAGCCAATATGCCTTTGAGGGTCAATAAAGATTCTTTCAAATATGAACCCATAGATGGGTTTTAATGACCTAAATATCTTAGGTAAATAGTAGAATTGCTATCTTCTGTGTGATTTTTAGTTTCAGCTGCATTAAGCTTAGCAGACCAAAACCAATTTGGATGAAATATTTGTCTTTTTTTTTTTTTAATACTTTTGTCGTGTAGCTTTTATTTATTTATTTATTTATTTTACTTTAGATGCATACTATATCTGGCATTTCTCCCCATGTTATTCCTCCCCCACCCTCCCCACCCTCCCCTCCCTCCCCACCCCGCATTGTCTCTCCCTTACCCCCGGCCAACTGTCCCTGTGTGTGATGCTCCTCTCCCTGAGTCCACATGTTCTTGTTGTTCAACACCCACCTATGAGTGAGAACATACGGTGTTTGGCTTTCTGTTCTTGGGTGAGTTTGCTGAGAATGATGGTTTCCAGATTCATCCAAGTCCCTACAAAGGACATGAACTCATCGTTTTTTATGGCTGTGTAGTATTCCATGGTGTATATGTATCACATTTTCTTTGTCTAGTCTATCATTGATGGGCATTTGGGTTGGTTCCAGGTCTTTGCTATTGTACACAGGGCCGCAATGAACATACGTGTGCATGTGTCTTTATAGTAGAACAATTTATAGTTCTTTGGGTATATACCCAATAGTGGGATTGCTGGGTCGAATGGAATTTCTATTTCTAGACCCTTGGGAGATCGACACATTGTCTTCCACAATGGTTGAACTAATTTACACTCCCACCAATTGTGTAAGAGTGTCCCTATTTCTCCACACCCTCTCCAGCATCTGTTGTCTCCAGATTTTTTAATGATTGCATTTCTAACTGGTGTGAGATGATATCTCAGTGTGGTTTTGATTTGCATATCTCTAATGCCCAGTGATGATGAGCATTTTTTCACATGTTTGTTGTCCTCATATATGTCCTCTTTTGAAAAGTGTCTGTTCATATCCTTTGTCCACTTTTGAATGGGGTTGTTTGTTTTTTTTCTTGTATATCTGTTTTAGTTCTTTGTAGATTCTGGATATTATCCCTTTGTCAGCTGGGTAGATTGCAAAAATTTTTCCCCATTCTGTTGGTTGCCGATTCACTCTATTTTAAAGTCAATGTGCAATTTCAGGGAAACATACATCAATTTTCCCATTGCATTTTCCTCAATCCAGGTTATTCCTGATCTCTTTGGTTACATGAACCACTTATTATTAAGATAAATAAAGAGAGAACAGAGACAAAAAGCAATAAAGCTCATGAACATGTTTCTAAAATATAATATATATGTACACACACATATATTTTAGGATTTTTTTCTATTTCCATAAAGGATGTCATTGGAATTTTAATAAGGGTTGCATTGAACCTGTAGATTGTTTTGGTAGTATGGACATTTTAACAATATTACTTCTCCCAATCCATGAACACAGTATTTTTCCATCTATCTTGTCTCCTTCAATTTCTTTTGTCAATGTTTTATAGTTTCAATGTAAAGATCTTTCATCTCTTTGGTTAAATTTATTTCTAAGTATTTTTTTTAGCTCTTGTAAATGGGATTTTTAAAAATCTCTATTTCAGATAGTTCATTGAATATAATTGTATATAAATGATACTGATTTTTTATGCTGGTTTTGTATTCCATAACATTTTGAATTTGTTTATTAGTCCTAACAGTTTTTTAGTGAAATCTTTAGGGTTTTCTATATACAAGACCATGTCACCTGCAAACAGGGCAATTTACTTCTTCCTTTCCAATTCTGATGCCTTATTTCATTCTCAACTAATTTCCGTGGCTAGGACTTCTAGTACCATGTTGATAGAAGTGGTAAAAGGAGCATCCTTATAGTGTTCCAGATCTTAGAGAAAAAGCTTTCAACTTTTCTCCACTCAGTATGATATTAGTTGTGGATTTGTCATATATGGCCTTTAATGTGTTGAGGTAAGTTCCTTCTATATCTAATTTATTGAGAGTTTTTATTAGGAAGGGATGTTGACTTTTTTCAAATACTTTTTGTATCTATTGAAATGCTTATATGGTTATTGTTCTTTATTCCGTTAATGTGATGTATTGCATTTATTGATTTATGTATGTTGAACCATCTTTGCATCACTGAGATGAATTCCACTGATCACAGTAAATGATCTTTTTAATTTGCTCTTGAATTTGGTTTGCTGGTATTTTGTTGAGAATTTTTACATCTATATTTATCAGGGATATTTACTTGTAGTTTTCTGTTTTCATTGTATCTTTGTGTGGTTTGTGTATCAGGGTAATGCTGGCCTTGTAGAATGAGTTTGAAAGTATTCTCTCCTCTTCAAGTTTTTGAAACAGTTTAAGTAGAATTGGTATTAGTTCTTTAAAGGTTTGGTAGACTTCTGCAGTGAAGGAAAGATCCTAAATAACCAAAGCAATCTTTAGCAAAAAGAACAAAGCTGGAGGCATCACACTACCTGACTTCAAGGTAAAGCACAAAGCTACAGTAAGCAACACAGCATGGTACTGATGTAAAAACAGACACATCATGGTACTGACATAAAAATAGACACATAGACCAATGAAACAGAATACAGAACACAGAAATAAATCTCAGTACTTACAACTGACTAATTTTTGACAAAGGGACTAAGAACTCACAATGGATAAAGGACAGTCTCTTTCTTTAATAAATAGTTCTGGGAAAACTGGATATCCACATGCAGAAGAATGAAGTAGGCCTATATCTCACACCATATACAAAAATCAACTTAAAATGGATTAAAGCTGAAGTGTAAGTCCTGAAACAATAAAACTACTAGAAGAAAATATACGGAAAATGCTTCATAACATTGGTCTGAGGAAGAATTTTTTGGATAAGACCCCAGCAGCACAGGCAACAAAAACAAAAATAGACAAATAGGATTACCTCAAACTAAAAAGCTTCTGCACAGCGAAGGAACAAGACAACAGAGTGGAAAGACAACTTACAGAATAAGATAAAATATTGCAAATCATGTATCTGTATCCTGAATTAATTACCCAGGATATTAACCTGGTTTAATATCTAAGTTATATAATAAACCCAAACAGCTCAATAGCAAAAAATTAAATAATCTGATTTTGAAATGGGCAAAAGACCTGCATAGACATTTTTCAAAAAAGGACATACAAATGGAAAACAGGTATATGAAAAAATTCTCAACATCATTAATCATTAAGGAAAGGCAAATTAAAACCACAATGAGATATCACCTCACCTTAAATAAAATAGCTATTATCACTGGGTGCGATGGCTCACGCCTGTAATCCCAGCACTTTGGGAGGCTGAGGCAGGTGGATCATGAGGTCAGGAGTTCGAGACCAGCCTTCCCAAGATGGTGAAACGCCATCTCTGCTAAAAATACAAAAATTAGCCAGGCCTGGTGGTGCATGCCTGTAATCCCAGCTACTGGGGAGGCTGAGGCAGAAGAATCACTTAAACCCGGGCGGGGCAGAGGTTGCAGTGAGCCGAGATCGTGCCACTGCACTCCAGCCTGAGTGATAGAGTGAGACTCCATCTCAAAGAAAAAAACAAAATAGCTATTACCAAAAGGACAAAAACTCACAAATGCTGGCATGGATGTAAAGACAGGGGAACTCCTATACACTGTTGATGGGAATATAAATTGGTACAGTCATTATAGAAAACAGTGTGGACGTTCCCCAGAAGTTTAAAACTATCATATGATCCAGCAATCTCATTATTGGGTATACATCCAAATAAAATAAAATCAGTACGTTGAAGAGATATCTGCGCTCCAACATTTATTGCAACATACTCACAATAGCAAAGATATGAAATCAACCTAAGTGTCTATCAGAGGATGAATGGGTAAAGAAAATGTGGTAGATACAGACAATGGAATGCTTTTCATCCATAAAAAAGGAATAAAATCTTCTCATTTATGGCAATGTGGATGAATCTGGAGGGCATTATGTTAAGTGTAACAAACCAGGCACAGAAAGACAATACCACAGGATTCTACTCACATGTGGACTCTGAAGACATGGATCTCATAGAAGTAGAGACTAGAATAGTGTTAACAAGGGCTAGGGACGAGGAATAACGAGAGCTTGGTCAATCAGCACAAATTGACAGGGATATAGGAGGAGGAGTAAGTTCTGGTGTTCTGTTTCAAAGTAGGCTGGGGACTATGGTTAACAATATTGTATTGTATATTTCAAAATAGCTAGAAAAGAGGATTTTAAATATTCTCACCACAAAGAAACGATAAATATATGAGGTGATAGATATGCTAAATACACTGACTTGATTTTTATTCAATGTATACATGTATCAAAACATCACACTATACCCCATAAATATATACAATTATTATGTCAATTAAAAACAAAATAAAAATATACACACACACACACATATCCTACTCTTAAGAAAGGCAGAGATTCTTGGGTTGTAAATGTAGGACAAAATCAGCACTTTAAGTATTATTTCTCTAGTGCAAAGATGTAATAAAGTGCATAATAATGCCGTAATCAAAAATAGTGCTTCCATTCTGGCTTGAGAGTTGGATACAGAGGTAATTAGCATTTCCCATTGCTGATGCCAAGAAATGTCTTGTCAGAAAAGTGAGAGGCTAAGAACCATGAAGTATGCTGAATCTTTCATGGCTCCTATTTGGATATGAAGAGATTTACAGAAGCACAATGTGCCAGCTACCAGGCAAGACCAAGCACATTGGACTGTTGTCATCAATCCTTGGACCGTCAAAAACAAAACTACAAGATTTGTGCCACAAAGCAATCACCATCTCTAAACAGATTTTTTTCTATTTCCAGACGGTGTGAGAATTGAATATTGTTCTAGCAATAGGTCTTATGGAAGGATTCAGTGAAACTGGCTCTTCTGAGCAGGACAGAGTGTGATGGGGAGCTTGGGAAAGAGTTTCAAGAACCTCTGCCTACAGGAGTACTTGAGGATATTGTTTAAGTTTTCTTCATATCCCAGACTTTTACCAAAGTTTTAATTAGTTAAATTGCTAACAGTTGTTTAAAAAAGAAGGATGTGTATTTGTCTTCATTGTAGACGATCCCATGTCTCCCACCACAAAGACCCTGTTGGTCACCATGACAAAAATTTATATTAATATTTGTCTCATTTCACAGAGATTTGTTAAAATTTACTAGTACTTTTGTTGCCTTCTCATGTCTACTTATGACCTTTGTTAACTTAGTTTTGGGCACTGTGGTAAATATTACCTATAGCTACTTTAGCTACTTTACAGTTAATTAATTTTTAAAATAATTCTGGTTTCTATTGAGAAGCAAATATAACCAATTATTTTTTATAAAAATGATGGCCCTTGCTTTTATTCTTAATATTCATGGCCTTGGGCATGCTTTTTGCATTCAACTCTTTATAATTTTATGTCTGTCCTCAGCACGAAGTTTGCTTCAAAAAAATCAATAAATAAAATCTTCTTTGATTCTTTACACTCTTTCTGTTTCCTAAGATTCCAAGGTACTTTATCTGTCCATTTTTAATATTTTTATAATAAAGGGTTAGAACTATGTCTTTAATCTTTGTATTGTCAGCACCTAGCACAGAAAATGGTTTATAGTAGGAATTCAACAGATGTTTGTAAATAAATGCTTGACAGAAGGTATTATATTACATTACATTGTATTAGCTACATATTTTTTCTACCTTCCTTGATGTATTTTCACGTCCACCACAGCTTGTGGAAAACCATAAATTCCATAAGTGAATGATCAATGACAGAACGAGTAGCAAAGTGGGCATGCAAACAAGTTTGCCCAAGTTCAAGGACCTTGTCTCTACATCTCTCCAACTCTTTTCTTCCACCACACTTCCCAATATCTTTGGAGGATATGTTTCAAGACCACCCCAGTGAAGGTCCAAACCGCAGATAGTACTGACCCCACATATACTATGCTTTCTCAATCAGACCAGTAAGTGATGAAGAGGCATGTAGCATCTACTTGGCAGAGAACCAGGGCAAAGGAAGGATTCGCGTCCCAGGCAGGATGGAGTTGGGACAGCGCAAGATTTCATCACACTACTCAGAGTGACATGCAATTTATAATTTATTTAATTAAATTGTTTACTACTGAAATTTTCAATTTAATATTTTTAGACCATGGTTAGCCTTGGATAAAAGGAGGATTCCTGTACTTTTTACACTTCGTTATTTTTGCCTCTTAATAAGGATAAAAAACATGAGTAAATAATTTGATGGGAGAGTAGTCACATAGCCTTAACTAAGTCTAGTACCACTGTACTCTGAAAGGGAATGGAGAAAACTAAAGACTTATTTATTAACTTAAGCCTCTGATGCCCTTTGTTGAGTGATCTGAGCAAGAAACCTGGGGAACCATCCCGGTGACTTTTTGGCAAATAAAAGCAAAGGAGTGTTCTTTCCCTTAATGCGGCATCCCATACCATTCCATCCAAAGGGAAGCAGGCACTTCAGGTCATGAACCTGTGAAAGTTGATCATGCAAATTGAGTCATTCTTGTCATATTCAACTTAAAAAATCTAGAAGACAGGGAGAAAAGCACTCAGGGCACATAATATTGCTCCAAGAATTAAATTTTACACAAGCTCAGCTGCTGAAACTGCCTGCTGTAACCTGACACTAGCTTTATCTAATAACTGCTGAACCAACCTGCTGCAACTCTAAAACTAGTTTTACCCACTGCTTTCATCCATCCATCAGAGGCTGCCAGCTTTCCAAAATCTAACTAGTGCCAACGAACTCTCTTTCAAAATAATGTGTAACATTTCTCTTTTTTGTAAAACCGCCAACCTTCTCTTTGTTCTTCAGACATATTGAAGACCATCCAGGTCATGTGTATGCTCTGAGTTACAATTTTGCTTCCCAAATAAAACGTTTTAAAGTTAGAGATTTGTCTCTTTATTTTATTTGACTTCAACAAATATTTGCTCATCAGGTTCTCAAACTGCGCGGGTCAGCTTGGGAAATCCTCAAGGCTCAGTAAATAGTAATAGTGAAGACAATAAACTTGCCTATCTTGTTCAACATTTTCTCTATCCCTATTAGCTGATGTATGCACTAACATTTATTGAATGAAGAAATGATCATGATACCAACGATAAGAATTGTCTCCACTTATTGAGAATTTACCAAGTTCATGAGATTGCACTAAGCACCTTTTGAGTATTTTCTTAATTAATCACTGAACATTCTGAAAGGGAAATGAATCTCTTGAGGTTCATTTTATTTTCATCATAGCTTTTCTAAAAAGCAAATAGGATGATTTATGGTAAAGTTAAGTGAATTAAAATTCGACATTAGAAATTTTCTTCATTGAAAAATTTCTTGTCATAATCATGAAAACCAAAAGCTACAAAAGTGTTTTTTTTTTTAAAGCTTTGTGCAAATTTATAAATTCAAAAGATTGTAGGGAAGGAACTTTAAAGATCATCTTGTCCAATGTCCCAATTTTACAAAGGAGAAAATATAAGAAATGATTGATTTAGACTCAATGTCACACCATTAACCAGGGACAGAGATGGGAGTAAATCCTCCAAGATGTATTAGTCCCAGTGGGCCTATGTTGTAATATTCTCTTACTATTCCTCTCAAGATTATTAGAGTAATAATTATCTAATAATTTTTAAAGCTAGAGAATTCACAGAAGCCCAGCTCACTACATCACCCATGTCTCTGGGGCAAATGTAATGCCTGCCATAAATAATGAGGTATTGCTTAGTGAGGATTCTCAAGAAGGTGACTGTGACCCAGCTCAGTGGGAGGGTCAGAGTGAAGCAATAGCAACATTATACCTCAAATTTTCTACAAGCTTTTATCTGTTCCACTGCTAATTAAAACCTTTTTTAAAAAACTACAAATCTCATGAGAGGTTAACCTGCAGGTAACTTTCCTCTTATGCATCAGGTGGGTGTCCCCCAGAAAAGGTTTGAGAACCTCTGTTTTGTGTCCTCAGGGAATTTTGCCTCTCTGGCCAAATCTCTCTGCAAGGAGGTGGAAGCCATGGCTATAGCCTGAGGTCAGAAGTCAGAGCTCCCTAGCTCTGCAGAGGTAGCAAGAGGCCCAGCTCCTGTTTCTCCAATTGTGGTTGGAGGAGTGACCCAGGATGCCCTGATACCCAGGGCTACAGGTTATATAACACCTGCAAGTGTGCTCATCAGATTTCCAAAGCTTAGGTATCTGATCATAGGAACCTTTCTTTAGGTAGCCCAGATAGGTCACAACTGGAGCTTGGCAGTCTGTTTTCAGAGAAAGAGAAAACCAATAAGGATTATGACATACTCTTATAAATGCAGTAAAACTGGTTACTTTTTATGAGGTCTTCATCAAGTCACATTCTTTTTTTCTTTTTTAAGTTTAAACAACATAAATTGATTTTCCACAATTTAGGAAGCTGAAGGCCTGAGATCAAGGGCCAAAAAGATTGGTTTCTGATGAGGGTCTTCTTCTAGGCCTGCAGATGACCACCTTCTCACTGGGTCCTCACATGACACAGGGGTGGGGGAGCAGGGAGCTCTCTTGTGTCTTTTCTTATAAAGACACTACTCCCATCTTCAGGGCTACATTTCATGACCTCATCTAACTCTAACTACTTCCACCAAATCTCCATGTCCAAATATCATCACACCAGAGATTAGGGCTCCAAATACAAATTCTGGGAGATATAACATTAAGTCCACAATGTTTACCAAACTGAGATTCTAGAAAGAAGTAAAATCAGAGTCAAAACCAAGTAATGGCAAGCAGGGAAATAGAAGCAGAGGTAACTGGTTAGGGAGGGGCATTTAAGAACACTTCTAAGAGGAGAACCAATGAATTAGGGCAACTGGGTCTAAGACCATTCCCAGAGGATAATAAAATATACTTCTGGGTCCTGAAAGGCCTTTATGCCTGTGCTACAAGATCTCCTTCTACTCTAACTACCTGATTTGCAGGAGGTAAATTGCAGAACTGTTTCTATACTTTTTGCTGCATATTCTCAGTGCTTATTTATATTTTTAATGTGAATTTGCTATTGATCCCATATTGTTCCAGAAGCATCTTCATGTATTTTTGAACCTGTCTTTGTTTAGTGTTCCCAATTAGCATTAAGCCTTTTGAGGGCAGGAGCTGTGCTTATTTCTTATGTACATGTCTAAAGAACTGCATTAGCAGCCTACTGCACCATGTAATGTTGAGTTAGATTTTTTTCAACTATTTATGAAAATTCTTGCTCTTCTCTCATATCCTTTCTCATAGAAGACCTCACATTTTTTCCCACTTCATCCTCAAAAAATTAATCTTTCTTTTCTTCTATACATGTCATTGTAGTTTTCAACATTTTCTTTTTTCAACTATTTATCAAAATTTAGCTCTTCTCATATCTTTTCTCACAGAAGACTTCACATTTTTTCCCACTTCATCCTCTAAAATATAATCTTTCTTGTCTTCTATATATGTCATTGCAGTGTTTGAGTTTCTTTGTAAAATGTGTGTGTGTATATATATATATATATATATATAAATAAACAAACATACACACACACACACACACACACACACACATTGTATTTAAAGTGTTTATACAGCACTTAAGCTTTTCTTTTCTTTTTCAACTTTTATTTTAGATTCAGGGGGGTGCATGTGCCTGAATTGTTACCTGGGTATATTGCATGATCAAGCCACATTCTGAAAGAAGTTTCTAGTGCTTCCCTCTACCTGAACAGAAGATTGTATTGTATCCTGCCCCATTTAATAAGAATTTATCTAAAGAACTACATTAGTAGCCTACTGCACTAAGATAAAATAGGTTTAATTTTCCCAAAATAACTACCACTTTTAAGGAGAAAAAAATTAAAATGGCCATTTCTTGGCAGAGAGAATTAGCCTTACCTGCTGATATTTGTCATCTTCATTTGCTTTTCTATTCACAGAATGTTTATTGAATACCCAGCATTTGCCTGGCACTGAGCTATGCGCAATGAACAAGACCCCTCAAGAGACTTCCAAAAGGAAAGTTCAAAGTAGACCCTGCGAACATTAGATAGGAACATGCAAACTTTAAAACAAGTTGCCTTTATATCCCCACCTCTCAGCACGTTGCCTGGGTGCGGCAGGTAGAGGCCCAGTGAATGGCTAGAAAGTGAAAGTAAAGGGAGAAATACTGCCTGTCACTGTATTGCAGAAGACTTACAGAAAACTTAAAAGGATGACTGAATGGATTTTGTTCTGCACCTAGAAGATGATAAGGGAGAGAGCATTTGAATTGGGAGGAACAGTCAGGACAAGGACCTGATGTCCACACCTGAGAAAGATCCAGGTGTGTTTTGGGTTGCCGAGTGGACAGACCTGGTGAAGCGGGACACCTGACAGATGTGTTCACTAGAATAAAAAGAGTTGTTTCTACTTGTTTTTTTCCACTTAAATTCACTTACATATTCTGATCAGGGAACTGAATCAACTTAAGCCTTGTTTAGGAAGCTGAATTTGGAAGGAACATATAAGATGGTGTAATGATTTTTCAATACGTCAAAAAAATATTTAAAAATTTTTGGAAGGAAGCTTCAAAAGGTGGAGTCTAATTTTCCTCCCTTGAATGTACCACCTAATTAAGTGACTCACTGCTAATAAATAAGATATAGCAGGAGAAATGACATGTGCCTACTGAGGCTAGGCTGTCAAAACAGTAGCTTCTGTCTGCTGTTTCTCTTGGATCTCTCACTTTGGGGAGAGCCAGGCCCTGTGTAGGGTAGACACTCAAGCTGCCCAGTAGACAGGCCTATGTAGGGAGTAAAATGTGACATCTCACC
This sequence comes from Ateles fusciceps, assembly GCA_036589455.1. Taxonomy (NCBI): domain Eukaryota; kingdom Metazoa; phylum Chordata; class Mammalia; order Primates; family Atelidae; genus Ateles; species Ateles fusciceps. The sequence continues at coordinate 7,981,075 of JAZHEH010000572.1, forward strand.
AACAACCAGTCACATCTGACCAGCTCATGTGAACGAGCCACCTTGGAAGCACATCCTCTGGCCTGGTGAGCCTTCAGATGATTGCATCACATGAGATATCATGACTCAACATTATGAGAGAGATCCTGAGCCAGAACTCCTTAGTTAATCAATTCCCAAATTTCCTAGACACAAAAACTGCAAGAATAATAAATTGTGGAATGATTTGTTACATAGCTTTCAATAACTAATGTAGATGGTATGGTTAGCTAAAAAGTGGTTGTAAACCCAACATATGGACTTGAGTATGAGAATGGCAAGGAATAAATAAACATAAAATATTATATGGGGTAAGACTCAGTGGCTTATTGAACAAAGAAGTTGAGGAAAAAAATAAACCAAGATGGCTCTAAGAAAGTATGAGAATAGAATAGTGGTGCCCATGATAGAAATATCAGTAGGCAGTGGGCAGGAAAAAATGGCTTTAGAAAAAAATTATCTTTCAATATCGTAACTGTAGAGAACTACACTATAAAATAAGCTATAGTGAGAATATCAGAATGTTGAAATTAGAAGATTGCTTAGAGATTGGCTAGCTCCATTACCTCGTTCTACCGAGAAAACCAAGGCAATCACATAGAACCCTGCATTTAGAAGGGGCCTGTGCTTGGTTTAATGCTCTGTTCTTGCTCTCTTGAAATTCTTAATAATTTTTGAACAAGGGTACCTGTATTTTTATTATTCACTGGGCCCACAAATGAAGTAGCTAGTCTTGTGCACACTCCAGGCTTTCCATGTTGATTCTAACTTACTTGATGAGTGTGAGATTATCTGTTCCTCATGTTAATAGAATCCTAAGATTGGGGAGGGGGTGAGAGAGGAGAATGGTTTTGTTCTTCCCACATTGCATTGCTTGTCACTACACTGAGTGTCTTCCTATTAGTAGCCATTTTCTAGGTGATGAATCATCATGGTGGCAACTGGTCTGAGACCCAGATCTTCAAGTTGTTCATAAGTGACATACTGAATTCTCAAAGGTGATTTCTGTTGCAAGGAAATGAAGGCTGTCCTATTGTGGAGATGCTGTCACGCTGGCGAACACTGAATCTGCTAACTGTAATATTACATAATGTTATGTGGTATGTCCTAAAGGAACTCATGTCATACAAGTTTCCTGAGACTGATACAAACTTGGGCAAAATATTGAAGAAATGCCACATTCTTCGCCTTAGTGAATTCTAGTTCATATAGCTAAGCTGCACATAGTTTTTCCAGAACTAGTATCATTGAAAATAAAAGAACTATATATATATATATATATATATATATATTTTTTTTTTTTTGGCCAGGTGCAGTGGCTCATGCCTGTAATCCCAGCACTTTGGGAGGCCAAGGCAGGTGGATCGTCTAAGGTCAGGAGTTTGAGACCAGCCTGACCAATATGATGAAACCCTATCTCTACTAAAAATACAAAAATTAGCTGAGCATGGTGGTGGGCACCTGTAGTCCCAGCTACCCAGGAGGCTGAGACAGGAGAATCGCTTGAACCCAGGAGGCAGAGGGTCCAGTGGCCCAGAGAGTGTCATTGCACTCCAACCTGGGCAACAGAGTGAGACACTATCTTCTCTTCCAAAAAAGAACTATCTTTTTTATGCGAAAAAAAGTTTTTTGGCATATATTTATGCCAACAAAGATAGTTCTTTTATGGAGGCAAATATTATGAAAAGTAGAATATGGGTACTTAGTGTCCTCCAAATTAATCTAGTGAGAATAATTGCTCTACATTGAAATGAATCTCTTAATTTCAGCATCTACCTACTTCACTCTTGTATCAATAGTCAATGTCTCTTAGGTTAGAGGTGTTTGAAACTCTACCTTTATAAAATATTTATGACCATATTTTATTTATAGAATAATGGGATTTAATTATCTAATACTTGTAGTTTCATTTGCTGAGGAGTAGAAAGAAAAGCAGGTACATCTGATGATGAAAACTAGTACCCAGAAACCATCTTTGTTTTAAGGGAAACCACAATGATTGTTTATCAATCCCAAAATTAAACATTCAGAAGCAAAAAATAGTGAATGAAAATGGGGCATGGCCAGGCATGGTGGCTCACACCTGTAATCCAAGAATTTTGAGAGGCAAAGGTAGGAGGATTGTTTAAGCCCAGGAGTTCAAGACCAGCTGGAAAACATAGCGAAACTCCATCTCTACAAAAAATTTAAAAATTAGCCAGGCATAGCGGCACACACCTGTAGTCCCAGCTACTTAGGAGACTGAGGCAGGAGAATTGTTGAAGCCCAGGAGATTGAGGCGGCAGTGAGCCATAATCGGGCCACTGCACTTCAAGCCAGGTGACAAAGCAAGACCCTGTCTCAAAAAAATAAAAAGAAAGAAAGAAAAGAAAACAGTGCACATGCATAGAGGTGTTTTTATGTTTGAGTAATTCGTTCTTATAATTAAGTAATTTAGGTGAGAGAAGGGGTTTTCTTTGGCTACTTGGTATTATGTGTTACTTCCTACTCTATTAGCAAAAAAGAAATCCCACCTTGCTCTATTTTGCTCAAAAAGCATGCTCTATTACAGTTTCGTAAGTGCTAGAGCAGGGCGTCCTAACCTTGGTCTGTGGTTAGAAGAAGTTGATAAAAATCCCCTGAAATTATATGCAAAATGTGGTGTGGTTGTGAGTGTGTGGACAAAAATAACAGAGTACTTCTCTGCTTGGAATGCTGGCCCCCTCCTCTCTGCTCCTCTCATTCCTACCTGGTTGGGAAGGCCCAACTCAAATTCCACCTCCTTCTAGAAGCCTACTCGCAGCCACTGCTCTCCTCAAATCCTCCTTGCTCTTGGGAAGCTCTCCTACCTTTAGCCTCCTGGGGATTTTGTCATCTACATCATTTGTCTGTCCTTTGGCACATTTTGGTCCATTTCACTAGTACATTGGGAGGCTCTGGAGGGGAAGCAAAATTGGTGTATCCTATGTACACCATATAATGCACTATATGAGACACTGAGAAGCCTTTAGTGAATACTTAGTGAGGTTGTGGCTATTGAGAATGTCTCAGTCTTAGAGAATCTCCCTGAGAACACTCCAAGGGATCTGAAAAACAACCCCATGTATCTCCACCATTCACCTTGCTCCCACCAAGCTGACCTCATTAGGTTCCACTTCATGTCCATTCATGTCTCCTCTAATGCTTCACATTCATTAATCCTACTGACATTTATTTTGTATTAATCCCATCTGTGTTCACAAAGACTGTTTAGGATCTTAGTTTGGGGAATATAATAATGTGTGATAAAAATTTTCTGGAGTTTTAGATGGCACTTCTCTGGTGTCCTTGAATAGTAAGTAAATCTTCTGAATATGCTTTAATATGCTCCAAATAAAGCGGGTATTCATTATAAGAATAAGTCACATTCTCCCTCAGTTAAATTGTAATAAGAGTACTGGAGATTTATAATGTGAATTAGTAAGACTTGCTTTAGAAGTGTACAATCCACTTAGTATATGTGTTTGTGTGTGCACACTTCATGCGTGTATTTATCTATGTGTGAGATCTTGTTTCTTTGCCTCTATTATAGAACCTGTCAGAATCTTCTTTGTATTAGAATTATTTACACACTTATTCATCCTCCTGCTTTAAATCAGAGATGTCCTAGGGATGGAACCAGAGTTCCTTTTCTTGGATCTTCCCACTGAGTCTATAGCATGCATTGTTTTGCATATGGAAGGGTCACAATTAATTTCAGCTTACTTTGAAAGGGGGTATTCATAATGTTATGAAATGTTAAGTAGGGGCCAGGCACAGTGGCTCACACTTGTAATCCCAGCATTTTGAGGGGCCTAGGCCAGCGGATCACCTGACGTTGGGAGTTCGAAACCAGCCTGACCAACATGGAGAAACCCTTTCTCCACAAAAAATTCAAAAAATTAGCCATCCATGGTGGCGCGTGCCTGTAATCCCAGCTACTTGGGAGGCTGAGGTAGGAAAATCGCTTGAACCTGGGAGGCAAAGGTTGTGGTGAGCTGAGATTGTGCCATTGCACTCCAGCCTGGGCAACAAGAGTGAAACTCTGTCTCAAAAAAAAAAAAAAAAAGAGAGAGAGAGAGAGAAATATTAAGAGGATATTCATTTAAGCACTGCAGGTTTTGTCAAGAAAGTAACATCAGACATACACTTGCTTAAACTGCTCTTTCCAGATGGATAGTGCATATCAGAGGGGTTTCTACCTATCAGCAGAAACAGCATTTCTTCCCACTTGGGAAATGGCCAGTCTTACCAGCAGGAATAATTTTAAAACAGAGAAGCCTGGAAGCTCTGATGAGCTAAAACTTACTTTCCTTCATTAATGGCCAGGCAAGTCTTCCCAAATGATTCCTTTTAAAAATGCATTTCTCAACTGTCATAGACAGACTCTTCTTCTAGTTTAAGGCCATGAACTGTGCTTTCTGACCCAGCTCTGCCCTTCAACCAGTTTCAGCAAATTTAGGTAGCATCTCCCCCTGCCCTGGGCTAACTCCAGCATTCTGCAGGTGCTTGCAACATCTGTGAATTAGTTAAAACACTGGGTGGGGTAGTTTCATTTTCTGAAAAGCACTTCAGAAACCAATGTCCCAACAAAAAGAGCATCAGAGAGTATCTCTGAGAAGCATACACTTCTGATGGAAAGATCTTGAGGTGGAGTCTTCCCCCGCTCCCACCCCACAAGATCCTGTAAAACCTCCTGCCCACTCACCTGTCCAGTGTTACTCCATCACCTACTCTGAAGTACCCGACACTCCAGCCAATCCAGCCTCCCTGCCATTCCCTAAAAATTCAGACATTTGTATGTGTATGGGCTAATGTTTCTTCTTGGAACTGGATAATCATATGTGGTTTGCAAGGCCCAGAATGACCATTTCTGACGAGATTTCTCCTATCCCCCAAGCCAAACGTGTTACACTCTCCTCAACATCCATAGCCCCCTGTGTGCAGAATGGGTTTTACTTAGTTCTGTATGAGCCTGTTTTCTCCACTAGATTTTTAGCTCCTCAAGGCTAGGTTTCAGATGATTGAGTATTTTCACTGACTCCTTGCAGAGATATGCCAGCAGGATTAAAACTGAATTGACCAATATCCTTTAACGGTATTTTCAATATGTGGTCCACAGACCTCTGATGGGGGATGGTGATGTCCCTGAGACCCTTTCAGAGCTGGGTCTGCAAGATCAAATGAATTTTTTTAATAGTAATAATTGTATTTGCTTTTTTCCACTGTATTGACATTTGCTCTGATGTGCAAAAGCCACCCTGGGAGAGATTGCTGACATATTAGTATAAATCAAGGCAGGGCTCACACTGTATCAATAGTCATTGTATTCTATACAGACACAGATTCACAGGTAAAAGAAGGGGGAGCAAAGCAAGTCCATTTAAGAATGTCCTTAATGAAGCAATAAAATTAATTAATTTTATGAACTCTCAAACCTTGAGTACAAATCTTTGCTACTGTGTGATGAAATGAGTTCATACAACACCTTTTCTCATACCGTTTGTGAGAAGAAAAGCACTCGTGACTGTCGGGCAAAGTAAACCATCTGCTTTTTATTTTTTCATTCAGAGAACACTATTTTTACTTGAAAAAAAAAATAATCAACTATGGACATTTGGACTCGAGAATGTGACAGATACTATCTCAGAAATAAACAAAGTCAGCCTGCCAGGTCAAGGAAAGCAACTGACGGCATTTGTTGCCAATGATAAAATTTGAGCTTTCCACAGAAAATGTGAAACTGTGAAAATTCATCACTGTGAGAGTTAACAGCTCCCCAATACATGAAGATGTAATGATATTGACAAATATGTTTTTTGTTTTTTTTTTTTGTATTGTATAATGAAATGTGTCACTACTTGGGGGAACTTGATAACTCGGCAAACTGATATTTTCAAAATGATCAGTGCATGAGTTACACAACCATGCGTGCATGGATAAAAACATTAAAAATGTGTCTGAGAATGGCAGTTCATGCCTTTAATCCCAGCATTTTGGGAGACCAACGCAGGGGGATCACTTGAGGTCAGGAGTTCCAGGCCAACCTGGCCAACACAGTTGAACCCTGTCTCTACTAAAAATAGAAAAAGTTAGCTGGGTTTGGTGGTGCATGCCTGTAATCCCAGCTGCTTGGGAGGCTGAAGCATGAGAATTGCTTACACTTACATTAAAAATACTAAAATATATTCTCCAATTATCTATTTGTCTAGGGCTAGCTTTTCTTTATATACATCAATCAAAGCAACATGTCACAGCAGATTGAATGTAGAAAAATATATGGGAATTCAGCTATCTTCTATTAAGCCACACTTAAAAGAAACTTGCAAAAATGCACACAATGCCACTTTCCACACAATGGTTTTGTTTTGGAAAATACAAATTTTTTAATAAAAATGCATTATTTATGTTAACACGTGTAGGTTTTGTCATTTTAGGTGAATTAGTACATAAACATTTTATACTATTTTGTGATGTTTTTTAATATGGTAGATACTATACACATAAATAAAAGCCCTTTGGGGTTCTTGATAGTTTTAAGGGCATAGAAGGTCCTGAGACTTTTAAAAGTCTGAAAACTTAGTTTGATTTCTCCACATACCAAAAATTGCAAAATGTAGACTTGCCTTCTCAAGCGTATCTGACAAGATATTTTAACAAAGTCATGATGGTGGCAGAGTGGCTTTGGCCTTTGTTGATGGTGGAGGTGATGGTTGAGGAGGAGAGTGGCAACCTAAGCTCTCTTTTCTATGCATGATCTCTCAACCATTCAGGTTTTGTAGGCCTGTTTTATGTTGAAAAGCTCAATCTTGAAGTCATTGTTTTTCCATTACCAAAGTGGTTGGCACTCTATACAGGTTGTCTCACTGTGGAATGAAAGGTGATATTTTCTAATAAAAGAAAGCCAAGCTCCATCTAATTTGTGAGGGAGAGAGAGTTTTCTGGAGATCCTGACATTGCTAAATCAGGCAGATACAGTACTTCCTTTGCATTGGTGTGCATAAAGTCCTTGCCAAGCTCAGAGATATGTGTAGGACCAGGATGTAGTATATACCAAGTATTGAAGGGGAGTGGATAAGATCTTACTTTACAGGTTTCTAAAAACTATTTCTCTGGACACCATCTTAACTTACTTGCTCACCATTAGCTCATGTACTCAAGAAGGGAGAATCAGAAGAAGAGGGAAAACAGGAAGAAGAGGTGGAAGATGAAAGGAAAGAATAAAAAGCAGGGAAGGAAGAAACAAAAAAGGGAAGGAAGGAACCACTGACTGAGAAGTCATTGTGTTTTAGGCACGGTATTATTTCTCACAAAAGAAAAAATTAGTGTAAAAATCTCGGGTTATTTCTCCAATGCCACATACCCAGAAGGGGGCAGTGCCAGATTCTCTCTCTACATAACACATGTCCTTCCACCACACTCCTTTGCCTGTCCTCAAAATGCTTGCCAACTTTTAAGTCATGGTGACAAAATAACACAAAACAACTTACACAAGTTACTGTAAATTTTAAAATACTTTATCCACTAAAGTATAGGTTTATGTATCATCTAAAGAGGGTCTAGATGTTTTAAAAATGTGGAACAAAGAGAATGGCCTGGCTCATTTTAAGCAAAATTGTCCTAGGGTTAATAAATATCATTAATAAAATCACTAATGTTCAATAATTTTTAGTAATTTTATTAAATGTTTGTATTATCTCCTGAAGGCAAGTTAATAAGTTATTTTGTTGTTGTTGTTGTTGTTGTTGTTCTAGGGAAGATTTTAAAGGGTTTGTTAGGTGCCAGGAAAGGAATGTGTTTTGCAAACATGTCTCTGAGGTAGTTATTGTCCTCATTTAATGGACGAGGAAATAACAGCTCAGAGAGATAAATGATTTGTTCAAATAGCTCATGAGTGCCCGAGCAGGGTAGCAAATCCAGGTATTTTTCCTCCCATGCCCACACAATTAACCTCTATGTATACTATTAGTAAGCATTATAATTTGCCTTATAATGTTAGTATAACTTAAATCTGGACTAATATATACAGTAATTAGAGGCAACATAATTTTATATTTGATAATATAAATTACTGTGACTATTATTCTCAGTTAGGAAGAAATTGCTTTCGCTGCAACTGGAGTATCAATAATCATATAAAACTATCCCACCTGCTCCAAGATTGAATCAGAGTGTATTCTCTAATGATACAATAAAACAAACAACAATAGCTAAGCATTTGTATGTGCTTGGTATCCTTCTGACCATTCAGGTAACTTATAACCATTGTTTAGATGCAACCAAGACACAGAGAGTTTAAGTAACTTGTCTAAGAGCCCAAAGCTAATAAATGGACCTGGGATGGTAACTGAAGCCACTCCTTTTCAGATTCTGTACTTTTAAACAATAAGATCTGCCTAATAGATCTTAAAACACACATGCTCACATGACTTAAAAAATAAAGGAAGATACAAGACTATTGGTATGGGCTCATCAAAAATATCAAAGTTATGGAAAGCAGGGTGATTGTTCTAGAATAAAGATTAAAAAAAACATGGCCTTCAAATGCAAAATGTGATTCATAGATGATTCTTGGTCTGGGGAAATCATGCATATGCATAGCTATAAAGGACATTTGGGGGGATTGCTCTGCCTATGGAGTAGTCATCCTTTTATTTCTCTTCTTTCTTAATAAACTTGCTTTCACTTTACTCCAAAAAAAAAAAAAAAGATAAATAAAGGGCATTTGGGGGCAAATTTGGGTATGGACTATGTATTAAATATTATTATTTAATATGGTTTGGCTTTGTCCCTACCCAAATCTCATCTTGAATTGTAGCTTCCATAATCTCCATGCATTGTGGGAGGGACCTGGTGGGAGATAACTGAATCACTGGGCAGGTTTTTCCTGTGCTGTTATCATGATAGTGAACAAGTCTCACAAGATCTGATGATTTTATAAAGGGCAGTTCCCCTGCACACACTCTCTTGCCTGTTGCCATGTAAGATATGCCTTTGCCCCTCCTTCACCTTCTGCCATGACTGTGAGGCTTCTATAGACATGTGTAACAGTGAGTCCATCAAACCGTTTTTTCTTTATAAATTACCTAGTGTCTGGTATGTCTTCACTAGCAGTGTAAGAACTAACTAATACAGTAAATTAGTACCAGGTGTGGGCGCTGCTGTAAAGATACCTGAAAATGTGGAAGTGACTTTAGAACTGGGTAACAGGCAGAGGTTGGAACAGTTTAGAGGGCTCAGAAGAAGATCAAAAAAATGTGAGAAAGTTTGGAACTTCCTAGAGTCTTGCTAAATAGCTTTGACCAAAATGCTGAAAGTGATATAGACAAGAACATCCAGGCTGAGGTGGTCTCAGATGGAGATGAGAAACTTTTTGGGAACTGGAGTAAAGGTCACTCTTGCTATGCAAAGAGACTGGCAGCATTTTGCCCCTTCCCTAGAGATATGTGGAACTTTGAACTTGAGAGAGATGATTTAGGTTATGGGGCAGAAGAAAATTTTTAGTGGCAAAGCATTCAAGAGGAAGCAGAACATAAAAGTTTGGAAAATGTGCAGCCTGACAATCAATAGAAAAGAAAAACACATTTTCTCTGGAGAAATTTGAGCTTGCTGCAGAAATTTGCATAAGTAACCAGGAGCCAAATGCTCCAGTGGTGGCTAAAAGTGGCCAAGGTACAGCTCAGGCCATGGCTTCAGAGGGTGCAAGCCAGAATGCTTCCCAGTTTTCACGTGAGGTTGAGCTTTCAGGTGTACAGAAGTCAAGAATTAAGGTTTGAGAACCTTCACCTAAATTTCGGAGGATGTAGGGAAACACCTAGATGTCCAGGCAGAAGTTTGCTGCAAGGATGGAACCCTCATGGAGAACCTCTGCTGGCAGTGTGGAAGGGAAATATGGGATTGAAACCCCCACACAAAGTCCTCTGCCTAGTGAAACTGTGAGAAGGGGCCACTGTCATCCAGCCCCCAGAATGGTAGAGCCACCAACAGCTTACACTGTGTACCTGGAAAATCTACGGACACTCAATGCCAGCCCATGAAAGCAGCTAGGACGGGGGCTGGACCCAGCTAAGCCACAGAGGCAGAGCTGACCAAGGCCATGGGAGCCCATCTCTTGCATCAGCATGACCTGGATGTGAGACGTGGAGTCAAAGGAGATCCATTTGGAACTTTAAGGCTTAATGACTGCTTTATTGGGTTTTGGGCTTGTACGGGGTCTGTGGCCCCTTTGTTTTGGCCAATTTCTCCCATTTGGAACAGTTGTATTTCCCCAATGCCTGTACCCTCATTGTAACTAGGAAACAACTAACTTGCTTTGATTCTACAGGCTTACAGGCAGACGGGACTTGCCTTGTTTCAGATGAGACTTTGGACTTGGAAAGCTGAGTTAATGCTGGAATGAGTTAAGACTTTGGGGGACTGTTGGAAGGGCATGATTGTGTTTTGAATTGTTAGAATATGAGATTTGAGAGGGGCTGTGGGCAGAAGGATATGATTTGGCTGTGTCTTCACCCAAATCTCATCTTGAATTGTAGTTCTCATAATCCCCACATTGTTGTGGGAGGGACCTGGTAGGAGGTAATTGAATCATGGGGGTGGATTTTTCCCATGCTGTTCTCATGGAAGTGAATTAATCTCACAATATCTGACGATTTTATAAAGGGCAGTTCCCCTGAAAAGGCTCTTTTGCCTGCCACCATGTAAGACATGCCTTTGCTCCTCCTTTGCCCTCCACCATGATTGTGAGGCCTCCACAGCCATGTGTAACTGTGAGTACATTAAACCTTTATTTCTTTATAAATTACCACCCAGTCTCGGGTATATTCTTTTTTTTTTTTTTTTTTTTTTTTTTTGAGACAGAGTCTCGCTCTGTCGCCAGGCACCAGGCTGGAGTGCAGTGACGCAATCTTGGCTCACTGCAACCTCTGCCTCCCGCGTTCAAGCAATTCTCCTGCCTCAGCCTCCTAAGTAGCTGGGACTACAGGCATGCGCCACCACGCCCAGCTAATTTTTTTGTATTTTTAGTAGAGACGGGGTTTCATACGTTGGCCAGGATGGTCTCGATCTCTTGACCTCATGATCCGCCCGTCTTGGCCTCCCAAAGTGCTGGGATTACAGGCGTGAGCCACTGCGCCAGGCTAGGTATGTTCTTATTAGCAGTGTGAGAATGGACTAATACATTAACTCAATGTTAAATTTCTTGGATTGAGCACCGTGGGTCACACCTGTAATCCAAATACTATGGGAGGCCAAGGTGGGCAGATCACTTGAGGCCAGGAGTTCAAGACAAGCCTGACCAACATGGTGAAACCCTGTCTCTACTAAAAATACAAAAATTAGCAAAGTGTATTAGGGAGAGAGAGAGAGAGAGATAAATGGGAGTTTATTAAGTATTAGCTTATACAATCACGAGGTCCCATAATAGGCTGTCTGCAAGCTGAGGAGCAAGGAGTGTCAGTCTGAGTCCCAAAAATGAAGAACTTGGAGTCCAGTGTTAGTGTTCAAGGGCAGGAAGCATCCAGTACAGGAGAAAGATGTAGGCTGGGGGGGCTAGGCCCATCTCTCCTTTTCACATTTTTTTACCTGCTATATATTCACTGGAAGCTGATTAGATTGTGCCCACCAGATTAAGGGTGGATCTGCCTTCCCCAGGCCACTGACTCAAATGTTAATCTTCTTTGGCAACACCCACACAGACACACCAGGGATTAATCCTTTGTATGCCTCAATCCAATCAAGTTGACACTCAGCATTAATCATCACACACATCCCAGATACTCAGGAGGCTTAGGTGGGAGAATTGCTTGAACCTGGGAGGTGGAGGGTGCAGTGAGCCTAGATCACGCCACTGCACTCTATCCTGGGCAACAGAGTGAGACTTTGTCTCAAAAAAAAAAAAAAAAAAGAATTCTTTCATGTCATTATGCTACTGTGATTATACAGAAAAATGTCTATTCTTCAATGCTTAAGGGTATAGTTTTCTGCTATCTGCAACTTTCTATCAAATGCTTCAGAATATGTATACATGTGTATGTGCAGATACACACACATGCACACACAGACATAAAACAGTGATCATATATACACAGGTTTATAAGCATAAAGCATATATATATGCAGATAAAGCAAATCAGGCAAATGTTCAATAATTGTATGTGTGTCAGTGTGTGTGTGTGAAGATTTCTTTCTCTCTCTAAAATCTACAGAGCAATCCCCCTCTTAGCCATTTACCTTTGAGTCTTTCCCTGGCCCCATTTCTCTCACATGCCTACTTGGTTATAATTCTTGCAAAGTAACATTCATTTTAAATCCTGAACAGATTAATTACTTCTCTGAGGTTCTAAGCTCTCTCCTTTTCTAACCCCCAACCTCCACGGTTCATTTTCTTACAGCTTACATTCTCTTAAAAACTGCATTTTTCCCCCTCATGGCTTATTCTGAATGAGTCACACCTCTCTGACACAGAGGGGGTTTGCCTAATTTTGACAAGCTTTGCTCACTAAGGTGCTATTTGCTGGGGCAAGTGGTAAAAAAAGATTATTTGTCCCAGGGATTCACTTGCGATGGGGAGTCTGCAGCACCTTGGGGATTTTTTAAAAAATTATAAAATTCTCCTGGAGTTCTAATAAATATGGAGGAAAAATGTAGTGAAAAAGTCCACCTTCCTTCAATATCATTGTATCTGAGTTCTTGTCTCTCATCTTTTATTGGCTTTTTATTAACAGCTATTTATTACTAAATGTCTAAATTTGACATTTTACGGCTTTGTTTTGGACACTGCCTTGTGCCTCAAAGAATTTTCCTAAAGTCTCTTGTAGAAAGCTTAGGGAATTCAGAGCCACCATCTTGGATACCTTTATAGAAGCTTACATGTTTCCAAGAGAATGCATAGAGAGATTCTAATGCCAGAGTAAGTAACTTTTATACTTGAGTTTTTATACTTGTGAATCCTGAAGATAAATAACTATATCCATGGAAAATAAGAAGTAAAAGTTTGTCTTTTATGAGACCCAGTAGTGATTCTTCAACCTCTGCTTCTCTAACCAGTCAACAATAAGAAAAAAAAATCTCCTATTATCCCTACATTGTATTTTTACCCTTTGCTGATGACCATGGCAAATTCTAATTCTTATCTTTAATCAGTTGGATTCTTATTTTCTCAAATCATCTAACATTTGTTTATGTATGGTATTATAAAAGAAATCAGTTAGAGAACCAAAGGGAAGACCGAGGATGAGCTGCTGCCACAGAATGTGTAGCGAGGGTGTTAGAATATACTGGGGGGTTGCAATCACAAATGCACACAACAGCCAGAGGCAACCTTTCTCAGTGAAGCAACCTTAAGGATAAAGGTTACTTTCTCTCTGGCAATTAGAATCTCTCCATGTGTTCTCTTAGAAATGTGGAGCTTTTTCCAGTTTAACTTTTGTTTTTCCCACTTTTAATAGTCATCCGGGCACAGGAAAATATTTTTCTAGTCTAAGAAAAACAACAATACAAGTAAAATAACAAAGCAACTGACCTGTGACTTCAGGGTGGAGAAATAGCAAAAGGAGCCTGGGGTGAACTGTCTCTCTAAGAAAATGGAGAGAGCAGGCACCACTTCATAGGGAAACCACTAGATAACATAAGTAGATTGCTGACGGGTGGGAATGGGAGTCCCATTGTGAGTCCCACAGGGACTGTGCTATGGTTTGAATGTGGGGTGTCCCCCCCACCACATTCATTTGTTAGAACCTAACACTCAATGTGACAATATCAAGTGGCGGAGCCTTTGAAAGTTGATAAGTCATAAGTGTCCACCCTCATAATCAGGATTAGCATCCTTATAAAAGAGGCTTAAAGAAGCACCCTTACTCCTTCAGCCATGGGAGATCACAGCATTAAGTCACCAGCCCTTACCAGACACTGCATTTGCTGACATTTGGTTTTGGACTTGCCAGCCTTCAGAATTGTGAGCAATAAGTTTCTTTTTTCTTTCTTTCTTTTTTTTTTTTTTTAAATGAGACAGAGTCTCATCCTGTTGCCCACACTGAAGTGCCGTGGTGCAATCTCGGCTCACTGCAGCCTCCACCTCCCTGGTTCAAGTGATTCTCCGCCTCAGCCTCCTAAGTAGCTGGGATTGCAGGTGCTTGCCACCTGGCCTGGATAATTTTTGTATCTTTAGTAGGTATGAGGTTTCACCACATTGGCCAGGCCAGTCTCAGACTCCTGACCTCAGGTGATCCACCCGCCTTGGCCTCCCAAAATGCTGGGATTACAGGTGTGACCACACCTGCCCAATAAGTTTCTATTATTTATAACATACCCAGTCCAAGGCATTTTGTTATAGCATCCTGAACAGACTGAGACAGCAACAAACAGGGTTTTGCAAGAACAGCTGCAGATACAGAGTTCGTGGTAAAATCTCTTAATTTTAAAATTTTGACCCAAACAATTTTAGACCAAAAAAAAAAAAGAAAAGTCCTTAAGCTTCATTCAACTTCAGTGCTATGGCTGCCATTCATGGCCTCTGTTTTATATATAAATGAAAACACTGTAACTCAAACTATCTGGTTGGCTTAAATTTTAATAGAAGGGTTAAAAGTTAACATTACAAAAAATATGAATTCCTGGAAGATTTGTGTAGTTGATGAAGATGGCTGTTCTCTCCTCTTAAGAAATGAATATGAATATGATAAACACCAGAATAATTTTGAGACCAGCCCGACTTCACATTAGAAGTGCAATATCCCATGATGATCAAAGACTTGTGGCCTTTTAAATTCAGGAAGGGACTAAGTCAACTTACTCAAGCAAATAATTTTTCCTTGGCCTGAAAGCATTAAATAGATTAAACCAGTTTAAATGCTGCATGATAGAAGACACATTCTACAACTGCACGAAAACAAATCAGTGTATCCCAAACACGCTTGAAGATGGGTACAGTGGATCTCCAGGGGCAGCACTAAGGTCTGCCCTACCGTATAAACAGTGAGAGACGTTGTGTGCCTTCAGTCTGAATGGAGCATGGTGTATTTCTCCTGGCACCACATCCTCCTCATGCAAGAAGCTCTGGCACACAGTATTTCTGTGAATCACCTGATCTGCCCTTGCATTATTAGTCAATAGGAGGCAAAAGATATGGCAAAGAGGCCAAGGGGAAAATCACCCTCCCATTTAACTCACTAATCTGTTTCTCTAATTGGAAATGTCAAGGTAGAAACTAGCTTCAACTCACCCTGTTTCTACCATATGGAGCAAAAGTTAGTTTCATGACTTAGCCAATAAAGGAAGTCCACAGGTCTGGAAGAGGGCCTGAGAAGGGCCAGGAGGTGATGCTGGCCATGGTTTCTTTGGCAGGAACTGACAATGCACCCAGCCTGCCAAGTCTCCCAGCAGCTGCTCTGCTCCTCTCAGCCCTGCTGGTGGCTTTTCTTCCTCCATAAGGAAGCAATTTTTCCAGCGCACCGTATGTTAGCCGGAGGGAATCTACCTTCCCATTAAAATTTTTAAAAAAGAAAGAACAGTGGATAAAAGGTTAATTTCCTAGCTTTGGTCTCATCTTTTTCAGTTTCTAGCTAGGTCACCAGCAATGCTGATGGTTTATTCAGAGGGTGTGAGTGACGAGGTTTTATTGCCTCCAAAAGCACTTCTACTCCCTCTGCTTCCTGCCTCCCACCACCCACTACCCCACGCTAACCACATGCTGGGGAACAAGGGAAACTCTGTAATAAATGGATGGCTGGAATAAAAGTAGATGGGACGGAGAGCTCCTGTATGTGGTGACCTAAGTCTGCGTTCCTGGCCTAAAAAAGGTCAACCAAAAGGAACAAGTTCAGGAGGCAGCAGCTAAATAAGAAAGACAAACCATTTGTTCCTCTGCTTTTCCTCTTCCCCTCTGCTTCTCTCCTCCTCTCCCCTCCTCTTGCTTCCTTTCCCCTCCCCTTCCCCCATTTCCTTCTTTCTCTACTCATGAACATTGAAGATTAATGTATTTGTAATACCTGGGAGAAAAGACATTTGAGAAGTATATACTCACTTCACAGATGGCCCATCTTGGCCCTTTTGATCCCTATGAACTGGGTTTCCAAGGTGTCTCTGGTTCCTCTTTTGCCTAAACAAGATCCTCACCCTAGCCACATCCCACCTTGAGATGGCATTACATAGAGCTCCCCTGGTGCCTCTGGTCCTGGCTGGAAATGCGTTCCACAAAACCCCCAAACATTTCCTTGTGACACGAGTGAGCAGAACACTGCTGTGACTGCAGGGACTTTATTGTAATTACCATCAACTCCTTTGGCTCCAGAGAGGACTGCAGGTTTACAAAGCAAACCTGCACAACACCCTGTAGATGGCAATATAGGAGGCATTGTTCTCTCAGAAGCACGGCCCTGAGGCTGGAAAATGCCCTCCACCTATTTTATTTTTTCTGTGTAGGAAGTGTAAGAGAAGAAGGGAGCAAATGACAAGCAAGAAAAGTGGCTGGCTCTGAGCAGGTTCTTGCTTTTAATCTGAATTTTAAAATTGGAATTAAACAATAATAAAGATAACGCTTTAGAAAATCTCTTTAATGGGACATGAGCCCATCATGTCAATATTTTTTTAATGACTGTACTGAGGGCAGTGCAGGCCAGGCAAGTCGTGGGAAGGCTGTGTTTTGATGCAGATGGCAAAGCCAGCTCAACCCTGATGCACAGAACTCCAGGACACTGGCAAGCAGATGCTCTGACTGAAGCCATACTGGTAGCCAGGCCAGTCTCCCAGCCACCCACAGAACACTGGATACTCATGGGTTTGCAACTTAGTTTTTCGGATATATACAAAAGATCTGGTTTCCTCTGGCTCAGAAGGAGACCTGACTGGAGGCCTCTGTTCCACAAAATAAATTTCCAGTGTCTGTCATTTGCTAGACAGCCAGAGCAGCTATGATGCCATGGGGACTGTTTTGCCTGGGCCCAGTTTTGTGACCTGGGAACAGAAGCCTTTACTTCTCTGGGCCTTGATCCCCAGGTCTCTAAATGGAGCAAATTCTTCAATAATGGTCAAATATCACAACCTAGAGTGAAAATCACATTTCACTTTAGAACTCAAAATAGATATGTATATTTTTATTTAACTTAATAATTATAATTTGCACATTAAATAAGTGCAGTGAAATACTTTCTACAATAGTATTACCCTTACTACCTGTGGTATACTCTGATTTTTTTGGTGTGTTTCTCTATCTCTTTAATGCTGGTAGGGAGCCATTAAGTTAATTTTATGATCTGTTGGATGGATTACAACTCACAGCTTAAAATCTCTCATTTACATCACTCATTGATTCAACAAACACTTATTAAACACCAACGTGTGCAAGGTTACCAGAGACTGCTTTAAGTTCAGCAGTGACCTAAATGGTAAAAATACCTGTCTCATAAAGCTTACATTCTGGAAGAATGTATATATATATGATATAAATATGTCATATATATACACATACACATATATATGATACAAATAATAAGCTATATAGTATATTATCACATGATACAACAGATATTATGAGTGTTCCACCCACCTCCCTGGACCTCAGCATTCTGGTGCACTCCCTGCTATTTAGGGACCAGCATCTGCAAAACTTTGCCTTAAATCTTTTTCCAAAGTTACAGAAGGCTTATTCGCCCACCTTGAGGAGAAATGACAGGAAATTAACACTCCACTCCCAAATAGCCCACAATCTATGATTAGTGGAAACTGGCATGTAAATATCCCAGCTCCTTCTGCATTTGAGTGGAATCACTATAAGTCATCTCCTGATTAAACCACTTACACTTGAAATCCTGGCACAAGGTCTGGTTCTGGGGGAAACTCAAACTGTGAAAGAAGGTGATGAGTGCTATGGTATACAATAATAGGAAAAGAGGACAGTGAGGGCCATGGGAGATCATTTTAAATGGGAAGGTCAGGGAAATCATCAGTGAGAGGAAACAGGTGATATTTGAAAAAGGACCTGAAGGAGACGTGTGGATATGGGAGAGAGGAATGTTCCAGGCAACAAGAAGAGCCAGTGCAAAGGCTTAGGGGCAAGAGTAAGTAGACCAGTGCTATGGACTGAATGTTTGTGTCCTCCAAAAATTCACATGTTGAAATCCTAATCCCAAAGATGATGGTATCTGGAGGTTGGGTCTTTGCGTAGTAATTAGGTTTACATGAGGTCATGAGGGTAGAGCCCCATCATAGGATCAGTGCCTTCAGAAGGAGATGAAGGATACCACAAATATCTCTGCCACGTGAGGATACAAGAAGGAAGCTGTCTGACCACACAGAGAGCCCTCACCTAGAACATAACCGTGCTGGCACCCTGATCTCAGAGTCCCAGTCTCCAGAATTATGAGAAGTCAATGTTTGTTGGTTAAGCCACTCAGTCTATAGTATTTTGTAATGGCAGCCCAAAGTGACTGTGCAAACCAGTGATATAAGCAGAGAAAGACAGTAGATTAGTGGGAGAGGAGATAGAGAGATATTTGGTATCATGACTACACATTAGTGATTGAGGGTTGTCACAGCTGGAAACCTCATTCACAAGTGCATCTTGTCATTGAAAGTCAAGAAATGTGGTAATGGCAGTCAGAGAAACTGAAAAAGATAGCAGTGTGCATACACTGTGTGTGAATATTTCCATAGCCTACCAACACTCACCTGTGATTTCATTAAACCAAGCTTTCTATATTAACTTGCTGGTTTTCCATTATTAACTAAGTCTTATTGCTCCAGGGATATCCTGTAGCTTTTACATTTCCAAGCATTTATTGATCTTACCTTTTTAAATTGCTCTTCCTAACATAATGCAAGACTTTTGGCATCACTTTCCCCATGTGAAAGATGGCTCCACCGAGCTCTGACCACAACTGACACCATCATTTCTGTTTGGAAAAGAGGGACTCTTCCCCTTGCTGGGATCAGGACAGCAGTAAGAGTGGTAAGGAGATTGAGAAGTAACTTTTAGCTTGTCACAGGGAGAAGAGGAATCTCCCTGCTTTTCTAGAGTCACATTTTAGAGAAGAGAACCTTCTAGGCTAATTCAAACAAAGAGCCCGTTTTGGCTTGAATTATTTCAGTTATGAAGACTCACTGTTTTGCAAAATGGTGATTTTCATTCTCAAGCTCCATTGATTATAGGGTAAAATCTCTTCATTGCTCTTCTTCTTCAAAGTTTACAGTTTTCAGTGTACAGATCTTTCACCTCTTTGGTTACATTTATTCTCAAGTATTTTTTTTCCAGGCTATTGTAAACAAGATTATTTCCTTAATTTCTTTTTCTGATAACTCATTACTAACGCATAGAAATACTACTGATTATTTCCAGTATTTTGAATTAAACTCCAACAAACTTTCCAAGCAATTCAGAGGCAACATCTTTTTTGTGTGACAATCCTTTATGTGACTGGAGAAAATCAGCCTACTTTGCCTTCTTTTATCTGCATCAGATGATACTCAGGTCTACAGAATATTTGTATGTGATGAGATTCCAGCACTTGGACGTAACTTTGATGACTGGCTTGTCAGCAACAGTATGAACAGGAAAGGTAAGAGGATGCCTTACACAGTTCTAAGTGCTTTTAGTGTCAATTACCTCATGTTACACTTGAAGCAGTCCTATGAGGTAGGTACATTTATTATTCCCATGTTATACATAAGAACAGAGGTTAATAATTTGCCTAAGACACATAACCAGTAAGTAGTGGAAGTAGATACTCAGTGGCTAGTCTGTTTTCAGCACTCCTGTTACTCACTACCACTCTACTCCGCCTCCTCTGCCCTAGCAAACCCATGTCTCGTTGGTGTCAGTCCAGACAAGACTCGGTCCTTTTGGGTCCCAGTCCAGTGATTTTTTTCCTCCATGTCACATTATCTTGAGTCCAGATAAATCATCCGTGGGAGAAAGAGAGGGAGCTTAGGGGGGAGAGAGAGAGTAGAAGGAATGAAGTTCCCACATCTAAATCCCCAGAAGAACTATTGAGCTTTTGCTTCTGTCACTAAAAATAACTTTCCCTATTTGTAAATTCAGTTAGAAAAATAAACATTGGCAAAGACATCAAAGCAGCCTTACTCTAGAAAAGACTCTGGGATTCTCCCTAATTCCCACACCTCAGGCACCAGTGAAAACAAAGCTCAGAGAAGTCTCCACCTTGAAGCAGGAAGGGAGCAATCGCCTCCAGCCACCGGGCCTTGTCACCGGAGGCTGTTGAAATGGTGAAAATTCAGTGGTGAAAGCTTCCTTTGTTTAGTGTGTTTCTTCTCAAACTCTTCCAAAATATCTAAGAGGAGAGAACACTTCTAAACTCAGTTTATGAAGCCAGCATTACCCTTATACCAAAGCCAGATAAAACGATGAGAAAACAAAACTACGGGCTAATATTCCTGACGAATATAGATGCAAAAATCCTCAACAAAATACTAGTGAAACAAATTCAGCAGCACACTAAAAGGATCATACACCATGATCAAGTGTGCTTATCCCTGGGATGCAAGGGTGGTTCAACATTCACAAAGCAATGGATGTGATACACCACATTACCAGACTGAAGGATAAAATTCACATGATCATCTCAACAGATGCAGAAAAGGCATTTGACAAAATCCTTCACCCTTTTATATTAAAAATTCTCATCAAACTAGGAATAGGAGAAAAACACCTCAACACAATAAAAGCCATATATGGCAAGCCCAAAGCTAACATCATTCTTAATTTGTGAAAAACTGAAATATTTTCCTCTAATATCAGGAAACAGAATGAGGATGCCCACTCTTTCCACTTTTATTCAACATGGTATTAAAAGTTCCATCCAGAAAATTTGGCATGAAAAGAAATAGAAAGCATCCAAATCAGAAAGGAAAAAAAGTAAAATTGTCCTATTTTGCAGCAGATACTCAACGTCACTAGTCATCAGAGAAAGGCAAATCAATACCCTAATGAGAGATCAGCTCACATCTGTTAAGACAGCTATTATTTTGAAGATTCAAAAGATAGCAATGGTGATGATGTAGACTAATTGGAACACTTGTACAGTGTTGACAGGAATGGAAACTGGTGTGACCACTACAAAAAACTGTACGGAAGTTCTTTAAAAAATTAAAAATAGAACTACCATGTGATCCAGTAATCATACTACTGGGTCTATAGCCAAAAGAATTGAAATCAGGATCTCAAAGAGATATTAACACTCCTGTGTTCATTGTGGCATGATTCATAATAGCCAAGATATGGAAACAACCTAAATGTCCCTACATGGATGAATAAAGAAAACGTGGCATATATATATACAATGGAATACTGTTCAGCCTTGAAAAAAAAAAGAAGAAAATCCTGTCATATGTGACAACATGGATGAACCTGAAGGGTTGTATGCTAAGTGAAATAATCCAGTCATAGAAGGACAAATGTTGCATGATCACATTTATATGAGGTTTTCTAAAATAGACTCACAGAAGCAGAGAGTACAATGGTGCTTGCCAGACGCTGTTGGGACAAAAGAAAGGGGAATTTTGTTCAGCAGGTGTAAAGTTTCAGTTATGAAAGATGAATAAGTTCTAGAGACCTGCTGTACAACATTGTGCCTATATTTAACAGTACTGTATTGTACACTTACAATTTTGTTAAGAGGGAAGAGCTCATGTTAAATGTTCTTATCACAATTTAAAAAAGAACATTCACTATGTATCAGAGACCTCATTCGAAATTTATGTGACAGTATGTTCTCAGTCATATGATTCTTCAGTGTTACAATCTGGTAAGTAGAATTCGTGACAACAGCCTGCCCTTATATCTCATCTAATAAGTTAGAGTTGTAGACGCACATAAATTTGAGTCAGTTTCCCCAGGTGCCATTTGGAGACTTCAGGAAGAACATGCACTTTACAGCCACTTGGGGTTTAGGAACTCTGGCACTAGAGCAGCACTTCTCAAACTTTCATATGCATATAAATCACTTGGAGATCTTGTTAAAATCAGATTCTGATCCAGTGGCTCTGGGGTGGAGCCAGGGGTTCTCATTTCCAACAAACTCTCAGGTAGTGCTTCTAGACCCAGCTCTGAGTAGTGAGGCATTAAGAGTCTTCTGGGAAAACATATCAAATACAATTGCCTAGGCTTTCTCCCCCCCCAGAGACACATATTGAATAGGCCTGCAATGGAACCTGGAATTTGCATTTTAATGGTCACTTCATGTTATTCTGATGCACAGCTATGTTTGAGGATTATGGCTCTAAAGCAAAGCTCTCTAAGAAAGAAGTATATGCCTAGATAAACAACATAATCCAGTAAGTTGAAGAATGAAAATAATGTAATAGTTATTTGGGGTATTCTTTCTAAGAAAGGAAGAAACTAATCTTTACTGATATTTATTCGCATTTCTTTTTTTTTTCTAAGAAAGAAAGAAACTAATATTTACCGAAATTTAGCATCGGGATTGACGAGAGTACCTTAACTGAGTTCTCAAATTAGCTCAACACAAGTGCCGGAAACTACACAAGATAATCTCCAGAATTAGAAAGAGTTCAGCAAACACACAGGGGTTGCCATGGTACCTCCACTGGTTGATTGCTTTTTATGTGCTACAGGTTTTCATCAATGTAGCTTATTTTATAAAAGCAAAACCTTTAGAACATAAAACTTAACAAAACAGGGAGTGAGTATAAAAATGTCTGGTAACACACAGAAGTTTCCTGTTTATTTCATAACAAACTAGTAAAAAAGTTGCTGGATTTAATACTGAGTTGTCCATTTCCTTTTACAAAAGATAATTGTTCCCAAAATGTAAATCTCAAATACATGATGCTGAGTGAAAGAATACTACATACTGTACAATTCCACTTACATGGCAGTCTGGAAAAGGGAAACTGTATGGAGAAAGAACGGATCAGTGGTTGCCAGGGAACAGGGTCGGGAAAGTGTTGGGCTACACAGAAGCATGAGAGTATTCTGGGGCGGGTGGGGGTAATGAAACCATTCTACACCTAGATTGTGATGGTTATGTGACTTTTTGCATTCGTCAAAGCTCTAGAACTATACACTAATGAGCATGAATTTTATGGCAAGTTACACCCTAAAAACATTCACTTTAAAAAAAAAGTGAGTAAGTTTTGCTGAACAACAAGAAAATTTCTACCACTTTTTGTGTAGTATATTTTTCAGCCATTATAGGTATTAATATTAAAAACTAAAAATAAACTAAACTTAGAACCAGATCTTCATATCACCCTGTCTCAAAGTGTTAAGCCAACATCTTTTTTTTTTAAAAAAAAAAAAGCGTACTTAATCACATTATTCTCATTAAAATTTTGATAGCTAATAATTTTCAGGCCTGATTGGTTTTATACTGTTAAAAATAAAATTATTTTATTTTATCATTTTAAATAATTTTGACTTTTATTTTATATTCAGGAGGTACATGCACAGGTTTGTTACATGGTTATATTGCATGACACTGAGGTTTGGGGTATGAATGACCCTGTCATCAATGAGCACAGTACCTAATAGGTAGTTTTCAGTCCTTGCCTCTTTCTTTCCCTCCCCTTCTAGAATTCTCCAGCATCTATTGCTCCTATTTTTACGTCTGTGTGTAGTTAATGGTTGGCTACCACTTATAATAAAAAACATGAGGTATTTGATTTTCTGTTCCTGTATTAATTTGCTTAGGATAATGACCTCCAGCTGCATCCGTCTTACTGCTAAGGACATGATTTGGGAGTTTTTTTTATGGCTGTGTAGTATTCCATGGTCAAATTTTTGTTTCACCTTATCTCATTCTTTAAAAATTTCTATTTTCATTCATTCATAATACAGTAGTATATGTATATAATTTATGACTAAAACTACATATGTGTTTGGAAAGGCATGGTAAAAATGATTTCACTGCTGAGATGATGAACAGAAAAGTTTGGAGGTCACTTCTCTAGAAAATAACTCTTCAAAATTTAATGTACATATGAACTACCTAGGGATCTTGTTAAAATATAAAGTCTGATACAGCAAGAAGTTTCTCACCAGACCAAATGCTGGCACCTTGATCTTGGACTTCCCAGTCTCCAGAACTGTGAGAAATAAATTTATGTTCTTTATAAATTAAATAAAAAATATGAAGTCTGATTCAGATGGTAGGGGTGGGGTCTGAGATCTTCCATTTCTAATAAGACTATGATTAATCAAAATCTAATAAGTTGAAATCATTTGTTGTGGTTTAAACTAATTATCAATTCAATTCACTCTAATCCCTTCTGGGTTCACTCATAGGTTAGGCCTAGGGTTAAAATGATAATTAGTATGATGCCAATGCACCTGACTTTAAGATAGTACTTTGAGTAGCAGGACTCAGACCACAGTAGCCTGAAGACATCTATGCAGCCATTACAGAGACTAAAAACTGCTGCATTTGATTCAACAGGCTCAGTTTTCCCTCTTTGAGTCTGGGAGACATGAGTTCTTATCCGTCAATAGGCCAGCTCTCTTAGCATCTTCCCATGGAGCAAATGATGCCCATTCCCATGCTCATAAACGCTGGTTGTACTTAGGTCGCTGCTTATCCACCAGTGTGGATTTCCTTAGACGGAAGGACACGTTGTCTAATAATAGTAGTGCCTTCTATTTACACGTGGTTTATAAGTAACCAAATGTCAACTCATATCAGCCTCACAATGATATTTGGAGGCAGAACAAAGCAGTTGTATTATAAACCCATTTGCAAGTGCTACGTGACAGAAGCAAGCACAGTGCCTTCAGAGTTGGAGTGATCAGGAAGAGCTTTAAGAGAAAGTGACATGGAGTCTGAAGATCAAGAATGGGTAGTGTTTTTAGATGAGGGGTGGGAAACAACATTCCAAGAAGAGAGGATGGATTCAAACACACTGTAGGTATTTATTGAGCTACTACTCTAAAGCCCAGTGAAATCAGCAAGAGTAAAGATGTTCTAACTTCATTCTGTGGGAAATAGATGCCATTAAAATTTTTTAATTCAGGGACTAATGTAATCAGATTTACCATGAAAGCATTTGAGTTTGATGTAGGCAAGACTGGTGAAGGTGAGTCCAGCCAGGGGGCTATTGAAGAGGTAAAGAATGATGAAGGCACATTGAGGCAATAACAGTGGAAGGGACAAAAATATGTAAGGACTTTGTCCTAACTGGATATAGAGTGTAACAGAGACAATACTCACAGTTGAATTCATAAAAGAAAGCTTTCATATTTCAAGGTCCATAAACAAGTACATGCACTTTGACCTAGTTAGGCCTCACCTGGAATTTTAGACAAAGGAAATTAATTCCCCAAAGGCAAAATTTCTTTCTACACTTCCCATAACTATCTTTATTACCGCATTATTTATAAGAGTAAATATTTGGGAACAATCTAAATGTTCATAATACAGAACGATTACATACATTATTGTGTAAAAAGATTATGATGATATTGTAAGATTAATTTTAAAACATTGAAGGATACTTTTTAAAAGATCTAAATAGATATATTTCCTGGATGGGAAGAATTAATGCCTTAACAATATCAATTTTTCTCAAATTAATATATAAATGTAATGCCAAAGAAAGATTTTGAATTGAACAAATTGATCCTAAAATTTTATGAAAAAATAAATATATTGTACTTATTAAGAAAATTTCAAAAGGAAAGTGGCAGTGTGCTTACAGTAACAAGTATACTATTTTTATAGTTACGGTAATCAAAACTGTATGTTTTTGGCATACAAAAAGGCATCTCAAAGAAAATAATGTCCCAAATCCATATAAATATGTATCAAAATGTAACACATGATATGTGACAGTAGAAACCAGTGAAGAAATTATGAATTTTTCAATAAGTAGTAAAAGAATAGTTAGCTGTGCATTCAGGAGAAAATTAATTTAACTGTCTACCTTATATAATAATTAAAGATCTATTTTTTAAAAAATTTAACAGTGTTAGTTGCAAAGAAGCAATACAAAAAACCCAAAAGCTGTGGTAGAAAATAACTGACAGATGGTAGATCCAAGATGGCCAATTAGGAGCAGCTCAGGACTGCAGCTCCCAGTGAAAGCACAGAGGGTGAGTGGAAGCCGCATTTCCAGATGGATTTTTATTGCCCACAGACCAGGAGATTCCCAGGCGGAGGAGCCCCACGGGTCACCAGCGCAGCTGGTTTGGCCGGCGCAGCTGTTTGGCCAGCGCAGCTGTTTTCGGCCAGCACGGCTGTTTTGGCTGGCGCCTGGCACAGCGGTTCTCCATACAAAATACAGGAGTCCGGGTGCCATTTTAGCTGGAGATTGGAGCTCCAGGAAGGCAGAGTCACCCATTCATCTGATTAAAAAAGGGGACTGAAACAGGGAGCCAGGCCAGGAGATTCCCTGGCAAAAAAGCGCGACAAATCTCAGCACCGCTGTTTAGCTGGCACAGTGGGTCACAGGATGGGAAATCACACAGATCCCGGCACCTTTTCAACAGGAGACTGGAACACGTGGAAGACAGTCGACCGTTCAACTAAAAAAAAGGCTCTGAGGCAGGGAGCCAGGTGATCAGGCTCGGCTGGTCCCATCCCCCACAAAAAATCAGCAATGGAAACGCTCTGGATTGAGAGTTTCACAGCAAGCACAGCTGAACCCAGGACGGTCCAGCTCTGTGGGGGAGGGGGCGTCTGCCATTATGGACGCAGTCCACCACTACGGAGGTAGTTTGCCATTGCCGAGGCAGCCCACCACTGCCGAGCAGTCGCCATTACAGAGAGAGTCTGCCATTATAGAGGTGGGCCGCCATTGCCGAGGCAGTTCTAACTATACCCATATAAACAGGACTGCAGGGGAAGTTCACATAGCACCTGGGTGGAGCCCACAGCAGCTCAGCAAAGCCTCTGCAGGCAGACGGTGACTAGGCTGCCTCCTTGCTGGGCAAGGCAGCCCTGAGAAAAGGCAGCAGCATAACAGAAACTCATAAATAAAGCCCTAACTCCCCAGGACAGAGCACCTGGGGAAAAAAAGTGGTTTATGAGTTCTGCTGCAGCAGACTTAAACGTAGCTGCCCAGCAGCTCTGAATGAACAACGGAGCTCACAACTCAGCACTGGAGCTCCTATAAAGGACAGACTGTCTCCTCAAGCAGTTCCCTGACCCCCGTATCCAAAGAGTCACCTCATAAAGGAGAGCTCAGACTGACATTTGGCGGGTATCCTTCTGGGACAAAGATAGCATAAGAAGAAACTGGCAGCAACCCTTACTGTTCTGCAGTGCTGCAGGTGATCCCCCAGGCAAGCAGGACCTGGAGTGGACCTCAGCAGTCCTACAGCAGAGGGGCTAGACTGTTAGAAGGAAAACTAAGAAACAGAAAGAAATAACTTCATCATCAACAAACTGGACATCCACTCAGAGACCCAATCTGAAAGTCACCAACTACAAAGATGACAGGTGGATAAATCCACAAAGACGGGAAGAAACCAGTGCAAAAAGGATGAAAACACTGAAACCAGAACGCCTCTCCTCCTACAAGGGATCACAACTCCTCAACAGCAAGGGAACAAGGCTAGATGGAGAATGAGTCTGATGAAATGACAGAATCAGGCTTCAGAAGGTGGGTAATAAGAAAACTTCTGTGAACTAAAAGAACATGTTCTAACCCAATGCAAAGAAACTAAGAACCTTGAAAAAAGATTTGACAAAATGCTAATGAGAATAAACAACTTAGAGATGAATACAAGTGAATTGATGGAGCTGAAAAACACAACACAAGAACTTTGTGAAGCATACACAAGTTTCAACAACCGAATTGACCAAGCAGAAGAAAGGATATCAGAGATCGAAGATCAACTCAATGAAATAAAACGAGAAGGCAAGATTAGAGAAAAAAGGGTAAAAAGAAATGAACAAAGTCTCCAAGAAATATGGGACTATGTGAAAAGTCCTAATCTACGTTGGATAGGTGTACCTGAATGTGACAGAGAGAATGAATCCAAGCTGGAAAATACTCTTCAGGATATTATCCAGGAAAACTTTCCTAACCTAGCAAGGCAGGCCAATATTCAAGTCCAGGAAATACAGAGAACACCACAGAGATATTCCTCAAGAAGAGCAACCCCAAGGCACATAATCATCAGATTCACCAGAGTTGAAATGAAGGAGAAAATGCTAAGGGCAGCCAGAGAGAAAGGTCGGGTCACCGACAAAGGGAAGCCCATCAGACTCACAGCAGATCTCTCAGCAGAAACCCTACAAGCCAGAAGAGAGTGGGGGCCAATATTCAACATCCTTAAAGAAAAGAACTTTCAACCCAGAATTTCATATCCAGCCAAACTGAGCTTCATAAGTGAAGGAAAAATAAAATCCTTTACGAACAAGCAAGTACTCAGAGATTTCATCACCACCAGGCCTGCTTTACAAGAGCTCCTGAAAGAGGCACTAAACGTAGAAAGGAACAACCAGTACCAGTCACTCCAAAAACATACCAAATGGTAAAGAGCATCAACACAATGAAGAAACTGCATCAACTAATGGGCAAAACAGCCACCTAGCATCAAAATGGCAGGATCAAATCCACACATAACAATATTCACCCTAAATGTAAATTGACCAAATGCCCCAACCAAAAGACACAGACTGGCAAACTGGATAAAAAGCCAAAACCCATCGGTGTGCTGTATCCAGGAAACCCATCTCACATGCAAGGATACACAAAGGCTCAAAATAAAGGGATGGAGGAAGATTTACCAAGCAAATGGAGAGCAAAAAAAAACCAGGAGTTGCAATTCTCATCTCTGATAAAATAGACTTTAAACCAACAAAGATCAAAAGAGACAAAGAAGGACATTACATAATGGTAAAAGGATCAATGCAACAAGAAGAGCTAACGATCCTAAATATATACGCACCCAATACAGAAGCACCCAGATACATAAGGCAAGTTCTTAATGACTTACAAAGAGACTTAGACTTCCACACAATAATAGTGGGAGACTTTAACACCCCATTGTCAATATTAGACAGATCAACGAGACAGAAAATTAACATGGATATCCAGGACTTGAACTCAGACCTGGACCAAACAAACCTAATAGACATTTACAGAACTCTCCACCCCAAATCCACAGAATATACATTCTTCTCAGCACCACACCACACCTACTCTAAAATTGACCACATAATTGGAAGTAAATCACTCCTCAGCAAATGCAAAAGAATAGAAATCATAACAAACTGTCTCTCAGACCACAGTGCAATCAAGTTAGAACTCAGAATTCAGAAACTAACTCAGAACCACCCAGCTTCATGGAAACTGAACAACTGACTCTTGAATGTTGACTGGATAAACAACGAAATGAAGGCAGAAATAAAGATGTTCTTCGAAACCAACGAGAATGAAGACACAACGTACCAGAATCTCAGGGACACATTTAAAGCAGTCTCTAGAGGAAAATATATAGCAATAAATGCCCACATGAGAAGCAAGGAGAGATCTAAAATTGACACCCTATCATCAAAATTGAAAGAGCTAGAGGAGCAAGATCAAAAAAACTCTAACCTAGCAGAAGACAAAAAACAACTAAGATCAGAGCAGAACTGAAGGAGATAGAGACACAAAAAACCCTTCAAAAAATCAATAAATCCAGGAGCTGGTTTTTTGAAAAGGTCAACAAAATAGACAGACCACTAGCCAGATTAATAAAAAAGAAAAGAGAGAATAAACAAATAGATGCAATAAAAAATGATAAAGGGGATATCACCACAGATTCCACAGAAATTCAAACCATCATCAGAGATTATTACAAACAACTCTATGCACATAAACTAGTAAACCTGGAAGAAATGGATAAATTCCTGGGCACTTGCATCCTCCCAAGCCTAAACCAGGAAGAAGTCAAAACCATGAATAGAGCAATAACAAGGTCTGAAGTTGAGGCAGCAATTAAGAGCCTATCACCCAAAAAAAGCCCAGGTCCAGATGGGTTCACAGCTGAATTCTACCAGACATACAAAGAGGAGCTGGTACCGTTCCTTCTGAAACTATTCCAAACAATCCAAAGAAAGGGAATCCTTCCCAAATCATTTTGTGAGACCAACATTCTCCTGACACCAAAACCTGGCAGAGACTCAACAAGAAAAGAAAACTTCAGGCCAATATCCATGATGAACATAGATGCAAAAATCTTCAATAAAATACTGGCAAACCAATTGCAACAGCACGTCAAAAAGCTTATCCACCATGATCAAGTAGGATTCATCCCGGGGATGCAAGACTGGTTCAACATATGCAAGTCTATAAACGTAATTCACCACATAAACAGAACCAAAGACAAAAAACACATGATTATCTCAATTGATGCAGAGAAGCCCTTTGACAAAATTGAACAGCACTTTATGCTAAAAACCCTCAATAAACTAGGTATTGACAGAACGTATCTCAAAATAATAAAAGCTATTTATGACAAACCAACAGCCAATATCATACCGAATGGGCAAAAACTGGAAGCATTCCCTTTGAAATCTGGCACTAGACAAGGATGCCCTATCTCACCATTCCTATTCAATTTAGTACTGGAAGTTCTAGCCAGAGCAATCAGGCAAGAAAAAGAAATAAAGGGTATTCAAATGGGAAAGGAGGAAGTCAAATTGTCTCTATTTGCGGACGACATGATTGTGTATCTAGAAGACTCCATTGTCTCAGCCCAAAATCTCCTGAAACTGATAAGCAACTTCAGCAAAGTCTAGGATACAAAATCAATGTGCAAAAATCACAACCATTCCTATACACCAATAACAGACTTAAAGAGAGCCAAATCAAGAACGAACTGCCATTCACAATTGCTACAAAGAGAATAAAATACCTAGGAATACAACTAACAAGGAATGTAAAAGACTTCTTCAAGGAGAGCTACAAACCACTGCTCAATGAAATAAGAGAGGACACAAACAGATGGAGAAACACTCCATGTTCATGGTTAGGAAGAATCAATATCGTGAAAATGGCCATACTGCCCAAAGTAATTTACAGATTCAATGCTATCCCCATCAAGCTACCAATGACCTTCTTCACAGAACTGGAAAAAACCACCTTAAACTTCATATAGAACCAAAAGAGAGCCCACATAGCCAAGTCAATTCTAAGCAAAAAGAACAAAGCGGGAGGCATCACACTGCCAGACTTCAAACTATACTACAAGGCTACAGTAATCAAAACAGCATGGTACTGGTACCAAAACAGAGATATAGACCAATGGAACAGAACAGAGTCCTCAGAGGCAATACTACACATCTACAACCATCCGATCTTTGACAAACCTGACAAAAACAAGCAATGGGGAAAGGATTCCCTGTTTAATGAATGGTGTTGGGAAAACTGGCTAGCCATGTGCAGAAAGCAGAAACTGGGCCCCTTCCTGACACCTTACACTAAAATTAACTCCAGATAGATTAAAGACTTAAACGTAAGACCTAACACCATAAAAACCCTAGAAGAAAATCTAGGCAAAACCATTCAGGACATAGGCGAAGGCAAGGACTTCATGACCAAAACACTAAAAACATTGGCAACAAAAGCCAAAAGAGACAAATGGGACCTAATCAAACTCCACAGCTTCTGCACAGCAAAAGAAACAGTTATTAGAGTGAATCGGCAACCAACAGAATGGGAAAAAATTTTTGCAGTCTACCCATCTGACAAAGGGCTGATATCCAGAATCTACAAAGAACTAAAACAGATTAACAAGAAAAAAACAAACAAGCCCATTCAAAAGTGGGCGAAGGATATGAACAGACACTTTACAAAGGAAGACATTTATGAGGCCAACAAACATATGAAAAAATGCTCATCATCACTGGTCATTAGAGAAATGCAAATCAAAACTACATTGAGATACCAACTCATGCCAGTTAGAATGACAATCATTAAAAAATTTGGAGACAACAGATGCTGGAGAGGATGTGGAGAAATAGGAACACTTTTACACTGTTGGTGGGAGTGTAAATTAGTTCAACCATTGTGGAAGACAGTGTGGCAATTCCTCAAGGACCTAGAAATAGAAATTACATTTGACCCAGCAATCCCATTACTGGGTATATATCCAAAGGATTATAAATCATTCTACTATAAGGACACATGCACACAAATGTTCATTGCAGCACAGTTTACAATAGCAAAGACCTGGATCCAACCCAAATGCCCATCAATGACAGACTGGACAGGGAAAACGTGGCACATATACACCATGGAATATTATGCAGCCATCAAAAACGATGAGTTCATGTCCTTTGTAGGGACATGGATGAACCTGGAAACCAACATTCTCAGCAAACTGACACAAGAACAGAAAGTCAAACACTGCATGTTCTCACTCATAGGCGGATGTTGAACAATGAGAACACATGGACACAGGGAGGGGGAGCATCACACACTGGGGTCTGTAGAGGGGAAATAGGGAGGGACAGCAGGGGGTGGGGAGTTGGGGAGGGATAGCATGGGGAGAAATGCCAAATATAGGTGATGGGGGAGGAAGGCAGCAAATCACACTGCCATGTGTGTAGCTATGCAACAATCTTGCATGTTCTTCACATGTACCCCAAAACCTAAAATGCAATTTAAAAAAAAAGATAATTATTGACAGATCTGAGTACATGAAAATTAAAAATTTTTGTGAAATGCAACAGTGCATAAACAAAATCAAAGGAAGCATGACAGGCACAGAGAAACGTC
The DNA here is from genome assembly GCA_036589455.1 of Ateles fusciceps. Taxonomy (NCBI): domain Eukaryota; kingdom Metazoa; phylum Chordata; class Mammalia; order Primates; family Atelidae; genus Ateles; species Ateles fusciceps. The sequence goes on from JAZHEH010000572.1 coordinate 8,013,766, forward strand.
TGCAACACATTGAACAAAGTTAGTATGTTTAATAACAAAAGACATGCCAAAATTTAATTTTAAAAAATATGGGCCAGGCGCGGTGGCTCATGCCTGCAATCCCAGCACTTTCGGAGGCCAATGCGGGTGAATCATGAGGTCAAGAGTTTCAAAGCAGCCTGGTCAACATCATGAAAACCCCATCTCTACTAAAAGTACAAAAGGTGGTGGGTGCTTGTAATCCCAGCTACTAGGGAGGCTGAGGCAGGAGAATTGCTTGAATCCAGGAGGCAGAGGTTGTAGTGAGCCAAGATTGCGCCACTGCACTCCAGCCAAGGCAACAGTCTAAAAAAAAAAAAAAAGTACATCTCAAAAGAAAAATAGTCATAGGATTGAATAGCCACAACATAAGAGAAAAAGTCAAAATATAATAAGCACACGAACTCAACCTTCAAAGTACTCAGAACACTGTGAATTAAAACGACAATGAGCTATCATATTTTGCTTATCAGACTGGCAAGATGAGATTGATAAAGTCCAGTGCTAGCAAAAAATGTGAGTAAACATCATTGGTAGGAGTAGACACTCATAAACATTTGTGGAAAAAATCTGGAGGTCTGTATGAAAATTTAAAATGTTCCTACCCTGTGACTCAGTAATTTCACTTTAGGGCTTTCTCCAATAACATATTCGGAGAGCAGTTTGGTAGCTAGCTATCAAAATTTTAATGTTCATTCTCTTTGAGCCAACCAGGCCATTTCTTTTTATTTTACTTTTTTTTAATTTTTAATTTAATTTTGTTTTTTGGACACACCGTCTCGATTTGTTGCCCATGCTGGAGTGTCATGGTGCTATCTTGACTCACTGCAACCTCCACCTCCTGGGTTTAAGCAATCCTCTGGCCTCACCTTCCCTAGCAGTTGGTACTACAGGCAGGCACCACCATGCCCACTAATTTTTGTATTGTTAGTAGAGAAAGGTTTTCACCATGTTGGGCAGTCTGGTCTCAAACTCCTGACCTTAGGTGATTCACCTGCCTTGGCCTTCCGAAGTGCTGGGATTCCAGGCAGGCGTGAGCCATCTCCCCTGCCAACCAGGCCATTTCTAAGTATCTATCCTGAGGTACATGCAAAGTTAATCCTAGCAGCACTTCTTACAATAAAAAGCTGGAATTAGTAAAGACCTAACAATGGAAGAATGGTGGAATGAATTACAAACTACGTAGCCGTTAAAAAGAATGAAGTAAATCTATAGATAGTTACCCAGAATATGTGATTTCATTAAGCTTAAAAGAGACAAATCACAGAAACTATTGCATTTTGAATTTGTAAAATATTTGCATGTGCATACGGAGACATGACTATATACACATATAAAAAAGGAGGCAACCACCAATATGTCAATGGTGGTTACCTCCCAGACGGGATTAGATGAAGGAAGGAGGATGAGTGATTTGGAAGGACTGAATTTTACTTTATATATAGATAAAGATGTAGATTTCTTTTAACAGTGCTAGGATTTGGGGTAGTTTCTGACTCTTTAGATATTTTTAGCAGTTTTGTATTTTTTTTCTAAAGAAAGAAATGTGGTTCTCCCCACACCTGGACACACCATTCTGCGGAGGACCCTTAGGTTGATGCCAGGAGCCCTAGGCTGCTGTTCCCCCATTCAATACCCCTTTTCAGCAGGAAGTAGCCAGAAAGAGTCATTGTCCAAAACCCCCTAACAGCAGTTAGTGTGATATTGCCACAGGGAGGAATGTGGTAGGAGTTTTTAAGAAATTATTTTAGGCAGACAGAGAAGAAAGGGGTCCTTGGGAAGTTTTCATTTTTTAAAGCATCTCCAGAAAAGTTTCTTGTAAAGCCTGGTCTTAAAACTAGGCTAACAATCTTTGATATGCAAATGCAGGCCTTCTTGCCCTTGCCCCACTTGTTCCTGGCAACATGGCCATCCCCCACATATGTGTGTAGAACATCACGGTGTCCCGTATTTGCATATTAAAAGACTAGGATGGGAGGGCCAGCTCTTTTGCGGGCTACATGAATGACATACCTAGTAAGACCGATTCCCTGAGCCCTATGCAAATCAAATACCACCTCCTCCAGTCTCTGCATATATACCTGGCTGGTGTCTGTGGCAGGTGGGGATCTCTCGTCTTCGGCTTTGGAACCCCCCCAATGCCCCGACTTTGTCTTTGTAGGGGGGGAAGCTTCTTTTTCTTCCTTTTCCCTTCCTTCTTGCCCCTTCTTGCCTATTAACCTCCTTAAAACAACAACAACAACAAAATGTGGTTCTCAAAGAAGAAAAATGAAGCAGCAATGACCAAACTTTCCCTATTTGAGAAGGAGAGAGAAAAAGGAGCCACACAGAAACCAACAGAGGAATGTCACAGACAGAGGGGGAGCCAGGGTACAGCAGGGGACCTGGAAGCAAGGCATGAGAACTCCAAGAGGAGGAAGTGAATCAAGCTGAATGCTGCAGAGAAACCTGGATGGCCCTTCCAGAGAGCAGCCACTGAGTGGTAGCGGTGAAAGCTAGGTGCAAAACTATTCAAGGGAGCCATTTCCCACCCTGCCTGTGCATCTCTGTACAAAGAGAGAGGTCAGAGCCCCATTCTAAACTTCCTGCATTAAAAGCTCTGCAAGTGACACCCAGACACAATATGTTGTTTTGTTTTGTTTTTTGTTTCTTTTTTTTTTTTTTTTTTTGAGACTGAGTCTTGCTCTTTCACCAGGCTAGAGTGCAGTCGTGCAATCTTGGGTCACTGCAACCTCTGCCTCTCGAGTTCAAGCGATTCCCCCTGCCTCAGCCTCCTGAGTAGCTGGGACTACAGGCACCCACCACCATGTCCAGCTAATTTTTTGTATTTTAGTAGAGACAGGGTTTCACCATGTTGGCCAGGATGGTTTCGATCTCCCGACCTCATGATCCGCCAGCCTTGACCTCCCAAAGTGCTGGGATTACAGGCGTGAGTCACCACGCCTGGCCCAGACACAGTACATTTTAAACACTCAGGTGATTCTTGTTTGCAGCCAATGTTAAGAACCAGTGAGTTAAAGCACTGAGAGGGTAATAAGTCAGGAAAGCTGGTGTGTGTAAGTCATTCTTCCACTAAGTTTGACAAGTAAAGAAATAAGTGAATTAAATTGTAAGGCCATCAAAAGAGTCAAGGAAGACTTCAGGAAATTGTAGATTGAGATAAAGAAGCCTGTGGGATAGAAAAGATTAAATATGCAAGAAAGGTAGAGGAAAGGAGAAGGAAAAAAAAGGAACTTAATGCTTCTAGACTTCGTTACATGGCAGGCATTTTACATATGCTATCACCATTATTATTCCTTTGACTGGATTTTTGAGACATATGTTGTTATGTCCAGTTTACTGTGAGAAATCAAGAAAAGCAAAGACCCAAGCCTGTGCCACTGCATCAGTCTGAGAAGGAAGGTCTTGGAGGGAGTGAACGAATATGGAATCCAGGACTCAGCTGGGGGAGTCAGCATGGAAAAAAGGACAAACATGTCTGCCGAGACAGAGACACAGAAATGAATTAGAGGAGGACATGAGTAAAAAGCCTGGAGCATATCAATGCATAGAGAGAAGGAGGTAATAACAGAACCACTGTGGGACAGAAAGGGAAAAGGTAGAGGCTCACTGCAGACTTCATCATCTCAGGGAAGCTGGGGCAAGGTAACTCACTGATCTTGAGTACCGGTGGCTTTGGGACAGTGCCCGTGTGCTGCACAACAGAGCAGAGAGTCAGCCCTGCCCTTCTTATTAGCGAGGTATGGATTAGTCAATTAATGACCAATCTGTAAGCCAGGAGTACAGATGAGGCGAGTGGAAACCACAAGGAGGAAAAGCAAAGTCCCTGTCTTTGGAGCTGACAGTCTGGAGTTACCCCAGAATGATTTTCTGTTTCACTAACTGTTAAAATAGTCTGATTAGAACAGAGTGACCCTTTGCTATTATAGAACTGAGTGACCCTTTGCTTTGCAAAGGTCACATAGAAACATTCTGCCACTGAGGCTCTCGTGTTGCCCAGTGGTTCTGAAAATAAATAGACCTTGCATTTTTTCATGGACACCCATGAGTGAAAGCAAATATACCCTAATCATCACAGGAAGTATGTGCAGGCTGCGCATGAAAGCTGCTTCTCCCATGAGCTAACAGAACCAGGTGGCATCTATGGTTTAATTGTACAAGAACATGTTATTGATCAGGAAGCATTAGGTTATTATGCCTATTCAGGTGTTTCTGGGCTTCCAATCCAAAAGGATCTCCAAAGCATCATGGGATTTTCAATGGCTTCCTGTGGCTTGGCAAATGCCCACTGCTAACTGTGATTTGCCGGTTATTCCAGAGTGGCAGTCAAATCAAAGGGGAAAGCCTCCTGTTTCAAGTAAAAAAAAAAACCGGCTGGGTGTCGTGGTTCACACCTGTAATCCCAGCATTTTGGGAGGCCAAGATGGGCTCATCACCAGGTCAGGAGATCAAGACCATCTGGCTAGTGCTGTGCAACTCTGTCTCTACTAAAAATACAAACAATTAGCCAGGCGTGGTGGCACATGCCTGTAATTCCAGCTACTCCGGAGGCTGAGGTAGGAGAATCGCTTGAACCTGGAAGGCGGAGGTTGCAGTGAGCTAAGATCATGCCACTGCACTCTAGCCTGGGCAACAGAGCGAGACTCCGTCTCAAACACAAAAAACTTCAATAACCTTTGTTTAAAATATTTCCTTGGTGGCCCTCTGGTTTACGTAACAATTGGATGCATTAATTATTATGGCATCAAATGACACCAGCAACACACATATTCAGGAATGACTATTTGATTTAGGCAGCTGCTACTATTTGTTTCAATATTGTTAAATGTGAGATTTTTGTTTTTGTTTTTGCAAGAGAAAAGGCAGTTGTGTGTGATTTCAAGAAAAAGATAAGTCAGAACAACATGCAGCTCCATTAGAAAAGATAAATTCTTTATTTGTGGAAAACAACCGAAGTGGGGCTATTTAGGCACCAGCAATGTTTATGTATTATATTCATATGGCGGAGAATAAACACAGCACCCTGGAAGTTTGCGCTTTGGGTATTAAAAAAAGAAAAAGAAAGACAGCAAAACGTTCTTGGGTCGCTGACTATCTCCTTTTGCTCCATCTGACTCCTCAGGCAAGGTGCAATTCAACTCCCTGGATAACCTCTCAAATATTGTCAAGCTGCTGTTCAATGTTATGCAGAAATAAGGAAAGAAATCTGACACGGATACACTCCACATCTTGGCTGCCTGGGAAAATATCATCTTTGTGGTCATTCCACTCACTAAGTCATTTTTATTATTGTTCTGTCTGTCTATTTTCTGGTAAAGTCTCAACGAAAGATGTGTGGCCCTAATCATGCAAAGCCGTTCTGGGGGGGGGGGAATCAGCTGTTTCTTCTCATCTTCACAGGATTTGGGCTCCCCCAACTACCTCCGTCGCCTTGTAAAACTGGCAGGCTCTGGACGTTTTGCATGCTGAAGAAAATCACTGTTTTGCCTCCAGCAAGGAACATAAATGTTGCAACACTGACTCCTCCTCTCATGAAGAAAGAGTGAACAAGTGCACCGAGTTGAGCTTCTTCTCACAGAGCCACCGGGCTGGGGACAGTGGAGCGGAGGCTGAAATCCCCAGACGCCAGTCTTCTGGGCTGGGCTTCCTGCCTTACTTGCTCCTTCTCCCTCTCTCTGGATTTTACCGACCGTTCGCCAAACAGCTTTCCACACAATGGAGCTCCACGTCCTCGTGCGGGAAGTGCTCACCAGCTGATTTGGCAGACTTTGCTCCCCGGCAAAAGTGAGTACCCACGGCGAGCTGAGGCCGCCTCCGACGGCGCGCGGCAAGGGCGGCAAGGGCGGCCAATGTCCGGGCTGCGGGTTCGAGGCCCGCGTGCGGAAGGGGAGTGCGGTGCCGCGGGCGCGGGCTGCTGGAGAGAACGCCAGCCAGGGGCCAGAGCCGACAGCCGGCAGGGAAGCCCGGGATCCGACCCCGGCCCGCCCCGCGGTCCCTTCTCGAGCTAAAAAATACTCTCAGGTGCTTTGCCTCCACCACTGCCCCTAACCCCAGCTTTTACAAACCGCACGCGGCTCGCATTCGTCTTTGTCAAAGGCATCTTCACCTGCATCCTTGAGCATGAGTTTCGGCGTTGATTGTGGGAGTCTGAGAATGTAAATTATTTGCGTCAAAATATAAAGAAAAGAAAAACAGAGCGGGGAGGGAGAAGGGGCGCAGACAGGTGCTGTGATGACAGCCGAACTCGAGACTCGTCCACCAGCAGCCGCCGCCGCAGCGGCCTCGCGGGCATCCGGCGGGGAAAGTTTAGGGTTAGCGTTGCTGACCCGAAAGATGGTGGCTCTCCCAAAAGTCAGGCGGAGGTAGGGGCAGGTGGAGCAGCCTCCGGGCTGGAAGCCGGCGCTGGACGGAGGCAGACGGACCTAGGCCGAGGAATTGCAGCCCGGGAGGAAGCTGGTAAAAGAACAGGCTGGAGGAGGGAGGAGGGAAGGGAAGAGGAGGGTGGGGAAAGTCAGGCAAACTCAGGTAACTGGAGGGCCGGCCCGAGTGCTGCGGCAGGGAAAGGCGAGGGCTGGGGTTCCTGGCTCTTTGAGTAGAAAACTATCTTTTAGTGACCTCTACCTGTATCTTGGGGAAGTAACCCACACTGCCCTAAGAACAAGCAACATACGGTTTTTCTATGATGGGACTTGAAAATGGTTGCAAATCATTATTATTAATCAGGAGGGGATCACTTTGTCTTCATTTGTAAAGTTGACCGGCAAAGATTTTCCACCTGAAATCATGCTTCTTGACCAGGGAAGTGCTGCTAATCCCAATCCTGACCATTGGCTGTGCAAACTCGGCCAAGATACTTACCCTCTCTGGGCTTTGATTTTTTTCTGCAAAGTTTAGGAAATTAATTATTTATATATATACATATATATAAATGTTTAATGAGGTAGAAATGCTGAATAGCACGAGAGGAGCAGATGAAATTTTTAATTTCAGTGGTTCTTAAAAATTGGAGGTGATAAGTCCTATTGAGAATTAGCTGTAAGCCCTCTCCCCAGGGGGAGAATGCATGTATGACATGTTCATAAAATTTTACATGGACTCCCTACGGTTTGTGGATACTCCCTGAAAGCCATGCCTGAATCTCAGCTAGCAATCCCTTGTTCCTCCTCCTGCATCAAGATGACCCAGCTGACACCTTACTGGCAGTTGGGCTGACTATGGGAGTAATCCACAGCCTTCTTGGGAGTCTGGAGTCAGCCACGCTGCTGAAGGAGACAGCTCTCCTCTCACAGGTGAGCTCCCCACCTGCTCTCTCCAGGGTTCTAGCAGCCTCTGCCTCCGCGGGACCCCCTCCTCACAACTCTTTTTAATGACTCTCCTAAGGTGACAGTCCTTATCCCTAGAATTTTCAGTCCCACCAACACTGGAGAGCCGTCTAAAGAGGATCACTGGCTGAATCAGAATGCTCTTCAGGTCACCTAGCTGGATGTCTGGGAGCCAAGGCTTTGTTTGAAAATGAAGCATTCTTTGCTCCCTGAGGCATAGTATGAGTAGGCAGTGGTATTCTTTTGGACCTCTGTACTTTGCCTTTAGGGGACTAAGGACTCAGATCTCTGGGGACCCAGGTGTTCCACTAGCAGTGCCAGCAAGGTACAATCAGAAAACACACAGGGCTTTGGAGCCCAGCAGACCGAGCCTGGGCTTCAGATCTCGACTCCCACACTGAGCAAGTCACTGAGTTTCTCTGAGCTTCACTTTTCCTTTCAGCACAATGAAAATAATGCTGTTTTTTTTTATGGTTGTTGGGGAGAATGGAAATGCTATGTATCATGCCTAGCCCATAGACAACAACAAATTGTTATTACTAATGTTAATGAGGCACCATAAGTAAGTGTTCAATTGTCTCATGCTTTTTAGAACAGCTTACTCTCTCTCTCTCTCCTATGGGGCTTATATTGGTAGAAGAATGAGTAAAATCAGTTCTGGTCTAGTTATGCTCAAAGAGGAATGGTGGGCTCAGAATACAGGGTTGGATTGGCTGTTCCAGTTGTGCACTGTCAAGCAGAGCACTGTGTATTGCTATCAAGTAAAACATGTCCAGACTGGCATGGATACTTGACCTATCTGTTCTCTTTTGACCCATAACCTTGAATACGAAACAGCTAAAGCTGTGCCTGTTGCTAAAAACAGCCAGGCATGGAAAGAAGTCTTGTGGCTGGGTCCATCTTCAGAAACTGTGAGAGAGAAGTGTCTCCATTGCCATCTTTCACAGCTTGGCGCAGATTTAGCCAACTCAGCGTATACTCTCTTTCCATGGGGTCCTGGTGCCTCCGTTGCAAGTGGTCAGATCACGTAGCAATGAAAGAAGGAAACATCGGAACCTTAAAAGGAAATTGGATATCCACAAAGTAGTCAAAGATCTCAGTATACTTTGGGGAGGTATTCCTGCCTGCAAAGACGACAATATTGATGCCTACTATTTATTAAATCTTTAAGATGTACTAAGCACTTTCACACATTGCCTCAATTAATTCTCATAGCAAGATTGAAGGATATTATCATTTAAAGCTTTACCAATAAGGAAACTGAGACGTAGAAACGTACATACGGCCCCCTCTCCCCGCATCTGCCTAGCTCAGAAAAAGCAGAACCAGGATCCAAGCCCAGGTCTGTCTGACTTTGGCACCCACTCTTTTTCCACTACCCAGTGCTCCCGAGCTCCCCCAATATCAGAAACTTGCATCATGCCAACTGCATTAAGATTCTTCTAAAAGGCAGGAAGAGCCAAATCTATAACCACTAAAAGTGGGTGCTTTTAAGTGGTGTGAACATATACTTGGCTTGTGATACATATTAACAGGTAGCAACAACAAGGTCACCTATGGGAGAATAATATTCCTAACCCTTCCCAAGCCCAGCCATAACACTCAAGATTGGCAATACCTAATGTTAGCAGATGAGGCTGGCTCTCTGCCACTGACTTCCTTGGTAATCCTTTTAATTTAAACAGAGCTCTGGAATGTTCATTCTCCACCACCTTTAGAATCAGAACACCACTGACGTTTACCTCCCTGTGCTGAGTATGTTTTCATTCATTTATTCAACAAACATTTGTCCAGCTCTGTTTTGTGCTGGGTACTTGATGGCACAGTGGGGAATGAGACACATAGAATCCCAGCTCTTGTGGAGCTTCTGTGCCAGAGAGAGTGACAGAAAACAGTTGGGTGAAAAAAATACATAAATAAAATCATTTCAGATACTGACAAATGCTATGAAGAAAATAGAGACTGAAGGCTAGAGAGTGACAGAGCAACTTTCAACAGGGCAGTCAGAGAAGACTGCCGTACAAAGATTACCCTTGAACTTAAACCCGCATTTTCAGAAAGGGAGCCAGCCCTATGAAAGTCTAAGGAAAGGGCCGGCCGCCTTAGCAGAACTCTCAAGAGAAAGTTCTTAAATTGAAGTAAACGAAGCAGTAGAGCTCGAAGTCTGAAGATGGGCCCTTTTGAAGTTGAGTTGTATGTAGGGGGAATTATTGTTTAAATGCCTATTATGCTATTCTAGGCTGTGCTGCATACTCTATATTTATCTTCCCGATAATCTGGTGAGTTCGCTATTTTTGTTTTTATTTTACAGTTGAAGAAACCAAGACTTATCAAGGTTAAGGAGCTAGCCCCAAGGTTAGGAAGCTGGTAATTGAAACCCTTAGTCTATTTCACTCCAAAGCCCACAACTATTTGCTAACACAGCATGTGGCCTTTGAGATAATGTCTTTTGGGGAAAGTGAGGGTGTCAGTAGAAGGAGAATATCAAAAGGATATTAAGTAGCTAAATGCTGACAATGATTACTGTCTGACGTCCCACATTCCAGTAAGTGCACCTACACCTCAACTGTCCAATACAGTAGCCACTAGCCACATTGAGCACTTGAAATGTGACTATTCCATATCGACACGTACTGTGAATGTAAAATATACCCCAGGTTTTAAAGACCTAGTATTCCTCCAAAAAAGTAAACCATCTCAATTTTTATATTGATTGTATGTTGAAATAATATTTTAGATATACTGGTTTAAATAAAAGACATTAAAATTAATTTTACCTTTTTCCTTTTCATGTGTTTTAATGTGGCTTGATAGAAATGTTTAAATCACATATGTGACTCACATTTCCATTGAATAGCGCTGGTCTAGACTAATAAGTTGGCAAATACATGATAGGAACTTTTTCCTGTTTCTTCCAAACATAACTTCCTCCTCTGTTCTGTGTCAGGCTCCTTCTCATCTGCCCCCATATTCAGTTATTTGGTGAAGAACTGAGAGAAAAGAGGTCCCTCTTCCTTCTTCCCCACCCTCATGCTGCTGGTATGCAGGTGATCATTTGAAGTCCGCCACACCATATCACTTAGGGATCTGATAAAATCAACTCAGTGATTATAGTCATCACCAAGACCAATCCTCTCACTAAGGAAAATCTCAAGAGGCTTTCAAACATCCTACAACCAAAGGCTCATTTTAAATCTGGATTTAAAGTTTTACCTTTAAATCACTTCCTAGTACATTGTCTTCGTCATTTTGGGCACTTTGTAAAATCAGATGAGGAGACTTTCATGTTTTTGTGCAAAGCTCATTAAAGAAGTCATCCATGCAGTGATAAATGTTTCTCCCTGTCCTCTTGTTTAAAACAGCGTGAACAAAAAGTAGTCCCAATTTCCAGAAGAGCTACTCCGGGGACATCACAAAAGACCAATTTTGGTTTCTTTTGTCCACTAGCTAAAGTGGCCCTCAAATATGTCAATGAAGTAAAGATATAATTTGTTCCTGTCATTTCATTTATTTCAAAAAAAAAAAAAGCGGTCAGATTCTGGTATTAGAGAAAGCCTCTGACATGGGAGAGCAAAAACCTGGATTCTACTTTTGTCTACTTTGCTGGTTTGCATGTAACCCTCTCTCTCCCTTCTTTCCCCCAACTTTCTCCTTTACTTCCTGTAGTAAGTTTAGTGTTGATGAGATAATGCCACAGAAAATGCTAATGGTGAAATGTGCTGTACAAACTGGCCATGGCTATGATTGATAACCTGATTACAAATGGCTTCTCTAGACATGTGCCTGCAGGGAGGAGTTGCCTTTATGGAGCTGGAGCAAAACATTATGTAAGATTCTCTTGGAATCCAAATCTGGGGGAAATGACAGTAAAGAAGCTGACAAGAATGAATCTTAGTGCATCTGTCACTGGTAAACTGAGTTCTTTCCCTAGTCTGTATCCGTCCCAGAGAGAGAACACCCAATTGCAAAAGGGAAAGCTGGTTTTATTCACTGTCCAGAAATGAAAAATGAGAGACCTCTTGCTCTAGAAAATCACCTAGATTTTCTAAAGCTGTAGGAAGCCACGGGATTGTGAGGAGTTAGATGTGGGGCAGGGAGCTATGTAAACACGTGCAGGGAGGAAGTCCAGAGGCACAGACACAGATAAACATGCTTCTCCATGCGTCCTACGGAGAGAAAATGGCGGGCAGTTTCTTCCAGCGGTGGGGAGCCCAGCATTGTAATGCTAAGTTAATGACGTAAACAGAACAAGGGGTGGCCAGTTCTGGTTTGCACCGGTCTCCTGCAGGCCTCTCTATTTGGCAAAGGATCGCCAAGCTCCTGCGACATCCTAGGCCATCTGGAGTTCTTTAAGCAAGCGTATCTATAGATAAAGAAACTAGGGAAGATAACAATTTAAGAAAATGATGAGCTTTCCCAGCTATTTCTCTAGGGCTGCCCTGGTAACATTTCTACATCAACAGCAACACATATTTTTCAGCATTGTTTAAGCCAAGAAATCTATGCTAAACTCGATGGGAAAAATAGAAGAATAAAACATGGTTCTTGCTCTGGAGGAGCATAGTTCCTAGTTGGGAAGATGGACAGAAGGATAAAAGACCAGTAGCATGTAAAGAACATTTTCTAAGTGTTTACATGAATGATGCAAGCAAAGTTTTGCAATTCCAGAGGCCAGCATGCCCGTAAGCTCTAAAGTACATTAGAAAGACCAGGTAGCAGATGGGCATTGCGGGCTGGAAGCCTAAAGACACATGGAGAGAAGGAGACAGCCACCGCAAATAAGAAAAAAAAATGCAAGTGGTGTGGCAGTGAAAATGTGCGTGTGTTGGGTGGTGCGTGATATGGAAAAGAACAGTTGGCTTAATCCAGTAGCTCCAGATCTGAGCTTTACATCAAAGTCACCTGGGAAGCTTGTAAAAATTACGGATGCCTCAGCCCCACTCCAGAGCGTCCATTTAATCAGTTGAAGACTGGGGCCTAGTCTCAGTGGTGTTTTTGTTTTATTTTGTTTTTGTTTCTGACTTAGTTTCCCAGAATATTTTAATGTGAAGCCAGAGTCGAGAATCAAGATTTTTATATCATAATCATGGGAAATAAAATGAAAGGAGTAATATTTTAAAGGAGATTAAATGGACAACCAAGAGTGTGGCCTTTACTTTGTGGAAATTGTACATACACGTACATTTGTATGTAGCCTTTTAAATTCACAGGTAATTCCTCGTGGTGATTCTATCTAGGTGGATGATGTGGCTGAAAGCTTTTGTAAGCAGCTGGCTACTCCTGTCCTCTGTGTACTTTGGGGATGCTCTATAGTGAGTCCCAGCTAAGTGGGGCACAATGGGTATCTCACAGGTGCTTGTTTCCACCAGGCTTTTTGTAATCATTGCCAAGGGCTTTATTATCATGCCTATTAGTGCCCACATTAGCTATTTTATAAGCATCTGCAATCTTCCTTCACCTCTCCAACTTTACAAATTGAGAAATGGAGTTTAATTCCTTGCCTTGGGCCAGGAGACTAGCTGGTGACAGAGGTAAAATGAGAATCCTCAGAGAGGTGAAATTAGAATTTCCGGCCACTGAATTCCTCCTATCTTATCAGACTCGCAAAGTGAGTCTACCCACTCCCCTGTTGGTGTTAGAATGTTATTTCTTACATGAATGAATTAGTGTCACAGATCAGGAGATGAAGATGACTGATTTACCTAACTAAGCTGCCAACACTGTGATTATCTGCATGTCAATGACCCATAGGCAGCCACAGCAGTCCCCAGAGCCCCATCCCTGATGTCTGCGAGCTCTCAGTGTAGTGAAGTTTGGCCTTGCATATTTACAGTTTATCCGCTCTAAACTCTGGGAAGAGAAGACTCTGGTTGCCATTCCTGCTGCTCCTAGCTCCACGCTTTCTGGCTGTTCTGATTTTTCTTCTCTGAAGCTCTTGTTCACTGAAAGGTATCAGCTTTTTGCTACAACCCTGAAAAAGAGGAGACAGCCCAACATTTTTAACATTATTAATAGCTGCAATTTTTTTTTTTTTAATGAGCCGAAGTCTTACTCTGTTGCCAGGCTGGAGTGCAGTGACACAATCTCGGCTCACTGCAACCTCCGCCTCCTGTCAAGTGATTCTTCTGCCTCAGCCTCTGGAGTAGCTGGGACTACATGCATGCATCACCACACCCAGCTAATTTTTGTATTTTTCGTAGATATGGGGTTTCACCATGCTGGCCAGGATGGTCTTTATCTCTTGACCTTGTGATCCACCTGCCTCAGCCTCCCAAAGTGCTGAGATTATAGGTATGAGCCAGTGCGCCCGGCCAACAGCTGCATTTTAAAGAATCCTCTATACGTGTTGGGAGCTTCTGGGTTCATTGCCAATGGTGAGACTGGGGGTGAGGGTGGGGGTTCTTCTGAAGGAAGGACAGTGTGGGGGAAAAGCCAGAGTCTTGGCACTACAGACTCTTTAGACAAGAAGATAGGTCAATTTGTACCATTCCCAAATGGTTGGGTTTTCTTTTCTCTGTTTCCAAATCCATTATTGATTTAAAACAGTTTCCAAAAGCTTTAGCAATAGCAAAAAGCAAGCCTCTTAAACAGTGTTCCTCCACACTGATTGTACATGAGAATCACCCAGGGAGCTTTTAAAACAACTCATAGACCCACTCAAGATTCTGGGAAGGGGCCTGGACATTCGTATTTATTTACGGTTCTCCAGGTTTATAATATGCATCCAGGGCTAAGAGCTACTACAGGTCAGCTATGATCCAAATCTTAATTATTTATTTATATTTCTTCTTTTGCCTTGTTTTAGAGTCGCATGACCCAGAAAACCATTGAACTCTATTTTTGTTGAGTAGCAATTTCATCATTCTGTTCTTTGAAAAACATGATTTTGAGCATAATTTAAGTCTGCTACTTCTGTAGAGAGACCTCACACTCAGTAGCCTCATGAGTAAAATTTTCTGTGTGCAATTTAGAATCAGATTGCCAGAAGCTTGCTAATTAATTATGAGATAGAAAGATAAAGGTTAAGCTTTCCTGCCACCTATATATTAGGTTTCCCAATTGCTATGTTGATCTTTAGTTAACCAAGACTTGCTTTCTTGTCTCAGCCATTTTAATGCCAATTAACTCCATTCCTGTTCACACCCTTAATAAAAAGTATAATTAGAGCAGTATTCTCCAGGGACTGTCGTTGAGTAGGCTTTACCAAGGTAAATTGGCCAAGAACTAACTCAGCTGTGTAATACTCTCTCAGACCCTGGAAATCACTTTGGTTGTAGAAGCTACTTAGTATCAGAGTAGGCTGGAGTACTCGTGGATTTGGATTTGGAAAAAGCCAATTCCAAGTCATCCTAAATGTGGAAGAACCTGTGATTTCAAGAATGATTCTGCAATCAATTATCCAGGGTCCATTTAAGTCTGAGACATCAATCCTTCTCAGAAGGTTGTATTAAGACAAAAATAAACCAGATTTTTGTATTAGATTTGATGGAAGAGGTTGGGGGACAGAAGATGATGTAGCACTTTTAGTTTTCTGGGGTGCTGAGATTGAAGGATTAGGAGAAAATAAGGAAAAAAGATTGTAGGGGAGAAGGATGGACAGAGGCCTCCTGTTAGTCAAGTATCATGGGCGTCAGAATTTCTTTATTCACTCCACTATTGTTTATGGAGGTTTCGCTTTGTTCCAAGGACCCATTATAGGAGTTGGAGTTACAAGGATGAAGTTCCTACTCTAATGTAATTTACATTCCAGTAAGGTGAAACAGATATCCACACTAAAAAAATAAATAAAACCCAATAAATAAGTCATTACTATGAAAAAAGTGCAATGAGGTGAAGGGAATCGAGTTTGCTGAGGGCCGCTTTCAATAGCTTGTACGAGTTGCCCTGTCTTCGGGGGTGGCCTTTGAGCGAGCACATCGACACTAAAGAGAAAAGCATGCTGGGAGCTGGCAAAGAAGGCTTCAGGCAGAAAGAACAGCAAAAGTCCTAAGACTGGAAAAGATCTGACTTGTTCAGGAAAAAGAAAGGAGACCATTGTGGCTAGGCCTGAGGTAAGAAGCAATGAGAGACAGGTGGAAAAAGAGCAAGGAGGGCCTGAGGTCATGGGGTGGAGTTAGGCTGTCAAGTGCTTTGAGAACTTAACATCCTAATTCATTGGGAGGTTTTCAGCAGGGAAGGAACATGGTTGGCATTCCCTTTTAGAGCTCTTCCAGGCTTCTGTGTGAAGAATGGCTTGAAGACTGAAAGCAGAGCGTTTGTAGCAGGCTGATCGGAAGTAAGCAAGAGGGAAGGGTGAATCATGCCAAGATGGCTGCAGGTGAGGTGGAAGAGGTGTTGGACTCAGGATGGAATTTGGAAGTAGGGCCAGCATGTCTTTCAGATGGAGGGGGGCCAGTGAAAGTGTTAGAAAACCTAGTCCTGTTGGAGATGATTGTTCCTGTCCGAGATGACTGTTCCTGTCCTACCCTAGCTTAGACTACTTGTTTTGAACCAAAATAGAGTAACATCCAGTGCTATTTAAAAACATTAGGAATTTTAACTTTAACTTGTTTAAACTGAAAAAGACGTCTGCCTGGGGGAAAAACTTCTGTTTGCTGCTTTTGCCTCTTAACCATGAAAATTTCATCCTGTCTTATAAGACAGTTCTGATGACTTTTGTTGTTTTTGATTACTGTGCTTTTTATAAGTGCTGGAAAGGTCACATTCGCAATACTAGTTTATCTGTTTTCCAAGTGTTTTGACACTGTGGCTGTGTTTACCAAGGCCTTCATGCTGTCAGACATTTACACGGGGCTTTCTACAGTTGGTCAGTTTCTTCGTATAAATGCTAATATAATCACAAGCATTTAGTGAGCACTGACTATATGCAAGTCCTTGTTTTAAGAATTTCATGTTTTAACTCATTTAGTCCTTCCAGCCACCCTTAATAATAAAAAGTGGGTACTCATTATTATATTATAGATGAGGAAACTGAGGCAAAAAAAGAGGTTAAGTCATATGCCCAAGATCATACAGCTGGTAAGTGGTAAAGCCAGGTTTTGAACTGAGTCTGGCTTTAGAGCTCTGGGTTCCTAGCCACTATGTTGTGCCACTTTTCTGTATAATTGAAGCTGTCACCTTCAGTAGATTTGTTTCTCCTGCAAAAACCTCAGGGTACCACTAGGAGGCACTAAAACTGGGCAGGGCTTCCAGGAGTGGGGCTGTTGGAGAGATGGCATAATCTAGAGGCTGAATGATCCAGCCCCCCTCCAGGAAGGCCTCCCATCTAAACCATCTGCCATCTGCCAAGGTGAGAGGATAAACCCTCACTTAGGGAGCTGGCTGGTAAAAGTTGCCAATACCAGAGGAGTCTTGATGAAATGCCCCCCCTTTTCCTCAAATCCTTTCTGCCTACTACTCATAGTTTCTGTGTTATACCCACCCACCTGCCACTTCTCAAAGACTGGAGAAACCAAAGTTATTCAACAAGCCATGAAGTAAATTATAATTGCTCCCTACAGCCATCTGAGGCTAGTCTTTGGAAACGAGAGAGAGAGAGAGAGATTAATTTATTTGTTACCACATTATTTGCTTTAAAAATATTGATGGCTTCTCTCCAGAGTTTTATTGATAGAAGCAAAAAAATCCTGGGAACCACAATATTTCATTCTGTCTCTCTGCCTTCCACTGCTACCTTCAAAAATGTCTACCTTCAAAATGTCTTCTCTCAAGTTACTCAGTTTCTCAATAACTAGCATGAAAGTAACAGACCATCCTTCCTTCCTAACGATAGTAATAACAATGGATTTGGCAGAATTGAAGTTTATACAAGGAAATGCATTAAGATTTTAACTTAAGTAATGAATTCTTCAGCAATGGCTATAAAGGCAGTAATTGTGATGATTTGTATGCTGTATGTTTAAACTAGTTACATATTTTAATTCGATGAGGCATTTTTTTGCTCTAATTTCCGTAGGGTAATTTTCAATAGAGATTAACATGCATTGGAAGTGTTGAATTTACCTAATTAAGTTATTAATTTGTTCATTCAACTTTAGTTTTCAAAAAAATGTTATTTTAAAATATTATATGATACGTGTCAGGTATTTCTTGTGGTTAACTTTCAAATTTAAAACTACAAAGAAAAAAGAAATCCGTATGTATGGTTTAACTCAGAATCCTACAAAAAGCTAAATTTAAAAAAATTTATCTTCAATCAATAATATAAATTTCTTCTTTATTAGGAGGATTTTGGTTAAATATTTAGCAGAAAGTAAGGGTGAATATGTATTAGATATAGATATGTCCTAAGCTAAAATCAAGTCATTTAAAGATCAGAGCAATTAATGGCAGTTAAGTGATCCCAGGGGATGAGTCTATCATCTCCCTCAGGGTTTGATTCATTGAATTTTATTTTTCTCTTAGCAACTTTTCTGATTTTACTTTTCAAAGGACATCATTGAAACCATAGTACTGTTCATATCTGTGACTTTAAATTTTTTATTTATTTTTATGCATGGTTTAAAATTCACTTAATTTATTTAAAATTCAAAGATACAAAAGAGCATTCATAAAAAGATGTCTCCCTCTCCTTCCTCCAGCCTTTACAAAAATATACCACATATATGAATATGGGCCAGATACTCTTTTAAAGTTATCTCACATGTGAGATGCTACGACTGTGTGAAGCCGGAGCCTGCAGACTATTGCTGATCCCCCAGAAGTAGTAGCAGTGACTCTTTTGTGGCCCTGGAGCTTCCTTTCTAAACTCTAATGTATTATTTAGTGTGGCTATTTGGGGATGAACAGCAGTATTTTCAGAGAAAAGTATAGAAGAACAGATGAAATTACACAAGATGCACACATCTGGGTATTGGTGGGCATGTACTTTCAGTGGTGAGTTTACAAATAATCCAGATAAAGTATCAAGTTAAGAGTCCTGGGATCTAAGCCTGCACAGGTTCGGTCTTCTGCAGGAACTTGGGAATGTTGGGGTTGACCTAGGCCCCCAGTGCTGGCGTGTACATCCACTTTCAGGAGACTGGAGGCGTAAGTTTCTCCCTGCATTCATCTCAGGTCATCACAGGCCTCAGAAGTTTCTCAGCAGAAGACGATTGCATAGATTGGATGTCTAGAAGGATAGGTGAAGTTGAACATCAGTGAGTGGAGATACTTGCTAAGATTCAGGAGGAGGATGAGGGAAGGCAAAACTTGTCACCTGAAGGGGAATTCTAGAATGTACTCATTCCACTCATGGCATTACCTTACCACCTTCATTTATCACCTTCCGTCAAACACAGACTTCTTGGTCAAGACCACTGTGCTGTAAGCTACCTGAGGGCAGGACTATGACTAATTCTCCTTTGTACACCCTGCCCCAGCACCTAACACCTAAATGTCTTTAGAATTGGAATGTTCAATAAGTGGGTTAAACTTTTGAAACTGAATGTTTCAAATAATCACAGATTACAGATGGTTTAAAACCAAGTCCTTGTCAGCCCAACTAGTGCCAAACAAAATCACTGTCCATGTCTCCTAAAGAAATGCAAGTTTTCTAATGTAGATCTGGACTCAAAACTGTAAGGTGCACACTGTCTTTAATGTTGACCTATGTACCAGCTTGTCCATGGTCATCACACACTAATGACCACTTGTGTGTGTATTTCATCTAGAGGATCACACGGAATGGTATGCTAGGACCAAGGAATAAGTTTACCTGTTTATTTCACTTCTCCACTGTCATCCTACTCTGTTTCAGGAAGAATTTCTTTTACCTCTGCTTACCCTACTAAGATGCCCACATAAGCCCCCAACTCCTTTTCTTGTCCCCCTCCCACTTTATTGTCTGTTTTCTTCTGTCAGACCCCTTCCTCCTCCAAACTGAACCTTCCTAGAATATACCAAATAACTCAATAAACCATTCAGGCTACTATAGCTCAATTAATGAACACTTCCAGAATTTGCATTGTAATAGCAGTGGTTCAACCTAAAGTCTCCATTGGTGGAAACATCACTATGATCTAGGTGAGAGAAACGTTTTGAGAGCCTGTGGGAACCTCCAATAGCACCTTGTAGTAGCTTCTTCTGGTGCCTGTGTAATACCACAATTTCCAGAAGCCTTGTTGATATCCAGCAAAGTGAAAAGAAAGCCCTCAGTTCCAGAGGTCTTACTTCTATTTTTTTTTTTTTACTTTTGTTTGAGACAGTCTTTTTCTTTTTCTGTCACCCAGGCTGGAGCTCAGTGGTGCAATCTCAGCTTACTGCAACCTCTGCCTCCCAGGTTCAAGTGATTCTCCTGCCTCAGCCTCCTGAGTAGCTGGAACAACAGACAGGTGCCACTAAGCCCAGCTATTTTTTTTTCTTTTAGTAGAGACAGGGTTTCACCATGTTAGCCAGGCTGGTCTCGAACTCCTGGCCTCAAGCTATCCACCCACCTCAGCCTCCCAGAGTGCTGGGATTACAGGTGTGAGCCAACGTGCCCAGCCCTTCCTTCTATTTCTAAATAGCAATGGCTTCCACTCTTCCAAGGACCCAAAACTTGCCCTAGGGGTGAGGGTCTTTTGTACATCTTACAAATGAGAACTTTCACTAGAATCAGACAGACAACATAGATCTCAGCTCTAATTTTCCAGGGGTGAAGCTGTGGAGCAAGTGAGTTACCTCTCTGTCTTACTTTTCGTCTGTAAAACGGGGCTACTAAAACATACATTCCAGGGTTGCTGGGAGAAAAAGACAAGACAAGATATGGATAACACTTGGCACCAAGGAAGCACACAATTCATGGGAGTCATTACTATCAGCCTCACCAAAGAGTTCATGATTTAGTGGGGGGACACCAACAGATGTACAGTCAACAGGGTAAAATGCTAAGGGCGTGGGGCAAGCGTTGAGTCTGAGCTCAGTACAAATTAATGAGCATCAGAGGCCCTAAAACATCCTTGACCACTCAGTTCTGTTTCACACCCTTCTTGCACTTCGCCAACAAGCCAGCAACATGCTTCTGGTTGGCAGTCCTTATAAAAGAATTAACCTTCTGTAGTCAAGTCCAATGCTCATACTGCTTACCACATGACAGCCAATAACACAGGATATTGGGGCAAGGAAGACGACTTTATTTCAGGGGAGCTAGCAAACCTGGAAGATGGCAGACTGATGTACTAAAAACCGTCTTAAGTTGATAGATTGTTAACCTCCTTTTTTTTTTTTTTTTTTTTGAGACATTCTTGCTCTGTTGCCTGGCGCCATGCTACAGTGCAGTGGCACTATCTCGGCTCACTGCAACCTCTGCCTCCCAGGTTCAAGCAAGTCTCCTGCCTCAGCCTCCCGAGTAGCTGGGACTACAGGCACGTACCACCACACCCAACTAATTTTTGTATTTTTTAGTAGAGAGGGGGTTTCACCATGTTGGCCAGGATGGTTTGGATCTCTTGACTTCGTGATCCACCCACCTCCGCCTCCCGAAGTGCTGGGATTACAGGCGTGAGCCACCGTGCCCGGCCTAGGCTCCTTTTATGTTAGGGGAGGGGGGGAACAGAGAGGGGGCTAAGGTCCACAGGTGACTGGTGCATCAGCAGGTATCTGAGGAGGTTGCAGAACTTCTTTGTTCATGGTCAGCTGCTTTCCAGATTGACCTTGTTTCTATAATCTTTAAGATGGCATTGTTATTTGTGTGCATACTTTCTGATCCCCCTCAAGGGTCTGTTTCAAAAGAGAGATGGTCATTAGTTCTAAAGTTAAACTACAATCTAAATTCTTTCCATGGTTAGCTTGGCCTGTGTGCAGGAATGAGCAAAGGCAGTTAGCTTGTGAGGTTAGAAGCAAGATGGAGTCAGCTATGTGATATTTCTCCCACTGTTAAACATCTCTGAAAGAACCTCGGGCTCCATGTTTGTAACAATGGAGAAATTAATGCCTGCATTCCTGGCCCTTTTGAGGGTGGAGGAAGATAATGGTTGAGCAACTCCTCATCTATAGTTGATCCTCAATGAGTTTTCCCTTTTCCTGTGACATTGCTTATGTATTTGGATGGTTCCAGCAGTGCGTCACACATGGAGGAAAGGCAATGGAATGATCACAGATAGTTTGTTGATTTGGTGCTTTGTACATTCAGCCACAAATGGCACACTTTCAAGGCCATTGTTCTTGCCAAATACTTACTGAAGAGCTAGGTTATGAGCCTTTGGAACCCAGATCTGATAAGTATAGAGGAAAACTCCTCAAGGGAGATGAAGCCAGATTAGCAGAATATACTTTCTCCATTTGTCCCACATTTGATGCCAGCAGGCAAACCAGAGCCAGCTGGGCAGTGTACGATTCCCAGAAATGAGGAAAGGGTGGAATCACCTGTTCTTCCTCTAGCAAAACCAAGGCAAATGGAAGAGCTCAGAAATATATCAGCACCATTAGCAAGAGGCATCATGGGGAAGGCTGCAGATGTACTGGGGAAAATCACATTGCCGGCCAACGCATAGCTGCCCGCTGGAGGAGAGAGTCTGCAGGCACACCTCAGCGTGGACAAAGGCCTCCAGGACCAGGGGCTGGGCTCTGCAAGAACTGGGCCCCAGGCACCGAGGTCTGAAAACCACCCCAACAAAGCATGTCTGTTTCCATCTGTGAGAGATGAAATGATATGGGTTTTGTGACTCACTAAACCACTGGAAAGGCCAAACAATTATGAAAGCAAGATGCCTGGCTTCTTCTAGCCACATGGAAGGGCCCTCAGACCTGAGCAGCTGTGTGCCACTTGTTAGGGGTGCCTGCACCAAAAGGAACAGTGAGGTTTAGATGCTTGTTATTGTTCATTGTTCAATTTTGGTTCCGTCTATTTATTTCTAATTCCGCAAACACTGTGATTAGTGATGTAGAAAGGAAACGTTCATTTGTGAGCAAAGTGTGTAGTAAAAATTCAATAGTGAAATTCTGAGGGGAAAAAAAACCCTAAAATAGGTAAAGAAACAGCAGTAACATCAGCTCCAAATATCTTGAGTTGTATTGTTAAGGTGAGAATCAATAATGTAAAGGAAATAACGTAAAGGGAATGTTTTGAAATCTAAGGCATAATCCAAGTGTGACAACCTAAAAGGTTGTGGATTTCTTTTAAAGTAGAAATCACATGTAGCTTTGGGAAATCATCAACTGAAGCATAAGCTATGCTTATGGATTCTCGCCATGTTATGACTAAGACTGATTATGTGAAGACTTGGCAAATACATGTACAAACGTAAAACTTCCCACAGTGGTATTGCATGGGGATCTCCTTTTACAAAGTAGTCATTGATCAGGACTTTTTCACTAATATTCCTTTGGAAGCAATGAATTTTAGATAGGATATGATTATTGCACAATGTGATAGGTAGCTCTGATTATTCAAGCAGCTAGGGCATCATTCGGTGGCAAAGCATTAAGCTACTCTGGAATCTTTCTTCTGTGTAAGCAGGCAGCTGCTGTTGAGACTTTCCTTTCGTGGGTGCATTTGCCTAACTAATGGCTAGCATTCAATGGGAGTAGGGGAATGATGCTGATCACTGTTAATGATGGTTGAAAATGAAATGCTTTAATGAATCTCGCACTTGGACTTGGCTGCTGAGCCAGAGCCCCGTGCTTGAAGAGCTTAATCATGATGCCTCAAAATTTAGATCTTGACCCTGAACTGCTGTGGCTTCCTCCCACCCTCAGTTTTGAAAGAAACTTTAAATTCGATAGGGGACTTTTTCACTAATATTCCTTTGGATTCAACGTTTTACACGTTTTGTTATGCAAAATGGGAACAATAATGTCCAAACAATGGAATAGTTTTCTATATTGTTCTTTTCATTTAGGCAATATAACTGACATGATTACCAAAGTCATGTTATAATACAGGTATACAAATTAATTTCATCCTGGGGGAATTCACTGGAGGAAACAAAAAGGAAGTTCCTGTTTGTGAAGACTACGATTTTGGTTTCTTTCTGAGTAAAACACTGCTAATCTCTTTGGTGTACAGGAAAGTGTGGTATTGTGTTCTAAAAATCAGAAGCCACAGACTTTAATTTCAACTAATCTTATGACATCATTTTGAACTTCTGAGTTTTATTTCCCAACAATTTCATGTTTCTTAGTAGGTGGGGAGCCTGGAATTGAAAGGCATCAAAAAGAGCTAAATAGAATCAGAAACCTGCTAACTCACCAGCTTTCTAAAATTCAGAAAGTATGTTTAACTTGATTGCTGAACCTCCAAAGACTTGATGATCAAATGACTGGTTAATGAGTATTTTTTCAGACTGTCTACATGATCATCAGAAATTGCTGTCCTGGCCAAAATTGTACACCTACCAAGAGGTGTTATCTAGAAAAACTTATATTCATCTACTTAATGTGGACCTCAAATATTAAGAATGTTTCTAATATGTTCTAGTCTGGAGTCAGCAATACTTTTTGTAACCAGTCAGATAGTAAATATTTTTAGGCTTAACGGGCCGTATAGCCTCTGTCACAATTCCTCACCTCTGCCCTTGGCACACAAAAGCAGCCGTAGACAATGCATTAGTGAATGAATGTGGCTGTGTTCCAATAATACTAGACTCTCTTAATGCCAAGTATTTATCTGCTGGAACAACACAAATTAATTTATCCCCAAATCTGTTTAACCTATTAATATTTTAGTCAATATTGCATTAATATTTTATGAATCTGTTGTTATGTTATACATGAATTTATCTGAACATTTGGTTAACCATGAATATGTATTTAATATTAATACTACATCGTGAATCTGTTATCGAGTCATATATGAATTTTTTTTAAAAACTTTCCCTACTTTATCATACTTGTAGTCAATAACAAACACATCTTAAAGTAGCAAATATCTTAACTGTCGGGTTACATAGCAGATTCTCTCCCCTTTTCTTAACTCTTTCTGTTACAAGGGGTTTTATGTTATTATAGTATTGGGAATTAAGTCTATTTATCCTGTCCCTATCTGTCTTCATATTAACCATATTCTGTTATAGCTTCGATATTTGCAGATAGAATAGTTCAAATTTTCCTGATTTGTCCTTAAACAACCTTCACTTCCTCATCCCCTTGAACATTTTATGCCTCCATCACTGAGTCTCTTCAGGCTTTGTGAATCCTTGAAGTGCAATGACTAGGCTGGAACACAGTGTTCCAGGTTGGTCACATCATCTCTTCCTAATGATGCCCTGTTGTACCTTTTGACTACGGCAAGGAATAAACAAAGTCAGAAGCATGAAAGTGGGGAAGAAATTGAGAAAGCCCAGAGGATTTAGGGGAAAGCAAAATGGACTACAGGAAAAGAAAACACTGACTTTTGCAGAATGCTCTAAGCTGACTACAAATGCATTCCATAATTCTTTAAACCTTAATTGTGACCACACTTAAGCTTTCTGGTGTGTTGGAATAAGAACAAAACTAACATCCTTCTTTGTATAGGAATAATCCTGCAGTAATTTAGAGTCAAGATCTCTAGTTAGGATGGGCACAGTGGCTCAGGCCTGTAGTCCCAGCACTTTGGGAGGCTGTGACAGGTGGATTGCTTAAGCCCAAGTAGTTTGAGACCAGCCTGGGCAACATAGTGAAACCCTGTCTCTACAAAAAATATAAAAAATTAGACGGGCATGGTGGCACACACCTGTTGTCCTAGTTTGCTTGAGCCTGTAAGGTCGAAGCTGCAGTGAGTCGCGATCATGCCACTGCACTCCAGCCTAGGTGACAGAGTGAGACCTGTCCCAAAAAAAAGAGGGAGAGATCTCTAGTTAGAGTTTGTCTCTGATGGATATCAACCATGCAAAGAGTTTACACAAACCACATTCTTTCCGTGGGATGAGAAAATCTTGGATATAATTTAGCATAATGAGCTACATAACTCTAGACTGAGCTTTGCTGCTTCTGATCTGGGAAGATTTACCCTTGCACTGAATTCTCTCCTCTACTCTCCTGACTCAGTGAGAAAAGTTTACATGAATTTACTGAGATCAGTTATAGAAGGAACTGTGCATCATTGAAAGTCCTGTACAGAAGTTCAAATTAAATTATATCATAGTCATCTTTGGGAATGATTCTACAAAATTCATAAAACAAACATCTCTGAAACCCTAAGACACACTGTGCTGGACGCTAAAGGAATAATTGTGAGCTGAGTGGTCTCTGCCTACACAGAGCATATAATACATTGAGAAGGAGATCACAATCAAGTTCAAGTGAATTTATAAGTATTGTAAGGACAAAGAAGAAGAGATACATTATTCCGTAAAAGAATAATCCTGTCGAAGTGATGACTTATTTAAGATCAAAATGGGAAGGTAAAATTGTCTCAGTACCTGCAAAGGCACTGAGGTGGGAGGGGGAGCATGCCAATACAGGGAAATGAAGAACCCCAGTGTGGATCAGCCAAGTTGACCAAAACATGAGAAGAAGCTGGAGAATGAGAAAGACCAGGCCCCAGGCTCTCAAGGAGCCATAGGAAGGCTTTGGAGCATTTGAAGTGGAGGGGATGGCACGATCTGGTGCACAGTTTTTAAAAGAAACATTCAGGCTACTCATTTGAGAATATTGTGGGAGGCCAGCGTAGATGTCTGTAGATTTATGCAGAGGTTAAGGCATTTGGTAAGAAGATAAACAATGATGGTAACTTACCTAGCATGCTTTTTAGAAGGTAGCCCAAGCCCATGTACCATCATGGCACAGTGAATATATGGAAATGAATATTGTGCCACACAGCTTCATTGACACTCCCCAGTGACTTTTAATACTGTGGAATCTCTGGCACATACTTCAGAAGATGAGAAAGGAGTTTTAATTAACCTCTGTTTAGGAACTCAATACACATAATTATCATTAACATCTACTTGGTATTTCATCTCCATAAATTATTTCCAGTGATAAAGCTAGTTGGTTTATCCTCCAGGACTGTTCAGTTCTGAATGTGGTCTTAAGTACTCTTTGGATTTCTTTGAAGGTTTGTTTTTCATTTTTATTGACTACCTCTCTACTCGTTTTGCCCCCAGAAAAAGAATGGTCATTTTTTTTTATCAGTGAAATCTAAGAAAGGCTTATTTCATTTGGTACTTGAAAGAGATAGAAGAAAGTAACTTTACATAAGAATATAAATGCCAGTTGTCCAGCATATTATGGAATAGATTTCTAAAGTTGCTGAAAGGTTAGGAAAATGAATTCTTATATAAGCTTAAAATTTTTATAATTTTTTTGGCATTTGAGAATGAAATAAAGAAAATTGGTATCATCCATAATCTCATTATCCAGGAAAAGAAACACTGATATATGGTGAACTATTTTCCTCTCTCATTTTTAAAAAGAATCAGGAATAGATTATACACATATTTTTCAAATTCTTTCTACTTAGTGTTATATGTATATATAAGTAGCAATACATTATTCCTGAAAACTTGCTTTTTAAGCTTATATACCATTCCAAACTCATTAAGTCTAAAGTAATATTCATTTTCATTTCTTTGACTACCAGGTATAATTGATTTTTTCATATACTTACGACCCTTCATACTTCTTCTTTTCTGGATTTCCTTTTTATGTTAATTATCAAGATTTCTATTTGGCTCTCAACATTTTCTTAATTTTTTTTTATCCTTAATAGATATTTAAAAATTCTTAATTTTTAAAAAATAAACCGTTTTTATTTTAAAGACATCAATCTATTTTCTATAATACTTGTTATAAATATTTCCCCAGTTTGATGTAGGTCTTTTAACTCTGTTTAAAGTATTTTTGACAAATTAATACATTTTTGTGGCTTGAAGTTTGTTTGTTTTTCTCTTTTGTGATTACAGTTTAGCTGTTGATTCAACACATACTTGTTGAGTGTTTTGTGTTAAGGACTAAGCGAGACACTAGAGGTAAGACAAGAAAACAAGGTAGAGGTAGTTTTGCCACTTGGAGATTACAATTTAATGAAGGCATAGACAAACAAAACCAAGTCATTATAAAATAGTATATTACAAGCCATGCAAGAGGAAATACACATGGGAAGAGGCCCCTGATCTGGACCTGAGGGGCATAAGGGAAGGCTTCTGGAAGGAAACAACTTTCTAGCTGAGAATGAAGAGAAATGGCAATATGAATTTAGAGAGAGGAGACAGTATGTGTGAAAGTATTGCTCAGTGCCCTAAATGTTTAAAGGTCCTCTTTGCCCAGAACATGGAGTGTGGAGTGTGTGTGTGTGTGTGTAGGGGCAGGGTGGGGTGGTGGTCAACTGCAAGCAGGAGACTCCTGGGGAGCAAGAGAGAGAGATGATGATGTTGGGCAGAGGATGTGTTAAATAACTCATCCCTTTCCATTGGACAAGCAATACTTCAGTGTATATTAAGTTTTTATTCATAGCATACTGTATATTCCAGAATAATCTATTTAGTTTTATTGTTATATCAATTCTTGGGCCAGCAAGAATTGGTTTTGAGTTTAATGAAACATTTAAACTGGTAATGCATGCATCCTCTCATCACTTTTCATTTTGAAAATTGATTTATCTATTCTTGCCAATGGGTTCTTCCAAATAAAGTTTAAATGATTTCAAAAGTCACAAAAGTATACATGTGTGTGTATGTGTGTGTGTAAATACATGTATATATGTGTATGTGTGTTTCTTCCTACCATTTTTCAGTTTTTGGGAGAACAATTTAAGATGTTTTTATTAAAGCTGCTGTCAGTAAATATTTTATATTACATGACTTCTTAATACACACACACACACACACACACACACACACACACACACACACAGTCTCCCATTGGTAATTTGATTGGGAATGTGTTAAATCAGAAGAACAGATATTCTTTTTAATATTGTCAGCCCATTAAGAAACATTGAAAGCTTTCCCACTTACTCAATTCTTTTATATTTCATTTTAAGTCTTCATAGTCTTATTCATATAGGTCCTGCATATTTCTTAATGGGGCATTCTTTTTTCTTTTATAATTTTAGCTTTTCATTATGAATGAATTTTTATTACATTATCTTCTCTCTGGTATTACTGGACCACAGGATACATATTAATGTATGTATATTTACTTTGTATCTGATTATTTAACTGATTGTAATTAACTGTGTTTATAGTTAATTATAAAAGTTTATAATCATATTGTCTTTAAATAATGATAATAGTTCTCCTTCCAATAATTGCATCTAATTTTTATTTTCTGTCTTATAGCATTGATTGTAACTTCTAATATTAAATAATAATGGTAATAGTGAGCATCCTGTCTTAATATCAATTTCAAGAAGAATGCCTCTTATGCAACATTTTTTAAAGTGTGTTATGTGGAAGCTAATAAAATAAACTTGGGAAAGGCTACAAATGAAAATTCTTTCTCCCAGGCATTCTTAATTCATATTAACATATTAAGATCAGATCTGTAATAAAGAGATTGAGTTCAACTGAGTTTAACCCAGTATTTGTAAAATGTAATTGACTATGGAAGTATTTGTCCCTCATTTGGAAATTTGTATCAGTTATGACAGTCAAAATTATATTAATTTGATCTTCTTTCTTTTTTAGAAAAATAATTTTGATACTTTCTTGTCTTTTCTGTTTGATCTGTCTTTTGCCATATGGACTATAATTTGGATTTACTTTTAATTTTTTTCAATAATTTAGAAGCTAGTCACCCTTCTTTTAATTTCTACAAGTAATTACACTTAAAGTTTTCAAAACATTTCTACCAATATTTTTATAGTTACCAAAGTTAAAGACATAACCATACAATTTTCTAATCAACTTCCGATGAAATGGTATCTTTGAATAACCCCATCAAAACAAATTTAATTTAATCCATTTTTACTTTCTTCCAATCTTTTTTCAGTATTTGTAAGAATAATTTAACATTTTTTATTCAAGTTACTGCCAGTAAGTGTTTTATATTGCATGACTTCTCTTTTTGTGAATTATGTGATCTGTTCAGCAACATAATCCATTTATAATACATTTCTGAGCAGTTCTATGGTTATGTGGTTTCTGTGTCCATAACTATTGTCTTTTTATACCATAAGTTTCTCATTATTTTACTTTTTAATTTTAATATCTTGAGATCCACCATCTTTTATCCTATTATCCTTTTAGGGTATATAATGTAGGTCATCTACATTTTGAAAAGTGCCTGATTCTGTTTCCTATAGTGCCAGTTTTACCCCCGACTGCCTTCAATGGACAAATTAGCACTATTATTTCATTTCTGGCTCCCCTACAACCCCTTCTTTATCTAACCCAGCACTCTTTTCCTTCCTTACTTTTATTTCATAAGGGCTACCTGTCCTTTTCCTCAGTATTTTCCATTTCAGCTGAAGATGAGAAACAGTTTTCTGACTTTGACTTTGAGATGATGTTTCAGTTTTCTTGTTAGGCAATTTTTTTTACTGTCTAAGCTACTTATTTTTCAAGATTACTCATCTAGGAATGAAAATCAATCTACTTAGACCCAGTATTTGTGAACACTGAGCATATGTGTTGTGTTCTTAAACCTGTTCAATATGTACTAGGCTATAAATGTTCTGGCCTACAGCTGGAGGGCAGAATGACATGTCCTAGTTCAATATCATCTTCTAACAGGAATGCTACTGATGTAGTTTTCTGTACTGAGATAGGATCTTTTCTTCTTCCATTGCCTATTACCCTGCAGGCAAAATAGAGAACATAAAAAGTCACCATCTTTGGTATGTTCTTCTTTTAGGGTTTTTTCTTTCTCCCAACACGACCCCCATAGTCCTTATTTGCTAGATGTGTGTTCCAGGATTCAATTCATCACAGCCCAGTCTTCAAACATTCAATTTCATTGTTTCCTGAGATTTGAGATTTTTATACAGATGTAGAAGGGATACTCTGCTTGTTTTAAATTGGTTCTATCTGGCAGAGCAATAGCCAAACAGTTTTTAGGAAAGGAATGAACTGTCTCTTTACTTTATTTGAAGAAGCCAACAATTTGGTTTTGTTTCCAACAGCAAATAATATATATATTGGCAGAATAATTGTAATTCACAGTGACATGGGTAATGTTAGCCGTAACATGTCTTCCAAGTTTCTGGCTATGGGCTAATTGTAGGTCTTGGAGTTTGGTATTATCTAGAATTTGCCTTTTCCCTCCTCCCCTACCTCTTATCTTTTAGCATAGTTGAAGACTGGAACTTCTTCCCAGAAATCTAATAAATATGTTCTTAAGTCCTTTCCGGTTTTAAGATTTTTATCATTCTACATATTTTTCCCATGAATCTTGGTCGAATTTCTCATTTAATAAAGTCCAAGTTAGTATGAACAACTAACATGTTTCCCTATTTTAAATACATACAGATATTCAAACACGTAGTGAACACTCTTGGCAGCCTGTAGCATTTGTAAGTGCTCTCTCACCAAGACAATTCTTTAACAGATAACCAAGTGTCCTGGGGAGGACGGGTGGCAGGAAACTTGTTATGTTTGTGTCACTTTCTTCAAAGGGTGATTAAGTGTCTGTCTTCAATGATGTGGTGTTATCATCTTTGAGTATCACTTGAATTCAAGTCAATATTTATTGAGACCCTATGATGTATCAGGTGCCTTACTAGAAAGACAACATAGAGATGCATAAGACATGATCTTTGGCAGTGGGTAATTTGAGGTCTTTCTTCTGCCGCTACCATTGTCATGTATAAGGCTGACAGGTTGAGTCTTTGGAATTTGAGAAGATTCTTCCAGGTTGTTCAAAAAATCTTTTGATTCTCACAAATGTATTTTTTTCTATTTCTCAGAATTATGTTCTTTATGGCTACTAACAAATCCTTTGATTCTGGAATTAGATTACATTATTCCACTGGGGTATAGGATTGGTAAGGTAGGAGTGTCTTTGAATAATAATACTACATAACTCAGACACTAAGGCTGAATCTTCAGCACAGCTCTTAAGGTGTCCTGTAAGTGCCCTCTGCCACTTATTAGAAATCCCAAAGCCTGCTCCCTTAGGAAAGAGGCCCATCCTCATCATGAGTTGCAAGGCATAGCTAAACAACTCATCTTCTCACTTGAGTATTACATACTCTCAGACCAGGATACTTTCCAACTCAAGAGTAAGATAACATTACATTCTGATCTTCGTGTGTGTGTGTGTGTGTGTGTGTGTGTGTGTGTGTGTTTTGTTTTTTTTCTTTTGAGACAGAAATTTTGGTCTTGTCACCCAGGCTAGAAGGCAATGGCACAACATTCTGATCTTTTTTTTGAGAGAAAAATTTTATACAATTAGCTTTTGAAATACACATTCTTTTAAGTACCATGAATACATTGCCCCATACAACAACATTTCTAAGAAACACACCTGTCCTTCCCGTGATGATTTTTCTTGTTACCACCAATAAAAAATAGAGCTGTGTTGTTTTTGTTGCTGGGTTCTTTTATTTGTTTGTTTGTTTGTTTGTTTGGTGACTACTGTGACCCTCAAAAAATTCAGTCTGACTTTCTGAATCTTGATTTGCAACACCAAGGATACCAAACAAAGATAATGGTTCAGTGAGGGACAGCTCAACTACCTGCCGAAAATATTGAGTATAGTAATGCTGAACTTTTGGTAAAGGCTCAAAATTCTCATGCTTTCTCACTAAATGAAAAGAAGAATTTTGCTACTAGGAAACCATATTCAAGAAATAAGTTAGTCTTATTAATGCTTTGCTTCTTTTCTATAAATTATTGCTCTGTAATGCATGTTTGACAAGCTACTAGCAAAGCTGTGTTAGGTGAACACAGAGACCCATCAGATCTGTATTAACACCTCCAACCACTGGAGTTTCATTAAGTAGATTTCTCTACCCCTCTACTTCAGATCACAGATGAGAAGAATGACGTTGGGTCCAAAGTTCTGGCATAAAGAATGATGTCTGCCTTCCGGTGATGATTTCAAATTCAGGGTAATAATTCCATCTATCTTTCCCTGGCCATGGTAGAAAGCTCAAGAAATCCTGGTTCCTTGTTTCTTTTCTTCCATCCAGTTGATCTTTCTAATTACAGACTCAACACGATGTTCTGCTGAGCAAGACACCTACTGTACCACTATCACCCCTGATATAACCAGATATTTAAAGGTACCTAAAGAAGTTTAGCCATATTTTGCCAATATCACAAGTTCTGTGGCATAAGAATCCATCCACTTCTCTACTGCCTGTAGAAAAGGACAGCTCAGTCTTTCTGAAAGAATTGTTCTCAAGTAAGAAAGCATTGGAGGTAACATGTTGACAAGGTGGCCTGGTGATTGTTGTTTCTTTCAGAGCCAGATGAAGGAAATGGCCATCTCAGACATTCTCCTCTCCCCAGTGTCCTATGGGAACAAGATTTATCCAGACACAGCTGACCATGAGAAGTAATCAGGGATTTATAACCTGTCTAAGAACAAGGCCAGTGATGGGGTCATTATGCAACATGCCCCCATTTGATTGTCAGAGGACAGATACTCTATTAACAAAGGAATTTGCACTGATATTTTCAAGGACACATAATGGAATTGCCACTTGAATGTTTTTCCAGGCTTTCAAAGGAGTGTAAGAATGGCCTAAGGCTAAATTACTTTCACGTCTTTAGTGAGACATTGTATTACTGACAATAAAGTATGTCATGACTTTACTTTAAGATGCCCTCACATATTTTTCAAAAGCAGAAAGGAGACATATTATGATCACCATTCTTAAGAGACTTAATGAGAAAGCATTAATTTAATCTCTCGGTTACTTAAAAATAACTGTTGCTCACCCACTATGTGCCAGGCTCTATACCAGGCACCAATATGAAAAGGTGACTATTCTCTGCTTCCTCTAAGCACAGTCTGATGGAGGAGGCAGACAGAATGTAGCCATGGCCAGAAGGGGGAGCCGTTAATGAACAAGTAAGCAGTGAGTGGGGGAGGGGATTCTGTGAGAGAAAATAGTACAAAGAGTGAATTGCACATCTCTGATATTTTGGTCAATTGCAAATAGTCTGATGAGCAAAACACAAGGAGAAGAAGTGACAGCAAGTATGGAAAATGTAGGTGGGTGTCAGATTGTAAAAAGCCTTGAATACTGTGCTAAATGGTTTGATCTGTGAATCAGGTAGAGGACTTGACTCAGGTCTCTTGACTCGGCTAGATTACATTTGCCCTTCCAAACGCTAATGGACACCACACTGAATTTGATCAAAGATCTCTCAATGGAAATGTGTAAATTGCCTGTAAGAAGCAATTGGTAGGTTCTCTTACTATCATCTCCCTCTCACAGATAAGGAAACTGAATTATAAAGAACTCGAGAAACTTGTCCAAGGTCACATATCTAGTTAGGTGATCCCAGACAATCTGGCTCCAGAGTCTCTAGTCCTAACTACAACACGTTAGCCTCTCTTTATCCAGAGGCCTTTATGCATTTGTCTGCATTCTACTGATGCTGTCATTGGTGAGTAAAGATTGCCCTCCAGAATAGGTTAGATAAATTGCTCAGTCTGAAACTGAAAGATTAATATCTACGATAACAGAGGTCTTGGGGTCAAGGAGTCAAGGGAATTCATCCTATCATGCCTTCAAATACTCTTTTCTTTACCAATTTATGGCAATTTGATACCAGATACCTGGAACCAAGCAGCCTCACCCTGTTAAGGGTAAGAAAAGAGTACTAAAAGTATCTCCAAAAATGTTAAAGGATTTAACTGAGACCTCTGAGATGCTCCAAAGGTTGCAATTGTGCTAACTACCCAAGTTAATGGCTGTCAATCTAAGAGAGTTATTGTGTGCCTGATAGATGTTGGTTGTTTGGTTTTGTTTAAGTCTTCATGGAGAAGATGGAAAAGACACTGGAGTGTCCAGTGAAGCCAGAGCAGGACAGACAGGTCCTGCAAGTGTTTCTTTAGATGCATTGATATTTACAACATCCAAACCGGCCTTAAGGCTGTCTTCTTACTTTACACTTACCAAAGGGGTAAGATATCATTTTCCTTGGACACACAAATAATAAATGTACTCTCACAACATCACTTGAACGCTGTGGTTTTACAAATATACTATGTTTTAAATCGCTGTAGCCCTCAAATCCCTTACTAAAGATCAATATTTGTTGGAATTTCAACATCAAAGATTAATTGTGTGGGAACAGGAGGAGGAGGAGTTACTCCAAAGGGTAGAACCAGTGTCTATACCATACTAACAACTCTGCATGCATTATTACTTTTAATCTTCATAATTTTGAGTTCTATCTTTATTGTCACCATTTAATGAAGAAGCTAGGGTTCAGGGGGCTTAAGTGACTTGCCCAAAGTTACACAGCTTGGTAGAGACAGAATTTGCCACCGAACCTGTGTGTTGAGCCAAAGAATTTGCTAGTGCCATGCAGTTAAAAATTGGAAGGAAAAAGCAGAGCCTTATGAATAGAGTCCTGAGGAAGAAGGATGAACAATCTGCAGATGAAGTACTCAGCTAAGGAAAGATCTGGGTTTGAATTCTAAACCTGCTCCCATTCATCTGTGTGATCTTGGGCAAATCTGTTAACTCTTTAAACCATTGGCTATTTATAAAATGGGACTGGTGCTATTTGGTCTGATATCTTACAGGGGGAGAGTACAGTCAGGCCAGGCATACCTAGGGTCTCTCTGACCGGGAAAGCTCTATGTAAAGATATGGCACCATTCTTAGTGTTAGAATTGTAACTACATACCTAGTGTCCTGACACTTCACAGCAATACCCAGAAACTCTGGGCTCTTCCTTCAATCCCATACTCCTTCCTCAGCTGCCAGGACAGCTTGGTTAAGAAAAGCCTTGTTCTTGGAGAAGAGAGATAGATGTCCATGAAAGTATCTCTATTTCCTTGCAGTTTCACATTAAATGAAATTAGGGTGCCCTTCACAAAGAATATATATTTGAAAGCCCTCCCCACTGGCTGCTGGGCAAAGCAATTGTCAGTCAAGAACCCCAGTTGATTGAGTCTCTACCCTCAGAGTTTTTATATTCTGAGAATGACTAGCTTCCTTCTCTCATCCTAGAGCAAGCAGGGCTTTCAGAGGGCAGGTTCTGTGGCAGCATGAATTGATAGAATTGATTTGCTTTTGTGTCCAAAGTCACGACTATCAGGAGAGCTGTCATTTACCAGCTACCTCCTTGATACTTGGTGTATAGGACAGGCATGTTAACTATATTATTTCCAAACCACCGAAGTCTGTACAGTATTTTTTTTAGGTGAACTTTTTATTTATTAAAGTTGACTCAAAAGAGATAGAGATCTAAGTAGCACTTCTCAATCCTGGCTGCACATTAGAATTATGGAAGTAGGAGGAGTTTGGTTTAAAAATAAAACCTTAACCAAACTAAACTAATTTATGCACATACTCCCAGATATTCTCATTTAACTATTTACGTTGAGCGTGAACATGAGCATTTTTGAAAGAAATCTCTAAGTGACTGTAATATGCCCCAAAACTTAAGATGATTTCTATAAGAAATTTCTTTAAAAAATTAAAAAAGCTGTCTAAGAGCTTTATCCTAAAAAGCACCAGGCCCACTGATACAAATTCCTTTCACAATGCAACTCCCATAGTGGATGTGATCTCTTGTTTTTTGTTATTGTACTTTAGGTTCTGGTACATGTGCAGATCATGCAGAATTGTTGCATAGGTACATACATGGCAAGGTGGTTTGCCGCCTCCATCCCCCCATTGTACAGTATTTTTATCCCCCGGTTTACAAAGGAAGAAAGTGAGGCTCTGTGAGACATGCCAGAAAGAACATGCTCTAAACAGCCAGCTCATTCCAAAGTGCTACTTTGTCCAGCTCTACCCCTTTTCTCTTGGCAATCATCAGAGCCACTCAAGGCTTGGAGGATTATGCTGGCAAAAAAGAAATCATGTATTTTCTAAAACTCACACCCACACTTTGGAGGGGACAAGACTGAGATCAACCCCAATTCCCATTCTTTTCTTTGTGACAGTTAATCAGAGGAATTCTTTTTCTTATCAGTCCTGAGTTTCTATTTAGTTGTGATAATAAATACATTTTTTGAATTTTTGATACCTTGGGGCAAAATTTGGAATCTATGGAGGAAAAGAGAGCAACAAAATGTTATGGAAATTAAAATATATAAATATTAATTTTCTCTCTCCTCTACAGATTTACAATCACTTTATCTGGGGATATCAAGTAGGTTATGTTGTTACTATAGTACTCATTTAATAATCAGATTTTATTTACAGAACTATAAAAGATAAAATGTAAGGGGGGAAACATTTTAGATGATGGGTTTTTTTTTCCAATTTCCAATTTTTGAAGAAAGATGTGTTTTTAAAAACTTTTAGGCCAGGT
The DNA here is from genome assembly GCA_036589455.1 of Ateles fusciceps. Classification (NCBI taxonomy): domain Eukaryota; kingdom Metazoa; phylum Chordata; class Mammalia; order Primates; family Atelidae; genus Ateles; species Ateles fusciceps. The sequence continues at coordinate 8,050,379 of JAZHEH010000572.1, forward strand.
GCAGTGGCTCACGCTTGTAATCCCAGCACTTTGGGAGGCCAAGGTGGGCAGATCACAAGATTAGGATTTCAAGACCAGCCTGGCCAACATGGTGAAACCCCATCTCCACTAAAAATACAAAAATTAGCCGGGCCTGGGGGCAGACACCTGTAATCCCAGCTACTTAGGAGGCTGATGCAGGAGAATTGCTTGAACCCGGAAGGTGGAGGTTGCAATGAGCCGAGATCACGCCACTGCACTCCAGCCTGGGTGACAGAGCAAGACTCCATCTCAAAAAATAAAAAATAAAAAACTTTTAAAGAATTTCTCCTACATTTCACTCCCTTTAAGGTAAATGGATAGCTATGAAAATGACACCTTGGAAGCATTTCTGTCACAATCATAGGAGATAGTGAGAATTATCAATATTCTTAGCCATATAGCATCACAAAGTAGATCACAGCCGTTTCTTTTAGAAAATGGTGTTTGTTTTTCCATCAGACGTATTGTCTGTCTCACAATCTAACTGCATTCACATCTGGAATATCTGAACTGAAAATGTCCACAGCATTACACAGCCTGGCTCAGGGGGAGAAAAGAACTGGGGTACACATCGAATTCTGTCTCTCATTCAGCTGATCTGCGTTTCTCCTACAGCATTTCCTTATGCTTAAGAAGAGCTCGTAGATTTGGGAACTGCTTGAGCCTCTGTAACCTTCTGGTGAAGTTGAGAAGCTCAGAGCTGCATTTCTATGCATTTTTCCTTGTCTTTCCTGCTTTGGAGGAGAAGCCCTGCAAAAGCTTCCTGCCAAGGGACCCTGCTTTCTCAGCAGCCAGCTCTGGAGAGCCAGAAATCCATCTTCAGCTCCTTTGAACTTGGCTGTTGTTATTCATGCTGTGGTTGTGCTGTGGTTGTCCTTTAAGAGCAAAGGCTTCACTGAGAGCAGATCAGCTGGCTCTGAGGAGGGTTTCAGCTTCTTGTTGTAGGCGGATCATCGGCTAACAGCTTACTGAGAGAGAGTTGAGGACATGTGGCTAAAACGCTGTCAGAGCTGCAGTGAACACGGTCCAAGTGACCAATTTTATGATCCAAACCAGGCAGACATTAAGTGTTTTCTAGTGGTGAAGAAGCAGAAAGAAAAGAGAGAACAAAGACCAAGTGGTGGAAACCAAAATATGTATATATATATATATATATATATATATATATATATATATATATATTTATTTCAGCAGCTAACATACTTTTCTGTTTAGAGGACTGGTATCTTCCGCTTAACCACAAATTACAAAACATAAGATCAAATAAGATTAAATGTCTGGTTTGCTAAATAGCAGAGCAAGGAAACAAAGGTCAGGAATTCAGACTCTTAGGTCTGAGGAAAGAGAGAGGCAAAGAGATGACATTGGAAATGCCAATCCATTCAGTGAAATAGAAAAAGGCTACTGTAGGCATCCTCAGAAGCTCGCCTTTGTCCAGTGCCTTAGAACCACAGAAGGCGCTCAGCTTTGCAGCCTCACTAGGAACTGGGGGAACGCTCCGTAGAGTCAAGGGCATGTTATAATAAAGTGCTCCATTTGTTTATTTTGGCAAGTGGAAGACGCCTTTACTAAGTGATACTCTTTTGGGGCTCAGGGCCAGCACCACTGGAGTAGGAAAAGGGGGCCTTCCTGGGGCGTGGCTTCTCAATCTTCCTGCCGTCAGCATTGCACTCGGAGCGGCCCTGAGATGTCAACAAAAGGATAATGAACTGAGTCAGCAGTGTTAGCAACTGGCTGAAGTAGAATGGAGCTGCCCAGAATGCTGCCCTGTCATTGGGGAATCTCGGGGGAGGCTGAAAGATATTGTTAAAGGGATTGAAGGGCTGGGCTGGCTGGAGAAACGATGCCATCGGCATCTACGTGGCAATACGCCAGGACTGCTCCGCCTTTGTCGGGGCAGGCATCACAGGCGGTTTTCCCTCTAACCAGGATGGGCGTCGCTCCTTGAGCTTGCCAGTCTCACTTCTCCTCATGCCATTGCATGTCCAAGGCATGCCCTCAGGGGACAGTGCTGATCCAGGGTGGCAAACCCAAGTGGGGGAGAAAACCCTGAACCGCATCCTTTCAGAGCTCTGCTGCAGTCGGCGACTGTACTGAGGTGCATGCTCTGAGCAGCAGTCGCTGGTGGGGGAGGCTTCCCGGCTGAAGTGGGTCTCAGCCATAACCTGAGCGTCCTCTCTTGGGGATGCTGCCAGTTAATTGGCTCATCTTCAGCCTCCACCCAAACTTAGGCCTGTAGGTCCATCAATTACTATATCAGCCTCAAAGACTAAACAGGTGGGAGGAAGGACTAGTGTGAGTGATGGAAGCAGCTGAGCTGAGGAGTGTGCTGGCACTTGTACAAACCCAGCAAGAATGACATCTGGCTGAGTCTCAGTCATTCATCTGAGCACCAATAGGGGGTCACTCCCAGATCTGAGCAATGAGGGAAACCTCCCATGGCGGGGAAGCCCACACTTGGGTAGACGTCGGGGAGCTGCCAGAAAGAAAGGAGTTGACCCTGTAGTTGATTAAGGTTCAGAGAAAGAAAAACAAAAACAGAAAATGGTCATAGTTTCAGACACTCCCAATGAGCCTGTGACCTGCCCCCAATCCTATAGCCAAGCACATGGGTGGAGCTGGCCTCACTTTCCCATTCTCCCACTTGTGAGTTTTGATTCCACATCATGGCTAAGATCCTTGGCGAACTGGATTAAACCTTGGATTTAAAAATTAAAATAAAATAACAAACAGTTGGGGACAGGAGAAAATGGTTTCCAGGAATCTACACTTCTCTACCCTGAAATGGACTGAATATTGTGCTCCCCCTCAAAATTCACATATTAAAATCCTAACCCCCCAATATAATGAAGCCTTTGGGAGGCTTCATGAATGAGATTAGTGCCCTTGCAAAAGGGGTCCCAGAGAGCTCTCTCACCTTTTTCCACCGTGTGAGGTTACAACAGGAAGTCAGCAGTGTGCAACCCAGAAGAAAGTCCCAACCAGAACCTGACCATGCTGCCACCCTGACCTCAGAATTCCAGCCTCCAAAACTGTGAGAAGTTAAGTTATGTGGTTTATAAGGCACCTAGTCTAAAGCACTTTATTATAGCACTGACCTGATTAAGACACTCCTGAGGCCCATTCCTTCCGGAAAGGTCTTGATTAGCCTTCACCTAACCCAGTGAAGCACACCTAACGTGTGCTTCCCATGGCAGTCTTCACATAGCAGCCTGGGAGACAGAGGAGGAGATTCCAGCTGGAGCAATCTTCCCAATCAGGCAGTTCCTACTAGCCAAGTTTCTTGTCCTACTTTTGCTCATTGAAGGTCCCAGCCTGTCCCCTGCCTAATCCCCTGGCCGATGGATTCAGGCTTTGGAGAATTCCTTTAAGAATCCCAGTTGGCCTTATGGATCCCAAAATGTACCCACTCTCCTAGAAGCCCCCTTCTCTAACGACGTCCAGACTCTGAGCAAGCCGACAGTGCATGCATGAGAATCTTTCATAAAATAGGACTATTGTATATTCCCTTTGCTTTTCTTTATGTTATTTCCCCTCTTCGCTCCCTTCCTTTTATCTTACCGTACACATTTGTCACCTCCCTGCCTGAAAAGCCCAGTGTCAGCTCCCTGCCTCTTCGCAGCTTACAGGATTGGGTCCAAACTTGCCAGCTTGGCCTTTCATGGAGTGCAGGTTTAGTACAGTACGGCTAAACACAGTGTCAGAATGAACCATTCTCCTGGCCTTTACCATTGCAAATATTTCTCCTTATTTTATTTTATTTAGGGAGAGCCGATATTTCTTAAGAGTTGATGGACTACTTTCTTGCAAACTTGAGAATTCGTATTATTGTTCAAAATTAGTTTTTACATTTTGTTTAGAGCCTGTTAAAGATTGAGGTCCTCTCTCTGCCCCTTCTACTCCCAGCCAAACCCAATAGACACGTGTCAGCAAGTTGTCCCCTGACCCCAAGCTCCAGTCCCTGGAACCATCTGACACAAAATGCGTCCTTGCGTTTTCCAGCAAGGAACTGCCTTGCCTACAAAAATACTCTGTACTTTACTATGCAGATCAATGATTAACAGTGGGCTGTACCTTTCACCAGGTTGTAAAAGGATGACTGGGTAGAGCCACAGCATTCTCCTTGTCAGTGTAGGAAATGCATAGGAGGATGTTACCTCTGGCCACTTGCCTCTAAGACTCCTAACAAAGATGAGGCAGGCTCCAGCCAGAAGCGTGAGTGACGTGTCCAACTGCCTGAAGGCCACAGGTGAGAGACTCAGGCCCCCTTCCTCTTTTCCCTGTCCATTCTGATTCTCACCTTTCAATCCCTCTCACCTACGATTGGGAATGGACAGGGGTGGGGTGTGTTTGGGGTGTCAATGGTAGTAAAAAGGGTCTTATGGGCAGGGCCATGTTGAATAAGAGATGAGCACAGAGACCACGTGTTAGACCCCAGGAGTTCCAGGGAGACAGTGTTGTCCAGGCCTGGGATCGAGATCAAGAGGGCGGCTCAGTAACACACTGGCCCGGTCACATGATAGACCAGTCCTTGGAGTGAACTGGGAGACAAGGAGGCTGGTTTGGTGTGGAGCTGAGAACATCTCCCGACCTCACTGGAAGGCAGAGAGAAGCCGACAGGGAACCCGCCACAGCCTGTGCCAGGGTGACATCAGGGTGAGTTGAGATGATTTTTTAACAAACTTCATTTTTTGCAGCAGTCTTTAGGTTTACAGAAAAATTCAACAGAAAGTACAGACAGTTCCCATTATACCCGTTTTCCCCCCACAGAATTTCTTCTATTATTAACGTCTTACGTTCATGTGGTATATTTACCATGATGAACAAATGTTGATATATCATTATTAACTAACAAGTCCGGAGTTTGCATTTGGATTTACTTTTTGAGTCGTATGGTTCTGTGAGTTTTAACAAATGTAGAATGACACTTATCTATCATTACAGCATCATACAGAATAGTTTCACTTCCCTAAAATCACCCTCCCTTCCTTCCTGCAAATCCCTGACAACTGCTGATTTTTTTTACTGTCTCTATACTTGTGCCTTTTCTGAAATGTCGTATACTTGGAATCATGCAGAATGTAGTCGTTTCTGACTGCTTCTTTCACTTAGCAATATGCTTTTAAGGTCCTTCCATGTCTTTCCAGGGCTTGGTAGCTTCTCTCTTTCTGGCACTTAGTAATACTCCATTGTGTGGGTATACTGCAGTCTGTTTCTCCATTTGTGCAGACTTTCCATCAAGATAGAAGGCATAAGCAATGGAAAGGGTGGATGAAGGGAAAATGGCAAGGAACATAGGACAAAATAGAAGCAAGAGGAGGAAGGTTTTGGAGAAGGGGGAAAACAAGCTAGAGAGATGGGCACAGAGGCCTAACCTGGGGTAAGGCAGGGCCTTGTAACCAACGCTCAGTGAGAGAAGCAGCCACTTACTGACCTGCACCAGGCCTTTCCTGATTTTATAGACAGAGTGTCATGAGGGCAGGAACCATATCAGCTTCATCCTGAGAGCCCAGCACTTTGTAGGCATCTAATAAATGTTTATTACACCAATGAAACCTTCAAAGCCTCTTCTAAAACAGCAAGTTCTCCCAGACACCAGAAGATAAGTGGCCTAGCAGTCCCTGAGCCAGTCATCTACGGCAGGTGTGAGCTAGTTGCTTATTTGAACCTCCATGCCACAGGGCAGCATCCAGCTTGCCTGACACACACCTCCTCATCCAGGAGTGCACCACTTTGCCAGCATCTGCGCCTGGCTTTGGAGATGCTCCATGGTCAGAACCAGAGCCGTGCTGCAGGGAAGCAGAAAAACCAAAGGAGATGCATGCCAATCTAACATGCTAGGTAAAAAGAGGCGTTCTTGCCTCAGTAGAATCCAGCTCTCCATGCACTCATCTTCCAGCCCAATCACAAGGCATCAGAATTAGCCCATCTGACCTCCAGGTAAAAGAAGAGCAAGCAGGGTGATTTGGGTGCTGTGAGAGGAAGATGAGGCAGCTGTGCCCTCCAGATGTTCACCTTTGGGAGGAGAGAACATCTGTGCAACAATAGCAGTAGCTCCCATGCCCTGATGTGAAAGCCCAGCCTGAGGGGTGCAGCTAGCAATATGGGTGGTCACAGGTAGCTCTCCAGAGGGTCTGACATAAAGATTGCAGGACCAGCCGGGCATGGTGGCTCACGCCTGTAATCTCAGCACTTTGGGAGGTCGAGGCGAGCAGATCATGAGGTCAGGAGTTCAAGACTAGCCTGGCCAATATGGTGAAACCCCATCTCTACTAAAAATACAAAAATTAGCCAGGCATGGTGGCATGCCCTTGTAGTCCCAGCTATTTGGGAGGCTGAGGCAGAAGAATTGCTTGAACCCAGGAGGCAGAGGTTGCTGTGAGCCAAGATCATGCCACTGCACTCCAGCCTGGGTGACAGAGTGAGACTCTGTCTCAAAAAAAATACTGCAGGACTAACAGGAACCTGCCAGTCAGAATTTACTAGCTCAGTGGTGTCCTCCAAGCAAAAGAGCTCGTCAGTCAGACCTGTGTCTTAAAACCAAGGCCTCCCAAGGCATGGTGTCCATTTTACTTTCTCTGGATGACATGAAGAGAGAGAATGAACCCAGTAAGACGATAGAGTGTTTTGCTTTGGATCTGTTCATAGCCTACCCGTGTTTGTGCTTAGATAAGTTGCACAGTCAGCACAAGGGTGGAGATCTCTTGAGAATTTCTTACCTAAGGGAAAGAACTTGGGGGCTGCTTTGCTCAAAGGCTGTTTTTCAGTGTGGGGCTTATCTAGAGACATACATCTTGTTCCTTGTCCCCACTGCTGTTTGCATAACTAGGGGAGTTGAGGGTCACTGTGGACAGACACAGATGGTAGAGATGGGGGTGGCTGGGCAAGGAATAGCTGCCTCGACACTTTAAAGTCTCCTAAATGGTTTCTCTGAAAAAGAAGGACATGTCCACGGGGAGAAGGGCCCCATGGTGATTCTGTTGCTCCTAATGTGCCACACTTAGACTCTTCAAACCACAGGAAGTGGCCCAACGAGTTCCATGTAACTGCAAATGCAAGCAGGAAAAAAACGTACTTAAATCTCAGCACAGCATCAGCCTTGGGGGACAGCTTGTCTCTCCTAACGCAACAGCATCTGGCTGCTTCTGCTGCACCTGGATGTCTTCAGGGCAGTTTGTGCACACACAGGCCCCCACATAGACGCAGAGTTCCTACCATTAAGCTCTCCATATCCAAAACTTTCTATGTGAAAGATACAGCATCTGTGTCTCACAAGAATCTGTTTTCTTGGGGCATCTGCTATTTGGGAGCTAACCAAAACAGAATTACCATCTTATTTTCTCGCTCATTTGCACTCCTGTTTATACATGGAAGGGACTGATCCTGAATATTCAGGGCAACATTCAGCATTTGGTAGCAGTGGAAAGAAAGAGAAGCTCTAGACTGTGTTTGTCTGTCTGGGAATGTGACTCTCTCACCTCCCAAATCCTCTCCTCCTCCCGTTCACACTTTTTCTCCCTGACTTTCCGGAACCCTTTTAAGGCTTAGCTCCTTTTATTTCACCCTACACACTTCCTTTCTACCCACCCTGTACTTCTCAGCCATAGACATTGGAGCACATTTAATATGTTGGAGTAGGGCTGGGCACGGTGGCTCACACCTGGAATTCCAGCACTTTGGGGAGGCCAAGGCAGGCAGATCGCAAGGTCAGGAGTTCGAGACCATCCTGGCTAACCAAAAACCCCGTCTCTACTAAAAATACAAAAAATTAGCCGGGCGTGGTGACATGTGCCTGTAGTCCCAACTACTCGGTAGGCTAAAGCAGGAGAATTGCTTCAACCCGGCAGGCAGAGGTTGCAGTGAACCCAGATTGTGCCATTGCACTCCAGCTTGGGCAACAAGAGCAAAACATCATCTCAAAAATAAATAAATAAATAAGCTGGAGTCCTTAGGGAATTAAGAGGTAGGGGAGAGAGGAGGGCACAGAACTGAGGATGGCATGCAGAGGTTGGCACTGGCTCATTCACGAGAAGCCCCGAATTTCCAGGGGCATTAAAGAACAGATGCTCATGACAAAGGGTAGAACCGTGCCCCTATTGTTTGTAGCGTTGAACTATGCGTCTTTCATTCACTCATGTCTTCTCTCAACATTGGAATTGAGCACCAATTATGTAACAGGGTAGGCCTTGGCAATACAAAGATGAATGAAACATAGCCTTTATCCTCAAGAAGTTTGTGGGTGCGACAGGCACATGGACCAATGATGGTAATGTCAAGCGTGATAAAAGTTCTGAGGGACACTTGGACCATGGGCCTGCATGAGAGGGCCTGGAACTCAACTGGGCTGATGTAGGAAGAATTCCTCTGGACTTAATGCCTTAACTTGAAGGTAGAAATGGAAGGAGAAGGGCTCTGGGTAGCGTGTTCCTGGCAGAAGGAACCCACTGCAAGGGCAGAGGCACTGAGAAAGCATGGTGGTCACTGGAAAACAGGGGTTCAAGTAGCTGGAACCCTAATGGTACAGCCTAGGGAGAAGTGAGACCCGAGGTTGGGTGGGAGCAGAGCCAAGTCTGTGTATCCAAACCTTTCTATGTGAAAGATACAGTGTCTGTGTCTCACAAGAATCTGTTTCTTGGAGTGTCTGTTATTTGAGTGCTAACCAGAACAGAATTTCCAAAGGTGGACTTTGAGGCCAGTTTGCAAGGCTGAGGCTACGAACTATGGAAGGTCTGTCAGCAGGAGAGATGTATGATTTGATCTGCATTGGCAGAAAGAAAGTTCTGGCTGAAATGTGCAGAGCAGTTTGGAGGGGACAAGACAGATGACATAGAAAACACTTACAAGACTGTTACAATAAAATAGGCTGGAAATGACATTCCTCAGAAGTTTCTTTCTCCCTGCACACACACCTGGCCACCTCAGACTCCCTGTTCAAGGGGAAAGCAGGCTGGGGAGAGAGCCTTCGTGAAAATAACACATCTGTTAATTGCATCATTTCTGTGTGGTCAATGTCTACAGAGGCTTTGTTTTGGTCACCATAGTGTAAAATCCCCATCATGTAAATATTTGCTCCTGATAAATGCTCACTGTGTGTCTATTACCCTACCAGCTTCCTTACAGTATTTGCTCATCACCAGGTTCAAGGACCCGGCTGTGTGGCTCTTCCCCAGAGCCTCTGTCGGAAAGAAGATTTCTCTTTGGTTAAAAGTAGATTCACAGTGGCCAAGATGCTCTAGCACAGTGCAGCGGAGTAAGATGGGCTCACTAGGGAAAGATCATTGACCCCTAAAGAGTACACTTATTCTTTTCTGATTATTATAGAAGTATGTTCAGATTTAAAATTATTTCAAAGAAAAGCATCCGATTGTTTAGGCCAAAGCAAATCTTTTTGGGGGGACGGGGGCAAAGTGTTGCTCTGTTGCCCAGGCTGGAGTGCAGTGGCACAATCTCAGCTCACTGCAACCTCCACCTACCTAGTTCTAGTGATTCTCCTGCCTCAGGCTCCTGAGTAGCTGGGATTACAGGCGCTCACCAATACGCCTGGCTAATTTTTGTATTTTTAGTAGAGACGAGGTTTCGCCATGTTGGCCAGGCTGGTCTTGATCTCCTGACCTCAAGTGATCCACTCGCATCGGCCTTCCAAAGTGTTGGAATTACAGGCGTGAGCCGCCATACCAAGCCAGAATTATTTTTAATAATGTAGTTAAGAGGGCACATTCTGGAGCAACTGCCTGCCAAGTGTTAGCTGTGGGGCATTGGAGAAGAACTTAATCTCTTCATGCCTCAGTTTTCACATGTAAAATGGGATAATTATATTGTCCCCTGTACTGGTTTGCTGGGGCTGCCATCACAAAGTACCACAACTGGGTGGCTTAAACAACAGAAATGTGTTGTCTCACAGTGCTGGAAGCCAGAAGTCCAAAAGCATGGTGTCTGTCAGCAGGGTTGGGTCTCTTCTGGGACTGTGAGGAAGAATCTGCACCACGCCTGTCTCCTAGCTTCTGGTGTTGCCTGGCTTGCAAAGCATCCCCCAACCTCTGCCTTCATCGCCATGTGGTGCTGTCCCTCAGTGCATGCATCTATGTCCAAATTTCCCTTTTTTTATAAGAACACCAATCATATTGAATTAGGGCTCACTCTCATAATCTCATCTCAACTAATTATATCTCCAATGACTCGACTTCCAAATAACATCACATTCTGTGGTACTGGGTATTGGGACTTCAACTATGAATTTGAGGTGGGAGGGCACAATTCAACCCAAACATTACCTAATAGAGTTTTCATTGAGAAGTAAATGAGTTAACTCCTGGAAAGCATTTAAAACAGCGTCTTACCTTCAGAAAGCTCTAAGTCAATGTTAGCTTGTGCTGGGTTTGTATGAGTGTGGCCTTGCCAGTTATTACATCTTGTGTCTTTTTTGGTTGGTCAGGGCTTAAGCCATACTAGGTATATATTTTGAATAATACTCCTGGCTAAAAGGTGCATGATGAGAAGAAGTAGACACTATGAGTTCTGATTTTTCTTCCCTGTTCTCCAAGCTGTGTACACAGAACCATGCAAGTTGCCCCAACCGGAGGGGCAGAAAAACAGCTGCCATTTCTTTTAAAGGGGAACCAATGAAGATCTTGTCCTGATGAGCCCACAAAAGCAAACTTCTCCATGTCTGTCACTCACTCAGTGGGCTGGGGTAGGGCCTCCACACTGAGCTTTGGAGACAAAGCTTCTCAGAGAATGTGCAACATGGGCTGATCCCAGGTGCCCAAGGAGCAGCTGACGTACGTAAAAGTGTTTGCTCACCTCAGCTCACCTTAGAATTGGTCCTTTAAAAAATAAATACAGTATGTTGATCTTTTTTGTGATGATTAAACAAATAAGATGACCCAAAATGAATTCCAGGTAAAGAGGAATAAGAGAAAATATCAGAAGGTAAGCTGCTGAAATTGGCAAGAGCTGGACCCGAAGAGCCCGGCCTTCCAGGCACTGCTAGTTTCTTCCTAGCAAGCTCCTCATGGTGCTTGGTGGCTGCTGCAGGTGATTGCAGTAGCAGGAGATTAAGGAGACAGCACCTGCTTGACAAAAATGGTTGCTGAACACAATCGGCCAAAGTCAAATTGAGTTGCCAAGGAAAATTGGTTAGGGATATACAGGTACCACTGAGGGAGATACCAGAAGGATTTGTGTCCACAGAGAGGTTTTCGTGGGGCTGACTTTGCTGCTGACCCACTCACCACAGAAGCATGGACTCCCTAACTTCCAAGGCCAAGGCAATGGGACTCTCTCCCTCTTTCCCCTTGAATTCCTGCATCGTATTTCACTGGGTAAACAGGGAGGCTCCTATGCTCCAGCAGGAAAACTCTGGACCGGGGAGGCAGGATGTCTACTCTGATCCTGCTTCCCCAAAGCTGTGCGGCCTTAGACAAGTGGTTTGATCTTTCTGGTCTCAGCTTCTTTGATTTTCTCTATTACTTGAAGGGCTTGGGGTCATGGAAATCATGAATTCTTCACACTGAGAGGAATCTTCGGAATCCATTTTGTAGATAAGGAACCTACGGCTGAAAAGTTTACAGGCTTGCACTCAACCATAGAGCTAAATGAGGGGCAAGGAACCTAAAACTTCTGTGTCTCAACTCCCACCTGGGACACATTTCATCAGGAATAGTAAGTCCTTATCTGTTGACAGTGTTAGAATGCTCACATTTACTCCCCATAACAACTTTCTTTCTTTCTTTTTGAGACAGAGTCTCGCTCTGTCACCCGGGCTGGAGGTGCAGTGGCGCAATCTCAGCTCACCACAGCCTCCACCTCCTAGGTTCCAGCAATTCTTCTGCCTCAGCCTCCCTAGTAGCCGGGATTACAAGCATGTACCATGACGCTTGGTTAATTTTTGTATTTTTAGTAAAGATGGGGTTTCGCCATGTTGGCCAGGCTGGTCTCAAACTCCTGACCTCAAGTGGTCTGCCTGCCTCAACCTCCCAAAGTGTTGGGATCACAGGCGTGAGCCACCATGCCCGGCCAACACCCTTCTGAAGTAGGCGCTCTTATGCCCATTTTACTGATCAGGAGACCGGCTTGCCCAGGATCCTGCAGCTACTGAATGGAGGGGCCAGGACTTTGCTGGTTTGGTGCTCTTGCTGCTGCACACCAGCCGCCTCCAATCTCCCTTCGATAATCCTAGCCGCATGACACCGTGGGTGCTCTGGTGTCGGCTGGCAGCAACCCCACCCAGCGAGAGCCAGGATCTGCTTCTTGAGGGCAGGCACGTTTATCACACTGGTGGGTGGAGAAAAGTAGTATTCATCTTCCCAGTGTAACTGCTTATAACTACTTTTCAGTGAATCAAAGAGATGTTTAAGCAAGAACATTGGAAAAATCTGTTTACTCAAGGGTGGAGCAAAATGAGTTAGCCAGGGCCACCCCAGCGAAGGTGGGGGTGGGAGCTGCCTCTGCTCCACAATGACATATTTACATTGGCTCCCCACCCTTTCCTTTGCCCCATTATCTTTAGTTAAAGGGCCAGGTGCACCAGAACACAGGTGTCCTGAGTAGGGCCAGCACCTCTCAGGGTTATAGGGAAGAGCCGTTTCCTCTGGGTAAACGGAGGCCTTAATAAGACATAAATGCTTTCTCTGGGTGAAGAAGGTATGCCCTCTAAGATCTCTCCAGGGTGAATCTAGAATAAGTTGTAGTCTAGATGGCTTGGCAGCGCTATCCAGTGTGACAGTAAGTCTTGATGAACATCAGATTAGTGTCACGCTGAGGGAGGACCTCAAGGACAGGGAATGTGTACTTGTTACAACAGCACACCCAATAGAAGTAGCATGTGAGCTACAAATGTAACTTTATATTTTCTAGCAAAAAAAAAAAAATTAAACAGGTGCAATTAATTTTAATAATCTTATTTGTTTCAATGTATCCCAAATATCGCCATTTTAATGTGTGATAATATAGTTATTAGGGAGGTATTTTCCATTCCCTTTTCATGCAAAGTCTTTGATACTCAGTGTGTATTTCACTCTGACAGTGCACCTCAATGTGGTGCAACAGGCGAGGGTCTACATGGTACAATGGATCCCATGTCCAGTGTACACTTAAACGCTATTGATCCATATGTGGCGATTGTCTCTTGGATAGATGAGTCCAGCAAGGCTCAGTGGGTGTTTTGAGGTTAACAGTCTCTGAAGTCTCTTTCCACCCTGACCTTTGACAAATCAGAGAACACTAATATGATTGGGAACACTTTTATCTTGCTCCCATAGTCTGAACAGAAACAGACCCAGCAGAATATAATCATGACTCCCTCCTGCCCACCCCCTCCTCACAAGCAATCAATGGGCTGGTCTCAGATAAAGGCACTGGGTCAAAATTGGAGAAATGTGCTCTAGTTCTTAGTAGAGGAACTACTAGGACCATTCTCAGCAGTGTGTATGTATAGATAGAATTCCTGCATTCTACTAACATGACTGTCCCTGCTCGGAGATCCAGAGTTAATTATTAACAAACTCACAGTGAGCCAGAGCTAGGTCTTGCTGTAAGGCTCCTGTGTTTTTTAGAAGTATATTGCCATGGGAACTTTGTCCCCATTGGGTTCCTCCTCAGGAACCCAAGACAGACACACAAATGTTGGGCCCATAATTTTACTTAGAAAAGACCCAAGCCTAGAACCTCAGGGAACTCATTTGGAAGTTTTTTTGTTTTTTTTTTTTAGGAAAGTTACCTTTCCTATTTGATATCTCAATCAAACAGGTGTTTGGGGAGAATAAAAGCACACTACCTTAGAAGGAACTGTGGTCATCCAGCCAGACTTGTGGAGTATTTAAAGAGAATTTCATTCACTGCATAAAATAACTCTAAATAATGGTAAGCTCTTAGGAGACTTGATCTACTGGCTACATATGCCCACTATGAAATTAACACATTCTGGAATTTAGATGGAAGGAATATGGAAATTGGTCCTTCTCAATGTATGGCTGAAGCATCAGAAATGAAGAGAAGGGTCAAGTCTGGGGAGCAAGACTAAGGACTCATAGGCCAGTGGGCTTCCTCCCGAGGAGAGCTGAAAGCTAAAGGATGCTTCTCAATGTCCTACAAGTTGTTTTTCTACGGTCTTTCCAGCAGTTGATACTGTATTTATGCAAAACAAAACTTTCCTTTGTCCCTGTAATCTAGAGGTGGCCTTTGGCTTAACATGCCTAAATATTATCATTCTAAACCAATAACACCTACGTTTATTGAGCATTTACTATATGTGCGGCACTATGCCAAACTTAACTACCCCTCCTCATGTGTAACAGTCAGGTGACTTCACAGCTGCCTTGTGGATACTTGTGTTATTTGGAAGATTGCATAAATACATGTAAAATGCTTAGAACTCTACCACCCCATCTTACCTACAGTTTTGGTGAGTCCCTGCTTTGGCCAAGTAGAATCATGCCCTGTGAGATGGGAAAGAGGATAAGAAATAGGCAGAGTTGACCTTACAGGTAGACATAATAGATGAGGGTCCATGTAGTGCAATGGATCCAATGCCCATGCCTGATTCAATCATTCTAGTCCAGTAGGATTGTCTGGTTGATTGTTTTTTTTGTTTGTTTATTGTGTTTCTTGAGATGGAGTCTCGCTCTGTCACCCAGGCTGGAGTACAGTAGCACAATCTCGTCTCACTGCTGCAACCTCCACCTCCCAAGTTCAAGCAATTCTCCTGCCTCAGCCTCCCGAGTAGCTGGAACTACAGGCACATGCCACCACACCTGGCCAATTTTTTGTATTTTAGTAGAGACGGTTTCACTGTGTTGCCCAGGCAGATCTCGAACTCCTGAGCTCCAGCAATCCGCCCACTTCAGCCTCCTAAAGTGCTAGGATTACAGGCATGAGCCACCGTGCCTGGCCGGTTTTTATCTTGAAAGTTTAAGGGTCTCCCACGTAAATGCCAGTACTCTTCTGAGGATGACCTTTTAATTAGCCAACTATCACGAATTATCAGGAATTCTCAATTATCAGGAATTCCAATTATTCCAAATGTCACGAATTCTTTATATCATCCCAGGAATCCAAAAGAGCAAGGTCTTATAGGGAAGGACAAACCTTCTGATGCTTTAGAATTCAGACCACAAGTATAGATGGTCATTTGACATGTAGTCTGATCCACTATGAGTTACTTCTATACAAATAAATTCAAGTTATCACAGGGTTTCTTTCTTTCAGTTGGGCACAATACTTTGAAAACTCTTAGGTTTGGAATGAGTAACTTGGCAAAAGAAGATGGTAGGGTCCTTTAATACCATACTTGTGGTTTTCTCACAGAGGCACCAGCCTATAACTCTGAGGTTTCAACACTCCACTCAGCTGTGGGCTATCTAAATCAAAGCTATCACATGCCCACATGTGCATCTGCAGCCGACCACAAATGATTTAACAGGACCAGATTTCACTGGAGCTCTATGGCCCTTCTCCCAGTGTGAACTGAAGGGAAAAAACCTGGAGCCTAAGGGACTCCCTTTTCTGTGTCCTGGAAACGGTTGGCTTTGGTTAAGCCAATATGATGGGATCGTTGAGAGGGAGACTCAGGACCTGGGATCATGCCACACTCTCTGGCCCCAAAAGGCACACTACGGGCTGCCAGATTTGTTGGAGGAACTGGGGCTTAAGGCCAGGACATATGAAGAGCCCTGTACCCAGTTCTGTGATGTCTTAATACCTTTGACAAGAGACATTGGCAACTCACCGGGTGTCCAGTGGGGGGCGACAAGGAAACAGACTGATGAAACCAGAGATTGTTTCCCGTAGAAGAGAGAAATCTCGAAGGAACGTGGTAGCTATCTGCTGTTTAACGATCTGTCATATGGAAGCAGGAGAAGGAGATTCTTCTTTGCTCCAAGTGACAAAACTAGGAGCAGTGAAATGAGATTATAAGGTGGCCGAGTTTTTCTAGCAGTTGGAGTTCTCTGCAGTGAGTTGGCACTTGGCAGGGTGGTGCCTTCTCTGCCTCTGATGTGTTCACGCCATCACTGGGAGTAGGGGCAGCAACAGCTGAGGAGTTGAAGAGGGAATGCTTTCCCTGGGTGGGAGATTGGGCTGGAGAATATCTCAGATGGTTGCTAACTATGAGTATGGTTATATATATATATATATATATATATATATATATATATATATTTTTGAGACGGAGTCTTGCTGTGTTGCCCAGGCTAGAGTGCAATGGCTGGATCTTGGCTCACTGCAACCTCCATCTCCTAGGTTCAAGCGATTCTCCGGCCTTGGACTCCCAAGTAGCTTAGATTACAGGCACATGCCACCATGCCAGACTAATTTTTGTATTTTTAGTAGAAGCGGGGTTTCACCATGTTGGCCAGACTGGTCTCGAACTCCTGACCTGAAGTGATCTGCCCGCCTCAGCCTCCCAAAGTGCTGGGAGGCCACTGCACCTCGCCTGGTTTAATAATTTTTTTAAAGTGGGTAAATAATAAGAGTGGGTTTATGGTGTCTGTATTCCACAAACTATCATTTCCCACATTAACTATTTCATATATGGAAAATCTGAGAAACAGGTATGCTAAGAAGGTTGCAGTATAATTTAAAAATACTTCTGAGTGGACATTGTATCACAAAGGCAGTGCCCGGTGAGGTCAAAACCGTGGTTTGTGGAAGCTGAGCCCACAGGGGTTTAAATCCTGCCTGTGCCCCTCTTACATTCTGTGAACTTGGACAGGATCCCTCACTTACTTAAGACTTCACTTTTGCAGCCCTTGAGATCCCACCTGCTCGTTTATCTAAATGAAATCTATCACTGGGGAAATAGCAAATTCCTCCTGCTGTTGAGCAAAATGTTTTCCAGTCCTTTGTTTCTGTATGAAATAAAGCAGCTCCATCCCAATGCTAAATGACCAACTGCATATGGCAGAATGAGCTTATTTCATGCTCTCAGTTAATACAACAAGACCATGGACTACTCTGGATGGTAGTTTAAGTTTAAGATGAAATTGTTCCTCCTGATTTTCTTGTTCTTTATTGCTTCTTTCTTTGTTTTTCCTTCCTTCTCTAGTTCGTAACACTAGCAGTCAAATCTATCTGCATGGAAATCTATCTACTATATAAAACACTACATCACAATTTACAGAGAGAAAAATATTTTTGTTTCGCAGTAATATTTCACTGGAAGAGGCACTATTTGGCCAGCTAACTCTGGGATTTAGGCTCAGGTAGAATCAGTGCCTCAGTTTTCTCTAGGTCAGCTATTATGAGTTGTTCTTTATTTAACCTAGCACATACATATATGGTGGTTAAATTCAGCAAAATTCTCTTCACAAAAGTTTCATTTGTCTGGAAGACTCTATGTACTGATCTAGAGAGAATATCCTCAAAGCCCCTTGGTTGGCATGAGACCATGGACCAGCATGTTAATCCTTCTGTAAAAAAAAAAAAAAAAAAAATCATCAACAAATTCAGTGGGAGTTGGTAGACATGAGTTTGAGGTAGTGTGATATCTTTAAAGTACTCACTCAATCTGTGTGATAATTGGCCAACTCTACCTAACAACAGACCTTCAAACAGCTATCAGGACTACTGGAATAATGTCTGCAGAAGAACCTGGAGAAACATTTACGTTGTGTGCACCAAGGAGGAAAGTATCCCAGATGACTTCCACTTACGCACATAGAGCCTGTGTTATTGACACAGGTATTTCTCTCCTAAGCCTTTTCTGCTTAAGAAAGCTTTAGGATCCATTCCCATGAATCATAGGAAAAGAATCTGCTGGGTTAAATTATTTTAGCCTCCTCTTTATTCCTTACTTCACAAAGAACCGCAGTTAATCTGTAAATGAGTTCTGATGTTATGAAAATTGAATATGGCAAATTGTGTTATTAAATCTATTAAGGGATGAAGAGGGACTCTTCTGAAAGAATAGCATAGTCTGAGTGGCAGCTCTCACCTAATAGGCATCTACCTAGAAATGTTTCTGAACTTAATGGTTACATGATATAATTCAAAAGTAATATAAGCACACAGCATCTCTCCCCATAACCTTATTGAAATTAAGCGTTCCAAATCATTCTTCTCTCACTTTTACTTCACCTGCAACATGTGACTCACCCTTTTTTAGACTAACAGCTAAACTCTAATCCCTAGCTAATGTAAAACAATGCCAGGATTATTAAGCATGATTTCGACAAGTTTTAACCCCTAATGGGATTACCCTTGGTTAAATAAATTGAATGGTCAATGGAATTCCAACGTAAAATTTGTCAGCAAAGGTTAGCTGGTTGCTAGATATTCAACTACATATACCAGGAAGCTATGAGGACAAATTTCCATTTGTACAGAGCCTAGAGAATTGGCCATTTTAGGACTAAATGTGCTGCTCATTATTTTTACTCAAGGACATACTAATGACCTATATAGTTTTAAATACCTACTATGTACAACTGCTTTACAAAACACTTTCGATCTTGAATTGAGAAGGTAGAAAAAAAAAGCCAGGCATGGTGGCTCAAGCCTGTAATCCCAGCACTTTGGGAGGCCAAGGCAGGTGGATCACCTGAGGTCAGGAGTTCGAGACTAGCCTGGCCAACATGGAGAAACCCTGTCTCTTTAAAAAAAAAAAAGAGAGAGAGAGAGAGAGAAGGTAGGAGATCCAAACCTGTATTAGGCCATCCTCACATTGCCATAAAGGAATATCTGAGACTAGGTAATTTATAAAGGAAAGAGGTTTAATTGGCTCACAGTTCTGCAGAGCTATACAGGAAGCATGATGCTGGCATCTGCTCAGCTTCTGGGGGAGGCCTGAGGAGACTTACAATCATGGCAGAAGGCAAAGGGCAGCAGGCATGTCACACGACCAGAGCAGAAGCAAGAGAGGGAACAAGCTGCCACACACTGTTAAACAACTACATGTCATGAGAAGTCACTCACTATCACAAGAGAGCACCAAGGAAATGGTGCTAAACCAGGGTCCCCAGCCCCCAGGCCATGGACCAGTACTGGTCAGTGGCCTGTTAGAAACCAGGTCACACAGCAGGAGGTGAGTGGTGGGCAAGCAAGCAAAGTTTCATTCGTATTTACAGCTGCTCCCCATCACTCATTACTGCCTGAGCTTGGCCTCCTGTCAGATCAGCGGCAGCATTAGATTCTCATAGGAGTGCAAATGCTATTGTGAACTGCGCGTGCAAGGGATCTAGGTTGCATGCTCCTTATGAGACTCTAATGCCTGCTGACCTGTCATTGTCTCCTATCACTCCCCGATGGGACCATCTAGTTGCAGGAAAACAAGCTAGGACTCCCACTGATTCTACGTTATGGTGAGTTGTATAATTATTTCATTATATATTACAATGTAATAATAATAGAAATAAATATGCAATAAATGTAATATGCTTGAATCATCCCCAAACCATCCCCCCCCTCTGCCCCATCCCAGTCCATGGAAAAATTGTCTTCCACAAAACCAGTCCGTGGTGCCAAAAAGTTTGGGAACCACTGTGCTAAACCACTCATGAGAAATCCACCCCCATGATCCAGTCACCTCCCACCAGGCCCTACCTCCAATACTGGGGATTACAATTCAACATGAGATTTGGGTGGGGATACCTATCCAAACTATATCAATACCTTCATAAAAGCAATTCAATACCTGTATAGTGTGATATGCAATAGATGTCAAATGTCATATGTATGAGGAGCATAGAGAGGTGCTGTTATCAAGTCATTGTGTGACCCACTGAGCACTCATAATGAAGTACAGGTAGCAGTTTACCTGCTCACTTGCTTATTGTTGTCCCACCACACTGGACTGGAAGCTTCGTGAAAACAGGGCCCATGTCTCATCTATTACCACAACTGTCATATTTGCATGGCCTGTAGCTAGCAATCAGTAAAAAAAATATAGCAGGGATGAAGCTACAGAAAGAAAGTAAATACTGACAGGCGGGCAAAATTTTTAGACATGGATATTTAATGATGGGATGAACAGATAAACCAAGACAGGAAATAAGGATTCGCTTGGCAAATATATCTTTTCATTTGCCCAGCAAACATTTGCAGATCCCTCACCATGTGCTAGACACTGTGGGCACTACATATACAAAGGTGAAAACCACCATTTGTGTTTGGATTGGTGTTTTTCTCTCTCAAAACCAGAGAGATTTTGAGATCAGCCTGGATGTCGTGAGATGAAGAGGTACGTGGTTGAGATCAGGAGTGGTTGGGATTTTGTGAGGGATAGGCCTCCTTAGGTGTAAAGAGCCCTGAGACCTTTGTTGTGAGGACAGTGAAAATCAACAAAAAAATTTATGTTAAGGAAGATTTAAAAGTCACTGTAAAGGTGTCAGAAGTGCCTATGACATCATTAGGAGATGTCCATTTCTGAAAACTTTAGCCAGGTTGCAAACACTTTAAGAAATCCTATCTCAAAACTTCAAGAAAAGTTAGATATATATTTATATAGACAGAATTTTCAGGACTGGATTATATTTGCACTTTTGTTTAATTTTTACTTAATTAGTATGTTAATATGAATAGTAATTTGTGATTTTTTATAAATATAACTTTTTTAAACTATGGTATTTTGGAAAAAATTTGGTGCATTGTTAAAATGTGGTTTTGATTTATTCACAAGCAGAAATCTTTTCTAACAGACTATACTTCCATTTCATAATTCAGTAAAATAATGGGATCAAGTATACTAAATTCATCATAGAGCAAACTTTGCTAGTGTTCACCTGTTTATAAATTTTATGTAATGGCAGACAGTGTAATAACTAATACCATTATCCCAACTATCTCTTCCCTATAATGTTTCCATAGGAACATACAGTGTACTGCATTTCTATATATGCAGCCATATTCTACCAATATGTATTCTGACTACAAGCTAGTTCCTTCATAGTCCATATGTCTATCTTCAATCCCTATGAATCATGTAAACTGCAGAGCAAACTGCAGATACTCACCTCTAGACAGGAGATATATATGACACATAAAAGTCAAGTATACTCAGCTCCTAAGAGCAAGTGGGAAGACAAAGAAGATCTCCTGAGTGTAGAAATGCTCCTTAAATCATCTTTCCTGAAGGCCTAGTTTGCAACTGAGTCACAAAAATCTGGTTTCAAAAAGTTAAACTTGAAATAATAAAAACACAACCCAATTTAAAAATGGGCAAAGTGATCTGAATAGACGTTTCTCAAAAAATTATATACAAATGGCCAATAAGCACAAGAAAAGATACTCATCATCATTATTAACTAGGGAAATGCAAACAAAATGATAATAAGTCACATCTTCACACTCACTAGGATGGCTATAATAAAAAAAAGACAGGGAATAACCAGTGTTGGCAAGGATGTGGAGAATTTAGAACCCTCATACCCTGTTGGTAAACATGCAGAATGAAATAGCCACTTCAGAAAACATTTTGGCAGTTCTCAAAAGGTTAAATTTCATTTCTCAAAAAGATGCAGTACTTAGGTGAACCAACAATTCCACTACTAGCTATATGCCTGCCAAATTGAAAACAGATACTCAAATTACTTGTACATGAATGTTCATAGTAGCCCTATTCACACTATTCAAATGCTTGAAAACAATTCAAGTATCCATCAATGGATAAATAAACAAAAAGTAGTAATTTGTACAGTACAATATTCAGCCACAGAAAAGAATGAAGTACTGATACATACTAGAACATAGATGAACCTCAAAAACGTTATGGTAAGTAAAGGAAACCAGTCAAAAAAGACCACATACTTTATGATTCCATGTATACAATACATCCAGTATAGAGAATTCCATAGAGACAAAAAGTAGATGAGTGTTTGCCAGAGGCTGGAGGTAGGAGGAAATGGGGAGTGGCAGCTGATGGTTAGTTTCCTTAGATGATGATAAAAATGTTCTAAAATTGATTGTAGTAATGGATCTACAGCCTTGTGAATATACCAACACCACTAAACTGTACCCTGTAAAAGGGTGAGTTTTGTGATATGTAAATTATATCTTAATTTTTAAAATAAGAAAGTTAAAAAATGTTAAACTGGGAATTGATGATTTTTTTTGAAGCTGGTTAGTAACTACTGAAATTAGTCCTTGGTTTTTAGAAAGGCCATAAAATAATTGTAAGTGGGAGAAGTTATAAACAAAGAGATGGATGAGTCACAGAAAATTGAAAGAGAAACACATGGTAACAAGAGACAGTACAGAAAGACTCAACTGAGTTTTATAAAATCACTCAAGCAGATAAATATAAGGGCTGCATGTGCATGCACATGGGTGTATATGTGTGTTTACATCTAATATACATGAAATATGATATGTAATAACTATATATTCACACTGGAAACATTCTCAAAAAATATACCACCAAATGTTAACAATAGCTGTCCCTGTTTAGTGGGATTTTGGGGGACTTGGATCCTTTCCTCCTTTTGCTTCTCAGTATCTTCTAACTGTGTGCGATGATCATTGACAGTTGAACAATAACAAGAAGAAAGTGAGTGTGGAAGGATGTTGCTAGAGAAAGTGTATTCTTGATCAGATGGAGGAAGTGGAGGCAGTTTGTGAAGTCTTCCTAACGAATAATATCCTATTTGAGAAGACCAGTCTTTGCACTGGAGAAAATGCATAGACCAAGGTGGGCATCACTTGCAGAACAGTTTGGCATGCGACTACCTCTGAAATACTAAGGCTTAGAAGACTTGTTCTTAGTACTCCAGGCAAAGTTTACAAAAGGCCTTTTCCCTTGTTTAGCAGATTCTCCCAAGGGATCTACGTCTACACTCTCCATAAGTCACTATATACTGGACCTAGCACACATCTATCTATTCATCATTGTATTAGTCTGTTCTCATACGGCTCATAAAGACATACCCAAGACTGGGCAATTTACAAAAGAAAGAGGTTTAATAGACTTAGAGTTTCATGTGGCTGGGGAAGTCTCACAGTCATAGCGGAAGGCAAGGAGGAGTGAGTCACGTCTTACATGGATGGCAGCAGGCAAAGATGGAGAGAGCTTGTTCAGGGAAACTCCTATTTTCAAAACTCTCAGATCTTGTGAGACTTACTCGCTATCACAAGAACAGCATGGGAAATACCCAACCCCATTATTTAATTATCTCCCACATGTCCCTCCCACAACACATGGGAATTATGGGAGCTACAAGATGAGATTTGGGTGGGGACACGGAGCCAAACCATATCATCCATCTTTCTTTCTTTCCTTCTTTCTTTCTTTCTCTCTTTCTTTTCTTTCTTTCTTTCTTTCTTTTGTCTTTCTTTTCTATCCTTTCTTTTTTCTTTCTGTCTATCCATCCACATATTTATCTTTAATTGGGATATGTCTACAAGACAATTGATACCTAAAAGTACTGAAAATTCACTTGCTAAGTCACAATATAACTTTAAAACCATCCTTATACCTAACATTATCTGAGCACATAACATTGACTGAGACCCATCCTTGCCTCTCTGAGCTTAACTCTTGTGAAGTGTGAGCCAGAAAGAGTTGGTCCAAGTAGGGCAAGTCCCATAGGCTTTGTGGTACTCAGGGTGGGCATCTTACCCAATATTTCCTCTTTGAAGCTGAAAGGCAGAGACAAGAAATTCATCCTGAAAGTGTTCACAAGGGTAAAGTCAAGGTGGCTGGTCCCCAGACAAGTCATAGGAACAAGGTTCTGGTCATACAATAGGAGTCAGGGAGCCCAAATAGAGGGACCTGAGAGTGGGGCAAGTGGGAGGGATTCATTGAAAAACTATGTGGAAGACAGGGAGTGACAGTGGATAAGGCAAAGGGCAGCATCTGCATTTAGGTCTGTCATCAAGCTAGAGAATGTTCACAGCAGTGTTGTTAGAAAGAGAAAGGCATGGAAAAAACTTTGTCGTCCATCAGCAGGTATGAAAAATTTAATTGTGGTGTTTTCAAATAGTGAGAGTTCCAGCAGAGGAAATTAATAAACCAGAGCTGCATGTGTCAATTTAGAAAATAAACATAAAAACCTATCATTTAAAGGAATGCATATAAACAATAGTTTCTTTCACATTCATTTCACAATTTGCTTACTGAAGTATCAGTATGTCTTTCAATTTGATGTGATGTATTTTGAAGAAAGTTGCCAAATATAAAAGAAAAACAGGGAAAAATTTAGCTTCTGAACTGGAAGGTCACTCTTGCCAGAGTCCTTGGAGGAGGGCAAGGTTTTACACTTTGTTTGCCAATTCTTTCCTAAAATAAAGTGTCCTGGACTTCAGGTCAGTCTTGCCCCTTGCGCTGCTAAATTATTCTGCCAGATTCTTTCAGCTGAGCTGTGCAGGGTCCTGAAGACCTGCTTTGGCTTCCTCTGCACCAGACTGACTCACTCCCCCAGGGAACAAGATCAAGGCTGAGGAAGGGAAAAAGCAGGGCATGATAATGGACCCTATCCTCAAAATAATTCCATTTTCTCCACCTGTCATTCCACCTTCACAGTGAAGCTTTTCTAGAATCTAAGAGGCTCTTGTAAAAATGAAGCCACTCCTGGGAGGTGCTGAATTTTATCAGCCAACATGTATGTGGGTGTCCCTGGAAAACAAGACCTTGGCAAATTATACCCGCAAATGGGCTGGGGCAAGTGGGAGGAGAGTGAGAGGAGACAGTTAGAATCACAATGTAGAGGCAAAGGATGGGAACAAGATGTGCTTTGCCAACCAGTCAAGTTTTTTCAAGGCTAATTTTTCTAGAAACCATCTTAAGAACAATTGCAACATTAAACAAAAAGCACGCAAACCAAAACAGTAAAAAATCTAAACAGCCCAAGTATCAGAAACTATCTATTTACCCATATGGTTAAAAAGCCAAAATGAATTTATTACATTTTCACAGAACCATTTCCTAGGCCAGAACTCATTTCTCCTTAAATAAATACATTAACACTTTGCTCAGAACAAATCAAGTCCCCTCTAAAACCCTAGAAGACAAAGTACACCAGCAGTAAAAACAGACACCGCGTCTCCACTGTTGTCAGAGGTATCGAGATCTGGTGAGAGGAGAGGGAGCTCATGCTGCTGTATCAGCAGGGAGGATGGATTTGTGTTTTCCACAGCGCAGGGTCCCTGCAGGAAACAGGACAATTTGACAGGGGGGTTTGACAATGGAACCCTTTACAAAGGTGTCAGTAGAATATTCAAAACCACAAGAGAATTCAGCGTCAGGGCTAGCAACTGTAGGGTTCCATGTTGGAAGGGTCACAGGGTGGGACAGTCACCACAGCCTTAGAAGGGAGAGTTCCATAGAAAAGGCATCTCCAGGGAAGCAGTGACCTTCAGCCAGCCCAAGGTGACAGCCAGGCAGCAAGGAGATGAGTATCCCCAGCCTCACTCCTTCCCTTCCTCCAGCCTCCTACCGAGGCTCCCTGTGGGTCAAGTTCATCCTGGAAATCAGAAGGCAAGAAAGCCCCTGGGTGCAGTCCACAGAGTTCAGAGCAGGACGCAGGGCAGGAAGGGTTAAAACAGGAGAGGCAAAGGGAGGACACTGGGCACAGCAGGTCTCCAGCTCCAGGTCCTGTGGCCCTGTCGTGCCTGTGGTCGTTATACTACAGACTGAATGTTCACGGTGCCCTGCTTTCAGCATTTAAGATGCCTCTGAAATAAGAGGCTGCCTCGGGTCTCATAGGTCGTGCTCACATTTTCTGAAACCATGTACCTCGCACTGTTAACCTCTTCATCGGTCTACAGGTTCTAGGAGCTCACTTCACAAAGCTGCCCCCAGCCGTTCCTGTTAAACAACCTGAGTGCTGTGGCTGGGCAAAGAAAAAAATGCTTTCAATATTGACATAAGTTATTAAATATGGAGTTCAGCTTTGCTCTGGTTTAAGGAGAACTGCTGCTTCAAAATATACACTCAAGTGAGATTTTTTTGCATGACAAAATAATAAGTGTTTACTTTTTCAAAAAGTAGAGGTTCTTTAAAAGATGTCACCTAGAGTAGAATTAAGGACTATTCAGAAAATCACAGTGGTCCCTAGGCAAGACGTTTTGAGGGATGAACTTAAGCAGGCCCTAGACTCACGTCTTCCATGTCCTACAACCCAGACATGCCCCACCATACCATCCAGTAAAGTTGTCCAAATACTTCCTGTTCCAGTTGGCAAATTCCACTGCCCCAAACTTCCAAATTTCCTTCACTGCTGGCTTAGCCTTCTTCCTAAATCCTCTCTCCGTGGTGTCCTGGACCCCACTGTAAAGCCAGCAATGAAAGCATCTCCTTTCCCCTGTCTAGCACAGCCAGGTACATCTGTTCCAAGTGGTCAGTGCCTAGAACAGACGGGTTGCTAAAGAGTTTCACCATCACCTATGCTCACACAGGAGCTACTGAGGTGATGCTCCTCACCTGTGGAATGAAAGCACAGGCTGCTCTCTAGGAGCCATTAGCTCATACCTTGCACTGGGCAGGTTCAAGTTTTAGGACTCAACATGCTGAACAACACCTGTATCCAATGGTAAATTTTTCTGCAAATGAATCCAAAAGCCTTTCTAATGACAGATTTGGGGACTTTGAAGTTGTTGCATATCAGCAAGGGTTGCTGTCATGATTTGTTTACTCTTCGATTCCCTGATGTGGTTCATTTGAGATCTTGGAGTATCTGCTGCAGTAATTATGGCAGGATTTTTACAGAGTGATTTTAGCATCAGTTAAAGAATTATTGTTCATCACTCATTGATTCTATCACTCAACAAATTATAGGGGTAAAATGGGATCCTATTTAAAAAAAAAAAAAAAAAAAAACAGGGAAAAACAGCAAACAGAAACAAACTGGAAAAGAGGAAACTAAATTCAGCCTCCAATACTGATAAGCAATTTCTTCCCTACCACTGAATTTTAAACCTTTCTCAGAGACAGTACTTTGTCCATTTGTTCAATACTTTATTCTTAGTGCCTATTACAGTGCTTAGTACATAGTTGGCCCTCAATATATGTTTAATTAATGAATTGATTAAATAAACTAGACTCAGGCTCTGACCCTTCTGCTAAATCTATGCTTACAATAGATGTTTTAGGGCATATTCATATTAAACTTTTAAGTCAGATCATCTCTTTATGGAATTTATAGGCAAAGGGGCTTTCTTTCTTTTTTTAGAGGTAGGTTCTTGCTCTGTCACACAGACTAGAGTGTGGTGGTGTGATCATAGCTGACTGCAGCCTCAAACTTCCTGGCTCAAACAATCTTCCCCACCTCAGCTTCCTGACTAGCTGAGACTACAGGTGCACCTGGCTAATTTTTTAATTTTATTTATTTATTTATTTTTATAGAGACAGAGGCTTGCCACATTGCCCGGGCTGGTCTGAAACTCCTGGGCTCAAGCTATCTGCCTGCCTTTATATCTATTTTGAAGCAAACAAAATAATGCTAATGAATAGAGTCCTAGGAAGAATTGTCCTCTGCTCTTGACTGTCCACTGACTAACTCCAGACTTAATAGTGGCCCCCTTTACTTAAGGCACATGATAAACTTCTAATGATGCTTGAATTATATTTTCACCAGCAGGATCAGTTACTTTCCTCAGATTCAACTTTTGCAATTGAATTGCAGTATACACACTGCCACTTCTATTGCAGCACATAGCATCTATTTTACCATTTCAATTTGGATGATTTCTTACATGATGGATTGTGGGATCACAATAATGTGTTCTCAGTGAAGCCTCTTGACTAAATCAAAATTTACATTTTTATAAACCTCCATGAAACAGCTTTATTTAGTAAGATACTATAATGGTATGGCAAAAGAAATTAAGTGGTAGCTTCTGAAAGAAAAGACTCCCTCCATCAGAGAGACTGAGCCTCATATGAAAGCAGTAGGCACCACACAGGAAATTCATGCTGTAGATAAATTTGGAGGGGCACCTCGGGCTGTTTGCATTATAGAATGCTAAATTCAGACTATGCAGGAAACCAGCCACCTAAAGAGATCTGTATGGAAGTAGAGAACCTTCCAATACTATTTAGTATTTTAGTAAATAGTAAGTGCTATTTACTAAATGGCAATTTTGGCTATTTAGTAAATATTAAGTGATGTCCAAAAGACATATAATTCAAAAAGTCTAGGGTAAGAAACAAGATAAAAGCTAACTCTAATGGGTGTTGGTAAATCAATAATTGATTAGAGATCTTCCATAGTATTTCCTCATAAGAACAATTGCTAAAGTTGTTGTAGTGACCACACAGACTGCCGAGATTGCAGTGGTCAAACAAGACAAACTGTTGAAGTCATGAAGGGATATGCAGCATGACTCCTTGGTTAACCTTTTGGTAGGGACCCAGTTCACATCATCTTGAAGTCATGTCTTCAATATTAATTTACACCATTAGAATGCCTGCTGTTCCATTAGCATTTTCTTGAGATTTTCTGGGCCATTCTCAGAAACCAGAGTTAGAATGCGGAAATTAATCTTACTTCATTTTGACCTATTATACTCAGATATTTATAAGCCTGAAATATATGTTTGCCTTACTGATAAACCAATAAAAAAGAACTTGAATGTCTCATAAAATAAGATCTTTCCACAAGCCACACATACCTAGATTATGGATAATAGAGCTAAATGATCAGGCATCAAGTCTAATACACTGTCAATCTATGTTTGACAAGCATCCATGTCCTTGCCTTGAGTCATTCAGTTCTTGGTTGTTCTTGCTGAGATAGAAGTCTATACGAAACCTAGCATTAATGAAGCTAATATGAAACTAATTAGCTGCAATGCTACTGCAGGAAAACAGCCAACCATCATTTAATGAAGGATTGTCAGTTGAGCTCTTGGGAAAAAAGTATTTTCTCTGCCCCATAATCATCCAGCTTCACGAGATCCTGCTTTCCAGGTTTGAGGTGTGGGATCCCCATTAACTTATAGCCTAATCAGGAAATGAACAGGAAGATCTTGTACTGAAGTCCGATATTAGTAATATATTAAACGAATAAACAAAAATACAAAATTAGAACTTGTAACATCATTTTATCAGCTCTGCAGTATGTGAAATCCATGATGCACCTGCACCGTAACTAAAACAGGATCTTCAACCTTCCCAGGGCTATTTAATTCTGCCACGTTTTTTGTTCACAAAGAATAAGCATTGCTTAGCCTTTTCATTGCTCCTTTTGGAATGAAACACTCACTACTATTCATTTCAAAATATTCTTAAATTTCCACTGTGATTGCTTCTTAGATTCATGGGTTTATTTAAAGTATATATATATTTTTTTATTTTTTTTTTATTTTTTGAGGTGGAGTCTTGCTCTGTCACCAGGCTGGAGTACAGTGGCGCAATCTCAGCTCACTGCAACCTCCGCCTCCTGGGTTCAAGCGACTCTTCTGCCTCAGCCTCTCGAGTAGCTGGGACCACAGGCACATGCCACCACACCCGGCTAATTTTTTTGTATTTTTAGTAGAGGCGGGGTTTCACCGTGTTGGCCAGGATGGTCTCGATCTCTTGACCCCGTGATCTGCCCGCCTCGGCCTCCAAAGTGCTGGGATTACAGACGTGAGCCACCACACTCGGCCAAAAGTATATTTATTTTCAAATATTTAGGGATATTTTAGTTACTTGTCTGATATTGATTCCTATTTCAATTTCACTGTGGTCAGAATGCATATTCTATATTACTTCAACCTTTTGAAATTTGCTGAAACAATGTTATGATTCAGGATATGGCCTATTTTAGTGAATGTTCCATGGGTACTTAAAAGGAACATACCTTCTACAATTGTTGGCTGCAGTGTTTTATTATATAAATATCATTTAAGTCATTTGTTAATCATGTTGTAGAAATCACCTATTCCCTTACTAATTTTTTATTTTTGTGTTTAGTCATGTATAAGAATGGTGCGTTAACATCTTCTATGGTTGTGTATTTGTCTGTTTCTCCTTTTAGTTCTAGAAGTTTTTGCTTTGTGTATTTTGGGTCTATGTAATTAGATAAATGTAGATCTTTATTTTCCTGATGAATTGACCCTTTTTATGATTATGACATGCCACTTTTTATATTTAATAATACTTCTGGCATTAACTTTTACTTTATCTGATATTATGTAGAACTATACCAACTTTCTTTTGGTTGGTGTTTTGATGGTGTTTTTTTCATATCTTTATTTTCAACCTTCTTGGTCCTTATTAGAGTATTTAATCCATTTACATTTAATGTAATTACTGGAGTATTTGAATTTAAACTTGCCATCTTAATATTTCTTTTTCTTTTGTCTCACCTGTTCTTTGTTTCTATTTTAATCTCTGCTTGCCTTTATAAAAGTTTTAACCAATGACAATTTTAAAAATATTTCCGTTTGTCTTCTTTTGTTATTTTATTAATTAGACTTCTGTTGTAACTCACTTAGTGGTAACCCAGGGATTATAGCATCCATTGTTGACTCATTACAGTCTACTTAAGTTAACTTAGCCCTGCAGTTAGCATCATTTCTGTCTTCTGTACTACTGTTATGCATTTTAATTCTACATATATTATTAAAATCACAAGACATTATTATTGTTGTTCTGGTTTTAAATAGTCAATTTAAAAATTTTACCCTTATTTACCCTTTCTGATGAACTTAATTTTTTCCCACATTACATACTTCCATGATCATGTCCTTTCTGCCTATAGAACTCCTACTAATATTTCTTTTAGTTCAAAGCTGCTTGTATGTATTTTCTCAGTTTTAGTCTGGGCTCAGTTTCTGTAGTTCTCTCATCCCTGGATTATTGACTTTCAAGACCCAGTCATATTGGCAGCCCCTAGCCCAATGAGACTGTCACAAATCCCAGAACAATTTATTTAATGCCACATCTATTCTTGCTCCAAAAATTGGCAAATGCCTCAAGGAGAAATGAAGAAAAGCCAGTACGAGACTCACCTCAATCTACTTCCCTTTTCTCAGGGATCTTGATCCTTCTCATTGAACAATGTCTTTAAATTTTAGGTGACAGATAGATAGATAGATAGGCAGATAGACAGGTGTTATTTTTAGCCACAGCATTAGTGTGAATAGTATAAAATAAGCTACTCCATCTTTGCTAGAGGTAGAAGTAATTTCTTCTTAAAGAAAAAGTTTGTATAGCATTGAATTAACCATCATAGCTATTCTTGAATGTCAGGCCAATTGAACTCCCAAGACTCTCTAGCATGTACAAAAAACAGAAATCACTATTTCTTATCATACATTTAATAGTGTGTATTTGGAACCAGCTTAGCCACAAACTTACAGATGATTCTGAGATAACAGTAATTACTATTCAAAAGCAATATAATCCACAGGGAAAGCAAACATAGTCAACTGATAAAGAAGTTATTGCTTATTTCAAGAGTTGTAAGAGTTCTGCAGTGTGGCCATTATATGTGTGTCTCACAGCTTACATTCATTGCAGGCTTCTTTAGAAAATTTTTATCTAAGAATAAGTCTACCCTCATTTTTTGTAGAGTATCAGAGCTTTGTCTCATATTTGTCTTCAAGATTGAAAGGAGAATATTTAATACTGATTCTCTGAACATCTGCAATAATGTATTCCAAAATCTTGGCAAAATCAGTCCAAAGGCTCAACCATTCAAGCTAATTAAATTACCTGGTTAACTCTGGGGACTACCAAATCTGAATGGATGTAAGAAAGGAAGAAATTTGAAAAAAATAAATAAATAAAGATTATACAGTTGAAAAAGCAAGATATTCTCCAGTTATGAATTGTTTTCCCCAAGAGTGTCTCTTATGAACATTGTCATTACAAAATCCAGTTGTGACATTAAACAAGCCATACTATCCAAAGCAGAGTTGATTGTGGTTGGGAATTTATTCCAATATTGAAAAGATGTGAAAGGACTATAACACATAACAGACAGTCTAGAATTGACTGCTACGGGACATGACCATGAAGCCTTAGACAATAATTCACATTTATTTTGCAGTACTATTCTGAGAAAAAGCAAACAAACAAAAAAGAATGATTACGGAGGGCTCAATCTTAAAGTATCTCCAAGCATGTCTTGTTCTATCTCAAACCTTGGCCTCAACAGTCAAAACTCTGTATCATTATTTGCAACACATGAATGCTAAATAGTATCATTTCTGACTATGGAACTAAATGTAGTTATGTTGTGTGTAAGGAACGTGAGGATAGAAACCATTACTCTCAACCAAATGGTCATGTTGGACATGTTTGAAAGATCGTCTGAAAGAGCTTGCCCATGGAGACTAATGATTAACAAGTCCCGGGTTTCTCCTCTCCTGGCATGTGAATTTCATGTTCACCAGCAGAATTCAGTTCTGCTGAAATAGTCATGGAACAGTATTGTTTTAATTTCTCAACCTTTTCAAGCATACATTTATAAACATTTATAAGACAAATAAGACTATGCCCTGCATATAATTCTTTCAGTATTTACTCTTCACATATTCTTCCATAAGAATTAGCCTCTTCTGTAAACTCTGGCGCTACCCCATGCTAAGATGGTACTGCTGTAAATAAGCCCGAATCACTACATTCCAAAGGCCAATGGGTTACCCAGGAATTATTTGTTTATGACTTAAAAAGATAAGCCCATAGAAATAAATTGGCTTGAACAGAACCATCAGAAACCCCTTTGAACAGCCATTTGAAATGAAATATGTGGTTCTAATTCCTGAGAATGCCTAAAGAAACTTCGTGTAAAAAAAGAAATCATTATTCCCATACAATAGCAATTTTTTGAATGGTGTAACTTGGTATCTCTTTGCCTGTTGGTACAATGCAGAGAAACTGTTCAAAGGTGAGCCATTTGGTAAAGAATGACAGATTTAATCAGAGTCCCTGTTGTGCAACTACATGAAATGCAGTGTTCACTATTGGTATTTTTACCCCCTTTGAGTTCTTGTTTGTTTTTGTTCCTATAGTAGGATGCTGCAGTGATTTAGGCAGAACAAAGTGGTAGTTGAAGGAAGAGAAGAACACCTGGGAAAATCATCCAGAGTAATTTTTGATCCCATGAAAAGACCAGCAGAATTCTTCTTTAGTCTCTAAGTCTTCACATTGCAGTACTGCTTAAGTAAAAACAAATTCAGGAAATGTGCAGTTATAAATATAAATGTACTAAGGGGACTCTTTATTTCCCCTTCCCTCATAAGTGGACCATCCTCAACACAGAGACTCAAACCAGAAATTTAGGAATCATCCTTGATTACTCTCTTTCAATCTTATTAAATCTTATTAGCAAATCTTATCTTTGTCCCTGAAATACGTCTCAAGTCTCACCTGTCCTCACCAGTTCCACCTCTACCATCCTAATCCTGGCATCAGCTCTGAACTGGACTGTCCTCCAGCAGCCTGGTTCCACTGCTTCTATTTTTTTTCCATTCTCCCTCTCCACTCCATTGTACACACAGTTGCCAAAATAATATTTTAAAATCTATTTCACTAATTAAAACCCTTGTGGCTTTTCAGTGTACTTAGAAGAAAATCCAGACTTGCAGACCCTGATGCATCCAGCTCCTACCTGCCTCCCCTTCTTATACCAAACTCCATTTCTCATATACTGCAGCCATGCTTGCCTCTTCAGCATCTCAAGCAAACGAAGTGCTTTCTTGATTTGGGACATTTTATGCTTGTTATTTTCATTGCCTGGAATGCGTTTTCTGAGGATCTCAAGCAGTTGACTCCTCTGCACTTTTTATGTATAAACTCTACATGGTTTATATTCAGACATCTTTTCCCCTGAGTACCCTTAGTAAACTGTTCTTGGCTTCATTGGGTATTAATGGAACTTACCACTGTCAATAATTATTATGTTTATTACCAGGTTTACTTGTTTCTTGCCTGTGTCCTCCACTAGATGGTAAGCCCCACATATCAGCTAATTGCTTATATAAGCTTTCATTCTTTATATAGTCTTTGAATAGTAATCATGTACTTAGTAAAGCCACTACGGCAAGTGGCCAAGGACACATGGACAGTTATTTACATCCAATCCAATCTGAAGAATTATTCCAAGCAAATTGACATGACTGACAGCTTAAAATAGCTAAAAATATATCTAGTTCTATCTCAAACCTCAGCTTCAATAAGCAGGCTTTCAGCCACGTGTTTTCAGTACATGAATTACCAGAGCCTCCTACCAAGTACTCAGTAGTGTGTCTACCTTAACCTGGTACCTTTACTTGGGCTGCATTTCATCAGCAGCCAAGTCCATCTATTTGTCACAGTGTCTCTAGTACACTGTTTCAACATAGTCAGCAATCAATGAATACTTGATGCTTGCATGCATGAATGAATGAACTTCTCAGGAACACAAGGGCCAGAGAAAGTTGATGTTTAAAAAGCTAGAAAATGCTGGCACTTGAGGATTAAGAAATTAACATAAGCCTTCTTTGATATTATAACTGAAATCTATTATTCAATTTACATGTATGATTTCAGCAATAGATATACTTCCTTTAGGCAAATACCTCTCCCTGTAGCACTTAGCATGTCTCTGACCCTTTGCCTTGCAAATTCCACTCTGATAATACCAGCAGTGAATACAACTTTTAAAAGGCACCGCCCTTCCTCCTTCCACTGATGTTCTAATGTAAGCCTTTCTTTCATGAAGTCTGAATGTACAGTTCACTTGTCATTATCTCGCATCCTAGCTGCTCCTCAGGAAGTGGCATTCCTCTGGACTTGCTGAGTCCTAATGTTCAGGCAAAGTAAAGCCCACATCATTCTGGCAGGCTTTCAGGAAGACTCAGGGCCTTGTTGTCTGCTAGTGCAAATCATACCAAAGTGTGGTAGGACTTTCTCCTTAGTTCGGCTAAGAGCCAGGTCCTTGTTGCACAGTCACGAAAAATTAGGCTCACAGATGATTTGAAGAGGGAGAGAAAATGGAATTTATTGGGAATAAAGGGGGAAAAAGAGAAACAGGGACCCTCTGCAAAGCCACAGTCCCTGCCAGAGCACTTCTGGCCTCACAGATTGAATCCCAGGTACCACCCAGGAAGAGGAGAGGCCAGGCTCCTCCCTGCTGCAAACTGTGCCAACTTCTGTGGCCCCACCCCAGTGTGTATTCCTCCCAGTATGCAAGCCTGTTGGAGTTATCTGGGGACCTCTTCTCACCTGGCTGTCCCTAAAGGACTCCCAGTTGCAGAGGAATATGTGATTCAACAACATTCACAGAAAGAAAACACAGGAAAATTCACTCAAAAAGTCCATTGGAATATATCAACATACTCTCCTTCCACTCACATGGCAATGATTTTTAAAACAGTGAATCATTTTACTTACAAGGGGTCACAATGGAGACGGGATAGAGGAAACTGCCCAGGAGAACCAGGGTAGAGGCATGTGGAGAGGTAGACCCTGGATCCAGTTCTGCAGCCAGTGTGCTGCTCACTCAGGCCAATTGCTCACCTCCAGAGCCCCCCTCTCTTCATCTGGGGTATGAAACAGCTGGACCAGCTCATCTCTGAGATCCCATTCAGCTCTGACGCCCTTTGTCTGGAGAAGCCTTGCATTCTGAGACTATCGTCCCGAGTAGCAATCTCCTTGGAGAGCATGTATGCAATTACATAC
The DNA here is from genome assembly GCA_036589455.1 of Ateles fusciceps. Classification (NCBI taxonomy): domain Eukaryota; kingdom Metazoa; phylum Chordata; class Mammalia; order Primates; family Atelidae; genus Ateles; species Ateles fusciceps. The sequence continues at coordinate 8,085,918 of JAZHEH010000572.1, forward strand.
ATAGTGCTCTCACATAGTTTCATAAGAATCCAGTAAAATTCATGGTTATGCTGCTTTTGTATTTCTGCTTATTTGAATGGAAAATCCCTGTACATATTTCCTCAAAATATGGATGAAAAGTATACAAAATATACCCTAGAAGCCAAGAAGCTCCTTTGGGTAGGAAGAATGTTAAGCCCTATGAATTTGAGCTACTCAAACTTTGTGGTTTGTTTTTGGAGCCAATCTTGAATATAAAATATTTTTTGATCTAGCAGAAAGGTAAAATAACATTGAAGCTTACAAAACAGTAATGCTAAGGTACAGAGATTTTCTTGTGTGCCACACTTATGTTCTAACCAGAACTTAATTCATCATAATCATTGACAAGCCTTTTGTTACTGGAAAGGGTAAGGGTTGGCAGGTCTTATGACAAATGTTAGAATTAAATGCTCAGGATTTTTCTTGATGCACAGGACTCACTGGAAAAGCAGCAGCTATTTATTGTGACTGTGTATCACGTCCACAGACGAATATGATTAGGTGCTAAATCCATAGCAGCTTGAGTTTTTAAAGCCCTGGAAAATTGGCTTTAAAAAGTATCACCTGACAAACCTCAAGCTTTTTCTGTCTCGCAAGAATTTTGGAAAAGAACTAGGGTCAACAGTGTTTAAAGGCTCACAAGGAAAAGAATCTAACACTTGCAAAATTATCTTCTCTGCAAGTTTTATTTCTCAAATTTGGGCTGCCAAGCATGCTGGCTCTAGCCAGATCTTCAGTAGCCAAGCCAAGAGGACAGACGGGGCATTTATCCAGATAATGCAAGCCAGCACTACTCTCTGAGAAAACAAAAAGTAACTTGCCTGATGAAGCAAGGAACCTCACCAATTAGGCCAGGACTGGTGAGGTTCCTTGCATTTCCTGTGACTGGCACCATGATCAGATATTTTCAAGACAAAGCATTTGGCAAGTTGGAATATATTCATCTGGGTCCTCTGATTTTTGAATTCACTTTGCTTCGCCGATTATGGCCACAGTTTTGAAAATAAAGTCATGTAGATAAAATGGTGATTTTAGGGATCAGGATGCCTCATAAAACAGTGACGCTGTATGCTTTTGTAGAACAAAGATCCTGCCTAGGCCCCTTTCCTAGCATTAATCTTTGGTCATAATGAATGTGCTCCCAACCATCCAACCTATCCCTTTGCAAGCAGGCTTTTGCAAGATCAAATAATTTTTAGAGTTGAAATGAAGTTACCAGCTCTAAAATAAGGTACAACAGGATGGAAGTAAGGCCCAAGAAGAGTTAAATCACTTTCTAGGGTTGTGGAAGTAGCTGGGCATGAAGCCAGAATGACAACTCTGGTTGCTTTTTTCATTGCATCATATGCTTCTCTGATGTCTTCCAAGGGATAGCAATGTAATCAATAGCCCTGGAAGAAGATCTTTGCAGAGAAAGGGTCAGCAGATTATGTTTGTAACTCACTACATAGAAGTAATTTGCTTTTGCAGGTTAAATGGCCTCTATAAAATGTAACTGTCCAGTGGTTTCTTCCTGCCCACTGCACAAAGACCACAGATTGGCAATAAAGAGTTTAATTGACACAAGGCCGGCCACACCATGTGAGAGACAGAGTCATTACTCAAATCAGTCTTATGGAAGGCTTGTGGGCTAGCGGTTTTTCAAAGACAGTTTGGGAGTATAGGTGGGGGGTGGCTAGGAAATGGGTGCTTGCTGCTGATTGGTTGAAGCGAAGAAGAAATCATAAGGGGTCAAAGCTGTCCTCTTGAGCTGATTCACTTATAGGTGGGGCCATCGGGGTGGTTTGGCAGGTCCAGGTGAACCTGTGTGCAAGTGGAGCCATCTGTGTCAGACGTGCAAAAATCTGAAAGGGTATCTCAAAAGGCGAATCTGCAATAGTGATGTTATATGTTATCTGTTATCTGCAGGAGTAATTGGGGAAGTTGCATATCTTGTGACCAGCCTACACCTTAGCAGAATTCAGGCTCCTCTCCTCCCCAAAGACTGAGGGTTTCTCATAGCTTTACAAAGGTAGCTGACTTTTGGGGAGGGGCTATTATCATTTAAACTATAACCTAAAGGTCTTCCAAAGTTATCTTGGCCTAAGCCCAGGAGTAATTAAGGCAACTTGACCACTAAAGGTAAGAGCAGGGATGGCTAGATCAGATCTCCCTCACTGCCATAATTTTCTCACTGATTAGAATTTTTGCAAAGGGATTCCACCAACTACCCAACTCTGTCATTGTATCATGAGGGCAGTCATAGACACTTTGTAAAGGAATAGGCATGGCTGTGTTCCAGTAAAAACTTCATGAATTAACACTGAAATAGAAATTTCAGACAATTGTGACATGTTACAAGATATTTCATTTTAAAATGTTTTCAACTATTCAAAAATGTCAAAATCATTTTTTAGCTTGATGGTGAACTGGAGTTGGTCCAGAGCAGTAGTTTGCCTGCTTCTGTTACAGAGTAACACAGCTCAGCCCATGAGAGAATTGCTCCTGTACCCTGGGTAATGCTCTTCCTCTCTGGCTCCTTTCCCCGTCTCAGTCACTTTTCCTCTGCAAGAGTGTTGTCACATTAGACTGTACAATTGGGTCACTTTTATAGTTCATCTCTAATATGCCTTATTTAATACAAGTCATTATAGGTATGACTAAAGTCCCAGGGCTAACTTAGAAGAGGACTGAAGAGAAGAATTCCTTCTGACAAATGCAAGACCCAGCCACAAATGCCAGTGATATTGTCCCAAGTATTGGTGGCTGGGGTTGCAATCGATAACAGAGGGCAAAAGAAAGTACAAATGTTGCTTGTTAACATAGCTTTAGTGGAAAATACAGAAAATGCCCTAAAACTCCATACCAAGATCATGAACTAAGCTGTTACAATGAAAGGAAGTACTTGGGTTTCTATATAAACAACTGCCTCAAGGAATTTGCCACATTCCTTGGGTCTGCCTGAGCTCTGGTGGCGCAGTGCTTGGACAGGCCAGACTTGTTTGCTAACTTAACATGCTTGCTTAACAGCCAAGCATTCCCTTGAAATTCAAGGACTTTCTGTCCTGCTGACACTGTTTATTTGTCTCAGTAGAGTGGAGGGCTCTCTGGTGACACTCTAGTTTTTTCTGGGTTATAAGCAGATGCAGGTCTGTAGTTTTTCTGACTTAGGTGGGGGCAATGGGTCTAAGCCAAGAGGAAAATGCTTTTTGCCTTTTTTTTCTTTCTTTCTTGACTGGAGTACCCACAGAAGAAAGGGAGAGCCAAAATGGTTCTCTGGAGGCTGAGAGAAGGCCAAAAGATGCCAAAGCAGTTAGTTGCCACAGTGGTGACTTTTGGCTGAAGCCAGTGTAGGATGAAGGGTTATGAGTGGGTCACTAGAACTGTAATCCAGATCCCTTCCATGAGGTCAGGAACCCTGACTCATACTGCTTTCCACGCTGTAGAACATGAAACCCCACTCAATCACTTACGCTGGTTCAGTGTCACCTTGTTATCAAGCATTTTTGGTTGTAAGTGTAACTCAAACAGACCTAAGCAAAAATATATGTATAAATAAATATAATTAGCTCAAAAATCTGAACTGTGGATTGATCTTCAGACATAATTGCATGCAGTGTTCAAGCAGAAGCTACCCTCTCTCTCCTTCCCTTCCTCTCTCTTATCTCTGCTTTCATCTGTGTTGACTTCCTGCTCTGACAAGCTTTCTCCATGTGGAAGGAAAGATGGGCTCCAGCCTTTTCAGGTTCTTAAGTTCCTTGCAGCTCACAATCCCAGAAGGAAAGAGATTCTCTCCCAGAGTCTGTCCCCATAAAAAGAACCCACTCTCCTTGCTTCAGTTGTGTGCTCACTCTTGGACTTAGCAATGAGTCCAGAGGGGCTTGGGTACAATCACTGGTCAGCAAGGGGCACGTGTTCATCCCGTCATTGGGCGAGGTAAGTCTGTGGGTTAACACTCCACTAGAATCATGGGGAGTGAGGAAAAGGAAGTTCTGAAAACAAAAGAATGTGGGACAGACGTAAAACTCAAAGCTGTGGACGATGCTAGTAGATTATTCTTGTGTACTTAATATGAACATGGCTTTTATAAACAGTAAGCAAATCAGAAAGCCACCCTGTGAATCATCAGTTATCTTTAGACATTTCTGGATTCCTTCTTCATTCCCCCATCATCTTCTTCCTTCCTTTCACTGGGTTATAACTGGAAATAACACAAGTCAAAGAGACCCTCTCCTGCTCACAATACACACATGGTCTACTTCAGGAAGGCAAAAATAACAGCAAGCATGCAAGCAATGGCAGTAGACTGGATGCCTGCTCAGGGTGCTGGAGGTCTGCCTTTCATGGATCAAAGACGACAGGAATAAGAGCAGTGTCTTCCTCTGTTATTGTGAGAATACAGATAGTGCAAAGACTTGGATGCCAGTGCTAACATCCCTGCCTGCCCTGACTTTGAGAAAAGAGACCACCGTTTTCAGCACAATCCACAGGTTCTCTAAATATTCAAAATGTGAAGCTAGCAGATAAATTTGGCTTATAGAGGGAGCTTTATACCATGGGGAGAACATAAGGAGAAAGGAACAAATTTTTAATTAATGTATTAATGGAAAATTAATCATATTTCTTAGCTGGGAAGAAGGTATTAGCGGGAACACACACAGAAAAAGCATTTTAAGGCGCCCTTTAAAGGCTGCCAAAACTCACCAAAAGTAGTATTAAAATATGAAGACAGATGTCTTTTCAAGAAGGGAAATTTTAGTTCCAAGGATAAAAGGGAATTTTATTTCTTTGTTTTTTCCCTTGCCTTTTCAGGTTTTTCACTGACTGAGGAGATGAGGGGTATGTGTGCTTAGAGTAGATGCCTGAGTGTCTTGTTGGAACTTCAGGTTTCCATGAGTAGAAGAAGGTGTTGAATGAATGAGGACCTATGGCCCTGTCCAGTGTGGACATGCTGTGACCCTGTGCTGAGCTTCCTCATCTGTGTTCTGTACTTACACTGGATGTGGCATAAGTAACCCTGAAGAGCCATCCAACTCAGCTCTGTTAAGGGAAGTGGGCAAGTCCTCCCTGGAAGGGGGTTGTCATCAACCAGGAAATAGTGGTCAGGATGGATATGGTAGCATCTATACCTCAGCCCCCTTGAAATATCCTGATGCCCACTACTCCCAAAATCTAGGCCTTCCATAGAAAGTCAAGAGGATATTGTGCTGATATAAATTTGTACTACCAGTAGGTTCTGCCCCTAGACCTGGTAAGAAGTGCATATTTCAGATAGAAGATACTGCTCTGACCTTAGACTTACAGTTTCCATAAAGGAAAGCTTTGCAGGACCATCTGTAGGAAAAGAACAGCCTGGTATTGATGTGTCTAGGGACAGAATGCGCAGGCAGGACAATAGCTTTCCTCAAGTCTTGTGACTACACTCTTTCTCCAGGATATCTCATTGCATCCCCAATTTAGCTCCTAGTTCAGAGGCAAGCTCATGGTCCAGAGCTTGAAATAGTCCATGAGCTTGGCTTTGAATTAGGAGTTAAATTAAGGATGCTAACGAGACATCCTGGGAGAAAGAGTATAGTCGGCAAGACTTAAGGAAGCTTTAGTGAAAAGCAGACCCACCTAGCATGTGTAATTCTTCCATGAGGTTTCATCTCACAGTCTGCATGTCTTGGAAGTGGGCTCAGGGCCACAGGGGCAGGAGATCTTGGTACTCAGAATGTTGTCTAGAAGTTTGGAGAAGAGAGATCCCTTCCAACCTAGGTCAAAAGGCAGAACTGATAAAGGACTCACAGACATGATAACTTTGAGCACAGTAAGCTGAGAGAGCAATCCATGAAAGACATTTGAGGAAGAGCATTGTAGACAGCAGGAACAGCAAGTTCATAAGCCCTGGCCTCAGGAACCTGCCTGGTATGTTCAGGAGCATCAGGAAGACCATATTGGCCAAATGTGGTCAACATAAGGTGGGGAAAGTGTTGGTAGGAGGTGATTTCAGAGGGATGCCTGGAGGCCAGATCCTGAAGAGTCTTGTAAGTCATTGTGTAACTTTGACTTTTACTTTGAATGAGATGGGAAGCAGTTTTGAACAGAAAAGCGATATGATTTATCTTGTGTTCTAAAAGAAGTATACTGGCTCCTGTGTTAAAAATAAACTGAAGGGCAAGGAGAGAGGCGGGGAGACCCATTGGGAGGCTAATGCAGACATTTATCCAGGCAAATATCACTTAGGCCTTGGTGGTGCAAGTAGGGAAAGTGAGAGGAAATTGCATTTTTTTAAATCTCATTTGAAAATAGAGTCAACAGAATTCACCTTGGGGTTGGACTGGAGTAAATGAGAGAGAAGGAAATCAAGGATCATTCAAAGGTTTTTTTTTATCCTGAGCAACTGGAGAGATGGAATCAACAGTTTAACTTACTTAGTTCTTTGGTAACATGGCAGTAAACATAATTATAAATATATTACTGGTGGTAATCAAAATAAGCACCTGGATGATGTGGAATATGGTAAAAACAAACATTACCAAGTAAGGAAGATGGACTTGTATTGTTCTGCCCATGTAAGCAATCTGTAAAACTCTGTGTATTTATATATTTTTCCTTCACTAATATTTACAGCTGGAGAGAACTGTTTGTGAAATCATAAATTATCTTTTGTTTGAATTTCATTTTATTAATGAGTTAGAAATATCTTTGTAAGCCATTGTACCCTTTTTCTTTTTTTTTTTTTAAATATATATACATTTTTTAATGCATTTTAGGTTTTGGGCATTGTACCCTTTTTCTAAAGCTAACAGCCTAAAATCACCACGTTACGGTGGAATAAGCCCTGGTCCTCGTTTCAAGCCTTGGGAGTGACTCATTAACGTTGGAATCCCAGCAACTCCTTTAATCCTGTGAATCCTCAATTTCTACATCTTAAAGATGATGGTTGTCCATTTCATCAACTATGAAACAGCATCCAACTCCCAGGTATCATTAAGGACGAATGGCTTCCATTTTTAACAGTTTTGTTAGACAAATATTTGTTCTTACAAGAGCATTATAATTCATACCCTTATTCATTATTCTTCCTTGCTACCAATAGTTTATGGGTTTTCTGAGCTGTGGCTTATGTGATCAAAGAGATGAAATCAGTTAGCTCAATTGGTTATATTCTGAAATTAATGAGGTGCTCTTTTTGCATGTGTGTACAAATTGGCTTCATCTGTTTCTTGGCCACACACCTCACTTCAGCTTCACAAATGAGTAGAATTGATTAAAACATGAATCAGTCAAGAAAGTGTAGATCCATCACTGTTATTGAGAAGGCAGTTCAAAAAACAAGCATTCCTGCTGGTAGTCAGTAACATTTCTTTTTTATAAAAGCTGTAAAGGTATATTTATATATTCACATGATTTGATGTTTTTTATCTCTCAGTTTTTATTTTAAGTTCAGGTGTACATGTGCAGGATATGCAGGTTTGTTACATGAGTAAACACGTGCATGGTGGTCTGCTGCACAGATCATCTCATCACCTAGGTATTAAGCCCAGCATCCATTAACTATTCTTCCTGATGCTCTCGCTCCCTTCACCCCCCTCTCCCAGCAGGCGCCAGTGTGTGTTGCTCCTCGCAATATGTTCATGTGTTCTCATCATTCCGCTCCCACTAATGAGTGAGAACATAGTGTTTGGTTTTCTGTTCCTGCATTAATTTGCTAAGGATAATGGCTTCCAGCTCCATCCATGTCCCTGCAAAGGACATGATCTCATTCCTTTTTATGGCTACATAGTAGTCCATGGTGTATATGTACCACATTTTCTTTATCCAGTCTATCATTAATGGGTATTTGGGTTGATTCCATGTCTTTGCTATTATGAACAGTGCCGCAATGAACATATCCAGGCATGGATCTTTATAATAGAATGATTTGTATTCCTTTGGATATGTACTCAGTAATGGAATTGCTAGATCAAGTGGTATTTCTGCCTCCGGGTCTTTGAGAAATTGCCACACTGTCTTCCACAATGGTTGAACTAATTTATACTCCCACCAACGGCATAAAAGCATTCCTTTTTCTCTGCAACCTCACCAGAGTCAGTAATATTTCTATATATATGAAAGACTTGACCTCAGATCCTTTATGATTATCATAAATACATAAATAAATAAGTTAAAAATAGGAAGGACAGTGTGATACTAAATAACTACAAAGTTAGAAATGTGTCAAAAAGTATTTAGGCACTAAAATGGTTGAGAGATCATTTTCAGAATCTCCAAGACTTTCTATGCCTGAGTTATTTAAGCATCCAGTGCAAGCTTTCAGAGTCCTCGCTTCCTCAAATATAAAACAAGAATTTAGATACCTTTACTTCTCAGAGGACTTTGAGCTTTAGAGTTCTATAATTCTACGAGTTTCCTACCTAGAAACTATTCCTTCCATTCGATGTAGGAAATATATTCACATATATTTTATTTAATCTTAAACTTTGGAATCTCATTTTGGTAAGCTATAGTTATTTGAAACTGTTAACATATCCTCCGAGATCTGAGAAAATTATTATCAAAACCAGTTAAAGGAATCATCCGTTCTGTACGATTGGTTTTTAAAACTGTCCAGTAGGCTCTTTCTGGTGCCAAGGAACCTCATTACTAACAGACTTTGCTGCAAGTAGGGCAACCTGGGATGACATTTGAGATTGAGATCCTTCTCAGACTGGACCAAATGGGCACCCATCATCTTTGGGTCTAGAGGGCTGCACTGGGGTAAGGCAGCTGACTTCCTGTAGCCTTGCAGAAACAATAATGGTGTGTGTGTGTGTGAGAGAGAGAGAATATGTGTGTGTAGTGTGTGTGTGTGTGTGTGTGTGTGTGTGTGTGTTTACAATGGTGGGGAACAGTTGGCAGAGCAATGAGCAAGAAATGGGAAAAGACACTCATAAAAGCAGTAACCTACCCTGAGCTAATCAAAGAATTTCTTAGGATGCAACGATAGCTGTGTGTATGAATCATTGGCTTGCAAATCACTTCCTCCATTTGCTTGTTATATAATAGCAATCATTTCAGTGTCACTGACGAAAGCCCAGAAGGGAATTACCACTTACCAGCCAGTTTTACATATGGCTCTTGTGAGGAATAAGGCCTCAAAGATGAGACTCTAAATCTTTGGCCCACAGACCTGGACAGGCAGCTTTCAAGCTGATCATTACGTATCTTTTGAGAGAGACAATCTCAGATGAATTGGCCTGGGGGGGCAACATAAGACAGCAAGACAAAAGAACATTATAAAGCCTCCACCTAGAATCCAAAATTGTAGTTCCCTCAGCAACTTATCAAGAAGCAAATTAACTGCTAGATTTTGTAATCCAAAGATTATTTGATCTGTATAGCTTTGTGTTGGAAGGATTGCTACTAATCATCTTTTTTATTAAAATATAATAACAATAGCCATCCTTTATTAAGCGCTCATGTTATACCAGGCACTTTGTATACATGATTTCCCTATTCAGAATAACCCTGAAGGATCATATTATTGTCTCCATATCAAAGAGAAGGAAATTGAGGCATACAAAAGTTATTTGCTTAAGGTCAAACAGTATGGTAACAGAGGAACTGTGATTTAATTCCAGTTCTTACTGATACCAAGTTCCATGCCTGCCAGTACCCTAGCCTGCATCTGTTAAATCATGTGATACTTAGGAAATGTACACATCAACCCAGTACAGGGGCCCTTATACACTTCTCTTCATTTTGCCTGGCTTGTTGCTGTGAGAGAGAAATGAATGACATGAAATGATCATGTATATCATTGTCTTCAGAGGATAGTTAGTTCCTTGCTCTGGATTGGTTTTTTTCTTTTGTTGGAATATTTACTTTGACTTCTTGGCAAACTAAAAATATGCATGCTATATTTTCTGTAGGGTACATGACTCCCAATATATTGTGAAGAATGAAACTGGCCTACAAAGTTTAATTAAGAAGCTGTGAACTAGACCTTACTCAGATAATACATGTACTAGTGTGAATTCATGGTGTTCATTTGTCTTTAGAGCTGTAGAACTTTGAAAGTCAGCTGATTCATTACTATTACTGTTGTGTACAATATTGGCAATCTTCTATGCTAAAATTTTTTGTGATAATTTGAAGGTGGGAGGGAGCAATATTTCCTAAGTCTCTCAACCTACATGGCAATATCTGAAACCTGCATCTAATGTAGTAATAGTGTAGACATCACCTATTCTGACACATCAATCATCCCACAATATAAGCCTCCAGTTTTATTCATGCATCTTATCATGCATAAATATCCTTTAATGTACCATTTATCTCCTTGAGGCACAGAGGGATACAGTTATTTGCAGCATAAATCTTGCCTGGATGAAATAGTAAAAATTGCTACGCCGCAGTGAATTCAGTTTACAAAAGCTTACATACATGAATGAGACAGTGGAAATGTGGTTTATAGTTAAGGAGAATGGATCACACAGATTACACCTGCATAACTTCCCTAGAATGGTGGTACCAAAGAAGACATTAACACCAAAAAACCCCTGAAAATAGTATTTTTCATCTTACTTTGTTATGTACACTTTGTGAATTTCTGAAAAACACCTTTCTATTAGGATGGGATAAATTACAGTATGGTAACAAACCAGCCCCACCAGTTTGTTCCAGTCAACTAGTTGCTTTATAACAACCCCAAAACTTGTTTAAAATAGCAGTCATTTTATTGTGCTCACAAGTTCTGTGAGTCAGGAAATAAGACACAACACAGTGGCGTAATCTTATGTTTGTTGTGTAATGTCTGGGTTCTCGGCTGTGAACACTGAAATGTCTTGGGAACTGAAATCAGCCGGAGGCTTCCTTACGCACATGTTTGGTGCCCGGCTGAGATGACTCAGATCAGCTGGGGTCTTGACAAACACACCTATATGTGAACCCTCTCAGGGGCTTGGGCTGTATTGTGGCTGGATTCTGAGAGGGAGCATGCAGAGAACAAGAATTCCGAGACAATGGATGCTCTAAGAGAAGCTACTTGGCCTAGTCATGGTGGTCATGCAGCATCACTTTTGCCACCCTGATCAAAGCAGAAGAGAAAACAGACTCCACCTGTGGATGGGAGCATGTCAAATTCACACAGAAGTTGTATGCAAGCTATTATTGGTCATCTGTCCCATCTATGAAATATATCCTCTTCCATGCATGGACTTACAACAACAAGGGTTTATTTCTTGCTCCAAGTCTGCTGTGAATCTAGACAATGATCAGAGCAGCTGTTCTTTTGTTGGCTTAGCAATCCAAACTGCTGCTTCCATCTTACAGCTTTTCCATATCAACTCATGATTCCACAACCCTCGCGACGAGGCAAGAGTAGTGTGGAGGATCACACACTACTCTTAGAAACCACCAGCTGGAAGGGACTGAAGTCACTCTTGCTTACACTTCATGGCTCACACAGCCATGCCCAAATTCAGTAGAGCAAGCAAGGCCCTCCCATGTACCCAGAAGGGCAGGAGAGCCAGAAAAATATTGGTAAATAGCAATATTGTTTACCATAGCCTCAGAGATATTGCCTAGATGGTGAAACCCTATAGTTCCCCTCAATGCTGATTTTTGCACTTTATCAAATCAGTTTCATTCCTTCATCCATTCAACAAAGGTGTTTTATATGCCTACTGTGAGCAACAATCAGTGGCTTGTTCCTGGAGGGAATGCAGCTGCCCCCTGCCAAAACAACATGTAATTTACTCTAGAAAACTAAACTTTCAGGTGCTTTGTCATTGATTATTGCAGGGAGAAATGTCTCTTTCAGCTCGTACTTTGTCCTGTCCCCTCCAACGCATGTGAAATAAGACTTTTTTTTAATAGGTAAGACTATTCTTACCTCCTATGGTCCCATTTTATGGTTTTCATATGCTACTGTCAAATATCTATCATATATCTTTTAATATCTTTCTAATATTTATCATATATCTTTCCCTTTGTAGGCTTTAACTTTGTAACACACTATTAAGCATGCAGCTGTATTTTCAGAAAATGTAGATAATTTAATTCAATACTGCATGGCAATTAACTATCTTATACATTAAATCATTTTAATCCAGCTTAGAGTTAGCATGCATAATTAGTCGAACAGCACCATTCTGTTTGTCGTTTTAAAGGAACTTTAGATAGCAAGTCTGCAAAAAGTGCGTAAGTCGTAGGCAGAAGGCCATGTTTTCCAAAAGCAGAGCCCATCATTGCATTTCAACAGTGACAAGAACAAAAAGCATCAGGAGCTGTTTGGGGCCTGTTTGTGTTTCTCCAATTAGAAAAATGTGTTTCTAATGGAAAACCCTAGACTGATCCTCACTCTGTGGTAAGAAAGAATAAGGAGGAAGAAGTGGGCTCTATGATAGACTGAAGCAAGAATACCACCTGTTTAAGACTAGGGAGCTGCCTTCCTGGGTGATTTTGGCTATGTAGAAAATCACTTTTTCTTTTGAGTAATCTCTGTACCAAATCATGCTATGAAATATCCCACTGAAAAGGTCTAAATTATTGATATCTTGAGTCAAGTTCTTACTAAAAGGCAAATCATAGTAAATACAATGGCATTCATTGGAGGCACACACTAGAAATATTGTAATATCTTCAAGATGTGTTTAAATAAACCAGTAGATGATAAAACTATAAATTAGGGTCACTACGGCTCTTTAGCAGAGACCCTTACGTTTTGAAGTGTATCCAAAATCGCAACAACACTTACCAGAAATTGCATAAGAAGCTTAGTTGTCTGCTACTCTATCGCAGTATTATATGTTTGAGCTGGATGAAAACTGGATATTTATAGGATTATTATCAAAGGTCTTAATTTTCTAAAACTATACAGCTTTCTTAGGTCTTCCAAACTAGGTCAGCCAGTTAACCCTCAGGTCTGGTGTATCACATTTGACTGAGTCAGAAGAAATCAAGAAAGATGCTATCAAAACCACAAACAAAACAGGTAATAGACATTCTGATAACTTTAACTCCCACAATAATAAAATCTTGGGTCTTTTAAAGTTGGTCAGATGTACACAGAGCTGCATACTGATAATACTAAAATAGTTACTAAGCAACTCAACATTTTGATTTCCAAGAATTTCAGTTACATGATGGTAGATAAAGATGATGAACTTTATTTATTTGGTGCTTTGGAGTCCAAGGCACTATTTTACAGCATTCTTCTAAAACTTAAGAGGGATCATCTATCCTCAAAAATAAAATAAATTCTGTGTATGTGTATATATCTTGCATATATAAAATTCTGAATCTGTATATACTTCCAAGATCTCTTAGAACTTACACGGTCCCGAATATATGTTTCTTTTTTATACTTAAGTACAAATCATATTATTGTTATATTTAAAACTAGGAATTAACTTGTTTGCACTACCAAATTTTTATGAAATGTTGAGTTTTTAAAAGTCTCTTAAAATCAAGATTTAAACTATTATAAATGCTTTCAAAAATTCATTTCTGAGAGAAGGAAGGAATTAGTATTTATTGTGCATGTACTTTGTACCAAGTGCCCATCTACAGTTATTTAATCCTTGCAACAGTTTTATCAGGTAATGCTGTTATTCTTCTCTTACAAATGAAAAATCTAAATCTTCTAAAGAAGAAAGCTTGTCCAAGTTGGTATGACCAATTAGTAGGGTAGCTTGGATTCCACCCCAAATCTGCTCAGCATCAAAACTCACTCTCTTCCATCCTTGCTCCTTCTGAGCTCACATGGTATCTTTCAGCAAACAGTGGCGATCTACCCCAGATAAAATTTAGCCTTTTGAGGGGGGAGGGGGAGAGGCTAGAAACTGAATCTTCTATCCCCTTTAATGGCATCACCCAGGCACAAAAATCACCAATTCTCAAAAACCCTATACTCCCAACTTCACCCCAATTTGAATGGTTGAAATATCATTGGTGTGTATGGACTAATTAATCCACATCTAAAAATTGATTATACAAAGTGAAGTGGAGATTGAAGCAGTCTTCTAGATAATTAAGGCAAAAATAACTGCAATTTTTTAAAAAGACAGTTTCAAATATTTAGAAGGGTAGATTGCAAAATCATCCAACTCAGGGAACTTACCCAAAACAGCTCTAAAATTCACTGCCTTACAAATGAGTGTAAAACTTAAACCTATGATTAATTCTCTGTTGTTTTTCTATCTGTATTATACATATAAATATATTTTACATATTGTCCTCCTGAGATTTCAAGAGCAATTTTCTTCTAATTCTATAGTGAATCCCCTGACACATCTACCCTGTGACAATCTTGTTATCCATTTGATTGCATAAAAAGTACCATATGAATTTGACAAATCATTTTTTGTTTTTCTTTTTTGCCACATATTATTGTCTGTTCTTTTTTGAGCACTAGAATATATTTGTCCATGTATAAACCAAGGATTTTCTTCTGAAAATCGATAGTACTTTGAATCTCTTCTATATTCTGGTTCGTTTAAATTGTGATTGTTTTAAGTTTACCTCTCTTGTTTTAGGATTCATTCTTTATTTTGAGGCCCCAATTTTTACAAAACATTTTTCTCAACTAATCCCGAGAACATTGGACAATCACAGCTTTTAGCTATCATGAGTCCCATTACCATTTGGTCCCCAGTTAAGCTCTGTCCCGCAAGACATAAACTGTCTGATTGTCAACTCCTACTTTGAGTGAAAAATGGTTGAATGAAATGAAAGTGCATTTCATTTCAACAAAGCAAGAAATTTGCTGTTTAAAATTGTATTTTTATAATTCCTGAGATGGAAATAGTAGCAGACCCCTATGAACCTAAGAAGGCATTTCATGCTTCCAGAAATGAGGGGAGAAGTGGTAATGATGTTGCTAACGCACAGTTGAAAACAATGATACTAGATGCGCAGCAGATCTCGGGGAAAGTTGAGTGATATGGTAACTAGCCTCACAAAAGTGGATCTCCCAGAAACAGGACCTATCACAAACATGGCCGTTCACTTTCCCAGCTGTGGCTGTTATCTCACTACGATTGCATTAAATCTTTGCTAGTTTGCATTAAATCTTTGCTGTTATCCCACTACTATTGCATTAAATATTTGCTAATGCAATAGTGTTTTCTCACTACTATTGCATTAAATCTTTCTAGCTGGGTTGATATTTAAGAAATTGTGAAACATAAAATTGTATGATTAGTCAATTACCTTTGGTAGGATAAAAGGGACTGACCTCTAATAATGGCTTGATATATGGGATGATTTGGGGAAGAGAGAATGGTGCTCAGATCAGCATCCTACTCTCCTCCTCAACATCCTTTCCCATTCTTGGCCTTCGAGTTTAGATAGGAGTAGGGTGTGTCTGTGTGTGTGTGTGTGTGTGTGTGTGTGTGTGTGTGTGTGTGGTGAAGAGGGTAGATTCCTGTTCCCAACCCAGTTGGATAGCTCCACTTCCATCTTTCTTGCATCTTCTCCAGCTCATTTGCAAAAGAATGAAAGAAACCTTGCTCCAAAGAGGTTTAGAGGGCTAAATAAGAGCACAAACTGGATTTTCTGAAAACTGATCTGACTGCCTGGTGGATTAAAGAGTCACTCTAACAGAAGCATTTGTCTCGGAAAAGTACTGAGGTTGTCTTTCATCACTCTAAGTCTAGACATTCTGAGGCTTCCATCTTTTCCTGCAGAGAGAGGAATTAAGTCTCCACATTTCTAAACCATTGACCATCTGTGGGGTGCCGCATTGTGTTCCTGACTTCTGTTCTCAGAAGGAGTTATAATGATGGCACATACATGAGGGGAGACATGGAGGTGTTCACCAGCCCTCAGTTAGGAAATAAGGCAGTCACCCATATACTGAACACAATAGTGCTTAGGAAAGAGCTCTGTTAAAGTGAGTCTCTTCTTCAAAGTGTAAATCCTTTATGGGAGGAACTTAATTTCCAGTGTGATAAAATGATGCACACATTACAAGGAGATGGATGTCATGAAGAAAATAACTACACTCAACAATACACTTACAAACCTGCACTGCAATTGATTTGTTTGGATGCCTGTTTCTTGCTACACTGTGAGCTCCTTGGGGCCATGAAATTCATTTGTTTTATCTATATATGTTCTCTATGATATCCCCACCCTGAGGGCTAGTGTAGTCCTTTCTGAATAGTTGTTACTAAATATGTCAAGTCAAATGCCTATAATGACTGGTTGGTAGAATCAGATTCTGGAAGTGACCAAGCAGGTCTAGCTTCATAGGAATGCCATCATCATGGATTTGAGGGTCATGACGAAGTTGTACTAGGATGAAGCACTAGGATTTATGGAGGTTCTTTGTCAACCAGTTCACACTACCAGCAACTTAAGGAAATTGTATGTCGTCCATTGGGAACAGCCCTGCTTAAAGCAATTAGCAAGGACAATTAATTTGTCCTAATTAATTTGGAGGGGAGTCTCTCTCTACTCAACAGCATTTAGATACCCTCTGCATTAGCCATGTTTTGAAAACCTCCAATTGCCGGAGTTACTGATAGACAAATAGAAATGTAGACTATGTTGTATGCAGTTCTGTAAAGAAGTTTCTAACAAGAGAAGAAAGGTGTTAACTTTGAACTATTAAGCTTTTGGTTGTTCTTTCCTTGTCAGTGCACATTTGTTGAGGGCCTACCATGAACTAGGCACTTGGCAAAGTTTTAGAGACGCAAAGGTAAATTCAGACCCCTGTGTTAATTGTCATATGGGCAAAGCAAGCACATTTTCTAAGTTGCAATAATGCAACAATGGTGGTATATACAAAGTAGGACAAAAGCATAGAGAAAGCCGTCGAAATGCTCAAGACAAGTTCAAAGAACCTTCTAACACATGGCATGCCACAACAAGGACCTCAAAGGGTGTATTTGGTAAGAATAGGCAACCTCCAAAGAGCCATCCAATCCTAAGGTTCTGTAGAGTGGGGACTTCTTCCCTTAGCTGGAAAGGAAGAAGTTACTTGGTGTGCAGTAGACATAAATTAAGGGCTGTCCACTTTTTCTTGCAATAATTCATCGAATAGAGGAGCAGACCCTGGAGAGAAACATATCTCTTGTTGTCTTCATTTCATTCTTCTTTCATTAAATCACCCTCAGGACAATTGAATGCTCCAGCAATAGATGACAGGAAAAAACATAGATATTTCTGTGCAGTCAGAAAGCTCCTGTGCCCTTTTCCAGCATAAAACGTTTATGAAAATCAATTTTCAGTGCCTGCTGAACCAGGCTGATGTGAGAACTAGCTTTCCACAGCTCATCATACTCACATCAGTATGATTTGACAGGGCTGATACTTCATCACGAATACAAAGGAGGATGAGCACCATTCTCCTAATGTATCCATTACTTGTCTCACCACGCTGGTAAATAATATGCATATGGTAATTTGAGAGACACAGTGTTCCTATTGCTCTTTTTTATTCCCAGAACTCTGGCTGTCTTTTCTAAATGCTGTAAATCAAAGGCAAAGTTACCTCGCGTGTCTGTAGTCCCAGCTACTCAAAAGATTGAGATGGAAGGATCGCTCTAGACCAGGGCTTGAAGTTCAGCCTGGGCAACACAGTGAGACTCTATCTTTTTTAAAACATTGCCTAAAAATTTAGCCAGGTGCAGTGGCTCACATCTGTAATTGGAGGAACTTTGGGAGGCTGAGGTGGGCAGATCACTTGAGGCCAGGAGTTTCAGATCCTGGCCAACATGGCTAAACCCCATCTCTACTAAAAATACAAAAAAAAAAAAAAAAAAAAAAATAGCTGGGCATGGTGGCGTGCACCTGTAATATCAGCTACTTGGGAGGCTGAGGCATAAGAATCACTTGAACCTCGGAGGCAGAGGTTGTAGTGAGCCAAGATTGTACCACTGCACTCCAGTCTGGGTGACAGAGCAAGACTTCATCTCAAAAATATTAAATTAAATTAAAAATAATTTTTTTTAATTTTGATTTTACATTCTTCCTATTCTCACTTTCTGGTGCTCATACAACACATAAATTACATTATCTCTGTGTTTACCTGCACTTCTAGGGAACACAACCCCTTTCAATTGTTCAGTTACTATAGAGTGTTCTACAATGCCCCAATAAAGATTCAATCATTTGTTCATTTACAAGTATCTGTTGAGCACGTACTGTGTGTCAAGCACTACGCTAAATAGTAAGCATGAAACAAAACAAGCATCTGATTCAGGTGGTTTTGGGGTTTTTTTTTTTTTTTGCAAGCTTGTTGAAAATCTGTGGCATCATACAAAACAAAAAAGAATGTAAAGTTGATGCCTTAAATAGAAATGTATTAATGATGAGTGTCAGAGCTAAGAGAAGGCAAAATGTCTACAGAACACATGAGTTCAATTAATAGCAGTGAGTAAATTGGAAGCTGGAAAAGATCATGATTGGCCCATTAATTTTTTTTTTAATTGTTCTTGTCATACTCATATTATTCTAAGGCCATTGACTTTTAGAAAGAAAATCTCTTTTATAAACTTAGCATATTAAAAGCAAATGCATAGCTCTGCTTTCTCAGAAATACGTGAATACATAAACATGTTTTACTGAGGGTAGGACTTAATATGTGTATCGAATTGTCAGAATGTACAAGTTCTTTGTCATCAGTAATTATTTCATTCATTCATTTAATAAATTTTTTTTTGCTACTGTGGATCAATCAGTCATTGTTTTAAGCATAGGGCATTAAGAGTCCTGCCCTCCTTGAGTTTACATTTAGGTGAGAGGACAATGAAAACAAATAAGTGAACAAATATACCAGATAATTAGAAACTGCAATACATGCCATGAAGAAAACAAACAAGGTTTGTGTGTCTGTACAGAGGTACTTTGCATAAGGTGATCAGAGGGGAGGCAATCATGCTGATAGGGGAGGAATGTCAGACAGAAATAGAACGTTTACCTATGGTTTCCAGAAGATAGTGCTACCTGGACAGGAGCAGTATACAACTGTCTAAATCAGGAGTTTGCAAAATACAGCCTGTGGTCTGTTCTCATAAAGTTTTAGAACTGTTTTTGTAAATAAAGTGCTTTGGAATACAGCCAGACCTATTCTTTAACGTATTTCCTATGGTTGTCTTCGTACTGCAACAGCAGAGTTTTATAGTTGCAACAAAGACCCTATGAGCCACAAAGCTGAAACTATTTACCATCTTGCCCTTTATAGAAAAAGTTTGCAGACTCTGGCTCTAAGTTGCATACTTGTATAATCGTAACTTTTTTGTCTTTTTTATTTTGTTGTTTTTAGACCTGTAAGTTCACCCCAACCATTTACAGAAACTCTGTTGAAATATACCTAATGAAGATAGCTGACATTTATTGGGTGAAATTACATCCCAGGCACTCAGGTACTTCACATGAAATGCACTACAGGTAATGCCCAGAACAGTCCCATGTGGTAGGTGCTATAATCACTCAAGCTTATAGATGAGGAAAATGAGAACACAGAGGTTAAATAACTCACATGGCAAGTAAATGGTGGAGCCAAGAGTCAAGACCAGACAACCTGGCCGTAGCACTGTTCTAAACAGCCTTTGTCATTTAATATTCTGCAACCTCACCACCATAATAGATACCACTTCTTAAAACTGCCTGTTCCTAATTTGCACAAGGAAGCAAACATCTTGCACCAAAGAATTTAGAATTAGCGTTGGGAGCCAGATTTTACTGTTATTCCTTGCTTAGCATTTAGAATATGAAGGTTTCCAAGTAATTTCCTTTCAAGCTTCATTGAGAAGCTTTGGGTAGATAATTGGTGCTTTCAAGAATGGTCCTGCCCACACTGGCAATCAAGACTGTTTCTTTAGATATTTAAAAGTACTCATTATTAAATTCACTAAATAATTCCGCAGCCTTCTTTCTCCCTTGTTGTGGCTACAAGATATGCCACTCGAGCAAATACTGCCTTTCCTTTCTCCCCCATTTCCTAAAGGATAACTTCAGCATCTCCATATAAAATTGCCCCGTGATTCCACAAAAATCCCAGATATGCTTGGTACAACCATGTGCAAACCACCTGAAAAGTCCATTTCAGAAAGCCCCAGTTCTGCAATATTCAGTTCAACCTAGGCACTACACACTTAGCCCCAGCCCTGATTCTATATATGTGCTCATTTCTGTGGAAGATGTCTATATTTCTTTGTTTGGCCAACCTGTTCATTTCTGAATAGGCTGAAGAGATTTGCCGAAGGTTGGTATAAGCTTCCAAACGTCACTTGTACTTAAATATTTTCACACCCCAAGGAAAAAATTAAACATTCAAGAATTGCCATTTTTTCTAAGTCTGAGTGTGGGCTATGAGTAGTTACTGAGTTATGATACGGTGCTGAGCAGTACCTAATCACACATGTGAGAAGGATCCCTGCCCTCAACAGAGTGGAGGAGATGGGACCCAGTTAAGAGAAAATGAACATGCAATGTAGCAAGTGCTGTCATGAATGCAGGATGACAGAGTGATCGAGGGACATGGCATCTAACAAGGAGCTGGGAGTGGGAGGGCGTAGTCTAGAAAGGCTCCCTAAAGCATAGACTTAAAAGGTCAAACTGACCAGACTTAAGAGTATGGGGGAGGGGGAGGATTGGAAATCAACAATTCAAGGATGACCTCTGATTTCATCACTTACATTTTGTTGAATTATTAGCCTTTTTTCAGTATATGGTTCTGGACACACCTGAAGTTGATACTTGTCTGTTCAAATGGCCACACATTTTTTCATTCTTCATGGGTGCTTTTATGTTTCAAGATAGCAAGAGAACCAATCTTTTCTCATTTTGCCAATAACCAGCTGTGGAATTTTGGACAAATTACTTTGTTCAGCCTCAGTTTTTTCATCTCCATAAGGATATTGAACAAAATGATTTCTGTGGTTCTCTCCACCTCTGAAATTCTACCTTTTTAAACCCTGTCCATTTCATAGTGCTTTCATGACCCCCACAGATTCATGTGGCATTTCCCAATTTTGAGCTTTAGGATATTGTGTCTGTTAGAATTGTGTCACACTTTGTGTCAGTTACCAAATCTATTTAACCAAGGACTTAAGCACAGTAGGGGTTTGTTTTTCTCAGGTATTAAGGAATCCAGAGGTAAGCAATACATGAATGATGAAATTGGCAAACAACAGTGTTAGGGACCCAGACTGTTTCTGTCTTTGTTCTTAGTCATCCCTGATCCCAAGATAGCTGCCCCATCTCCAGCTTCAAGTCTGTGCTCCAGGCAGGAAGAAAGATAGCAAAAAAAGGCAAAATCAAGGGCCAGCTGAATTGGCTTAGTTTGAAAGAGCTTTCCCAGAAGTTCTTAGTGGAATTTACTTAAATCTGACTGGTCAGAACTATGTCATAGCCCACCCCTAGATGTAGGAGAGGAGGCTGGAAGATGCTCTTTTTTAGTTGAGTACATTGATATGTTAAACAAAATGAGGGTTGTACTGATAAAGAAGAAATGGAGAAGGGATATTAGACAGGCAACCGGTATTGTTTACTGAAGGTTATTCAGATGTAACATTCAAAATATTTAAAACAGTTCTGGCATAGCCACTGGCCAATCAGAACAGACACTGGCCAGCATGTTGTAGCCTGCTGAATGGCAGCCCTATGTTTTTTTGCTTTGCATTATAGTTACTGTATACAGTCGTCATCTTTCTTCCCCCACACCATAAAGCCTAAGTCCATCAAGGACAGGGTTACACTTTGCCTATATTCTTTCCAGCCCCCAAGAAAGTGAGATTCATACAGAGTAAGTGTTCACTTCTATGAAAGAGAATTAATTGTTGAATTATTCAAATTGTAATCCAGGAATGAGAAAACCCAACAAAGAAGTGTTCAAATCATTACCTATTCTATTCTCTCAGGAATGAATGACTCCTATGAATGGTGGCTGTATCTTCCAAAATTCCACAATTGATTATAAAACTGGCCAATAGACATGAACTTTGAAGGTTGCTCAAATCTCTTACAGCTACTCAAAAGGATTATTACAGACTTAGAAAAAGTACTCCCTGCAGTGAAAAGCTTCAGGCACAATAGAGTTGAGAAGCCCTTTTTCTTCATTTATTATATGAATAAAACTAATAAGGAGCCACACCAATAATCAAATCAAGTCAGTTCCTTAAAGACTTGCATCTGGTTCTTCCAGCCTATAATGAACCTAATAGTGCACTATTTCTTTTCACTCAAATGTTGAGTAATCATAATGCTCAGAAGTTGGGATGGCGCATTATGGTTGATTTAATTTTCTCATAAGTTTGAGGTCAATTGAAAAATTCATGTGTTAATTCTAATTCTTTAAAAAATTATATTTTAAATGTTTGTAGTTTAATTTTCACCAGTGTAATTATTTCAAACACTTTATATTTCTTTGCTTCGCTCATTTCTAAATGATATTTTAACTTCTGTATTTTTTACTTGCTCTAATTCTCCAGTTTTTTCTCCATTCCCTGCATATCTTGAATTGAGATGCAACTTTATCCTAAATTATTTGGAGAATTGATAATGGGCTACCAAGAAAAAAATTACATACATGCATAGCCAATTTCCAAACTGGCTTTGGTAAAACCTATCTTTTTGAGAAATGATTTCCATTAAAACACCTCTCAGCTGCATATTATTCTATGGAGTAATAAAGGTTAGTCTATAATGGGCATTTTGTTTCCTTATTTTATCTTTAACCTCTTAGTTTGGTTCCTTTTAATATTTCAAGTATGTGCTTACATCTGTCATCCTCTAGGGAAAACCTCTATTTTTATGTTTGTATCTGGATTATTTTATAGTATGTGGATTTTTGTCTGTCTACCACACATCTTCAATTCTAAGAGGAACTTTTTTCTTTTTTATAATTGTCAGCCAGGATTCATTTTATTATTAGCACTTGTTGAAAATTATAGGGTGGCCTGGTGCAGTAGCTCAAGCCTGTAATCCCAGCACTTTGGGAGGCCTAGGTGGGCAGATCCCTTG
The DNA here is from genome assembly GCA_036589455.1 of Ateles fusciceps. Lineage (NCBI taxonomy): Eukaryota > Metazoa > Chordata > Mammalia > Primates > Atelidae > Ateles > Ateles fusciceps. The sequence goes on from JAZHEH010000572.1 coordinate 8,108,859, forward strand.
AGGTCAGGAGTTCAAGACCAGCCCTGGTCAACATGGTAAAACCCTGTCTCTACTAAAAATACAAAAATTAGCTGGATGTGTTGGCGCATGCCTGTAATCCCAGCTACTTGGGAGGCTTAGGAAGGAGAATCACTTGAACCCAGGAGGCAGAGGTTGCAAAGAGCTGACATCATGCCACTGCACTCCAGCCTAGGCAATGGAGCAAGACTCCATCTGAAAAAACAAAAAGAAAAAAAAATTATAGGGCTAATATGCATATTCAAACCTCCTATAGCTCAACTGCCTAAAAAATTTATCTTTTAACTGCATGGAAAATATTCCCTCCCCCATATAAAATTTCAAAAAGCTATATTTTTTCTTTCCTTATTTTTTTTGTACCTTTTGACCAATATCTGTCCTTTCCCCTACCCCCTAGTCCCTGAAAAGATCTTTTTAAATACATTTTACTATCTTTGAAGTTGGAATACATCTTATAATTGTTGGCATACCATACTTTAATTGGAAGATTTTTTTCTTGGTAGTAGATAACAATGGCAGCAGATAAAACGATTGATAGCTCCTTAGATGCATTGAAATAAAGTAATCTCCAACAGTGACGGTGTCCTTGAAGAATTTCTGAATGAGCCAGGAACCTACTCTGAGTCATGCATTGTTTTTGACTGGTGCCCTATTGTTTCCTAACCAAAATGAAGTTTAAATCTTTGAAACTGGAAAATAAGACAGAATAAGTATATAGATATTATTCCTTTTGATTCTCTACACAGGATGTTTTTCTCAACAACAAATTTGAATCTCACTGACTTGTGCCTTTCACATGACTACTGAAACCAAAATGTCCATCCATTTTAAAGCATGCCCTGTTTTCCATAACTTCCAATCTCTCCACAGCTCTTCCATCACAAAACAGCAAAAAATCAGAAAATAAAAAACTTCCTGACTGCCCATCTCCTCAATGAAAATGTTGTGTTTTCACCATGATGACATTTTCTTCAATTGTGGTAAAATACACATAACATAGTATTTGCCATCTTAACTATTCTTAAGTATACAGCTCAGCAGTGTTAAGTATATCAGACTGTTGTGCAACCATCTTCAGAAATCTTTTCATCTTGCAAAGCTGAAAATTCCATCTTTTTTAAAAGGTCATTCTTACTGAAGAATTCTCTGCATGGAATTGAAATAGCTCATCTCCAGCTCTTAGCTACACAGTGCTTATAATTTTTGTCAAATGTTTTCAAATAGCTCTAAGCCTCAAGCCTGAGAGTTAGCCCTAACCCAGGCCAGACTGGACCATTAAATTTTTAAACATTTTTTCCAAACTGTATTCTCTTTATATGTTTATAAGAACAAATGACTATTTTAGTCTATAAAATGAAATTAGTGAAATTAAACATTTTAATATTTTAACCCATTTTTTGTTTTGAGATGGAGTCTCACTGTCACCCAGGCTGGAGTGTAATGGCGAAATCTCGGCTCACTACAACCTCTGCTTCCCGAGTTTAAGCGATTCTCCTGCCTCAGCCTCCTGAATATTTTAACACTTTAATATTTCGGAATGTTTCCTTCTGGTTGACTCCCACTAAAATGCATGTGTCCTTCCATTAAAGGAGCCAGAGCACTGCAATCTTCATTTCCATATCTCTTTTCTTGTCTTGTCAAATGCTTCTTTGATATCAGAGAATAACCTTTCATGGTATGCAGTCAAATGTATAGATGAATCAGATAATCATACCCTTGTTAAAGGAGGAGATTATTCTGAAATATATGAACCAATGGGAAGACAGAATTTGTAAGACAGGCGCTTTCTTACTGGATTTCTAGGAGACTCTGGACCTTTCTGGCAATGCCTCTAGCATGTCCACAAAAGACAGGAGGCCAAATGGCCTAGACTCACTGCATCTCCTGGGCCCCTTTCAGCTTCTCTTATCTCTTTTCTATTTGGAGATCCCCCATGAGATTTTCTATAAGGAAATGAAAGTTATGCTGCTTAAGAAAAGTCTTGAAAAGTGGAGAAAGTTCAGACGTATTTAAACAGACCTGGATTCAAACTACAGCCACTTACAACCCGTGTGGTCTTTAGACCAGTCCCTAACCTTCTCCAAGCCTTGTTTTATTTATGAGTAAAATTAAGATAATAATATCTACTGCTATCTCTGAGTTACTGTAAGGATTAAAAAGTAGTATTATTGCATGCATCCTCACTCTCAGTAAATGTTTGTTGATAGTATTCTGCATTAGAAATTGCAGAATATTGGGCCGGGCGCGGTGGCTCATGCCTGTAATCCCAGCACTTTGGGAGGCTGAGGCGGGCAGATCATGAGGTCAAGAGATTGAGACCATCCTGGCCAACATGGTGAAATCTCGTCTCTACTAAAAATACAAAAATTAGCTGGGCATGGTGGTACATGCCTGTAGTCCCAGCTACTAGGAAGGCTGAGGCAGGAGAATCACTTGAACCCAGAAGGCAGAGGTTGCAGTGAGCCAAGATCCTGCCACTGCACTCCAGCCTGGCAACAGAGGAGTGAGACTCTGTCTCAAAAAAAAAAAAAAGAAAAGAAATTGCAGAGTACCCGACATTATTGGAACATCGCCTTTTCTCTTTCTGTCTCCTTCTACTCATCTGCCTCTGTTATAGGAACTCAGGAAAAAGTATTAGCTAGGCTTCTTGTTTCTTTTTCTTTCTGTAAGGCAATAGTTCACAAAGTGTGGACTCAATAACAGCAACATTAGCACTGAGTGGGAAGTTAATAGACATGCCAAACGTCAGACCCCAACCCAGACCTGTGAACCGGAAACTGGGGGTGGAGCTTAGCAATCTATGGTTCAAGCTTTCCAGGTGATTCTGATGAAATTTGATAGCCACTGTAAAAAATCGAGATTCAGGTGGGCTAGCCAGCTAAAAAGTGGGAGCCGGTGAGATTGAGGGTGGGCAGAGGTAGTGAGTAGCAGAGACAGGAAATGAATAGGAATTGGGCCTCTCAAGGACGGGAAACCAGATCTGAGGACTTCTGCAGCTGCAGTTGATGAGTCTTCACCCTGATGCTGCCTCTCCCATGCCTGATTCGGTCAACTTCTAGGGCAGTGATTCTCTCCGGGACAATTTTGCCTCCCAGGGGAATTGGGCAATGTCTGGAGACATTTTTTATTGTCATGACTGGGGAGTTGCTACTGGCATCTGGTGAGTAGAGTCTAGGATGCTGTCGTAGGACAGCCCCTGCGACAAAGTATTATCCAGCCCAACATCTCAGCAGTGCTGAGGCTGGGGAAGCCTCCTCTAGAGATTGTCCTCCCAAGGTGTTTGTCTCTCTTTTCTTCACCAACTAAGGCTTTACCTTGAACTTAAGAAATTCTTCAACAGCGTTTTGTGAATCCTATGTGGGTTCATACATGGGCCTCAGAGAGTCCACAAACTCCCAAAAGCTTGCAAAATTCTGTTGTTGTGTATAAATTTATTCTGCATGTTGGGGAAGGGAGCTTTCATCATATCTCTCACGGGTTGTATTCTATGCTCGTTCTGCGTATGATTTCCCTACCTCACATTTTCTGCTCATTCATCACTGCCATTTGCCACACTGCTGTTTTTCTACTTCATAACTTCCCAGCTGCTTCTCACATTGCTGCTTTCTTATCCTGGCCATATTTCCAAGTTCGAATTCCCAAGGTAAGGAATCTGATTATCCTGGCTCTCCCCTATTTGAACAAAGCTTTTTCCACCAGACAACCACATAGGCCCCTGGCATTCCCACACCACAGCTTCCCTGGGTCCTGGTTAGGTCCCCCCGGGATGGGGAAGGCCAGTGTGGAGTTAGTGTCACCCAGAACAAAACATGGCTGCCCAAGGCAGGGCGCAGTGGCTCATGCCTTTAATCCCAGTGCTTTGGGAGGCTGAGGTGGGCAGATCACAAGGTCAGGAGTTTGAGACCAGCCTGACCAACACAGTGAAACCCTGTCTCTACTAAAAATACAAAATTAGCTGGGCGTGGTGGTACGTGCCTGTAATCCCAGCTGAGGCAGGAGAATCACTTGAACCCGGGAGGGAGAGGTTGCACAGTGAGCTGAGAGCATTGCACTCCAGCCTGGGCGACAGAACGAGACTCTGCCTCAAAAAAAATGGCTGCCCAAGGCAGGCTCCCTCAGGACGGGCACTGGCTGAGGGAGGGCATCGTGATTGCCCTATCTAACAAAGACGGTCAGAAATCCCCGGGGTTAGGTTCTGGCTAGAGAAGCCACAACGCAGTCTGGAAAGACAGGAAGATAAGGGAGTGAGTCAATCTGAAACTTCAGGGTGTGGCAAGGACACGCAGACCCTCAGAAGCCTAAGAGGAGGTTTTGCAGAACCACAAGGAAATAATAACTCAGGATGCGAAAGAAGGGTCAGGACTCAAAGCAGTGGACATAATCAGGACAGAACAGGCTGAAGTGCAGACACAAGAGCAGATCAATAAAACCCAGCGGATCAGCAAAGGTGAGGCAGCTGGGTCTCGGCTCTGGCCACCTTTTCTCCCCTCCTCTCTCACCAGAAGCCAACGCGTACCCAGGGGTGGAGAGGCTGCGTGTGCTGGGGAAGTCGAGGAGCAGGACAGGAGGCACGGTCTGCGAGATCTGGTCTGTGTCTTGTGCCCTGGTTCTCTCTGCATTCCATCTCTGTCTCTCCTTCCCTTCCTTGTGCCTTTTCCTTAGCTGATTTCCCTAGGACAGAATTATTTCCTTTTTCGGACTGAATGATAAAGAAGTATTTGTTTCCTAATTCTTCATTTCAAAAGCAACAGGATAGAACTCTCTAAGAAAAAAAAACACAAATCTCTAAATGACATTTTTATTTATGTGCCCTTGAGTGGATTGTTCTACTTTCAGTCAGTAGATTTAAAAGAAAAAAAAAATGTTTCTCAGTTCAATGTTATAGATGGTTTAGATGACTGGGCTGTGCTACACCAGCACCAAGAAGTATCTAGAGCAGTGGTTCTCAAACTTTATTCCACATTAGAATTTCAAACCTACTCCATTACGTCAGAACGTCTAGGGATGGGAGCCAGACAGCCGTAGTTTTTAAAGTTTCTCAGGTGATTCCAATGTGCATCGCTGAAGACCTACTGTCTCACAGGTGATTTTAATAAGGCCTGATACTAGCTTGCTTTCTTGCCACTTTACTTTTCCTCAAGTAGAATGTAACAAAAAACACCTTATTTTTTATTTTAGTAAATTAAATGAAATCCCAGTTCATTGAGGATGTGCTCTAATTTCATGCAAGAGGACAACCAGTCTGGTACTTGGTTACTTCAGTCAGAATAGCAGACCAGCATTTCAGCATCCCGTAGTCAAGCAACGTTTTTTTCTGCTGATAAGTGGTTATTAGCTTAATCTTCAACTTTGTAACTTGGTGTTTTAATTTATCCAAACACAACTTTGGACCCTGGAGATATTTGGACTTATTTACCCCCTCCCTTATTCACCAGAGTGAGCAGAAAGTAATATGGTCTTGACAGTACCAGACCTTGGTGTGCTAATCCAAGGAGAGGAGCCATCAAGCTGCTCAAGCAACATCTCAGCCGCTCAGTAAATTTTTCAAGAGCTCAGCCAAGTCCCAATGTCAGCTTCCTGATTTCTTTTCGTCTTTATATGTGAAGGATTTTGTTGTTTGTCTTTTACTTTTTATTTTTTGTTAATTTTTTATTTCCATAGGTTTTAGGGGAACAGGTGGTATTTGGTTACATGAGTAAGTTCTTTAGTGGTGATTTGTGAGATTTTGGTGCACCCATCACCCGAGCAGTATGCACTGAACCCAATTTGTAGTCTTTGATCCTTCACCCCTTTCCCACCCTTTCCCCCTGAGTCCCCACAGTCCATTGTATGATTCTGATGCCTTTGCATCCTCATAGTGTAGCTCCCACTTATGAGTGAGAGCATACAATGTTTGGTTTTCCATTTGTTGTTCATTGTTGAATGAACATGATTGAAAAGACCAGGCTATAGTAGCTCAGTAGGGCCTGTTTCTGAGTGTGGTCTGTTTTGCTGGCATGTTCTCATGACCACTTGGCAAAAATGAGAGTGTATCATTTGTTTGCTCCCGACAGGTGTATCTTTGGTAGCCCATAGATTCCTCATTTGTTTGTTTACAGCCTTTAAGGAGAGAAAACATCCTGTGAGGAAGGGATCTGATTGAAGCCTGCTTAATCTGATAGGAAAAGCTTGAAAACACAACTTAATGATGGTCTTCAAAACTATGACAGGTCAGAAGGAAGAATATTCAAGCTGCTTGGTCTCTATTTCCATGGAGGAAGTGAGCTTAAAGTGCAGTTAATTGGGAGTAGAGTGAGCCAGAGACAAAGAGTTTGGAATTAAATAATAAATTTGGCTGCAAACCAATGGCATCTCCATTCCTAAAGAGTCAGTCTGCTGTGGAATGGGAGTCACAAATGGGTGGGTTACAATTCTACCTTGGTCTCCAACTCACCACATGTTACATGGCTTTTCAGGGCCAGTGTTAGTCAATGTTCCCCGGAGAAGCAGAACCAATAGGATTATATATGGATATATATAAGGGGAGATTTATTATGGAAATCGGCTCAAACCATTATGGAAGCAAGAAGTCCTCTTACCTGTCATCTGCAAGCTGGAGCCCCAGGAAAGCCAGTGGTGTAATTCAGTCTTATATTGAAGGCCTGAGAACCAGGAGAGCTGATGTTGTAACTCCCCGCTTCAAGGCCAAAAGCCTGAGGACCAGAAAGAGGCCTGATACAAGTCTGAGAGTCTAAAGCCCTGAGAGCAGGGGCTCTGATGTCCAAGGGCAGGAATAGAAGGATATCCCAACTCAAGGAAGGAGAATTTGTACCTCCTCCATGTTTTTGTTCTATTCAGGCCCACAGTGGATTAGATAAAGCCCGCCCACACTGGTGAGGGTGGACATTCTTTACTCAGTCTACTGATTCAACACCTAGTGTACTGGGTTTTTCTCCCAGAAGCACCCTCAGAGACACAACAGAAATAATGTTTTACCAGCTATCCAGGTACTCCTTAGCCTAGTCAAGTTGACACAAAATTAACCATCACAGGGCCTCAGCATCCTCGTCTATCAAATGAGATGTTGAGCTGGATAATTCCCAAAGTTCCTCATTACATACTAATGTCCTATGATATTTAACAATAGGACATGTAGCTTTCTGCCTTGACAAGTTTAGGAACTAACAGAAATTGTTTCTCTGAGGTCCCTTCAACTTCAAAAATTTAGAGTAATTCACCAATGTGTTTCCTCTTTTGAATAGAACTAATGTGTTTCCGATTTTGAATTGCAAAAACAAAACTATATCCAAATTAGATGCTACTAAGGAATTAGTAATTCTGTTGGGTGTGAAAAGAACACTGGTTACATAACAATATAGTCATAATTGCTAGAGATACGTACTGAAATAGGTAGGCGTAAAATAACATGTCTGGGATTTGTTTTTTTACAAAATATATATACAGATTTCCCAAGATTCCTTTTGGGCTGGAAAGGTTTCTGAATATGGCATCTGTGTTCTAGAAAGAGGAATCAGGGGCCTAGAGTATACAGATGTTGATGGTCTTGAGTGTTCTGGACACAGAACCAAGAGACTAGAAGCTTTAGAGACCACAAAATGCTTTTCCTAAAAACCTGGAACATGAAGGTTGAATTTATTTATCTTTTTCCCCTCCATGTTTTATGGATAGGTTGGTAAGTGGAAATCAATTTCCCCTGGATAAATAGAAGTCCTGGAGAGAGATAAGTGACTTTTCTGGGGATACATGCTAATGACAACATCAAAGCCAGAGTGAGGACTGAAGGGTGAGGTACTAAGACTACCCCCTCTACTCCTCCTTCCCCCTCCTGCTGGGGAAGTGCCAAAGGTATAAGTATCCTTTTGGCATCATTTGTCCTCCAGAGTTTCTGTGTCTGTCCAATATCACTTCATTCATTCTTAAAACTCTTTCTAGTGGCCAGAACTCTCCTTTAAAGAAAGAATAACAAGACATCATAGCAGTGAACTCAGAACACTATCACTGGCTTTTCACAGGACATTAGCAACTTTCTCACTGGAAGGGGGGAGGGATGCTTGTATGGTAGATATTCCTGACAATGATAACTTGACTTGAGCCTACCCTGAGAATGACCCAGTGTGGCAGATGCACCCGAATATATGTTCAGAGTTCCAAGCTAAGGAATTAGAAGTGACCATCCCAGAGATCCATTCCTTATCTGTGAGGAACATCTGAGCCCCAGGCCATCCCAGGTGGGCCATACAGGGGATCAGAGTCCTTTGTTTGGGGTTAAATGAAGGTTTAGGCTGAGGTTGCTAGGGGGAGGGTGTTAAGTGAAAATGTATAAACTTTTGCAGGCAGTTGTGGTTCTTCTTACCAGCCTGCCGCCACTGGACCAGCAGTTCTCCTGTCCAGCCCGCCACCACTAGACTCTCCCCTGTATGTCAGCCCCCAGTAAAACCCCAATGTCTCATTTTCTGGCTCTGGTTCTCTTCTTCAGCCTCTCGAACCTAGTGCCATGCCCTTTGGAGTTGATAGGGATTCAGCACATCACTGCTACACTAGAATAAACACGTGCTGTCCCCACATTAGGTCAACCAAATGCTATACCATCAACTTTTTTCACTGATTAAAAATACTATTAAATTTTAAATTGGTTCCTATAAGAAGTTGCAGAAAAGGCATTTATAGGCAAACCCAGCCAGCTCACATATAAATCATCTGCATTAGTTTATTAGGGCTGACATCACAAAGCACCACAACTAGATGATTTAAAACAACAAAAAATTATTTTCTGACGCTTCTGGAGGCAACAAGTATGGAATCCAGGTTTCAACAGGGCCATGCTCCATCTGAGACGCTGTGTAGAGTCCTCCCTTGCCTCACCCTGGCCTCTCGTGGTGGCAGCACTCCTTGGCATTCCTTGGCTTGTAGCTGTGTCACTCCAATCTCTGCTGCTGTTTTCCAAGGTGTCCTCCCTGTATGTCTCTTCTCTGTCTTATAAAAACACCAGTCCTGTTAGATTAAGGGCCCACTCCACTCCATTGTAACTTCATCTTAACCAATTACATTTGCAAGGAACCTATTTCCAAATGAGGTCACATTCTAAGGTAGTGGAGGACTTCATCGTCTCTTTTGGGAGGACGCAATCAACCCATAATACCATCCGAACAAATGACATTTTGATGAGGTTTCCATTTTTGTCCTCTGTTGTGGTTAGATTTTTGACTTTACATAATTTAGAGCTAAAAATTTACTTCCTGTCTGAAGAGTGATTTTTGACAAGCAGATTGAGATAATAGCCCAGGTTCTGTGGCCATTGCTTGCCCTTTCAGAATCATGTCTCCCATCCTGTGTGCTATGTCCCAAAGAAGCCACGTGAGCAGATGCTGGTAACACAGGGATGGCTGCGTAGACTGCAGCTTTAAGTGAAAGGGACTCATGACTCAACCCTGTAGCTTGCTCTTGCTATGGTTGCCCCACCCCTCCCAACTCCTTATTCTTCTTGCTTTGCTGAAACCACAGCTGCCTTGAATCGAGCCAGTTTGATGGTGCCACAAATGAGCTGTAAACCAAATCAAGCCACAGCAAACAAATCCAACCACCGTCAAAAGCAAGTTATCCAGTTATTGTTTTCTTTGCAATGGGGAGGGGTCATAAGGGGCCTTGTATATCCCAGGGCAAATATTAATCTGTCCTGAAGAGTCAGCTTGCCAAGGAGTAATCGGTAAACAGGTTGGTGCTCATGAGAGCTGCACAGACTGGTAGTTGAGGATATTCAGTGCGAGGAGCAAACCCTAGCAGGCACCCTTGGTAAATCTGGCAAGCTCTGTGCCTTCACCCTATGCATTCGGAAGCAAGCATCCAAACTTTGGCTTGCAACATGCCCAGGGTAAGTCACCTGGCTTCTTGGATTCTGGGCAGATTTCCTTGTGCCACAAGCTCACTTCTCTTTCTCTACTTCAGGACTAGGTCCTTCGAGGGGGATAGCAGAGAAAGTATGTTTGCAGAATCCATGCTCTGTGCCCACTCCCACCCCCCCCTCACCCCTGGCTTGGCACTTTTAGGAAAGTGGGAAGAAGTAAAATTTCTCTGTCACTGGCAGAGGATGGACAGTGAAGGGAAGAAGAAGAAAATGGGAGAAAGGAGAAATAGGTATCCAATGGGTTAAAAAAATTGATTACAGCACTTAAAACTTATCACTGTAGTGATGACGTATCTGAATGATAGAGGGTGAATTTGGCAAAGCTTCTGGAATCTTTTCAGATTGAGGTCCACTCCACACACAGTTAAGTTTCAACCTCATGTTTGCTGTGGTTGGTCCCTTGACCTTTATGTAAATCCTCCCAACTTTGCTAGGCCAGAGTAATGTGGAGTAAGGGTTCTGTCTGAGTCGCACAGCTGCACAGTGGCTCATCTCCTGGCCAATACCTTATGGATGCAAGAAAGTTGAGCACAGAACAAGACTCCTTCAATATTTAGAAACTAGATGGAGATTTCAATCCAAAGGATACAATTTACCCATCACCTTAGTTGCTTGTACAGTAAATTGAGCAAGTCAAAAACACTGAGAGCTTTTTCTCTGATGCCTAAATGCCAATCACAATTTTTCTTAGTTCTCTCAATTGGCATCCTGGTTCGTGTCTCGCTCCTACTGTAGTACACACTTACAGAAATGAAAGCTGCCTACATAACCACTACCAGCATCCAGAAGAAGAGAATTCAGCACCATCTCTTTTTATCCCCCGCCAGTTTCTGCTTTTTATTCATTAACAAATGGCTCTGGTTCCCTTTTCAGTGAAGACCCACAGAGGCAGAAGTCCCTGATCTGAGTCAGTTCAGCTCTGATTTTGAATGCTGACTGGGTGCTCAGCAATAAGGGTTGAAAGGAAAAGAGGGAATACGGGAGAGGGAGGCAGAGATGGAGACACATTTGAAGGTCTGGCCTGAGAGTTGTGCTTGATAAGCAGAGAGCCAATTATCTCTGCAACCCCAGCTTCCCAGCAGTCAAATACTTGATGGGCAGGTTAAAAAGTGAGGAGGTGAGGACAAGATTAATTATCAAGTCTCGGAGAAGGTGGATGAAATGCCTTCTTGTTCACTGTTTATTCAAACAGATCTGCTGAATGTGAAATAATATTATCATTTCTGCAAGTAATTAGGGGAAATAACAAGCTTGTATTTTTTAAGCAGCTTTATTGTGATATACTTTATGTTCCATAAAGTTCACTTGTTTAAAGTATAGCCAGCCCTTTTGTATCCACAGATTTTATATCCATGAATTCAACCAATCAAGGATAAAAAATATTCTGAAAAAAAAATGATAATACAATAAAAATTTATACAAAATTTAAAACAGTGTTGTAGAACAACTATTTACATGCTATTTACATAGTATTCACATTGTATTAGGTATTATAAGTAACCTAGAAATGATTTAAAGTATATGGGAGGATATGAATATGTTGTATGTAAATACTACAACATCTTACATCAAAGGCTTGTGCATCTGTGGATCTGGCATTCTGGTATTCATTAGATCCACAGATGCACAAGTCCTTGATATAAGATGCTGTAATATTTGCATACAACTAATTATACATGGAACCAATCCCCCATGAATACTGAGGAACAACTGTATACAATTCAATCGATTTTAGTACATAGATGCTCCTCTGCTTACAATGGGGTTAGATCCCAACAAACTCATTGTAAGTTGAAAGTTAAAAAAAGTTAAAAATATTGTTTAAGTCCAAAGGATGTTTTCAACTTACAATATTTTCAACCTACAATTTATCTGGACCTAACCCTGTCCAAGAGCGTGTTGAATGCCTATCTCTTTGCACCCTCGTAAAGTCAAGAAATCATGGAACTATAGTAAATTGGAGACCATCTGTATGTACAGTTATGCAACCATCACTATGATCTAATTTTAGAACATTCATCACCCCAAGAAGTACATGTTAGCAGTCATTCTCCACTTCTTTCTCCCTAACCCCCAGCGCCTGGCAACCACTCATCTACTTTCTGTTTCTATAGATTAGCTTTCTGGACATTTCACCTAAATGGAATCATACTCTATGGGGTCTTTTCTGTCTGGCTTCTTTCACTTGTGGTATTGTTTTATGAGGTTTATTCATGTTGTAGCATGTATCAATACTTCCTTTTTTCTATGGCTGAATAAAATTCAACTGTAGGATTATACCACATTTGTATATCCATTCATCAGTTGATGGATAACACACTAGTATTTCAATTAAACAGCAAAGTACCATGATCCCTTTAATCTGAATTATACACCTTTTAAGCTGTACATGAGTTACTAGAACAGTTTCTGATCTTAGTATCTTAGATTTAAGGGTATTTAGTATTGAGAACAAAAATGATTTCTATTTGAGTTTGTGGAGAGTGGGTGTTTGCAGGCTGATGTAATAGTGATAGCACGATAATGTCATGATATTTACATTTGTGTTTTTCAACTATCTTAATAGAGTGGGTGTGTATTTAAGGCTCTACTCCTCTCTTCTAATGATACAACTTTAGAATGACTAGAGTTATCTTAATGACATGCACTTGGAATGCTGCACCTGCAGTTGTGTGTTCAGCTGACAAGTTCACAGCTGAGTGTGAAGCCAAGCTATAGCAGGTCTGCCAGGGGTCTACTGACCACATGGTCCTGTCTATTTGCATCAGAGTTGTCCTTCACAGCTTCTAGCTTAAGTATGAACAAGAAGGCATGGAAAAGAGGAGGGATTGGGAGCAAGGAGATCTGCAGGTCTTAGAATTCTGTCTGGGATACATATTCAGGCAGTTCTTACTCCAGGTGGCAAAACCCTGCATGACAATTCTTACATCGGGAGCAGTGGCCAACTGAAGGCTCTACAATCCTGGCATGACCATCTCCTATCTTTGGGACATTGAGCCAGTATTTAGCCCATCTCTTTCTCATCTGTAAGTGAAGATAATTATGGTTCTTATTTCCTAAAGATGCTTTGAGGAGTCCCATAATTCCTGGCACATACCAGATGTGCAATCAATGTTAGCTGTTAATAATCATTAGCATATATTAATTATTTGCTATTTCCTAGATACTGTGTACACTCACAATAATCCAAAAAGGTAGCTAAAGGTAATGATAGGTATTTCCACTTTACAGGTGAAGAAACAAGACTCAAGGAACTTGCATGTCTTCTCAAGGTCACAAGGCTAGATAGTGGCACAAGTCATATGTAGATCCCTTTTGGTCTGATTCAGAATCCTATACACATCCAGTGAACAATGCTGCCTATATGTAATGAATCAGGTGGGCCAATATTCACACACAGTAATACACACAAAGAAAAAACTCCTTCAGTATTTTAAAATTAAAATGAATGATGGATGCAATTGGGCTACTTTGGAAAATAATGTCAGCAAAACCGATGAGGGGGAAACAAAAGTGAGAACCTGGGATGAAGCAACTGGAACAAATTTGGGCCTTAAAGAATCTCAAACTAAAGCATATTATTTGGTCCAATGCTATCATCCTTCCAGCTCTGGAGAGCCAGATCCCCTGGCTTATGGACCAAAACAAACTACACATGGTACTCTCGAGCTAAAAAACGGTACATCAACTCATTTCCATCAACTAGAGAATGAGTCTATTGTGCCCATGCTGATATCTCAGTTCTCAACTTAATACCTTAAGATGTTCTCATTATCAGCATCACTTACCTACCCACCGCACTTTTACATTAGCGTTGGGAACAAATGAGTAAACAGAAGCACAGTTTGTCATGCTTCCAAGCACAGCTACCCCTGAAGAAGGCAGCTTTGGATAGCAAAACAAACAACTAGATTGAAAAAAAGAAGTGTCAGCCTTGACACATGCTACTAATTTGCTGCTTCATGAGGGTCATTTGCTATGCTGCCCAAGAACAAGGGAGAAAATAGTTCAAGGGTCAAGGCATTTAGATGTTCCCAACCAGGCTGACGTAATTGGAAAACTGAAACAGATCTCTTGCTAACATTCCCCCTCTCAACATTCTTCCCAATTAATCAGTGTAAAATAGGAACAGTTTTGGCTACTGATCTTAAATAATCCTAAGTCTTGGATACTAAGACCAGGAAACATTTATTCTTTTATACGTTTAGGTTTTCTCAATTGAGATTAACAAGAACATAGAAATTTTCCACTTTAATTAAAAGAGTGTGTTCTTTTTCCACTCATGGTGTTAGTGGCTTCAAATGCTTAAAGAACCTTTACAGATAACCACCCCTTACGGGGATTAAGAGATCAGAACAAAGGTAGCATTTTAAGAATGTTCTTAATGTTGCAATCAATGGGGGATTATTTTTTAAACCATTTCCTTCAGAAGTCTAAACAGTGTCTTTTCATCACTTGGAGATATTTTTTAATCACTGGTTCCCAGTCCACTTTAAATTATTAGTGTAGACCCAGCTGGTAAATGCTCCTTACCATCAGGGGAAAGATGGATTTACACTCGTGGCCTCTGAACTAAACTAAGCAGAAAGCCATTTCGTTCAGGTCCACTGCTGGTGGCCACTTCAGCCCCATGTCCAACGCATCATTGTCCCAGTCAAGATGATTGTTGGCCAATTTCTGTAGACTGACATCCATGCCACAGTTACCCACTGGACTGGAACAGCCGCCTGTGTTTAAGTGATCCTGATTTGGTCCTCTTGTGCTTGTAAAATCCACCTCTAAACGTTACTATTGCTTGCTGGCCAATCAAGGAGACTTGGACTTTGTTTCTTTTTAAATTATCAGTAGTGTTATTTATTTACCTCCAAAAGGATTCTAAGTAACCCGCTCTAGATAGGGATCTGCTAATAATCAGTACTGTGACCTTGGCAGCTTATACCAATAATAAAACTTATAACTTTTCAGAGTGTTTCACTGTTACAAAGCACTTCCATATACCTTCTCTTGTTAAAGTTATTACCCTCAGAGAACGCCAATTGACTGATACACGTCTGATAAAGCTAGCAGGTGAAAAACATTTTGGGAAATAAGGGCACTGGACAAATTCAGGGGTAACCCTGTTAATCTGGTGACGGGCAAACCTAGAATTTCAATGTGTTGGTTCAACACTGGCTCCCAGAGAAGTTCCCATCATGGTTATTTGTCAAGAATGAGAGATCTGAAATGCCAAAATCAGGGGGTCAGGGTGGGTACACTGTCAAAAATTCATACAAGGAACTTCTTGTATAAAAGAAATAAATTAAGGAATTTGGCCTGGATATCAGTGCCTAGAAAAAGCACCTTCAGTTTTCCCCAGCAGATTGTTGTAAGAATATGTAAACTCTGGACTAGGAGTTATAGGCTACAGATGAAATTGTAAGCCTCCTGCCTCCTAGAATCATAGCAGTTCAGAGTTGAAAGTCCCTTTCCCTGGTCTTGTATCCCTGATCCAAGTTGCTAACCCCTCTAGGATTTTACGTTGTCTCTGCATAAGCATCCACCATGATGAGGAGCTCACTTCCTGCCAGAGTGGCCCATTTCATCCTTGGCCATAGTAATCTATTGACTGGTGGGCCTTAAAAATTAAAAAGTTACTTTGCCTTGTAACATGACCCATTTGTTTTAGCTCTGTCCAGTCATGGGCAATCGGAATGTCCAGTGAGGAACTCCTCTACCATTTTACTGAACCCAAATCTGCCTTCATGTAATTTCCACCAGTTGGAAGGTCTCTCTTCTTGTGCCTTTGGATACATTTTTTTGATGAGTATAGCAGCCCTGAATGATTTCAGAAACAGGGCACAAAGCTCCTGAGAGCTAGTACATTGTCCTTCCCACTCTTAAATTCTCTTTGTCTTCTATATCATCTATATCTCTCCCTTTTCCTCTGACATCTGCACCCAGCTCTGTTATAATTCTTTTAGAAATTAAACACAAACTCCTACACAGAAGGTAGAGGAATTGCGTGAAAAGAGGAGAGGAACTTGGTCCAAGCCTTGACAAGTTTCCAACTCTAAAGCCTCATAAATAGTATTATTTCCCTGATGGGGGTGGGAGGGTAGAATGACAGACTATAAGTATTTATTATAAGCTTCAATATACTATAAAACTACTGAATACTTTAACAGTAAATTCTAAAAGACCTCAAGTATCTTAGCTCCTTGTTTTACATTAGAACTTATTAAACAGAGAAGCAGCCTGACTTTTTCGAGAACCACAGGACCAGTTAGAGTTAGAAACAGAACCTAGATTTTCTGACTCACAATCCCTTGCCTCCCTCCACTGTTCCTCTGTTGAACACTGAAATCAATAACATCATCCAGGCAAAGGCCCTAGAATAGCACCCAACATGTATTATGTGCTCTATAGGCTGAATATGTGAGTGAACAAATCAAAATATGAATGACCAGGACTCATTTTCAATGATTATATTATATAGGTTCTCTCCAAATGTCACTTACGTTTTTAGTCATTCTTTAATTAGCTCCCTATTTAAAAGCTTGGTTCTCAAAGTATACTTATGAAGATTAAATGAAATAAAGCATTAAAGGGCTTAGAAGCAATGTCTGACAGCTAATAAATGTTAATTACTGTCTTTCTGTTTTTCTAGCCATTTTTAAAAGTAAGATGATGCTGATAATCTCAGGACTCTCTAATTTGAAATCACTTTACAATCCACTAACAAAAGGAATTCTGGAATTGCAAAAGGTTTACTACTATTTGTCGATTCCTATCCTTCACCTGTAACTAGGCCACCCACACCCACCTCTTGTAGTTGGCACCCATTAAGACACAAACAAAATATTGCATTCTTTGCTTCCTCATCTGGGCTTGTGTTTACTCCACCCCTGACCTTTGGGCACTGTCTCCCATTACCAGTCAGCACTTGCCTATTGGACCTGACAGCTGACTTGACTTGACCCTATTTGACCCTTAGTTCTCTTGCTCCCTCTGCCTCACTCTCAATCAAGATTTTGTAATTCCCCTTTGGTTTCTCCACTCCCACCTACCCTGGTAGCTCTACTCCTAAATGAGGCCCATTCCTTTGACTCAAGTTGATGTGTTTGCTTCTGCTCAAGTTCAGCCTGCCCAAAAAGAGCGATTCCCAAGTGCTTCATTGGATAGACTTCTTTTTCATTCAAGAGTTCCACATGCATAGCTACAAATTGCCATGTGTAATCTCTATCAGTTGCCAGAAATGTTGAAGATTTCTTTCTGAATCTGAGTTTACCTGACAATTTGTCAGGACTAAAGACTAACCTTGGGCTAATGTCAGTCAACAAGAAAGAACTCAGGAACAGAAAACCAAACACTGCGTGTTCTCACTTATAAGTAGGAGCTGAAAGATGAGAACACATGGACAGATGGGGCAGCAGGTTGAGGGGGAACAACACACACTGGGGTCTATCAATCGGGGTGTGGAGAGGGAGAGCATGAGGAAGAATAGCTAATGGATGCTGGGCTTCATACCTATGTGATGGGTTGACCTGTGCAGCAAACCACCATGGCACATGTTTATGTAACAAACCTACAGATTCTGAGCATGTACCCAGAACTTAAAATTTGAAGAAAAAAAAAAAAACAAGAAATAACTTTGGTAAATTCATCGATTAGGATCAATTAGGATTATACCTGTGGTTCTGGTGTATACAAGAAATATTTATTATCTTTTTAATCTTCATGTCTTGTGATGAATTACCATTTCTTTGCTAAATTCATCAATTAGGATTATACCTGTGGTTCTAATGTGAACAAGAAATATTTATTATCTTTTTACTCTCCCCATGTCTTATGATGAATGGCCACTTATTAGCTTCTCATTTGTTAATTGTGTATCAACTCCCACTTTATTCCACCCAGAATGTAAGTTTCTTCAGAGCATGGACTTAACCTGTTTGTATCCACAGTTCTGTCATCGGCACCTAAAATAATACTTGGCAAATAGTAGGCAACCAGTCGGTATTTGTTGAATACTCAGTGAATAAAAGAATACATGAATGACTGGGAAGCAGAATGGAATGGTGGTTGGAGCACAGCCTTTGGCATCAAAGAGATCTCAGTTCAAGTTTTGGATATGCTACTTCTTAGCTCTGAGACTCCTCTGAATTTCAGTTTCTTCATCAATAAAATAGGGGTAATTATAGTATCTACCTCTTAGATTTTGGGGAGTATTCAGTAAGATAATGCATATAAAGTTCTTAGCATGATAGCTGGCATGTTTTAAGAACTTGGTAAATGTTGTCTATCATTTTCAGTGAAAATCCTCAAATGTTGAAGCTTATCAGAGGTAACTGAATTATTTTAATATGACTCGTAGTGATGATTGTACTAAAGACAAATTAGTATAATTAGTCTGACAGCAAGATTTGATTTGAGTCAGACTGACAAAAAAATGTATTGGTCACACCCACCATATTTAAGGCACTATACTAGGCTTGCAGGAGTGGGTGGGATGCAAGGATGGATATGACACAGCCCCTTCCCTCTAGGAACATAGAACTGAGAAGACTTACTATGTGTGCACTGTACCATCCTGAAGAGACATAAATGTGAGGCAGTGTTACCCCCCCACATCATCCAATTTACTCTCCATGATCTGCAGGAAATTCTTCTAAAACACTCAGTCTCTGCTTTGAACCCCTATAATGACAAGAAACTCACCAACTCATGAAACAGATGATTCTCTTTGGGAACAGTAATCACCACTAGAATGATCTTAAAATTATCACAAATCTACCACCCCATGATTTTTACACATTGATCAAATTTCTGCCTTCTGGGAACCTCTAGAATAAATTCATTTTGCACTTTTCTGTCAGAGATCAACAAAGTAATGCCTGCAGGCCAGATGCAGCCCATTTATTTCTCTAAATAAAGTTTCACTGGAACACAGCCAAGCTTATTTATGTACATGTTTCTATGGCTGCTTTTGTATTATAGTAACTGCATACTTGGAACATTTCAGCCGACAAAGCTGAAAATATTTACTATTTGGCTCTTGAAGAAAAACTCTTTCAACTTCTGCTCTATGTGACAGAACTTGAAGATAAGTAACACGCTCTTTCCTAAAGTGAGGAGCAGGGAAATGAGCATAGGACTCCAAGTGAGAGCTAAAGTAGAATTCACAGAATTGAGTAATACTATCACCTCCCCTGTTCTGGATGCCATACTTCAAATAATGTAGCAGAGATCAGATTGCTCTTTGACTGACATATAATACTCAAGTGTATAAAAGACAAAATCTGTGAGTTATTTCTCCCAGGAGCTGCTATTAAATTATGTCTCCCCACCACCCCCGCATGGTATAGCCTTGTGTTAGGAAGTGTACTCAAAACTTCACATCATTCTTGTTTGTCCAGAACCATCAGGCATGATTTCGTACATATTCAAGGTCAGACAGAAAAAGGATGGCAGGCACGGCTAGGACTTTGAAGAGAATGTAGAGACTCTTTACCTGCCCAGGGGTAGGCTTAGAAGAACAAGGGAATTTGTCACCCTCCCATCTGCAGGAAGAGGAATTGCCAGGGCCCAGTGATAGCTGGAGTCATGACTACTTAACTGGACTTACGGTAGAAGATACATAACCATGGCTAGCCCCACTCTCTGAGGCAGGCAAGGAAGGAGGGAAATCAATACCCTGGCATGCCCATCTCCATGCTCTACCTACATTGGGTAGAACCCTACTTGAAGCTGGAGGCACAGGAGTCAGAATCACAGGGCACAGAGCAGGTAAAGAATAGGTGTGGGTGCCAGGGCAGAGATGACAAGGGCTAAGTGGTGGGCCAAGCATTTCATTAATGCTGAATGAATAATAGATGAATGGATCGAGTGGGCCCAGGGCCTGTCACTCAATAAGTATTCGTTGAATGGCAGAAACCATCCCTTTATGCCCGCCTGCCCCGAAGCCCTCACTGCTGCTGTCTGCTGTCCCAGACATCCCACCCCCAGCACAGCCCTTGTCCTGGTTCCCCAGTCCCTCGCCGGCCCCTCAGGGTTTCTGTCAAGAGTGTAAAACCAGTCTGAATCTTATTTGGGAAATGACATAATGGAACAGGATTTGTTCTGAACAGAGCAAGACAATTCTAATCAAAGAGAGAACTTTAAGTTCTAAAATAATTCTTAGAATCTAAAATTTTTTTAAACAGAAAATTTGGTGTCACTATACCCTATGGAGAAAAATGAGTGGCTTCTAAGAAGCATGCCCCAGATGTCTGTGTCACAGGCTCTGGATCCATCAGGCCCCTTATTATTAAATGCCTCAGGGCTGGCCCTCTTATGCTCAGATGCTGTTGTCACATGGTAGCCTTTGATTGTAAAGACTTCCAGTCTCTTGATTGATTATGCCAACAGCAGGAATGTTGACAAAGTGATGTGTGTGTGAGAGAGAGAGGTGGCAATGGCATGAGGCTGCTGGTGGCCGTCCACAGCTTCCTGCCAGTCACCTCCTCCTCTGCCCATTGAGTCAGCATGGAGAATATTCAGCACTGGCTTCCTCGAGGGATATTGATTCTGGATTTTGAAGACTTAGAAAAAACATTGTTTGGTCTGCTACTCTGGTTAGATTATTTGTCTTTGCTTGGAATGGGCAAGATAAAATGGAGCATTAACTAGGAATTACTGTTCATATATATCGAAGCCTATTTTTAAAAGTAGCTGTGGGCTGGGCACGGTGGCTCATGCCTGTAATCCCAGCACTTTGGGAGGCTGAGGCAGACAGATCACTTGAGGCCAGGAGCTCGAGACCACCCTGGCCAACACGGCAAAACCCCATTATCTACAAAAAATACAAAAAAATTAGCCAGGCGTAATGACATGTGCCTGTAGTCCCGGCTACTTGGAGTGGGGTTGAGGGGCGGGGGTTGAAGTGGCAGAATCACCTGAACCTGGGGAGGTCAAGGTTGCAATGAGCCTGTGATTGCACCACTGCACTCCAGCCTGGGAGACAATGTGAGACGCTGTCTCAAGAAAAAAAAAAAAAGCCACAGACCTATGCAGGTCTATTTGCATTCAAGTCCTGAAATCATTTTTTTTCTGAGATCCATACCTCTAGCAGTTGTCCCTTCATGCCTCCCAGACACAGGCCACTCAGTCCCAAGTCTGAAAGTTCTTCTACGAGACCTAGAATTCCCAATTCATCTGTGACTGTGTCAGAATTTGTTAATAGATTTCATTAAGGTCTCCACAACCAATTTCATGAAATCTAACCCCAACTAGAATGACTGGCAAAATTTGAGTAAGCTCTGTGAATCGAGTAATAATACCGTATTGACGCTAATTTTCTGACGTTAATCATTGTACTACATTTATGTAAGAGAATTGTCCTTGTTCTTAGGAAAACACACTGAAATATTTAGGGGTAAACCTGCATCATGGCTGTGACAAATTCACAAATAGGAAAAAAGTAATTTTATATGCAGAGAAGAAACATTATAAATCAAATGTGGTAAAATGTTAACAACTGGTGTATGCAGGTCAAAGGTATATGGGCTTTTTTTTTTTTTACACTTTTACGACTTTTCTGTAAGATTAAAATTACTTCGAAATAAGGCTGCCAAAAAACTAATTCCAGAACACTAGAGCTGTTCATGCCTATCACTGAGGTGCCAATGTTCAGCCATGCTATGTACTGCAGAGGCAGCCAGAAATGGAATCTCCTGTTTTGTCATCTTTGCGCTAAAATGAATCATTTTCTCTTTCAGCTAAAGAACTCTCCTATTTATGGAGGCGAACACTGAGGATGCTTTCCACGTGAACCCTGAAGGTAAGGGGGACTTTTTTACATGCCCCTGGGTCACACCACCAATCTGCCCTGCTGTCCCTTTCAGCCAGGGCAAGGACTCAACTATCTTGGTTCACAGAGAATATCATCTCAAACAAAAGTCAATGTCCACACTGGCACATTCTGCTGTCTTCAAAGACCATTTCAATCTCCCAAGCCTGTGCAGCTCAGAAAACCTGATGTTCATCCTTTTCTCTGTTTTTCTCAAAAAATACCAAAGCTTTTAATATCTGGTATCTCCCAGTGGTAGAGTCATGAGAGATTTTTATTTTCTCCTTGTAGCGTTCTGTAGTTGAGAGATTATCAACAGTGACTGTGCTGCTTTTATTATCAGAGACTGTGTTGCTTTTATTTTCCTAAGCAACTCTACATAAATTCCTGCCACAGCTTTCTGGGCCCTGTAATGTCACTGCTGTGTCTTCTTCCTCCCAGCCCTCATGGCAGGACTCATATATGACAGGCTCCGGATCTTCCCCATCTACCGGTGGCAAGGGAACCCTAGGCTGCCAGGACTACCTAGCAAGTAGATCATGAAGTGTTATGACTCGATTTTACAGATGGAGAAACCAAGCCCCCCGACTTGCCTCTGTCTATACTACAGTCAAATGGGATCTGGACCCACTGAGATGAGCTCCACATGTACGACTTTGAGGCTGTACTCAATTTCAGAGAAAGTGAGGGAGCCAGGAAAATAGGGAACTGATGAGGTTATAGGTTGAAGAAAATTCTAGGCAACATTTTCCTGTGATTTCGACGGACCATCTAAGGGAACCTACTAGTCTTCCCACATTGAAACATGATAGCTCCCTGAGAGCCATCATGCTGCCTTGGTGTCAAGAACTGAGCCTGAACTTTCCGTCTGGACCAGGGTTTCTCAAACAACACTGTGGACATTCTGGGTCGGATCATTCTGGGTTGTGGGGCTGCTCTGTGCATCCTGTGATGCTTCACAGCATTCCTGGTGTCTCCCACTAAAGACCAGGAGGACACCACCAAACCCAGCTCTAACAACTGCTGTTGTCTTCAGACAGGTCCAAGGAGGACGAAACTCCCCCCCAACAGAAGTAACAGTAAAATAATGTTTCCAGGCTTTGCCAAATGTCCTCCGGGAGAGGGCAAAATTGTCCCTACCAAGATCCACTGCTCTAAGTTGCCTCAGCCCAGCAGGAACTTTTGTTTTTCATGCAAATTGACTGAAATTTATAGTGTTCAGAATAAAATTAGCAAATACTTACAGGAATGTCATCAATCATCAAAATGTTCTGGGTACAAGAGCACCCCATAGCATAATAGCCCTGCTCAGGAGCATCTGGTAACATTGGAAGTGGAGAATTGAGCCATGCAGACTTCTCTGACTTGCTTTCTCCAGTCTTGGCTTCTACCCCTTGATGCCAAATCCCTCATGCTATTTGCTGGAAGAAAAGGCAAATGAGGGAGAACAGGGCAATGCTGAATCCTGAGTGCACCTTTCCTTTAAGAGTTTGAAGAGATCAGGAAGCACCAGTAGACACAGCTGTGTTGCAAAGCTCTGGGGAAATTTGGTTACAACTTTGTATTTATGTGTGTATTCATTATTCATAGACATGTATTCATATGCAACATTTTTACACAAAATATTTGAGACATAGTCTCCACTTCACTTTATATAATTTTAACTTTTTACAGCAAATGGGTCACCATTCTAAACAGTGGCTGAACCAGAAATTCTTTTTTTTAAAAGTTAACCAAATAGTATAGAGTAGATGAGGTGGTGGTAGCAGATTTACCTGTGGTATCCATTGGCCAACCAAGGCCCTAAAAGGAAATCCCAAAGCCATAGAGTTTGTACACACACTTCCTACTCATCTTTAAGTGCCCCTCGAGGACCTTTTATTCCTCTGATTGATCTCCCCCCTGGGCCCTGCATCCAGCCTCCATTATTTTCCACCGTTTACCCAACCTGCTGTTTGGATTACAAAGATACTTCTGATTCCAGTGGATATCTGTGAAAACACAGGCAGGAACTTGAAAGCAGTTACATGGTCATCCAAGAGAAACAAAAACACAGCTCAGTTTCAGGGTGACAAGAACATCCAGAAAGCAATATTCATAAAAGAATTCCAGGGGGGAAAAAATCTCCTTAAAAGAGAGGATTAAAAATTAAGAGTAGAATTGCAGTTCCTGTCCAAGACTCAACCCAAAGTGCTGCAGTCTATTTTGCAGCCTTTGATCTGATGTCTGGTCTCTTTAACTTAACTATTAACTTTCCAATCCTGTCCCAGTGGTAATGATCACTCCCTAACAATCGCTCCCTTGGGCCCCATACTTACCCAGGGTGGAACAAACTGTCTCTCTGCCTGGCATGCCAGATTCCTTTGCAAGAGCTCAGGCATCCCCTCAGGCTCTGCCCATTCCAAGTCTCCCACCTCCAGCCCTTTCCCAGGCTCCCATCCACACATTTCTGCCTTTAACTCTCTCCAGACTGCAAGAGGCTAGGAGGAGCTTAGAAGCAGACCAGGGTACTGGGGAGGATGTGCCCACCCATAGGGTGTGCTTTGAAGTTCATTTAAAGTTCTATACTCCTCATCCTTTCCCCCACCACTTACCTGTTAGAGTTTCTCAGATTCCTATCATTTGAACCTCTGCTTTGACTAAATTGTGGCATCACTTAAAACCTGCACATGTACCTAAGGGAGTAAGACCTTAATTTGTGGATAGCAATTTGTTTATGAAATTGTCTTGCTGGTGATTCTCTAAGAAGAGGGCCTTGGGATTGGGACACAGGGCAGATTCATTTTTATTGCAATGGAGAGACTGGAATGACTGGGATATTGAGCTCTAGACCTATACTGTCTGATACACAAGCCACTAGCTGCTTGTAGCAATTTAAATATGCATTAATTGAAATTAAATAGTATTAAAAATTCCATTCCTCCATCACACTGGGTACATTTCAAATGTTTGCCAGCCTCACGTGGCTTGTGGCCACTATTGGGCAAAGGACATCCACTGGGCATTTCCATAGAAAGTTCTCCTGAACAGCATGCCTTCAGCTGGAGGCTGGTACTTCCAGCGGAGAGTTCTGTGAAGAGATGCAGCCCAACGTCAGCAGCTCTGTGGGCAGGGATAGAGAAGAGTAGGAGCCAAATTCCAAAAGGAAAGGGAGCCGAAGCCCAGGCCCAGCCCTGAGCAACATGCATCTGCCCCACCCAAAGCTCTTTATGTTAACAAATGGCAAGAAAGGAGCCACTGGGGTCGGCTTTGTCACCCACTTCCTTCATTGAATGGCCTCTGAGTTCTGTGGGCTTCTGATGAAGCAAAAGACCCTATCCTGAATCCTGAGGCAAGAGGGACTCAGAGTTTCACTCACAAACTGGAGCCTCTGGGAAGTCTCCACCCTGGAGACACTGGGGAGCCAGGCAGTCTCCCAGAGCCCACTTGGAGCGGTGAGTTTCCAAGTCAAAAGACCTTTCAAGGAAGAGGAGCATCATCTCCATCTGAAATTAGGCCTCCACTCAGAGAACCTGAGGAACCTGGAGGATTCCAAGGAGCAGTTGTAACCCCAACTGCAATTATGTTGCTAGATAAAGAGCCCAGATGTTTTGAATGAAGCAAGATGATGGTGGAGCATTTATCACACCTTGCCAATAACAGTGGTTCACACTTTGTTAGCACTTTGCAGCCATGTGGCACACTTGCACAAAAATATTTATTTTATCCTCACAACAGTTGACAGAGGAAAGCTGGGCACATGTGACCCACTTGACACTTTATATTAAAAGAAACTCATGCTCAGAAAGAGGAAAAGACATTCCAAATTTAATGTGGCTGGTGAATGACAGGACCAGCTCTAGAAACCACCCACCTATTCTGTCTCACTCAAGTGATGGGGTTACTTCGTTCCTGTGCAAGACCCTAAGTGTGTCAACTCCAAAGTGTGCGCCTGCACCATGGATCATGCTGCAAAGTTAGTTCACATCCAACTCCAAGCTGACAACTGAACTCTTGAAGACTTCTGCTAGGCCTCGATGGCAAGAACATTCCTAAACCAATCACAGGCGAAAGGCAAGTGAGATCACCATGGTTAGCTCAGACTGATACCTCCTCACCCCCTGGGGCTAGATGCCTGATACCTAACAAAACTGGATTCTTTGGACAAAAATGAAGGGAGAAGTGGGTGTTGGAGAAGCAACCAGCAGCATCTGCCAGACCCAGCTATATTCAGGGCTATGATAGAGAAAGAAGAGGGGCTTTCTACTACTCCTCTCCCTGAAGCAGCCTCCCCAGGGAACCCCTCCTGGCCTCCTAGGCCAGGTCAGATTTGCCTGCTATTGGTTCTCATGGTACCTCCAGGGCTCCTTCTTAGCACTTGCATCATTTACACTGAAGTGTTTTATTAGCTCCTCTCTTCAGGAGACTGGAAGTACTATGAGGGTTGTTTCAGCACAACATAGTATTCTTAGACCCTACTCATTCATCATAGATGCTCAGTTGATATTTGTTGAAGGATTAACAGATGGGTGGGTGTGTAGATTGATGAATGGATGGATGGATAGATGGATGGATGGATAGATGGATGGATGGGTTAATGGATAAATGGATGAGTGGGTGGATAGATGGGTGGTAGGTGGATGGATGGGTGGGTGGGTGGATGGATGGGTGGATGAATATGTAGATAGGTAGACAGACAGATGAATAGGTTGATAGATGGGTGAGTGGGTGGATAGATGGATGGATGTTCCAACCACTAAACAGGTCAACCCTACATTTTGTAAAACTACATTGAAAAGAGCTGGATCATGGTTTCTCTCCCTGTTCCCCACAGGTTGCCCTGGGAGTATAAATTACCTCACTCCCAGACCAGCCTAGCTAAGGGCCTTGGCCATTATCACTGTGATTGGACAGGTGGCTTTTCTGCTAAGAAAGGGCTTCTGAGGAATGCTGAAAAAATGGGGAAAAAAAAGAATGAATATAAACCAGTAAGAGAAACAAGCAATTATCTTGCTAGATAAAGAGCCCAGATGTTCTGAATGAAGCAAGCTTGAAAGACCATATTGTTCATGAGAAAAGGTGAGTAAATCAGGTAGAAATAGAGTGTATTTGTACAAAATGGAGCAAAGTGAGGGGGGAGAGAGGGACTTTGGGAGTGGTAGTAATGTCAGGAGGTGGTAGGGATGCTCAAACTCCTGGCAATAGGCAAGAAAATGGGGTTTTCACCTTGAGCCCAGTGCTTCCCCCTCCCCTAGCCCACATGCCTTTGAACTTCCATATCCTCCCACTTTCTCCTCTTTTCTCTAGCCTCTTCCCCTGTTTACCACTCTTTCAACTTCCACTTCCTCTTGCTTTGCATGACAAGGACTAGCAGAAGCCCAGGGACCAGAGTAAAACAAGCATCCATCTTCTCAGAGAGAGCCCCACTGAATTTATTAAACGCCTTTTTAATAAAACGACCCACCCTTCTTTGAGGCACTGAAAAATGAGTTTTTCTGTGAAACTGCCCACTTGTCAGAAGTATAATGAAAAATAATGGCTAGGTACTTCAGATGACCCTAAGACAGACACAGTGTTGGAATTCGGAGAAGTAGGGGAAAACAAGTGAGCAGGCCATAAACATCAAAAGCTGTTTAAAAATAGCTGCGGCTCATGCCTATAATCCCAGCATTTTGGGAGGGTGAGGTGGGTGGATCACCTGAGTTCAGGAATTCAAGACCAACCTGACCAATATGGTGAAACCCCGTCACTACTAAAAATACAAAAATTAGGATAGGCGCCTGTAATCCCAGCTACTCAGGAGGCTGAGACAGGAGAATTGTTTGAACCTGGGAGGAGGAGGGGGCGGTTGCAGTGAGCTGAGATTGCGCCACTGCACTCCAGCCTGGGCAACAGAGCAGGACTTTGTCTAAAACAAAACAAAACAAAACAAAAAGCTGTTTAAATCATTCAACAGAGGCTGAGGAGGCAGGGCACAGGCTCAGTCATTCACCGTGATTAGCACAGGGTAGTCAGCTATCAGCAACTGCTGAAAATTTTGCTACAAACATACGAGTAATTTCTATCTTCTACCCTAGTGGGGGAGCTTTTCCATATATTTGTACCACTAAATGCCAGGTTTTCATTAGGGATTTTAATTGGGATTTTCCTCCTCAATTACAAAAGTAATACCTTTTTATTTTATTTTATTTATTAAAAAGTAATCACGTTTTATTTTAGAATCATCCTCCCAGAGACAACTACTCCCAATATGCTTGGGAAATATATATATATATATATATATATTTCTAGTCTTTCTCTGTGCATATATAGAGATATGTATATTAGACTGGGATCAAACACATCTACTTTTTGTATTCAATTTCTTTTTTATTTTTTCCATGTTTCTGTATCATTGGTTCATCACGTTACCTTAAAGATTAAGTAATATTTCATTGTATGACTAGAACATGACCTAGCTAAACAATCTCTTAAGATTTGATATTTAGATCTTTTCATCACAATTCTGTTTTTATAAATAGCAAAATGAAAATAGAATATTGAATTCTAGCAGTAGGAGGGTGGGATTCTCTTTGTACAGAATTGGTTTGTTTCTGTTCATTTGGGATACATTTCCAGAAGCCTATTTTGTGATTCAAAGTGTATCTACATTCTTAAGGCTTTTAAAATGTATTACCCTAAAAGGATACATGAATTTATATTCAAAAGATAAAACGTCTGTCCTACCTTTACCATCTAGCAGCCAGAAGTGTTTACAAAGTCAGTGTTACCATCCTAAAATCTCACAGGGTTGGAAAGAGAATGAAATAAGATATTTTATATGAAAATACTTTGAAAACTAAAATTGTATTAAAACGTATGTTGCCATTATTGTCAATTTTAAACCATCCAAGATGGAAAAGGCATTACCTCCCTCAATCACATATTCCAGTGATTAACAGCTCTTTAAAGCATAAAATTCTTACCAATTGCCCTCTGAATACAACTAGATCACATATATTTCATTTATTCAGAACCATTTATTGAGCACCTACTATGTATCCAGTTTTGCATTAAACATGCATGTTGGAAATGGGTTTATAACATCGGGAACAATCCACTCTGAGACAATGGATCACTCAGCAAGGCTAGTTCACGTCCCGCAGGAAGGGTGCAACTCACCGGCAGTCTTGCCACGAGAGCACACCTGAACAAAGGAGACAGGGACATCTATAACTTTCATAACCTGACTCAATTGCCCTACTGCTGTGTCCAGTTTCCATTGGCTGGAACGGGACCTCACATTCTATGCTTGACCTCATTGGCTAAAAACTTGGAAATTTCCTGAATAGATAAGGGGGAAAGAAGACAAGGAAGAAAAAGAAGCTAGTCAGAAGAAGGTCAGGAGGGTTTCCAAATAAGGAATGGCATGCACTAGGGTTTGGAGCGTGCCCAGTTCTGTTCAGACATTCCAGAGCAAGTCAAGGTAGCTGATTTAAGACATAGCTGATTTAGAGAATATATATACACATAGGTATATGTTTATTCTAATAGCAGATAATGACCATAGAGCAAGAGATTATAACTCCTTATAATGTAATCTAAGATATACACTCGGAGAAGAACTTTCCCATCTCTCACAATGGGACATATGAAATAAATGCACAGAGTAATGAGCTTCTAGCCTGGGATGAGGTAGGGGTACAGAGAAAGATAAGTCAAGATTCATTATCAGTGCTATGGTAAGGTTAGGTTCTGGGTGTTTTGTGGACAGGCATGACCCAGCTTCGGAAAACCCAGGGATATCCATGCCTGAAGGAGGAAAATCTGAAACTGAGCATGAGAAGCAGCTGGGCTTTCTGTTGGGCAACCTGTGCCAATTGCTACAGCTTCTGAAACAGTATAGAGAAATCACATTTTCCTGGCAGCTATATTCCTGCATAGGAAGAGAGCCATTTTTGTGGGGAAAATACTTTAATAAGCCACATGGTAAGAAGGATAAGATCCCCCCATGGAGTAGACTTTGAGGACACTAGATGGTTACCATGTCTCTAGAAATCAGCCTGCCATTTCGTGAATGAGATATGCAAGCTGGTGCTGATTGTAGGATTGCTTGGAACTATAGATGGAATTTTATTTTATTTTTATTTTTATTTTAGAGGGGATTTTAGAGAGGTGTGAGGAAAGATAAAGGGGCAAGATATGGCAACTGACAGGGGGAGGAACTTTGAGGGCAAAGACAGAGGTGCCTAACAAGAATTTTGCCAAGTGTCTGCTACTAGTGTCTTGCACTCCAGCCTGGGCAACAGAGCAAAACTTTGTCTCAGAAAAAAAAAAAGCTGTTTAAATCATTCAACACAGGCTGAGAGGCAGGGCACAGGCTCAGTTATATAGCACAGAAATGTGCTATAGAGCCCCTCACCCCTGTCTACTCAAAAAAATCCTTGCTCTTGTTAATACCTGAAGTGGCATAGGCTTCAGTGTGCCCTTCAGGTGGTCAGAGGGTGAGAGCAAAGGCCGCCGTTTAGAGGCAGTCCTGCCTGGTTACTCATCCTTCATTCTGTAAGGAGCTAAGCGCTACTGTGTTCTCAGAACATCTGTGCTAAGCAGGAAATCCCTCTTTTGAACTGTACGGGGTATGAAAGTGAACACTATTTATTGCTCTTCTCATACTGACCCACTAGCCTCTGTTGGCCTGTCCATTCGCCTGGGCTCTGTTCGCCTGGGCACATGCACTTACAGAGCTTTTTAAAAAAGAGGAAAAGATTATAATAGGATCTTTTAGGTAATCAAGGACATCCAAAAATACATTCAGGTGTGGCCCCTCTGCTCAGGCACACCCATGAAAAGCATCCCAAGCCGTTTATACTTTGACTTGCAAATAAACTGGCAATTTCTATAAATGAGGGTATCTGCAAAGCATCAAACTTCCCTTCCAAATTCTATTATTCTTGTGATAATATTAAATCCTGTCTCTAAAGCTGAGTTAAGCATGGATATGTGAGAATGGGATGTTTTCCAGGCCAAGGATGAAAAACCATCATGGGTAAACTACTAGGAAGAATGTCTACACAGATAAAGAGAAATTGACTAACATTTTGAGTTTTCACTTCCCAATCTCTTTTTTTAAACATTAATAATTTCAGAGAGGAATGTTTAGAAGACATACCATTGATTATACGCTATACAAAGTGGTGCTATATTTATTATAAAGCAGTGAACCAGTGATGATTTACTGGGATCTGCCAGGCCAATATCCTAGTGGCCAAATTTGCAGACATTTGCAGAAGCCCGCTCTACTTCCATTGGCTCACGAAGCCTAGCAACCAACTGAGAGGTAGCTGTACCCTTTGCTGATATGCACTATTGGCATGGGAGAGTTATTAAGAAATATAAAGAAAGCGCCTTTTATAATTGACAATAGTACTTGTTTTTTAAGATGTTAAGCATACTATACCATATTTTTCTAAGTTCAGTTGTCTTACTTTGGGACACAGAAATGCATCACTATTTAAAATTCACCTATCTAGCAACCTTAACTGTCTGGAACATATATGAGATCCAGGAAGTAAAATAAATAGGTTTTGGAGCAAAATAGATATAACAAAATCTATTTACGTACAGGATTGGTAGGAAATTCCTTTAGTCATTGCTTGGAACCTAGTTATTCTTATTTGAAATCACTTTAATTTTCTAAAATTTAGTTATTGGGTTTTTTAATTCACATCAGATCAGAAGCAACAATAGAGTGGAAGGGGCTAGAAGAAACTCTTGAGCCATCTAGAAGAGAATCAACTAATAAAAGTGAAAACTATTAGCTGTTAAATTGAATGTAAAGAAAAAGACAGGCCGGGTGCAGTGACTCACACCTGTCATCCCAAGGAGGCCAAGGTGGGTGGATCACCTGAGGTCAGGAGTTGGAGACCAGCCTGACTAATATGGTGAAAACCCATCTCTACTAAAAATACAAAAATTAGCTGGATGTGGTGGTGGGCGCCTGTAGTCCCAGCTACTCAGGAATCCGGGATGGGAGAATTGCTTGAATCTGGGTGGTAAAGGTTGCAGTGAGCCAAGATCACGCCACTGCACTCTAGTCTGTGCAACAGAGTGAGACTCCGTCTCAAAAAAAAACAAAAGAAAAAGAAAAAGACATTAAAAAGCAAAGGAGGGAGGAGAGATGGGCAAAAGAATGGAGGGAGGGGAGGAGGTTGTAAAAAGAAGACTCAGAAGTTGAAAATGCTCACGTCCCAGGCATTTGATTTTGGTAACAAGCCCTTGATCTGTAGAAACAGCTGAGCACATCCTATATCACACCATAATTTTTATATTCATAAATGACCCCAGTATTTCATTAAAAGTTTCAATTAAGAAGTCAGAGAACTGCCTCATTTTAGAAGTATGCATCCAATTGATTAAGATATAAAAGTTTTCATTCCTGAAAGGGTATGTTTTAGATATTTAGACATGTGTGATGCCAGAAAAACATGTTTTCATTGTGTGCATTTATGAATGAAAAGAAAGAATAGGCTAAGAATTATTATTGCCTTGCTAGTTGAAGATTTCACGATGGAGGTTGTGCCTGTTCTTGACAGTCTCCACATTTCCTTGATTTTGATATCGCAGTTTTTATTCACTTCAGCTACCAGCCCAACCACCTTGTAGCCACCTCTCAGTGGGCTTTGTCACCCATCTGCCCTTGAGTTCAAATTAATGCGCACAAAGAGGTTATTGGAGGAATCGAGAAGGACCTATCCCTTAGTAATATGGAGAACCTATTGATTAATGGAAAGGAGTTGCACAACTCAAGACAAGTGCTGTTTCCATGGATCTGTAAATGAGAATAGTGCATTCTATATGACCTTATACAAATATTCAGTCAGTCACCCAACAGGTGTGTTGGAACACCTGTGAACATGTATAAAGGTAACAGTGTAGAGGGGTGAATATGTAGACAAAACCAAACTGAGATTGTTCTGGGACTTTGATGATGGAATTCTAGGTGGGACAATGGCAGTGGGTCAGGTGTTGGAGACTTCTGTCTTAATCACTGCTCCTCTACTTGGTTAAATGTAACAGTTACCATATACACCAGGCTGTACTGGTTGTCCCTGGATTGTCCCTAGATTTGTCCAGCTAAATAAGGCTAGCCATTAGAACACCCAGCCTCTAATCTCAGAGCATAACAACCAAAGGTTTATTTCTCACCCATGTGACAGTTTGCTGGGGGTCAGCATGAACTCAAGAGCCTTTCATCTATTGGCTGTACTGAGCTTTTAGGACCCTGAAGTCCTCGATTTCATCTCCTCTGGGCCAGTAATAAAGGAGAGAGAAATAGAGAAGGGGATATGTAAAAATTTTTAAAGACCAGGACTAGGCTAGAAGTAGTACTAGTCATGCATCACTTGACAATGGGGCTACTTTTTGAAAAAAAAATAAAAATGCATCCTTAGGTGATCTTGTTGTTGCTCGAACATCATGAAGTGTACTTACACAAACCTAGGTGGGATAGTCTCCTGCACACCTAGGCTATATGGGATAGCCCATTGCTCCTAGGCTACAATCCTGTACACCATTTTACTTTACCCAATACTATAAGCAGTGGTAACACCATAGCAAGCATCGTGTATCTAAACATAGGAAAGGTACAGGAAAAACACAGTACAAAAGATTAAAAAATGGTATGCCTGTAACCATGAATAAAGCTTGCAGGACTAAAAGTTGCTTTGGGTGAGTCAGTGAATGAGTGGTGAGTGAACGTGAAGGCCTAGGACGTTACTGTACACTACTGGGGACTTTATATACACTGTACACTTAAGCTACACCAAATCTGTTTTTAAAATTTTTTCTTCAATCATAAATTAACCTTAGCTAGCTGTAACTTTTGAACTTTATAAACTTTTTTTTAACTTTTTTGACTATTTTGTAAGAATACTTGGCTTAAAACACAAACATGTTGTTTGGCTGTACAGAAACATTTTCTTTCTTTATATGCTTGTACTATACGTTTTTTCTATTTTTTCTATTTTTTATTTTTGTTTAACTGTTTAAACTTTTTTGTTAAAAACTAAGGCACAAACACTCACATTAGCCTAGGACTACATTGAGAGTGGATCATCTGTGTCACTGCCTTTCACCTCCACATCCTGTCCCACTTGAAAAGTTTCAAGGATAATAGCATGCATGGAGCTGTCATCTCATGACAACCATGCCTTCTGGAATACCTCCTGAAGGACCTGCCTGAGGGTATTTCACAGTTAACTTTTTTGTAAGTAGAAGGAGTACACTGTAACATAACAATAAAAAGTATAGTAGAGAAAATACACAAACCAGTGATATAATATTATCATTATAAAGTATTATGTACTACACACAATTACATGTGCTCTACTTTTATATGACTAGCAGTACAGTAGATTTGTTTACACTAGTGTCACCGCAAACACAGGCATAATGCATTATGCTATGATGTTAGAATGGCCATGACGTCACTAGGCAGTAGGAATTTTTCAGCTGCATTGTTATCTTATAGGACCACTACCATCTATGCAGTCTACGGCTGACAAAGTTTGTCATTCAGTGCGTTACTGTATATTATTTCTACCCACTTTCAGAGGCCACCACTTAATCACCCAGCCTGATCTAACTGTAGGGGAAGCAATGAAGTAAATTTAACTGTGTGACCAGAAAAGAAAAGAAAACCAAATTCTGATGGACCCCTGATGTTTTTACTGTTCCTATGAATGGATTCCAAGGTTCTAACTGAGATGATAGGGAGAGCAGGAGTCAGAGTGGGAAAATACATTTAACAACATTCTTGAGAGTTTCTTCTTAGACTCATCAGTGTTCTCAGCTGTGCTCACCCTCAATCTCCAAAGATACTTCCACAGGCATTTGGCCAAGACCTCATTTTTCCAGGCCTCAGTTTCCCCCCTGTATCAAAGTGAGGGGTTGAATTAGAATACCTTTCAAGTCTTTGGGTCCCTTAAAGATCCAAAATCCCATGATGCCAGAACTCCTGATGCTCCCTTCCTCCTGAGACAACTAAGCAGTGCCAGTAAGCCAATAATTTATTTTTTTATTTTAATTTTCCTTCTCACCTCCCAAACCTGAGTTTCTAGATATTAAAATATAGCAATAGACAAAGTTGTTACTAATACAGTAATGACTTTTTATGGCAGAGTTATTTTGTGTTTGGCTGAACACCACATTCACACATGTATATAAGATACACAGAGCTCCATGTGTGAAAAGATAATCTTGTGTTAACAGTCTTGCAAAACATATGTTCTCCTCCTACTCTTGCCTGTATTATTTTTGCAATTAGTAACAAACAAACAACAGTGACATCTCCGTGGCTTATAACAACATTTACTCTTGGCTCACTTTACATAAGGACTGTGAGTCAGCTGCAGGTTGTCTGTGGCTCTGCTAGAATTGGCTGGGTTCAGCTAGGCTCAGGAGGGTTCTACCTGTCTTCTCATTTTAAAACCCAGACATGATTGTATATCTAGAAGACCCCATTGTCTCAGCCTCAAATCTCCCGAAACTGATAAGAAACTTCAGCAAAGTCTCAGGATACAAAATCAATGTGCAAAAATCACAACCATTCCTATACACCAATAACAGACTTAAAGAGAGCCAAATCAAGAACGAACTGCCATTCACAATTGCTACAAAGAGAATAAAATACCTAGGAATACAACTAACAAAGGATGTAAAGGACCTCTTCAAGGAGAACTACAAACCACTGCTCAACAAAATAAGAGAGGACACAAACAGATGGAGAAACATTCCATGCTCATGTTTAGGAAGAATCAATATCATGAAAATGGCCATACTGCCCAAAGTAATTTACAGATTCAATGCTATCCCCCATCAAGCTACCAATGACCTTCTTCACAGAACTGGAAAAAACCACCTTAAACTTCATATGGAACCAAAAGAGAGCCCACATAGCCAAGTCAATTCTAAGCAAAAAGAATAAAGCAGGAGGCATCACACTCCCGGACTTCAAACTATACTACAATTCTACAGTAATCAAAACAGCATGGTACTGGTACCAAAACAGAGACGTAGACCAATGGAACAGAACAGAGGCCTCCGAGGCAACACAACACATCTACAACCATCCGATCTTTGACAAACCTGATAGAAACAAGCAATGGGGAAAGGATTCCCTGTTTAATAAATGGTGTTGGGAAAACTGGCTAGCTATGTGCAGAAAGCAGAAACTGGACCCCTTCCTGACATCTTACACTAAAATTAACTCCAGATGGATTAAAGACTTAAACATAAGACCAAACACCATAAAAACCCTAGAAGAAAATCTAGGCAAAACCATTCAGGACATAGGCGTAGGCAAGGACTTCATGACCAAAACACCAAAAGCATTGGCAACAAAAGCCAAAATAGACAAATGGGACCTAGTCAAACTCCACAGCTTCTGCACAGCAAAAGAAACAGTCATTAGAGTGAACCGGCAACCAACAGAATGGGAAAAAAATTTTTGCAGTCTACACATCTGACAAAGGGCTGATATCCAGAATCTACAAAGAACTAAAACAGATTTACAAGAAAAAAACAAACAAGCCCATTCAAAAGTGGGCGAAGGATATGAACAGACACTTTACAAAAGAAGACATACATGAGGCCAACAGACATATGAAAAAATGCTCATCATCACTGGTCATTAGAGAAATGCAAATCAAATCTACATTGAGATACCATCTCAAGCCAGTTAGAATGGCGATCATTAAAAAATCTGGAGACAACAGATGCTGGAGAGGATGTGGAGAAATAGGAACACTTTTACACTGTTGGTGGGAGTGTAAATTAGTTCAACCATTGTGGAAGATAGTGTGACGATTCCTCAAGGACCTAGAAATAGAAATTCCATTTGACCCAGCAATCCCATTACTGGGTATATATCCAAAGGATTGTAAATCGTTCTACTATAAGGACACATGCACACGAATGTTCATTGCAGCACAGTTTACAGTAGCAAAGACCTGGAACGAACCCAAATGCCCATCGATAATAGAACGGACAGGGAAAATGTGGCACATATACACCATGGAATATTATGCAGCCATCAAAAACGATGAGTTCGTGTCCTTTATAGGGAC
This sequence comes from Ateles fusciceps, assembly GCA_036589455.1. Taxonomy (NCBI): domain Eukaryota; kingdom Metazoa; phylum Chordata; class Mammalia; order Primates; family Atelidae; genus Ateles; species Ateles fusciceps. The sequence continues at coordinate 8,145,667 of JAZHEH010000572.1, forward strand.
ATGGATGAACCTGGAAACCATCATTCTCAGCAAACTGACACAAGAACAGAAAATCAAACACCACATGTTCTCACTCATAGGCCGTTGTTGAACAATGAGAACACATGGACACAGGGAGGGGAGCATCACACACTGGGGTCTGTCGGGGGGGAAATAGGGGAGGGACATTGGGGGGTGGAGAGTTGGGGAGAGAGAGCATGGGGAGAAATGCCAGATATAGGTGATGGGGGAGGAAGGCAGCAAATCACACTGCCATGTGTGTAGCTATGCAACAATCTTGCATGTTCTTCACATGTACCCCAAAACCTAAAATGCAATTTAAAAAAATAAAAATAAAAATAAATTTAAAAAACAAAACCCAGACTGAAAGTATAGCCACTATCTGTGACATCCTAAGGGCAGTGGAGAACAAGAGCAAGGAGACCTAAGCCAAACCACCCAGTTGCATTTAAGCTTCAGGTTAAACACAGCAAAAAAACATCACAACCATTCACATCCCTTGGGCCACAGCTTTTCACATGGCCAAGTCCAAAGTGATTGAGGTAGGATGTGTACTCCTTCACAGAATGCTTGAGTACAGGGTAGGGATATGTAATCTTTTGGCTGGGAGGAAGCAAATAGTCGGGGACAATAACCCAACAGATCACAACCCCAATGCCTCTATCTAAGTTCTAAATACATTTCCCATAGAGAGGAAGCCACTCTGCCCCCTCCACTGCATCTTCCTTTCCTGCCCTTCTCAGCATGAACTCGGGCTCTAAAACTTGAGCTTGATAAGAATCATCTAAGTGGTTATCAAAAATGCCCCTTCCTAGGCCCCCCTTTCCAGAGATTTTGACACATTTGATCTGAAGTAGGTAGTGGTACCCGGGCAGGATACCCCAGGAATACCTACTACTGTTGAAGAGCTATCTCTGGTTCCCACAGCCTTTGGCATCAGAGCTGCCTTGGGGTTGGGGGAGCATGTTGAGTGAGCCATTATCAGGAGGAGGACTGCCTTAGAGGACTCAGAAGCTACAACCCCAAGGTCCTCTGATCTGTCCCCACTCCTCACAGCCAACATGGAATTTGTACTTCTGGAGCTCCTGGAAGGTAGGGTCATTTACACCTTTGAAAGTGTGATCGTGGCCAGGCATGGTGGCTCACACCTGTAGTCCCAGCACTTTGGGAGGCCGAGGTGGGCAGATCACCTGAGGTTGAGAGTTCGAGACCAGCCTGACCAACATGGAGAAACTCCATCTCTACTAAAAATACAAAAAATTAGCCAGGCGTGGTGGCACATGTCTGTAATCCCAGCTACTTGGGAGGCTGAAGCAGGAAAATCTCTTGAACCCAGGAGATGGAGGCTGCGGTGAGCCTGGGTTGTGCTATTGCATTCCAGCTGGGCAACAAGAGCAAAACTCCGTCTCAAAAAGAAAAAAAGAAAAAAGAAAGTGTGATAGTTAGCACAGACCCCAGAGATCAAATCCTGAATTCCTCTTCCTCCATATACAGCTCACTAGCTGTGTGATCTTAGACAACTCACAGACCCTCTCTGGGCCTCAGTGCCCTCATCTGTTAGACAGGAATAATAATCATACCCACACCTCAGGCTTGTTGTGAGGGTGAAGTGAGTTAACAAAACAGTGCCTGGCATGCAGTGGATCACAGGGAAACATTTCAAATATGATAGTATAAATGTTTTTATATATTTATAAGTGTATAAGAGTATTCTGTACAAGAGTTTGCTGATTTTATTGCCACATAGGTCTGAGAACAGCAGAGGCTTTTGAGATAAAGTTGCCTCCTGTTGGAGGTGTTATATGGGGAGCATGCTGAGTGAGCTGTTATCAGGAGGAAGCCTGCCTTAGAGGACTCAGAGGACTTACGTGTTAGGTGATAGCACATAAGTCAGTGTTTTTCAACCCTGGCTTCAATATAGAATCATCTAGAAAGTTTTTTTAAATGCCCATACCTTCCTTGTTGGCTTCAAATAATTGGCTTCATTTCCAAGCCAATTAGTGAGAATGTCCAGGGACAGAGCAAAAGAATGAAAAATTTTAAGGCCAGGCATGGTGGCTCAATCCCAGCACTTTGGGAAGCCAAGGTGGGCAGATCACTTGAAACCAGGAGTTCAAGACCAGCCTGGCCAACATGGTAAAATCAATCTCTACTGAAAATACAAACATTAGCCAAGTGAGGCGGGGCAGATCTGTAATTTCAGCTACTCTGGTGGCTGAGTCATGAGAGTCACTTGAACCTGGGAGGCAGAGGCTGCAGTGAGCTGAGATCATGTCACTGCACTCCAGCCTGGGTGACAGAACAAGACTCTGAGTAAAAAAGAAAAAAAGAAATTTTAAGACACTCCTTAGACTGTAATGGGAATCCTTGATTAAAAACCAGTGATGTCTGTAGAACTGCAAAACATAACGTACAATTTATGGGTGTTTTTTTTGATTGTTAGTAACTAATTGATGGTCTCATGAGGGACTAGTTCCTCTGATAATCAGGCCAGCATGGATTTTCCACCATCTGTCCCACATGTGCACTGGCCAGGGGGGAATTGAAACTCACCCAATTCCTATTCTTGCCTTTAAGCCAAAAAGGCTGCTTGAAAACAAGCCTCCCTGTGATAAAAGATGTTGCTAGGATGAGGATGCTGTGGTGAGTGGTGGAGTTAATGTGATTGGATTTGGAAGCGATACCTCCAGCCATGGGGAAGCATGGGTGTTCTGTGTTATTAAAGTGACTACAGTGCAGAGGACCGTATATCGGAGTAATTTTCCCTGACTAGGTTAGAAGCCAGGAGACGATTCTTTATAATATCCCTGAGTGGCCCGAGGCCTGACTCAGCTCTGGTTTAGGCAAATGCTATCTCTGCTGATCTTCTGCCTCTTACCAAATGCAGCCATCACCATGCACAGCACACATGCTCCTCTCGATGATCTTCACAGAGCGCAGAGTCTTCAGGAAGTTCTTTCCTCAGTGGAACCTTTGGGGTTTCTAGGAGAGGAGCAGGGGAATATCTGGAATCAGATTTGAACACTTTACGGCAGCCTCTATACTATTTCTAATTACTTTCACCCAGTCATGATGTTCTGACTAAACTGCCAGATTGTAAGGTGATAAACATTTCATATAAAAATAATTCACTATGGAAAGTTCTGGATGTTTTCACCAATGGGTACCTCAAAACAGGGTATGAGATGGAAACCTCAAGAAATAGCAAAATGTAAACTGGATAATTGTTGTGATAAAAAATAATAATGAATGACCACACGAGCAAGTGTCCTGCTATGGACCTTCGTAGACAAATGTGTAGATATGCTGCCTGGACTGTGGGCAGATAAACATTCATTGTAGGCACATGTTTGTGTGAAGCTAGTTATTGACAGAGCAAGGACAGCTGGAACTTTCATCTCCCCCACCTTTCAGCTAGGATTCTCTTGGCACTATATCCCCCAGTTTTCAATGTCTTCCTGAAAGAGCAGCTCCCATATTCTTCTTAAAACTTCTTTAGATTCCCCTGTCAAATACTGAAATCTATACCAGCTGTGAGTCTAGTAATTGAAATACTAACATGGGACCAGTCTTTCCATATGCAAAGTTTGGTCCCATATCTTAGAATCTTGTTCTGTTTTTTTCACCTTTGGGGCTTCATTTATTTATTCTATAATCATTGACTGTCGACATTGGGCAGAGCTTGTATAACAGCCTTAATCTTTAGCCTGGTATGTAATAGCTAATCCCTACTGTTCCTCTTTCCGCCCCGAGCATATTATGACCTTTCTTTTCCAGATTAAGTGTTGGCATTCTATACCAACACTTGGAAAGAAAATCCCAACTTCTTGCTGGGCACGATGACTCATGCCTGTAATCCCAGCACTTTGCGGGACCAAGGCAGGTAAATTGCTTGAGCTCGGGAGTTTGAGACAAGCCTGGTCAACATGGCAAAACCCCGTCACTATAGAATGTACAAAAATTAGCTGGGTGTTGGTTGGCACATGCCTGTAGTCCCAACTACTCAGGAGGCTGAGGTGGAAGAATCACCTGAGCCCAGGGAGGTCCAGGCTGCCGTGAGCAGTGATCATGCCACTGTACTCCAGCCTGGGCAACAGAACAAGACCCTGTCTCAAAAAATAAGAAAAGCCCAACTCCTGGAAATTAAATGGTACTTGATGTGGGGTTTGCTTCCTGTTATGTTAGCCTCAGACCATCTAGCCCAGGTAGGACAAGGCAGGTAAGGAAACCCAGTAGGCTGAGGACCCAGAAGGAAGAACCTAACACAATGCCTAATACTGAAAACAATGAATGAATGTATTCAAAATTTGTTTGCAAGAAATGAGACTTTTTGTTTTTTTAGGATAAAAAAAGGGCACATAAAATTTAATTTAGTTTACTAGGAGATACTGCAGGCAGCACACAGTGGTTATGAGATTTTCAGGGCTTCCCTGCCATTAGAGTCTTGATCTGTCTCAGCAAAATCCGAAGTTTGCCAAAACCTGGAAACAACTCAAATGTCCATCAATAGTAGAATGAATAAATGAGTTATGGTATTTCGTTCAATATAACATGAATGAAAATGAATGAGATGAAATGAATATAAATTATGCAAAAGTACACGTAACCACAAGGATGAATCCTACAACAATGTGAAATGAAAGAAGCCAGACACACACACTCAAAAAATGCATGTTGTATGATCCTATTTATATAAAGTTCAAAGGTAGGTGAAATTAATCTGAGAAGCTGGAAGAATGGTTTCTATCGGGAAGGAGTAGGTAGAGATTGGGTGGAGGCACAGGTTGGATTTCTGGGCGGCTATGGTTGGTTAATCTCTTGAACTGAGTGGTAATATAGATATACTCTCTTTGAGATACTTCATTGAGCAGAATACTGTCAAAAGTGTCACTTAATGATAGGGGTAAGTTCTGAGAAATGTGTCAAGAGATTTCATTGTTGTGCAAACATCGTAGAGTGTACTTACACAAACCTAGACCACATAGCCTACTACACACCTAGGCTATATGACATAGCCTATTGCTCTCAGACTACAAACCTATACAGCGGTTACTGTATACTGAATACTGTAGGCAATTGTTACAGAATGGTAAGTGTTTGTGTATCTAAATATATCTAAACCTAGAAAAAGAACGGTAAACATACAGCCTTATAATCTTATGGGACCACCGTCATATATATGCGGTCTGTCATTAACCGCAATGTCATTATGTGGCGCATAATGTCATATGTATGATAGTGTGAAATTCAAGTGTTGGATTGGACCCTCATCGATTATCCAGGAGCTAAGCTTGCAAGAGCTAAAAAGAACCTCAGAATCCCTGCCTAGCGTGGTAGGTCCATTTCTGGAGTCAGGGAAATTGAGTCAAAAACCTGAGTAAGAAGGTTGGGGAAGCAGATACAATGCGGCAGGACAGGATGGGGACTGTGCTCAGGGGGATCACTGGATACCAGTCTTGGGAGTAAGCTCCACAGAATGATGGAGCTGAGACTGCTGGCAGGCAGGATTGGCTCAGGGACTGCACCGGCCAGAACATAAAGGTGAAGTCTAACAGCGGATATTACAGAGGGTGAGGGGTTGACAGTGGGGAGTGGCATGTTGGGAGCTCGGATCTGGTTTATTTTTAACTCTCATGAGGCCACACTGCCTCCTCTGCTATGGCCTTCCCTTCCTAAAGTGGATAGTACCGTCAGCCCAGGCCACAGGACTGTGACCCCAATTTTCTACGTGGGCAGACTGGCTCTAGTTTCTCAAAAGCACAAGCTGCTGGGCCTTTTTCTCAACTGTTGGCCTCTGTGGAAGAGACTTGGCTTAATGGAAAGGTAAATGAAGGGAGGCTTTTGGAAGAGAGAGAGCCTAAACAGGGTCAGCACTGATGCCGAGCAACATGAGGGGAGAAGGGACTTTTCTTGGAGTTTACACCACAGTTGGCCACGGAGTGGTGGGAAGGCATATTTGAATAAGGTAAGGGGAGAAGCAGAAGGATAAGGGAGTCTTTGAAGATCGGGAAGCAAGGAAGCCAAGGCAGCTAGCCATGGGCAAGGTGTGGGGGAGGCAAACTTGCTGCAAACCTGATCTGCAGATCCACCACCTGCATTTTTAAACCTCAGTCACAACCAAGGAGCTGCTGGGGAGTGAAGCCTAAGATGATAGTCCTTGGGCTGTGTGGGGCTGACTTTTTGCTAACTGAACTACAAATATTTGGAGCCATTTGCTGCTCTGTCATCTTAAAAAGATGAGGACCTTCATTGGATGTTCCCTCATTAGGAGAGAATAGGAAGGGCCATGCCTACCCATGATCAAGATCTTGAGAGCAATGCAGGATGGACTCAGAGAGACAAATCCTAATTTATCCCCAGCTTAGAGTCTGCCAGCCTTTAAAAAAAAAAATGTCAGTGGATAAACAGGAGGTGTGCCTAGTACTGAGAAGCATCTCCCTGTGTGATCAGAGTTAATTAACATTTAACATAGCTCCTTTAGGAGTGAGAAGTTGTGATTATCTTTCTCTCTAAAGGTTAAATTACCCCCATTGTGTCTGCCCTTCTGGGAAGAAAAATGCAGGATGAGTTGGGAAATCCTTGTTAGGACACCACTGTGAGTATGTCTAATTTTCTGGCATGGAGGTTTCAGGCATTAGAATGTGCATCATAGTAACCAGATTCCAGGATATGTCTCAAGAAATCCCTAAGGGAAGGTTTTTTGTTGTTGTTCATTCATAGAATGCTTCCTGAAGACATTATTACAGGAAAACTTTATTTAGAAGAGTTTCTTTGATCCTGCACTAGCACATGAGAACATATAAGCAGATGACAATATCTAATATCTACTCCTGCCTGACCCACTCTGCTTCCCATCCCAGAGTTTCTTCTGCAAAACACATGGAGCCCTGCTTCAGCAAAGCTCTCCGGACAGCACCCAACCTCACCAGGAAGGTCTGATTTATAGCACGTTGATCTTGAGCATGCTAGTGCGATGCCCAAAAAGAGAAAGGAAGTTTCAATAAAGGGATATCATAGAAAGTCTTCAGCCAGTGGGTAGAATCCCATCTCCAAGCCAGGCTGAGCTCACCAGATCACCAGGATAAAGAACTGTTTTGGGCTAGATGAACCTAATGAGACTGGATTCATGAGATCAACAGTGTTTGAGGCCCCTGGGCATAAGTAGGTCAGTAGCTGAGAAAGCCTCTCTTGGCTCTGGCTCTCCTGCTCCTACTCAGAATGCCACAGCCTCTCAAGGCTTGACGTTGCTCACCTTGGGTCCCACATCACAGACTTCACACGGGATGATCTCTCAGTGGCTCTTAGGTTTGCCAGATGTCTTTCTCTCATAGGCATGTGACTGACAATCTGCTAAATCTCTGTACTTCCATTTGCTCATCTGTTAAAACCTGTACCTGCACACAGGGCGGTTGTGATAACAAATGAAATTTACATGACTAGGGTACTTACTTTCCCCAGTGCCTGCCCATAGTTGATGCTCTAGAGGTCATAGGCATTATTTTAAACCCATTAGGAGCCTTTAACCATTTGATTTTAATTAGATGACCCTCAGAGGGGGAGATGGAGCAGGTGATTTAGAAAGTGCACCATGGGTGGGCATTTGTTTGGAAGGAATCTTGCAGGAGCAGGTAAAAGGTCCCAGAAAAAGACAAAATACAGGTACTTCACAGGATCCACTGCTGGACCAGGATCCTTTACTGAAGCTGGAGCCTCGGAATAAGAGAGCTACTTGATGGTGCCCGGTGTCCAATCTTTACTGTGGCTATGGTTTATCCTTTCTGAGTATGTCCCACAAGGAGCAATAGCAAAGCTTGGTCTTTTAGGGGCTTATCAAACACACTCAGACCTTTCAAATGTCCCAAGATGAGCAGCTTTGACCCTGAATGTTCTTCCCTTGATTTAAAAAAAAAATTAAAGAGAAATTTAAGCCATGCATTTCTAAGAATTTACACTTAGTTCATCAAATCTATTGTTTTCTGAGTTGTTTGAAGTCCAACAAGACTAATGAGCCATTTTTTCCAAATGTCTTTAAAAATCCTTTTTTCTTAGAAGGACATTTAGAGGCTTTGAAAGTTGTTCCAAGGGCAACAATAATAATATTAATAATATATTGCCCCAAACTCCCAACCCCTGCAGGTTCAAAATTTACTTAATACTCTGAACTCAAGGGATTTAAATTATTACCAGAGTTTATTATCTTTTGTTTATGGGCCTTTCCAAACAGGAGAAAGAAACCACGTGGAGGTTCACTAGAGTTCATTGTGTGATTCGCCTCGCAGTAGTGCATATATCCCAGAAGACCTCCAGCTTGAACCTTCAAAGCCTCCCTAACCGTGGAATCAACGTGGTTAGGTTGAGATTATACTGAGGGTACTGACTTTTCAGCCTGGAGAATTTTTGGTTGATGGACCAGGGCAAGAGCCCTCATAGAAGGATTCTCCTGTAGGATATACAATCTAAGTTATGTAAGATTAATGCTATATTGTTAGGTGGGTATGGGGTGGAAAGAGAACAATTTTTCTCTGGGTGTGTGCAAAGGAACTGACTGCCTTGGTCCCCTTGAACTCTCTACCTTGTCATCTGAGGACCTCTGGTGGTAGAATTTTTCCCAGCATGTGTGAATCGATGTTACGTGCCAAGCCATCCGACCCTGTTACATTTTCCTTCATTCCTTTTCTCCTGTTTTGTCATTCACATTAAGCAAGGAGCAACAATCAGTTGCAAACACCCAGAATAAAGTGGTGGATGTGCCTGACCAGATTGTCATTTCCAAAAGTTACCTGGTGCCTTTCTCTTCCAGTGAACCTCTGATACATTTCCTGTAGCAAAAGAAGGCAGCCAACATGAAGGAAAATGTGGCATCTGCAACTGTTTTCACTCTGCTACTTTTTCTCAACACTTGCCTTCTGAATGGTAAGTAAGAGACTATCATGCTCTCTTTCATTGCCTGAGGTGTTTGTCAGCAGGGTCCATTGCAGTCTTCTTGCAATGCTATTATGAAAAATCAAAATGCTTGTGTTTTGTGCTGCTATTAAATTATTTGCAATATTTTTGCATTAAAGTTAATGAGAAAAATTAATACAGTTAGTGCAAAATCTTGTCACTGTGCTCTCTGTCTTCTGTCCTCATTCCAGGAGTGTAATGAAACAGCTCTGAAGGCAGGACCTGAGTTCTAATCCAGGTCCTGCCAGTTTCTAGCTGTGTGAGCTACAGCCAATTACCTACCTCTCTGGGTTTCCAAATTTTCAAAGTAAGGATAGTGATGTTTCCTCTACCGCAGACGAAATAATGTATATGAAAAATCTTTGAAAAATCATGATGGGATATAACAGATTGCTGTTACATGTTGGGAAGCAGGTACAGCCAACTCTATTATCTGTACTAATAGGAGAAATGAAGTCCACAGCTAAATGAGAGCGTGGGTGCCTGAGAATATACACTTCTGTATGTCAACCCTTGTGCATTTCTGGATGTGCAGGCTTCTATACGTGCCTGTGTAGATATTAACTTTTCCATATGGACCTGTTTGCAAATGCTTCTCTGTCTGAACCTGTACGTGTATACTTCTATGTATGTCTGTGTGTGTGTATATCCATATGTGTACACTTGTCTGCATGTACCTGTGTGCATACCAGTATGTATTTCCATGAGTATGCACCTGTATGTATTTCTCTGTGTTGGGGGGGGAGGTGTGTGGGGGGGTGTACTTTTGATGTGGGCCCTGTGTGGACATCTACATACCTGTGCGTGTGGTACCTATGTGGTTTTCTCTGTGTTTCTGTGCATTGAGAAAGTCCATTAATTTTAACTTATTCCTCTAATGTAGATGAAGGAAACATTTGTCTAATTGCAATTTTACAAATCTACCCCTCTTCTCTTGAGTCTCCTGAAGATACTATTAATAAACAGTAAAATAAGAAGAGAAGCTTTCAAAGAGAGAAAAAGGGGAAAGCAGAGGTCAGAATGACCTGCAAGAGAAACTCTAAATGCTCAAGAAATCAATGATCACCCTAATTGGCTTCTGAGTGTGCTCATTACTGAACCATAGGGTTTGAATGTTTTAAATAAGCTTTTCTTTCTACTTCACACGCTCCTCCCCATTCATGACAAAAACAAAGCAAAACAAAAACTTGCATTCTTGCTGTGACTCCCAGCAACAGCTTATCCTAGATAAACCTTCCCTAGAGGATGAACAATGTTACAAATATTGGCAGAGCCCCCCAGGCTGGCACGGATGGATTTCAGCAGGGCCTGTGAGCGGGGAGGGTAGGTGAGCTCCAGCTGATACCACTAGCCTGTTGTCCTGAGCTCCAGCCTGTTGTCCTGGGCTCCAGCCTCTGTCCTGGGCTCCAGCCTGTGTCCCACAACATGTCATTCCACTAAACTTCTCTTTCTGGCCAGCTCTGCCTAAAGACCCCTCTTCCCATCCATTTCCCCCCCCCCCACCGAGGTCTCCTCCTAACTTGCTGTTTCTGATCTGGTGCTCAGCTAAATACTCTGGCCTTGGAGCCTGCATGAGGTATAGGGGAGAAAACAGAGAGAACCCCTAGAGGTGCTGGCCCACCTCTGAAACTGCTCCTCTCTGTTCCTGACATCCTGAACTCAATGCTAGGGCATCCAGCTATACAAAAAGAGGACCAGCTGAAGTCATAGAGGTGAGCATGGTGGCTTCTCCAGCCCCACAGCATCAGGGCAAACTCCCAGGCTCTGCTGTCCCTCTTTGAACCTGACATCCAAGCAAGAGAAATGGGGGCCCACTTGCCAAGAGCTTTGGGGATTTGGCAACTAAAAAATTTTACGTCCTTGGTGTTGTATTTTCATACCACCTCACTGAGACCTTCTAGCATCCAGCCTGGAACAGCTCTTAGATAATAGTGGTTGCTCAGAACCAGGAGAGGAGGTGGCCACTCTCCTGCCCCTTACCACACCTCCTATCCCAAAAAGATCCATCAAATTATAATTTTATAGACCCTGTGGTATTACAAAAGGGCCACACACTCTTCAGGCCCTATGAATCCAAAGGAAGCCTTTTGCAACCTCACCACAAAAAAAGAAAAGGAAAGAGAGGAAAATCTAAGAGAAACAAGGACTAAAAACCAAGATTCAGAAATAGGGATGGGGTGGATGAGAAGATACACTGTGAATCTGGGTCACAAGATCAAAGCTGAATAAAATCAAGAAAAAGTGAAGGGAAAGGAGAAAGAAAGGAGAAGATGGGGGAAAGAGGAAGGGAGGGGACGTCCAGATACAGGGAGCTTCAGCGATGCAGTGAACGGACAGATCAGGAACAGGTTGAGTTCATTGTGTGGGGATGGCAGAAAGATGGAGATGGGTGAGCAGAGTGGATAAGTGCCAGAGGGTGGTGTTTTGGCAGTGTTTGCAGGTTGCTCATACCTGGGAAGGATTCTTTGTATGGTCCCCTTAGAATGAGAGCATATCAGCTTTACAGACCTCATGCGATTACAAAAGGGCCACACACTCTTCAATCCTTATGTGTCTATCTTGCATTCGAGGCTCACTCTTTGTTGAAATTTTGCAGTTAGTCACTAGCCCTCACGTAGGCTATTGGTATCTCCATCTCAAAGTACACACACACACACACACACACACACATGCACACACACACACATGCACAAAACCCTCTAAGAGCCCTGCCAACATCAGGGTAGCCCACAGAGGAGTGTTGCTGGATGCTGATGCCTGGCATTTCTGAGCAGCCACCTTAGGTCTCCTGACCCTGAGGCTTCATCACTGGCTTGGGTTCCATCAATCTGTTCTGCCACCAGCAGAAGGGTCAAATGGTTAAATGGACCTCAATATTGATACAGTGGCTTCTGGCTTTTTCTAGGTCAGTTACCTCCTGGGAAACCTGAGATCTTTAAATGTCGTTCTCCCAATAAGGAAACATTCACCTGCTGGTGGAGGCCTGGGGCAGATGGAGGACTTCCTACCAATTATTCACTGACTTACCACAGGGAAGGGTAAGAAGATTCCTTCTCTCCTATCAAACCCCACATGAGTATTTCCATTCTCCAGGCCAAAGAAACACTAGTTCTGAGTTACAGCAATTCCCAGAATTTACACCAGTAAGGTTCATACCACTGGGGAAAGGGGAGTCTAAGGTCCATGCCCACATTCTCCTGTTAATGTCTGTTAAGAGCTGTGTCAATATATGTAAGGTTACCAGCCATAGCACCGCAATATCGGTAATGTTTCAAATACCCGTCACAGCTTAGGTTGTAGCCTCAGGCCCCATATAAGTGTTTCTTAAGTGCTAGTTAATCTTAGATGCTCATCTATAAACCTTATGCCATTTGTAATTTTTTTTTTACTAAACATGTCACTTTTGCAACATAAGAGGGTCATGTGAAGTGGCACCATGTAATCCTTGATAAACATGGTACAAGGTTTTCAAACTTGTTTCATGTCCAAGAAAATAAAGAACCTTGTAGGGAGAAGAAGGTGAGGTTTTTCCTTAGCAGATTGCTGATCCAAGAGCCATGATCTCCTGGAGGACATATTTGGACCTAAGGTTGCAGTGAGGGCTAAACCAGATCACCTCTGTGCAAGCATTTTGTTACACTCACAATGAGACCCTCCTGGAAATCCTGGGAGAGCTGTATTCTTCTTCAAAAAGGAAAATATTTAGTTGCTGGTAAAGACAGCTGGCCCCCTTTCCGATGCCTGCACTTTGTTGTAGACAAAACTGTTATTCCAGCTGAAGTCCAAAGGGGCGTCATGTAAACAGATTTCAGGAACTCAAATACAACCAGAATTGAACAAGCCTTTACACCTGTGTAGTGTATCTTGCGCTGAGGCTCCTAAGTCTAAATGTGAGCAGCCTACTGAACCACTTGGGCCTGAAATACCTCCTTTCAACATCACATCACTTTATTGCTAACTTGGTGCAGTCTGAAATGGATCAGCATCAGTTTTTGTCCCCTTAGACCCTTTTTTAAAAAATGAAATGTAATTCAACACACATGTGCAAAGCTGCTGTGTTGTGCTTTGCACCCGTGTGTGCACAGGTGAAAGTTCCAGTTCCCTGAGGTGACCCCATGGGCGTGACCTGGGTTTGGTGGTGCCCAGGTCATTGAAAGCTCAAGTGTTTATCAGCAGGGGAATATATATCCCAGAGCCCACAAGAACACTTACAGAATGGAAGAGTTGATGAGAAACAGCATACTTGAGGCCCTAAAATAACTTTTCCAGCATGCTCTTCTTTCTCTCACTCTCAGCTGAAATGGGAGGAACACGGAAGCCTGGGGGAACTATTCATCAGCTCTGGGTTTTGCGCTTGAAATTTCTGATACCCAAAGGCCAGTGATATTGATCTATGAAGAAAAAACTAGACTCTCTTTATCACTTTCTTATTCATTCCTAATACATTACTTATTGCAGAGAGACACTCATGCATGAATGTCCAGACTACATAACCGGTGGCCCCAACTCCTGCCACTTTGGCAAGCAGTACACTTCCATGTGGAGGACATATGTCATGACAGTCAACGCTACTAACGAGATGGGAAGCACTTTCTCAGATGAACTCTATGTGGACGTGACTTACATAGGTAAGGGGAAGGGAAGTGGGTGAGGAATTTGTTACTTCGTTATGTATTAGCCAATAGTCAGACTCAGTGTGAGTTTTCTTGGGTTTTGAATGGATCCCCCACCCCCAAAAAAGGATGAGAAAATTCACAATATGCTTGTCAACTGAGCACTTCAAATCATTTTTTATCAAGTCATCCATGACACTAAGGCTGGCACTCGGGATCCTTGTGTTCCTGTGCTTTCCCTTGGCCCTCATTCTCTTGCACTCAGCACAAATGTTCTATGTTTGCTTCCCTTGCCAACCCTTCTATCTTGCCCTTCCCTTGTAATCAATGTCCCCTTCTCCCTTAGCAAGCTGAGATTTCTTTTTATTTCTTTTCATGGAAGACAGAGCTGCTCCATGAAGAAGAAGCTCTTAGAAGGATTCATCTGGTTCTGCATCCATGGCAATTGCTCTCATTGCTTTGCCCCAAACTCATACATTGTATATATGTGATATGTATACACACACACACACGTATGAATTTGGGGCAAAGCAATGAGAGTAATTGCCGTGGATGCAGATACACACACACACACACACACACACACACACACACACACACCATTTGTAATTTTTTACTAAACATGTTACTTTTATAGCATAAGAAGGTAATGTGAGATGGTACCATATAATCCTTGACAAATACAGTGTTCAAGAAAATAATGTAATATAAATGTTAAAAACTACCAATGTTCTGTGTGCACGCACACATACACACACACAGAGAGAGAGAGAGATTGATCACCCTTGCATCTACTGGTGCTGCCAAGGTTGCAGGAAGGTCATCTCCAAGCTGAATGGGAAGCTCACTGGCATGACCTTCCATGTCCCCACCACAAACGTGTCGGTCATGGACCTGACCTGCTGTCTAGAACAACCTGCCAAATATGATGGCATCAAGAGGGTGGTGAAGAAGGGAAGATGTTCTGGAGAGCCCCATGATTGATGTACTACAGTCGTGCAGAGGGGCCATTCACAGTCTTCTTTGTGGAGTGATGGCATGGACTGTGGACATGAGTCCTTCCATGATGGATGATAAATTTTATATAAGTGGTGTGTGTGTGTGTGTGTGTGTGTGTGTGTATTGCCTTACCCTCAAGCATTATAATATTTGAAGGCAAAACAATAAAAGCAAGAAATGTTCTGAAATTAGCAACTGTTTTAATAAATGTGATCCATAAAAAAAGAGTTCACTGAAGAAAAGTAGTATGTTTCAAAAGAGAAATGAACAAATGTATATGAAATTCTCACTGATTCTGGAAAACAAATTCTCTGGTGAAAGAATGTGTTAGATCATGTTTTTCAAAATAATAAGTCTCCACAGAACTCTCGTATAACCCTGCAGCGTACAGCGCTGTGACAGCCCATGGAAGTTCATTTTACAGCGCATGGTACATTTTCTGACACTTTAACTCTTAGCCAGTGATAACCTGCGCTGCAGAATGACATCATTGGCAGATAATTGCTCAGAAGTAGAATTCTTTGTGGTTGAGTAATATTTAGTTATAGTGAAAACACTTGAAAGCTGTAGTTCTCAACTGGGAGCTGTTTTTGCTTCCCACAGGATATTTGACAATGACTGGAGACTTTTTTTATTGTCACAACCTAGGAAAGCGTGGAGGCAGGAGTATTACTTCTGTGTGGTACATAAAGCCCAGAGAGCCTACGAAGCATTCTACAAAGCGTAGGACAGTCCCCTGCAACAAAGAAACATCCAGTCCAAAATGCAAGTAGTGCTGAGGTTGGGAAAGTATGCTCTAAAAGATACGTCCTGAACATTTGAATTGAATTTTTGTATAATTTTTTTTTTATCAGAAGCATTGTTTACTATGTATTTAACTTAAAACGTTTATTAGCTGCCATTTGTTTAGGAAATATACTCAAAATAATTTTTCTTAGGTATTTACTCAGTAACATACCAGCTTAGACTTGATAGCAATTGTTTTTTGGTACAGGGGGAGACTTTATGGATGGTACACAGCAAGGTGGGGCTCCCTAAGCCCCCACTCCTCAGGGGGTCTGCATGAAAATCGTGAGGGGAGATTCTCAGTGTGATGGGGGACTGAGTGCGACAGGGATTCCCCAGCAGCTGAGGGCCTCACTCTTGCTCTCTGCGCCCACTGGGGCTGGTGGTCCACTCCTTGGAGGGGTCTGACTCCTTGCAGGCTGTGTGGGCCATGAGGTCCACCACCCTGTTGCTGCAGCCTAATTCATTGTCATGCCAGGAAATGGGCTTGGCAAAGTGGTCGTTGAGGGAAATGCCAGCCCCAGCATGAAAAGTAGAGTAGTGGGTGTCGCTGTTAAAGTCAGAGGAGACAGCCTGGTGCTTAGTGTAGCCCAGGATGCCCTTGAAGGGGCCTTGCGATGCCTGCTTTACCACCTTC
Source organism: Ateles fusciceps (assembly GCA_036589455.1). NCBI lineage: Eukaryota > Metazoa > Chordata > Mammalia > Primates > Atelidae > Ateles > Ateles fusciceps. Next base: position 8,161,645 of record JAZHEH010000572.1, read on the forward strand.
TTGATGTCATCATATCTGGCAGGTTTTTCTAGATGGCAGGTCAGGTCCATGACCAACACAGTGGCGGGGACATGAAAGGCCATGCCAGTGAGCTTCCCGTTCAGCTCGGAGATGACCTTGCCCTCAGCCTTGGCAGCCCCAATAGATGCACGGATCATGTTCTGGAAAGCCCCACGGCTGTTGCACCACAGTTTCCCAGAAGAGCCATTCGCAGTCTTCTCAGTGGAGTGGTGATGGCATGGACTGTGGACCTGAGTCCTTTCGCAATGGGTGGCAAATATTTAAATGTTGTTTTTTAGGCAAATGTAGGTCATAATGCCAAGTACACTATAGTTACACTCACTCTTCCCCCATCTGGTACAGAGATGGATTTAAGGAAATAATAAATGAATAGAGAAAATGTCACTGACCAGCAGGACTGAGACTGGGGTGAGGCAAGCCAGCACCCCAGCACCTGAGTCTTAGGAAGGTACTCACAGGGGCTGTAGCCACAGAAGCCTACTAGAGTAAATGCCTCCTTCATTTTCTTTTTTAAATTCTTACCAGCAGGAAGCCACTTTATTTGTTTTTATTGTGGTAAAAAAAATACAAAACACAAATCCACCATTTCAGCTATTTTATAGTATGCCATTGAATAGCATTAGTTTATTACAATATTATACAACCATTACCACTATCTAGTTCCATAACACGTTTGTCTCCCTCAATGGAAACCTCACATCCACTACTAAGCAGTTACTTCTCATTTCTCCCTTCCTTAACCCCTGCCAACCACTAATCTGCTGTCTGTTTCTGGCAGTTTGCCTTGTCTGGATATTTCATAAATATGTGGAATCATAAAATATGTAGCTCTATCACTTATTTTTTTTTTTTTTTTTTTTTGAGATGGAGTTTCACTCTTGTCACCTAGGCTGGAGTGCAATGGCACAATCTCGACTAACTGCAACCTTTGCCTTCTGGGTTCAAGCAATTCTCCTGTCTCAGCCTCCCAAGTAGCTGGAACTACAAGAGTGCACCACCATGCCTGGCTAATTTTTTTTATTTTTAGTAGTGATGGGGTTTCACCACATTGGCCAGGCTGGTCTTGGACTCCTGACCTCAGGTGATCCTCCTACCTCAGCCTCCCAAAGTGCTGGGATTATACCTGAGCCACCGTGCCTGGCCTCTGCCACATTTATTATCTGTTCATCAGCTGATGGACATTTAGATTTGTTCCGTTTTGGCTATTATAAACAGTACTGCTATGAAAATTTACGTACAAGATTTTCTTAAACATCTGTTTTCAATTCTTCTGAATCTATATCTAGGAGTGGAATTGATGGGCAATATGGCAATTCTAAGTTTTACTTTTTGAGAAACTTCCAGACTGTTTTCCACAGGGGCATACACACCACACTGGGTTACATACCCACCAGCAATGTATGAGGGCTCCAGTTTCTCCACATCCTCACCAACACTTGTTATGTTTCATTTTTCGAATTCTTGCCATGTTGATAAATGTGAAATGGTATCTCACTGAGGTTTTGATTTGCATTTCCCAGAAGGCTAATAACCTTGAGCGCCTTTTCATGTGCTTCTTGGCCGTTTGTCCCTCCTTGAATTTTGTATCCTATGCACTTCACTCACCTCAACCTAATCCCAGGCCTGCTCTCCGGCACCTGACATCGAATGCAAAGCCTTACAACCATGGTAGAGTGAAATGGTAGAGGCCGCTTCCTCTAAGTCATACAATTATGGGTTCAAATAGCACTTTTACCAAATATGTGTCCTTAGGCGAGTAATTTCCCCTCTTCTAAGCCTGTTTCCTCCTCTGTAAAATGAATGGGTACAGCAATAGTAATTCATGGAGTTGTTAGAGGATTATAAAAAATGATGCAGAGATAGTATTTTTTACAGTCCCTGGCATGTAGTAAATACTAGAGACACATTAGCTATTATTTTGCTAATGGGAATTCACTAAACATTTGTTGAATGAGTGACTGGGCCAATGGACTGTTAGGAAATCACCAAAAGGATCATTGCCAAAAAGCTCAACCTCCATGTACATTTTAATAATTTAACATCTGGGAGAGTGGATCTCATTTACCACAGGGTGTAATGTATATGTTGAATATAATATGTAATTGCTGAAGCAATTATGATTATGAATAGTTCATTCACAAAAACCGTGTGCCACTAAGGAGACTCTCACTCCCAGCTGAAGGAAATAAGTTGTTTGAAATCTCTTCCCTATAGTCTTGCATGCCAACTCCCACTTTTGCAAATCCCAGCCCAATTTTTATCACCTGGTCTCTGTCATCATGAAAATTATGAGAATAGCTGTGAGACTCTAGCTGATGGAAAGCGAGAACATGCAGAGAATGAAATCCCAGCTGCTTAATATTCTTACCACCTAAATCTCATCTGTATGCACAAATATGATTGGTCACATACTAAGAGGTAGAAGATCAGAATCCCTGATCTTTGGGGGGCTTATAGTACAGTGAGAAGAGTGAGATGATAAATAGAAAATGGAATTCCTGATAGAAAATGGTAAAGCCAAAGAAAACGTGCAAGTAGTGAGTGCTACTGGACTTTGCTGTATTTCCACAGTTCAGCCAGATCCTCCTTTGAATGTGGTTGTGGAAGTAAAACAGCCAGAAGACAAAAAACCCTATCTGTGGATTAAATGGTCTCCACCTACCCTGATTGACTTAAAAACTGGTTGGTTCACACTCCTATATGAAATTCAATTAAAACCCGAGAACGCAGCGGAATGGGAGGTGAGTCATCCATATGCTTTTTGAAGGAACCATGGCCTTTGGCAAGGATAAAGCCTTCACAACTGAAAACAGGTTATTCCTCTTAATTATTGGGTCACCGTGTTGGCCTCCAATGCAGTTGTGACTCACCCAGATGTGAAAAGTTCTTCTCCCCTCTATTGGGATTGATGGGGGCTCATCTTCACAGCTCTCCTCGGGCTAGTTTCTTGCACTGCAAAGACATTTGACCAGGTTTCCAAACTGCCTCCCTTAATACATTTTAGATCTAGACCCTCATGAGAGTACTTAATGGCACCAGGTAGGAGAGGGGGAATCTCAGTCATAGTCAATGGCTGTGTTTTTATTTACTTTAAAATACTTCAACCAGGCCAGGTGCAGTGGCTAACACCTGTAATCCCAACACTTTGGGAGGCTGAGGCAGGTGGATCATCTGAGCTCAGAAGTTCAAGACCAGCCTGGCCAACATGGGGAAACTCCATCCCTACTAAAAATACAAAAACTTAGCTGGAAGCCTGTAATTCCAGCTACTCAGGAGGCTGAGGCAGGAGAATTGCTTGAACCCAGGAGGTGGAGGTTGCAGTGAGCCAAGATGGTGCCATTGCACTCCAGCCTGAGCAACAAGAGTGAAACTTCAACTCAAAAAAAAAAAAAAAAAAATACTGTGCACAGTAGCTCATGCCTGTAATCTCAGCACTTTGGGAGGCTGAGGCAGGTGAATCACTTGAGATCAGAAGTTTGAGCAGCCTGATCAACATGGCAAAAACCCATCTCTACTAAAAATACAAAAAATTAGCCAGGCGTGGTGGTAGGTGCCTGTGATCCCAGCTACTTGGGAGGCTGAGGCAAGGGAATCGCTTGAACATGGAAGGTGGAGGTTTCAGTGAGCCAGGGTCCTGCCTGGGTGACAAGTCTGTCTCAAATAAATAAATAAATAAATAAAATAAAAATAAAATACTTCAACCTAAAGAAATAATAAGTAAATTGCAGGCAGTACAATATTCCACATTTACATACGTTAGTATATGCCTCTTTTAAAAAGGTACATTTCTGAACATAGCCAAAATAATAGGATCACACATAAGAACATTAATTAAAATTCCTTAATATCATTTAATAGCCAGTCCCTAGTTTAATTCCTCCCAAGTATCTTTAATGTCTCCAAGTATCTTTAACAGCTACTTTGTCCAAACCAGAATCCACTCATAGACCTCACATGGTAACTGATTGTTATATCCCTTCAGTTTCAGTGCAGTGAGAAGACTGGGCCACTTGTCCCATACAGTATCCCACCTTCTACATTTCTCTGATCAGTTCTTTGTCAGGTCATTGAGCTAATTTCTCTGTCTCCATTTCTTGTAACCAGACTTGATTAGATGTAGGCTGAACAATTTTTGCCAAGAATTGGCAAATTCAGAGATGATATTATGTACTCTATAATGTATTTAATAAGATGTCAAAAACTATCTGGTTGACCCATTATAAGTGATGCTAAAACTGGTCCCTGAATTGGGGAGATGACTGATCCCTTGATTGTAAAGTCATGTTTAATTTGCATGCTGCTACTTTACCATACATGAATGCCCAATTCTCTTTCACCTCGTGCCTTTAACACCAATTTATTATTGAATCAGTTATTTCATTAAGGTTTAAAAGCTAACAATTCTTTATATTAACTAGTTGTTTTTCATAAAGTGGGAGGAATGCAGAATATTTGACTTTTCTGAAGTAGAGTACCAAATGGAGAGATAGAAAACCTGTTAAATTTTTGTGTGAGCAATTTTAAGAGGAGGAAGACATAGGGCTAAGACAGTGGAGCAGTGACAGCTGGGAATTCTCTGTGTATGATTGTTCAGCCTAACTCCGCTGTAGTTCATTTTTTAGCGAAAAACTCTCTTTTTTCACAACAAATGTCAGAAGCGACTTCTGTTTTCCTTATTCTACCTTAGACCCATTTTGCTGGGCAGCAAACAGAGTTTAAGATTCTCAGCCTACATCCAGGACAGAAATACCTTGTCCAGGTTCGCTGCAAGCCAGACCATGGATACTGGAGTTCATGGAGTCCAGAATACTCCATTCAGATACCTAATGGTGAGCACCTTGGCTCTTTTTTGCTTATGTCCCTAAATATGTTTTAAATGGTATATTTGCATATAATAACTATTCATAGAGAAACAACTTTGAGCCTTAGCCAGGATAGAAGAGGTGTGTTTATAATCTTTCTGCCCAATACACAAATTTTGAAGAGCAGCATTGCTCCCTGGATTACTGCCAGTGGAGAACAGTTTTAGGATAAGGCTACAGACATGGGCCTGGTGTCTCAAGGGTCTTGATGGTCACTCATTCTGCCCCCACCATCTGCCCCATTCCTATCATTTAGAGGATTTGGTCAAGGTCACCATCTAGTTCTTCCAGAATTTATAAGGCATTACCCTGTCTCAAAGGCATAAACTGATGCTCAGTCTCTGCTATGGATTATACTTCAGTCTCTTAGTGAAGACATGGGATGTAAGACAGACAGCTCCAGCAAAGCATCTTAATTCAGTAACTTGTGTTCTATAAGGGAACAATCCATCTTGCATTTTTAAAATGCCTTACAGCTTACAAACGCTGTACCTTGTTTGGCCCTCCCAACCCTCCCAGGTATTCAGAGAATATGATCATTGTTAAGGATTAAAAGTGAAGAAGCCGGGCATGGTGGCTCATGCCTATAATCCCAGCACTTTGGAAGGCCAAGGCAGGTAGAGGTCAGGAGTTCGAGACCAGTCTGGCCAACATGGTGAAACCCCATCTCTACTAAAAATACAGAAAAAAATTAGCTGGGCATGGTGGTGTGCACCTGTGATCCCAGCTACTTGGGAAGTGGAGGCAGGGAAATTGCTTGAACCAGGGAGGTGGAGGTTGCAGTAAGCTGAGATCATGCCACTGCACTCCAACCTGGGTGACAGAGCAAGACAGCCTGAAAAAGAAAAGAAAAGAAAAGTGAAGAAACCAAACCCAGCAAGGTTAGGGTCTTTCCCAGAACCACATGGCAAAGTCTAGCTCTTCTAACAACTTGCCTGACCAAAGTATCGGGCTTTCATTGACTTGGCATACTGGAAAGGGCACTGAACTGCAAACAGGCATGCTTCTAGTCCAGTCCTGCCTCTTACTTAACAAAAGCACAGGGTCTAGAGGCAGAAAGCCTGAGTTCAAATCCCAGCCTGCAATACTATAGTTATATGGCCATTGGTAACTCGCTCTTGGGTTTCCAGTTTTCTTACCTTTTGTAACAAAGCAATGTAGGCAAAGAGCTTAACACCACTGATGGCTTTTAGTAAGAACTTAATTAATGTTAGCTTTTATTATTATTACTACAAATGACCATGTGACCTTGGATTTCCTCTTTAAATATCAATTAAAAGAATATGTGAAAGGATTTTTAAATTTGTCAAGTACTATAAAATATATGCAACATATTAATATATTAATAATATTGGAAACAAAATGGCCCTGTCATTGATGCTACTTTAGATTGCTGTTCAAATCAAAAAATATATAGATGAAGGAAAACACTCTTGGGTTTAAGAGTTTCGTTCATTAGGTTTGTTTGTTTTTAATGATGCTGTATGTGATGAAAGCTTTCTGGCTGTTTGTTTTTTAGAGTTCACCATGAAAGATACAACCGTGTGGATCTCTGTGGCTGTTCTTTCTGCTGTCATCTGTTTGATTATTGTCTGGGCAGTGGCTTTGAAGGGCTATAGGTACTTCACTGTCTCTGAACTTCTTCTCTCCATCATGATAGTCAGGGATAATGGCAAAAAAAAAAAAAAAATACAAAGATGATGGAAACCTATAGATAATCCAAGCATCTCATTTTAGCCATCAGATGTAATGTTTTTGCCCATAAAAAAAATCTTATATCAGTGCTAGAAAAAGTAGAAAAAAACATTTCAGGCTGATGTTCTTTCTGTGAAACAGAGATTGATAGTTGTAAAACAGTAAAAATCTGTCAAGAGCAGCTAAAATCAAAAGTAGTAAATAGTCCAAATAATCTACTAACTTCAAAATCAGCCTCCTTAATTAGCTAGAGCTAATTTTAATTTAGGACTCTGTAATTTTATTTTCATCATTGTTTCATGTAGCTGTCAAACTCTAAGTCCCTTCTCTACCACAGTGTATATAGCAGCTATTATACTAATCTTTTAAAAATTACAGTCAGAAATGAGTCATTTAGCCAATCTCATGAATTATTTTATAGCATGGTGACCTGCATCTTTCCACCAGTTCCTGGGCCAAAAATAAAAGGATTTGATGCTCATCTGTTGGAGGTAAGTACAAGAGGCAGAAACTCCAGTGTGACTCACTGCTTTGCAATAACTAACTCTACACACGCACACACAGTCCCCATCAGTTCAACCTGGTGGTTTCAGCCAGCCTTTTCAGGCTGTCTCTCCTGGTCAGCATGTGTGTTAACAGAAAGATGTGTGAAGGATAAGCGTACTTACTTTCACACAGTAAATGTCAGAGGGCAAGGAGAGAAAGTCAAGAAAACATGGAAACACACAGCAATGCTTACTTGATTTATCAGGTTGACTCATAAGCATAGAGATAAACATGTTGTGCAAATAATCAATTAAGAAAGAGGGTGAATATTTTGATTAATGCAAAACAAGGACCACCCCCACCCCGATCATACATTGGTAAAAGCTTCTACTTGAATGTTCTTTATGTAAAGCCATAGTAACAGAGTATCTTATTGCCATTATCTCTCATTTTGGGCACTCAGTTGAGATTGGATCAGTACAGTGGGGCCATCTGTTTGCCAGGGCCCATTTAGGCTGATGCAAGAGGGAATTAAATGGTGAGTGTTTTGAATGAAAAGAGGGGTTAGAACATTTTAAAACTTTTCTCCAGGTTGAAATATATAGTTTCAGTTTGGCTTTTCAGCTTAACAATGATGCATATAAAAGCAACTAGCTGTACATTAAAGCAAATACCACTTGACCCAGCTGCTCTGGGTCTGGCAGTGTAAAAATAGAAGTGAGTCCCTAATAATATGGCTTGTCTGTGTTCACTTTGGTTACAAATATCGGAGCAGGGACTAGAGCCCAGGCGTCCGGACTCCTGATCCTGTGATCTTCCTCCACTATCCAGTGTAGCATTGACCTGGTAGAACCAGCGTGAATGTCTCAACAAACTAAATTAGCTGCTGTCCAGCCCACAGTTTAACCTGCTAGCCAGAGACTTAATAATAAAATAGTGACTCTTGTCTCAAAAATACATATATTAGTATTCTTAATAATATTACCTCTAATCCTCAAAAGATCCCTCCCAGATGGGTAGTATTAATATTCCTTTCTACCTTTTAAAAATGGAGAAGCTGAGGTTCAGAGAACAGCTTGTCCAAAGTCACATACCCTACAATAAGTAATAAAGCCAAGACCTAGGTCAGTACCTGACCCAAGCCAGATGATAAGAAAAAAGAGGGGTGAGTGAAAGGAGGAGGTGGGAGGAAACAGGATGGGGAGAAGAAGGATAGAAGGAGAAAGAAGAATAGGAAGAGATGGGAGAAAATATGGAATAGGGAGATGAAGCGGAAGAATGGAGGGAGAGGAAGAAGAGTAGAAGAAAACAGTGGGTTAGGAAGAGGAGAAGGGAAGGGGAAATAAGAAGAAGAAGAGAAGGAGGAGGAACCACAGAAGGAAAAGACAAGAATCTACTTACTATTGCCAGATAATAGAAAATGACAGAGGAAGTTAGGAGGCCAGAAACCACACCCCTGCCAGTGAGCCACAGTGTCAGATGCATGTGTGAGTACTGGGTTTAGAAGTTTCACAAACCTTTATTTTATAGTTATCTGTTTATTATTATATGTGTATATACTACTTGCCCACTAAACTCATTATTATTGCTTGGAGAGAGACTAAGTTAAATATCCTGAGTTGACTTAAAGAAAAATATCTGCTGAATAATATCCAGAAGGTGATTCTAGATGGCCTGGCACACAAATGTCTGAAGTTTGAAATCTTCCCACCTGATTGTGGCAATGAACAGATACCGCTTAACAGGGATGCTGATTTGAAATGTTCTGAAGCTAACAGCCAACTCTTCTTGTGCCTGTGTTTTCATAGAAGGGCAAGTCTGAAGAACTACTGAGCGCCCTGGGATGCCAAGACTTTCCTCCCTCTTCTGACTATGAGGACTTGCTGGTGGAGTATTTAGAAGTAGATGACAGTGAGGACCAGCATCTAATGTCAGTCCATTCGAAAGAACACCCAAGTCAAGGTATGAAACCCACATACCTGGATCCTGACACTGACTCAGGCCGGGGGAGCTGTGACAGCCCCTCCCTTTTGTCTAAAAGTGCGAGGAACCCCAGGCCAGTCCCTCCACATTCCGTGCTCCTGAGATCATTGAGAAGCCAGAGAATCCTGAAACAACCCACACCTGGGACCCCCAGTGCAGAAGCATGGAAGGCAAAACCCCCTGCTTTCATGCTGGTGGATCCAAATGTTCAACATGGCCCTTACCACAGCCCAGCCAACACAACCCTACATCCTCTTACCACAACATTGCTGATGTGTGTGAGCTGGTTGTGGGCCCAGCAGGTGCACCGGCCACTCTGTTGGACAAAGCAGGCAAAGATGCTTTAAAATCCTCTCAAATCAGTAAGCCTAGAGAGGAGGGAAAGGCAGCCCAGCAGAGGGAGGTGGAAAGCTTCCATTCTAAGACTGACGAAGACACGCACTGGCTGCTGCCGCAGGAGAAACCCCCTTTGGCTGTGCTAAACCCTTGGATTATGTGGAGATTCACAAGGTCAACAAAGATGGCGCACTATCATTGCTACTGAAACAGGGAAATAGCAGCCAGCCTGAGAAGCCCAGGGATCCTGAGAACAGTAAGGAGTATGCCAAGGTGTCCAAGGTCATGGATAACAGCATCCTGGTGTTGGTGCCGGATCCGCACGCTAAAAACGTGGCCTGCTTTGAAGAATCAGCCAAAGAGGCCCCACCATCACTTGAACAGAATGAAGCTGAGAAAGGCCTGGCCTACTTCACTGGGACACCAAGCAACTTCAGGCTCCAGCTGGGTGGTTTGGATTACCTGGATCCCGCATGTTTTACACACTCCTTTCATTGATAGCTTGACTAATGGAATGATTGTTTAAAATGTGATTTTTCTTCAGGTAACACTACAGAGTACATGAAATGCTCAAGAATGTAATCAGACTGACACTACTAACGCTCCTAGCTCCTTTCATGCTCCATTTTCAAACACTTGCCTCTTTCTGCAACAGCTGATTCTAGAACAAATCATTCTGTTTCCTAACTGTGATTTGTAGATTTTCTTTTTGCTATTAGTTATAAAATTGTGTTTGATGAAATAAAAGGACACTGCTTAGAATTCTTGAGGAACAATGCCAATGGGTATATCCTCTGGAAAAGGCTTTCATGATTTGGCATGGGACAGATGGAAATGAAATTGTCAAAACTGTTTACCATAGAAAGATGACAAATAGGTGGAAAATGCCTTGAAAATTGCTTTTGAAAAAACAATTACGTAACCTTTACACTCCTCTTCCATTTTATCAGGATTACCCGAATATAACCGTTTAAAGAAAGAATGCATTCCAGAACAAATTGTTTACATCAGTTCCTATACCTTACTGACACATTGCTGACATGCAAGTCAGAAATGATGCCTCCAATTTTTTCTTAAAATAGTTTAAATACATTAGGCATGGATTTTTTCCCTTGAATTCTATTTTATTCTAAAACCTCTTTAGAATATGGTTTGGAAATTAAAATTTTCTTACACAAAGGGCAAATGAATTTCGTGTGAATCCTTTTAGGATGTTTTCCTGCTTCATTTCAGCATGAAAGATAATTTATTATACACCCTAGTCTTTTCTTAGTGAAAAAAAAATCCCCAAAGACTAAAAGAAAACCACAGCAGGATGTTAATGTACTTACTGCCTTACTGTACATACAAATTCTACTTTAATATAAACCCATAAGTTTAACAATGTATTTTTGAAGACTATTTTTCTATCACTTAGGTAAAATAAAAGACTATTTTCTATTTTCCCAGTACAGCTGTTTATGTATTCAGTGGGCACAGTATTTCTCCGCTCCAAAGTTATAATGCGTATTTACAGTACATAGTAGTATATGCAGTTCCTGTTTGTGGAGTAAAATGCCATACCAACCCAAAGCCCACTGTGAAATATAAAGTGAATGACAAAATTCAGTTTTCAACACAATATAGTATAGTTTACCTGATGGTTTTAATCTCCAGGACACTTTAAGCAACAACTACCAACAACAACCACCTAGGGATTTAGAATTCTTCCGAGACCAGAAATTATTTCTCCTTTGAGTTTAAGGCTCCTCTGGGACTCCTGCTCATCAATGGATGAATCTTCCTAAAGCTACCATAAAAAGGGAGAGTGATGATTTCTAACAGCTGTTTGAAAGAGAGAGGTTTTGTTTTTGTGAGAAATCTTGGACAGCAAAAAAAATATTTTTAAGCAAAGCCAGGATTTAGTGTCTCTCTTAAATAAATTCATCTGCAAAATCTTGGCAGACGCAGAAACAGCTCATATCAGAAGTGTCCAAATAAAAGTTCTAGGAAACTAGGTATTTGTAGAGCAATGAGAATAGCTCCAAAGGTCAGAGTATGGTAGTGAGAATCTCCCAGTCAGTTCCAATGCCAGGCTTCCTGAAAGAAGTCAAAGCTTGGATCTTTGTTTGAAAGGGCGCATCCATGACTCATCTAACACCCTCCCTCTATTTTTCCCTTCACTTGATGGCAATCTATACTATATGTCCACTCACTAGCTGGACACAGAGAACATGATCTCACCTCTGGTATTTATTCCACCCCAACTAGCCCAGATTGATAGCAACTGGACTCAGAGGTCCCCCTCCTGTTAGAAAGTGAACACATTGCCAGCGTTTTGGGAATTGCAAAAGCAATAGACATGAAGCTCTATTTTCCTAATATATAAACAATATCATGTGAGTAAGGGAAGCATGTGGGAAAGTTGTCCAAGCTCATTCAGTCCCCTAGATCCTCAATACTTACACTGTCTGAGAACCAACTGCATAGGCATCACCTGGGCTGTATTTGAAAATTCCATTTGTAGAATCTTAGGCCCTACCTCTAACCTAAAGAATCAGAATCTGCATTTTACTAAGATCCCCAAATGATTCAAGTGCACACTGAAGTTTGAGAATCACTGTTCTAGATAACCATTTCCACTAAAGGTTGTTTTAGTGCATAGAAACAATCTTTTTTGGAAAGGACAGATCAAGTCTGTTTGACTTGCAGTGAACAACATTGCATGTAAGAAGGCAAAAAAAAAAAGAAACATATCAATGGTTTAAGATTCACATTATGCTGAATCTTCTGTGATTTCACATAAAAAAAAATGACCTGCAAAAGTACACACAAGTTCTGAAAGACCAAGGAATGTATTCTACCTTGAGAAGCATTGACCAAAGACAGGCACCCTCAAAGCCAATGCAGACTAAATCTTTCCTAACATAGTATATTCTTCTCTAAGAATAGAGAAGATATGTATCAGTCACTCTTATAGTTACTTATAGAAAGTAATCTGCTTTCGACATATAATTTTGTATAATACATATGAACAAATGTTACAGCTAAGGACTTGAATTAAATCCCTAAAAAATACCAATTAGCTGCTCATTAAGTCAAAACTTTAATTCTGTGATCAATTAGCAAGCTATACGAATTAAGGTTTTTTGTGGTCTAACAAGAACTTTTTTGTGGTCTATCAAGGAGACAGCTGTTCACATGGAAGGATACATATGGGGCAGGGGATGGTTAAGAGACCTAGATTCTGGTCCTAACTGCTTTGCCTTGGAGAGATTAATTCCACTCTCTAAGCCTCAATTTCCTCTGAAGATGTTGGATCAAATAATCTCTAAGGTCCTTTGAAACTGACTCCTTGATTCCATGACTCACTGAATGTTTTTCTGCAAAGATTTTCCAACCAATGCCTTCTAACTTAATTAAGCTAACAAAAATTGCTCTTCATCACAGAAATACAAAGTAATCTTCAGTGATGTGCTCTTTATACTTTGCTTTCTAAATCATCACTTCCACTTGGTCTTAATATATTGCACTGCATTTTATAAATGATATGTGTGCAGAATCATAATCAAAGATTGTGTGCAAATATATGTGTAGAAAGAAGAGGCATTTTAAAAAGGCATGAGATTGAAAAGAGACATATTGAATGAAGCACTAAACTTCAGAAAAATGATCTTTTACTGAATCAAGCCATGCTCATTCCTTGCAGAATCCAACAGCTCCAACTCCCTTTTCTTATATCCAGCTCTTAATTATTTTTCTCTCATCATCCTAGATTAACAACCATTGCGCAGTTGGCTTAAGGATCCTTACACTCTGAGTTATAAAAAGTTGCGTTTTTATAAACAAAAATCTAAATATTCAAGTTTTAAGGCGCATGGAAACTGAATCTAGTCAGTGGGTGATTTGTGTAGCTTACAACCCCAATAGCAAAATGTTCCAATTCATTCTAACAGATATGTATAAGCACAAGTTAGTATCAGCCGTGTCAGATATTAACAGACCCTACATTTATTAGCTGTTTAACAGACTCTACATTTTCCTAAGTGCCTAAAACCAATCCTGGTAGTCACTGAAGTACAAGAGACTCACTTTAACTGGCTTGGTCCGAAGGGGTCGATCCTTTACTGCCTGCACAAGATCTGGGCAGTTTTGCTTTTTGTCTTGTGATGAACCAGCTGAATGTGAAAGGCCTGTGAGTTACTGAGCAACCAGAGGCCCCTGCATTCCAAGGAGCAGTTTGGCTCTGGGGAAACTCCGACTTTCTGTTTCCTGAAGTGTCCACCACTGCCCATCATTTGCAGAAAGACTTGGCCCTGCCTTTAGCAACTTCCCTATCTCCTTAGAGTAGACAAAAAAGAAACAGATTTGTGCACAAAGTGCCTTCTTCTAGTTTTTTTTTTTTTTAAGTTTTCATTTTGCAAGGAAAAATGTGTTGATTAGAAAGTAGCATTTGCCTTATAGGGATGAGAGAGAGAGATAGATACACAGATACATGAATGAATGGAGAGATGAGAAGAAACCAGAAAGGGCACAACAAAATGGGCTAAGAGCCAACCAGCAAATGTTCAGTGAATGTTTATGTTTTTTTAATGAATCAACACAGAGCTGTTGTGAATGTGTGACTTACTTTGCCTGATAAGAAATTGAGTCTGACTGTGATTTTGGGATAAACCTGCCACCCTGTGATTTAAGACTCTCCATACTAAAACATACTGATACATTTTTGAATGTCATTGGCGCACATGCCTAAACCTGAAGAGAACAATGCATGCACATTGGAACTTTGCATACAGACAGAAAAATACAAAAGACTTTGAATTACCATCCCAAGTGTTGCTAACATCGATGTGCCATTGACGAAAGTCTCATGTGTACTTGAGTGAACAAATTTCCTTTTCTGCCTTTTTGGCTCAAGTACAATAATGCTGTCACTAAGACAGTGACTGAGCACTCAATGTCCAAGACTAAATCACGTCACCACCAATAATCAGGCTGTATGTCCCTGGATGAGTCTTTTAAACTCTGGCCATCAGGTTCCTTACTTGTTAAATAGGTGGCTTGGCCTAAAAGATTTCTAAGACCTCTGTCAGTTCTGTCTTTGATTCTTTTGATCTAGGTAAAATCCAGGGTTTCAGGTCAAAGTCCCAGGTGCAGTGGAAGAAAGCCTTTCTGACATGCCCTTGACCTGAAGCCGTGAACACGTGAGACTGTGTCACAATATTTAAGAGAAAAACAGAGATCTGTTTCTCCAAGTCAGATTGATATAACATCTTTGCTTTTCCTTTTTCTTCCTATCTTTACATATTTGTAGGGTTTTTACTCCTTCTCCAGAGCCTACTATTTTTCCTAAGAGTAGCAACCATAGAATTCACAAGAAATGAAATTATTCATAAGCAATGACTTTGGCACTGCAAAAGACTGAGTCAGAGTTTAAATCAGTTCCACAGATATCCAAGCCCAAGTTGAGGATCATAAGTATACTCCATTTAGAGATTTGCATGCTTAGAGACTAAGCTCATGTTCATTAATTATTTAGTTAATTCAAAGGCCATTAATAAATTCATGCCCAGCCTGGGCAACATAGTAAGACCCAATCTCTACAAAAATTTTAATAATTCCAGCCATGGTGACACATACCTGCAGTCCTAGCCACTTGGGAAGCTGAGGCCAGAGGGTTGCTTGAGCCCAGGAGGTCGAGGCTGCAGTGAACCATGATTGTGTCACTGTATTTCAGCCTTGAAGAGCAAGACCTTGTCTCAATAAATAAATAAATCCAAGCTATGTTGATGACTAGATACTGGAGGTCTTAAGGGGAAGCTTTAAAAATACAGAGTGATTGCTTCAGAGAAATCCTATTTATAATTATGATCTGCACTTATTCTATGATTAGCAAATATATCATCCAAAAATAAAACAGGAGTTCTTGCCCCACACTTTCATTTTTCAGGATGGTGAGTTTTGGTCTGGAATCCTCATGACACCCATTTCAATAAAAGGAAAAGAACAGTAAAACAGGAGATAGGAAGTTTCCAGAGATTTGTACATCTCAGGATTCCATGAAATTCTGAGACTAACCTACTAAATCCAATTTTTACTGGACATGGTAAATCTAAATCCATTCAGTGTTTTGAGTTTATATCTAAGAGAGGGTGCATAATTCACAACACTATAATGCTGGCAGCTGCTTTGCCCACACCAATTCCTTTGACTTAACGCTCTGATTTCAATTTAGAAAGTATGAGACATGTAAAGTCTCAAAATAGGAAAAACCTATCCTGTTTATAAGGTGTGGTCAATAAATAGACCACAGATAATCTTAATTAATTAACATTCTACTTGCTGCTGATTAAAAAGAAAAAAACCCTAAAGACTTCAGCAACTGAAGTAGTAATATATAAAACAAACTTTAATAGTTATGATCAAATTATGCTTCGCTTGGATAAAACTCAAAATGTAGTCTGAGGTTTCTTTGTGCACATATTGCAAATCCTGGGGGGAAACATCTTTTTATCATGTTATCTGAAAAACTATATGGCAAAGATACCTCTGAAAAACAATTTGTTTTATAAAATTCCTGAAAAGAGAATTTTGAATTTTTAAAAGTAACTACCTCCCCTTTGTGTCCTAATGTCCTTCCTTCAAAGCTGCTTATAGTTTAGAAATGAAAGGTGTCATGTCTCATGTTTGATTGTTTTTCAGTGGTATATTTGATATATTTGCCAAGTGGCATTTCTGACTTTACGGTAACTGTTACATTATTTTGTACTATATTGCTTTATGTGGTTCGAAAATAGTGTACACCACATTGAAATATGTAATCCTCATGTTGTGAAACTCATCATGTAATACAAATGAAAATCATTACTTAATAACTTACAATCTATTCGTATGTAATTTCAATATGATTGTGTCTATGACTGTAAAACAAAACTGAAAAAATATGTGATATATTTCTGTTGAAACCGTGAATGTACTAAGTTTTTTCAATCTTTGTCTAGAAGAAGGATTCTATGTCATTCATTGTACAGCTGCTCTGGGGTGTTACACGTTTAAAGTACAATCCAACAGTTGTTTAAAACTCAGCCTTTCGGCTTTGTTTCATGTGACTGCTGATGCCTCATGAGTGTTCTTTGCATAATGAGGCTTGCTTTTGTGCTTCATCATTCACTGTAAACAATTGAAGAGTCTCGCTGGAAACCAAAGCAATCTAGAACCAGCCTGTTGGGTGACTGTGTCTTCTGTAAAGCCATATTGAAGTGAAGCTATGTGTAATAGCCTACGGTTCCATATTTTCAAAGCTACCACTACCTCTGCTTTTCCTCTTTCCCTAGAAAATGCCAAGCAAAATTCCCCAACACTAAGTGAGAAATTAGAAGTCATTGTTATAATTAAGTTGCTGGGATGTTTTTGTTTTGGTTTTTTTACACCTTCTAATTCACCACTTTGCAGGGTTATGCAAGTTTCTGAATAACTATTCTTACATTTTTACGTTTTATAAAAACTGGCTGCAAGAGGTTCAGAAAGAATGTGTAGTAAGTCATCAGATGAAAAACCCATAAAGCAGTAGACTGCAGATTTTTTCCTGACTATAAATCACCTTATAGTTGTCCAAAGCCATGATAATGATATCTCTTACAAACTGACTTTTGTAACCCCCCTAGAAATAACTCTTTTCCTTATTTGATTTTAGCCATCAAACATAGTATGATATGGGAAAAGTCAGCCATTTACCAGGAATAATCTTGTTTTGATTTTAAAAACTCATTTATATATGTCATTATTATAATGTCTATTTTTTAGACTTAAAGAATTATAGACGACTATAGTCATCTGATTTGTTATTTTGCATTTTTCATTCTGTAAATCTTTGCTTATGGCACATCGTGCTCTCTGTTTTCCAAGGGTTTATTCATTGGTCTCCTTCTTTTTTGAGGGAACAACATGGGTAGTTAAATCTTTGTCAATAGTATGGGGAGATAAATCTAACTGCTATTATTGTAACATCTTCATTTATACTGCATGCCAAAAACAGTGCTTGCCAAACAAAAATCTCAGACATCCCAATACAATATGTTCATTATATTCCTATTCACATCATTATTGAAAATTCCCAGCTCAGTGCCTGGCTCAATAAATGTTTAATTCCCTCACCTATGCTTGCTCTATTTTTTTATTTGAAATGGAGATGAGCAAAATAATGTAAGCATGGCTGAAGCAATTTTTTTGGACATTTCTTGCTGCTAAAAGATCTACAATCAGGACATTGTTTATGTAAGTTGGACCAAAAAAAATTCTTCCCCTTTATGTCCACCCTTCCGTAAGATTGCAAGACAAAATTTCCCTCCTTTTCCTCATCCCTATAACATGGGAGGCTGAGAAAAATGGGGGGGAGATGGAACCAGATACAAGGAGATTCAATAAGGAAGCTTATTTAAATATTGTGAAATAAAGAAAGAGCCAAACCATGTTTTAAAGCGGGGAATCCTTTTGAACAGTTATTATTTATCCATATTATCAACATCTTTTCTGACAAAATTCTTCAGATGAAGTGTAAATGGATAATCTTTTACTTTTAATGGATCTAGACCTAGAAAATTTCGCTTACTGTTCATGTTTGTGCTGCAGAATTGAAATGGTGTGTGGTTTTGCTTTACAAGTTCTTCTCTGCTTCCTCTTAATTCTCTAATGCCATGTCTTACAGAAGAATGAGAAATTTCTTTCTTACTTGAGTATCATGCTCTAAAAAACTTGGCTTCAGCCAAAGAAACGCTAGCTCTCCTGTGCTTATATTGAAGTCATCTGCCTTTAATTCTTGGGCCCTCATATTTTTAAGGTACAAAATTTGAAATCTCAGTCACCAGACACAAGATGCATACAATAGTGATGAGCTGGAGGAGTAATATGTAGCTAATTTTTCAAAAGTATTGAATGTACTTTCCCAACAGAAAACGGAAATTAAATATTGCCACATTTTGCCAGAATCCCATCTGAAACCTTAACCATGTTAGATTTCCTACAACTTACTAATCAAGTTTTATACATTCTAAATCTCCCCAGTTTTTTGGGGGGCTGGAAGATGCAACTTCCATTTCCATACTAACTTGCCAATCTTGGAGCAAGGGAGCACTGGGGATACTAGGGGAAGGATAAGATATAGGATTATTGAAAAGTCCCTAAGAGGGACCTTCCTGACCAGAATATGCAGATCAATTCCTGCTGGCTTTACCTTTGAAAGTCCCTTGAAACCATCCAGATGAAACTGAGCCTGTTTTTTGATATTGTCAGATGTATTCTACTTTGGAGGGTCCAACACCTAAACTGGAATTCTTTTATTTACACCCCCTCCACCGTCCCCCACACCACCCCTCAATTCCTGCTGCCCCTGCTAATGTTAAGCATTTTTCTCTTGTTATGATCAGGTTCACATTAAAACAGATACTTACAAACTGACTTGAAGCACAGATACTTTTATGAATGTGATAAAATATTTTCTTGAGAAAAGGAAAGAGGACGTAAGTCAAGTAAAACACCGTGTGGATGTTGATTGGTGAACACTGGTGTAAGAAAGGCGAGCTCAGGAATTTTTATTACTGTATTTATAAACGAGTTTGAAAGAATTTGTAAATGCCACTGGTACATTTTTAAGGTGACACATTTGCTCCTTATAAAGTTATTAAAAATTACAGGGTAAGCTTAAATGATGTTTGCCAGTAGTTTTACTTTACATAATCAATATTGATATTGTTGCTGAACTATGTAACTTTATGATGCATTTTTCAGTCCCTTTTCAGAGAAAATGCTTTTGCAATGGTAGCAATGTTTAGTTTAAATTGACTTAATAAAGTATTAACTGAGCAATGGTTTTTGGAGGGTCTTTATATATGTATGTGAAGCATGCATTACATGAAAAATGTAACTTGAGACTTTTTTTTCTTTGCCACAATGAAACCCATCAGAATATATTTTTTAAGAGAAGGGTGAGGAAACTGCATTTTAACTCTGGAAATACAGTATGCAAACACATGCTGAAACATTTATCTTAGGACACTCATCCGTGGTATTTTTTTTTTTAGGCACAAATTTTTGTGCTCATCTTTGAACACTTCTGATTTTATTTTCCTACTTATTCTAAATCAAAACGGAACACAAATTCCCCCAGGCTTTATTCATCTGCCAGACTCGAGCCTTGAAAATGCAAGCATGCTTGGAAGCACTCAGAAGTTTCTTGGAACTTCTCCTGGGAACAACCAAGAACAATCAAAAGGAGAGTTTCCAAACCTGAGATTCAATCAACTTTCCCAAGTTTCCAAACCTGAGATATGATCAACTTTCATTTAACAAGCCACAAACCTCAGGGCCAAAGGTTCATAGTTTCTTTTGCTCTTGTCTTCCTGCCTCGAATTATCCAATGTCTTTGCTTAAAACCAACTGTGATTTCATCATCCATTTGTGATCTTTTCTTTATTGCATAAAATATTTCACAAGTACTTGAAAAATACATAGAAAAACATAACAAAGATCATTTACCCACATCCAAATCTTATAAATTTTCATATTTTGGCTTGTCCTTTTTTTTTTTAAACACAGATTCATTTAACATTACAAATACCATCATTTACATCCCTCAAAACCAAATTCTCTATCTCTCTCTTCAATGGTAACCACAATCCTAAAGTTATTATACATCTTTCCTCGCTATTTTTACAATGCATGTATCTCATATCTATCTATCCCTAAATAATATGAGCAAGTACTTTGGTATTTATGAGTTTGCGTAAAAAATAGCAGATATCATTATGCACTTCGATTTTTTTTCATTCAGCTTTGGGTTTTTGAGATACAAATGGCTCCAGCTGCTCAGCCGTATACATCTATACAATCTATTAAGCTCCCTATTTATCAACATTTAATTTTCACTGCTTTATGTATACAACTGCTGTAGTTGTATACATACAATGTATTAGTCTCCCTATTTATCAACATTTAATTTTCATTGCCATAAATGACAAAAGTTGTGTGTATACCACTGTTATAGTTGTACACATATATACAGTTTATTAATCTCCCTATTTAGCAACATTTGATTTTCACCGTCATAAATGACGATGCAATGAGCATTCCTATGCCAGTCCCATAGAAATATGTGCAAAAGTTTCTCCAAAATGTACACCTAGAGGTATATATGGTTGGGTCATTTCCTAGATTCTGACAAATTGCTTCCTCTCTAAAGTAGTTTTACTGATGTGTACCCTTGCCATCAGCATAGTGGTTTCCATTTCTCTTAATTTTCATTATTACCTGATGCTTTCAGATGTTTTAATTTTTGACAATTCGGTGAGCATAAAATGAGGTATTATTTTCCTTTTGATTTCCCTGATGAATTTTGTATCTGAGTAACTCAGCCTTTTCCCGCTTATCTTTTATGCCATCTTTGTCATCTTCTGAGTGTCTACATATACCCAAATCTTAGTCCAGGCTTTTCTCGCCCATTTTCCTGTGTATCTCTTCCTGCCCTGGCACTCCACTGTTTTATTACCATATTTTATACAAAGTCTTGTTATCTGGTACGTTAATTCCCACACCACCATACCCTCCTTCAAAATTGTTCCGGCTATTCTTGGCCATTTACTCATGATATGAATTGTGAGATGAGCCGATCGAGTCTCCTAAAAAATTGTGTTGGGAACTAGATTGAATTTATGTTTTAATGCCAGGAGAAGACACATCTTTATAATATTGTGCCTTCCTAATTATGAACATGGTCTATCACTTCCTTCACATTGGGCTTCAATAAAACTTTACATTATTCTTCATAAATATTTGCACATGTTTTATTAGATTCATCCCTAGGCACCCTCTCATTGCAACTTCCGCCTCCCGGGTTCAAGTGATTCTCTTGCCTCAGCCTCCTGAGTAGCTAGGATTACAGGACTGGACCACCACACCCAGCTAATTTTTGCATTTTTAGGAGAAACAGGGCTTTGCCATGTTGTCCAGGCTGGTCTCAAACTCCTGACTTCAGGTGATCTGCCAGGCCTCAGCATCCCAGGTGCTGGGATTACAGGCGTGAGCCACCTCGCCCAGCCCCACTGATGTTTAAATACTAATCTTGCATCCATCTTGTAACCTTACTGAACTCTAATATTCTTATAATTTATAAGTTTTCTTGGATTTTTAATTTTTATAACTATATCACCACAAAGTAACAATGTTGTTTCTTCTTCTCCATTCTTTATACCTCTTATTTCTGTTTCTTGATCTATTTCTTGGGCTTTCAGGACAGTGTTAAATAGAAATGTGTTAAGGGCATTCTTCCTTGTTCCTGACTTTAACAAGAATGCTATGGAAAGTTCACTATCACATATAAGGCATCACATTGGTGTTGTAGGGGGCAAAGGAAAGCTGCCGCCTTGCCCTCTGAGGGTTCACTAAAAGTCATTGACAAAACGTGAATTAATAGGAGAAAAGGCATACAAATTTATTTGATTATAGTTTTATGTGACATGGGAGCCTTCAGAATGAAGACCCAAAGATACAGAGGAAACCCCGTTTTTATGCTTAGTTTCAACAAAATATGGACAGCCATGTAGGAAAATGATTGAATCTAATGCTGATAGACTGAGTGAGGAAACCTAGCAAGGCCTGTCTGTTCAGATTCTTCTTGGTCTCTCTGTGTAGGAATCCCTCTCAGCATTCCTTCCTTCTGGGTATGGGGCAGAACCCTCTCTGGAAAGGGGGTCTTATGACCTACAGTCAAACAAGATAGGTCAGGTTATTTATGGTCAGCTTTTACACAGAAAGGCTGGTGTAAAGTTACAGTAATATTTTTAGACTGTAAAGCTGACTTTGGGGCAAGAGGACCAGTTTCTATGATGATTTGGGGAAGTGAGATTCCAGATTCTATGGCCAGCCTCTGGAGAGAATGAGGGACCAGACAGGAAGGCAGTAGGTCAGAGAGAACTGCTGCTGGGCTCCTATAAAGTTTTCAGATACCTTTAGTTATGTGAAAGATATTCCTTTACATTTTTAGTTTGCTAATAATTTTTAACATAATTGATGTCAAAAGTTCTCCAGTTTTTTCTACATCTATTGATATGTTCATGTGGCTGTTCTCTATTAATTAATGTGTAAATTATCACAGATAATTATTTTAGAGAAATATTTTTTTCTTTTTTTTTAAATAATTTATTTATTTTACTTTAGGTGCATACTATATCTGGCATTTCTCCCCATGTTATCCCTCCCACCCTCCCCTCCCTCCCCACCCCCCCATTGTCTCTCCCCCTACCCCCCTCAACTGTCCCCTGTGTGTGATGCTCCTCTCCCTGAGTCCACGTGTTCTCGTTGTTCAACACCCACCTATGAGTGAGAACATACGGTGCTTGGCTTTCTGTTCTTGGGTCAGTTTGCTGAGAATGATGGTTTCCAGATTCATCCAAGTCCCTACAAAGGACACAAACTCATCGTTTTTTATGGCTGCGTAGTATTCCATGGTGTATATGTACCACATTTTCTTTGTCCTGTCTATCATTGATGGGCATTTGGGTTGGTTCCAGGTCTTTGCTATTGTACACATGGCTGCAATGAACATACGTGTGCATGTGTCTTTATAGTAGAACAATTTACAGTTCTTTGGGTATATACCCAATAGTGGGATTGCTAGGTCAAATGGAATTTCTATTTCTAGATCCTTGGGAAATTGCCACACTGTCTTCCACAATGGTTGAACTAATTTACACTCCCACCAATTGTGTAAGAGTGTTCCTATTTCTCCACATCCTCTCCAGCATCTGTTGTCTCCCAATTTTTTATTGACTGCCATTCTAACTGGCATGAGATGATATCTCAGTGTGGTTTTGATTTGCATTTCTCTAATGACCAATGGTGATGAGCATTTTTTCATATATTTGTTGTCCTCATATATGACCTGTTTTGAAAAGTGTCTGTTCATATCCTTTGCCCACTTTTGAATGGGGTTGTTTGTTTTTTTCTTGTATAACTGTTTTAGTTCTTTGTAGATTCCGGATATTAGCCCTTTGTCAGATGGGTAGATTGCAAAAATTTTTTTGCCAGTCTGTGTCTCTTGATTGGGGCATTTAGGCCATTTACATTCAATGTTAATATTGTTATGTGCGAATTTGATCCTGCCATTTTTTTACTGGCTGGTTTTCTTTCTCATTAGTTGATTCATTTTCTTCATTGCATTTTTGGTCTTTGCCAACTGGTTTGCTTTTGCAGTGACTGGTACTTGTTCCTTTCCATGCTTAGTGTTTCTTTCAGGAGCTCTTGTAGGGCAGGTCTGGTGGTGACAAAATCTCTCAATAATTGCTTGTCCGTAAAGGATTTTATTTCTCCTTCACTTATGAAGCTTAGTTTGGCCATATATGAGATTCTAGGTTGAAAGTTCTTTTCTTTAAGGATGTTGAATATTGGCCCCCACTGTCTTCTGGCTTGTAGAGTTTCTGCCGAGAGATCTGCTGTGAGTCTGATTGGCTTCCCTCTGTGGGTGACCTGACCTTTCTCTCTGGCTGCCCTTAGCATTTTTCCTTCATTTCAACCCTGGTGAATATGACAATTATGTGCCTTGGGGTTGCTCTTCTTGAGGAATATCTTTGTGGAGTTCTCTGTATTTCTTGAATTTGAAATTTGGACTACCTTGCTAGGCTTGGGACGTTCTCCTGGATTATATCCTGGAGTGTGTTTTCCAGCTTGGATTCATTCTCCCTGTCATATTAAGGTACACCGATCAAGCGTAGATTAGGTTTTTTCACATAATCTCATATTTCTTGGAGGCTTTGTTCATTTCTTTTCACTCGTTTTTCTCTTGTATTGCCTTCTCTTTTTACTTCACTGAATTGATCTTCAATCTCTGATATCCTTTCTTCTGCTTGATCGATTCGGCTATTAAAACTTATGTTTGCCTCACGTAGTTCTCGTGCTGTGTTCTTCAACTCCATCAAGTCGTTTATGTTCTTCTCTAAGTTGGTTTTCTAGTTAGCATTTTGTCTAACCTTTTTTCCAGGTTTTTGGTTTCTTTGCATTGAGTTAGAACGTGTTCCTTTAGCTCTGAAAAGTTTGTTATTATCCACCTTCTGAATCCTGTTTCTGTCAATTCTTCACACTCCTTCTCGGTCAAGTTGTGATCCTGTGTTGTTGAGGAGTTGTGATCCCTTGAAGGAGAAGAGGTGTTCTGGTCTTTGGTGGTTTCACCTTTTTTGCGCTAGTTTTTTCCCATCTTTGTGGATTTACCTGGATGTGGTGTCAGAGAGCTGCTTGATGAGGTCGCTTGTCTGCCTGTGGAAGACAAGGAAGCTTCCTGTGTCTTTTTTGTTTATGCTGGGAGATCAGGCCCGCCTCTTCTGCTGACCTGTAGGCGCTGCTGGGTTGTCGAGAACACCGTCCCATTGCTACATAGGCTTCCTGTGTTTTTTGTTAAAACATGTAGCCCAGTCCCACCCCTCTAGTGGTGGGTTGTGCCCTTCCTCCACTGGGCTCGATCATTCAGGGTTCCTCTCAGACTGTGGCACTGGCTACGCAACCCACTAGAGTCAGAGCTTCAGCCATCTGGGGTTTGTGGGGGAGGTTAGGGACACGCCCAGCCGCACCTGGCAGTCTCCCCCTTTCAGCTTTCTCTCTCTCCGGTCATGGGGTAGGGGCCACCCAGCTGCTCCCTCTTACAGCTCCCTCTCTCTCTGGGCAGCGGGAGGGGGCAATAGCTCAGTCTGCAGACTCTTATTCAACTCTGCACTTGTAATTCCCGGCGCTTGACTGTCAAAGATCCCCTGTTCTGTGTCTTGCTGAGGCTTTGGGGGAAGTGCTGTATCTGGAACGGAGTGCCAGAGGTAGAGCCTCCGACTCGCTGGTCAGATGCACTTTCTGGGTGAAGCAGCACCCCTCCCCCTCCTCGGTCTGCCCTGAGTGGGCTTTGCTTACCCTTGGACCAGACCCATTGAAATGCACCTGGTACCTCAGTTGGAGCTAGGAGATCTCTGGGTTTCTGCGTGTCTTTCGCTGGGTGTTGTGCGCTGGAGTTGTGTCTAATCCACCATCTTGGATCCTCCCTCGAGAATATATATTTAAGGTTAAAGTACCCTAGAATTCTTGAGATGAACCTCACTTATACATGATGTATTTTTGCAAATCTTATTAGGTTCAATTTGCTAAACTTTTATTTAGGATTTTTGCATTAATGAGGTTCATCATTTTTGCTGCTTAAAATATTTTCTGAGGTAATTTATAAGTAAGTTAAAATCTTCTAGGATTATGTAAGTTTCTACTTATTGTAATTCTATCAATATTTGCTTTATATATTTTGAGGCTGTATTATTGGTCATATATAAGTTTACACATTCAATCCTCCAAATAAATTATTCTTTTCATTGTTACATATGATCCCCTTTATTTATAATGATCATTTTTGTCGTAAAACCTATTTTTTCTCATACTGATATTGCTAATTGGCTTTTCTTGGGGGTGGTAATTCTTTTTATTCCTTTACTTGCAAATTGTTCTGTGTCATTATGTTTTTGGTGTGTCTTTTTAAAACAGCGTATAGCTAGATTTTGTTTTCTTCTTCTAGTTGAGAATTTTTCTTTTTTTTTTTTTTTTTTTTTTGGTGGTTAAACGGTCTCTCCTCATCTGATGTACCCTTCCTTCATTTTTCTTTTGCAATTTGAATTATTTAAATTAGCCAATTTTGTAATAATCACTACAGTAATAGGATATAATTAAACATCCTTGTAATTAAACATCCTTGTGAGATAATTCACTGTAACTGAGAGCCCTAAGTTTGGGAACAGCTCTTCCCCTACACAGGAACAATCCCAGTCACAGTGAACCAAACTCTAAGGACTCTCATCTTACTGTGATTGAAAACAATAATTAAGCCTTGGTTATAAAGTTCAAGAGAATGAACAACTAGAAAATCCCAACTGCTAAGAGAAGGGCCTGTGCTCAAGAAGATTTTGCCATGCATTCTACCAAAAAAGGGGTTGATTTGTATTTTCAGGCTCCTCCATTAAACACATACCTTCCCGTCTGGGTGCAGTGGCTCACAACTTTAGTCCCAGCACTTTGGGAGCCGAGGAGGGCAGATCCTGAGGTCAGGAGTTCAAGACCAGCCTAACCAACATGGAGAAACCCCATCTCTACTAAAAATACAAAATTAGCAAACCACATATCTTCCCCACATAAATTATCTGTCAGTCATTCTACCACATACATTATTGAACAATCCTTGACGAACACTCTACGCCAGGCACTGTGCTGGGATGTGGTGAACAGTGTGGATGTGCTCTCCGGCCTCTTGGGGATTACAGTCTAGTGGGAAGGCTAAGATAATCCATGTGTCCCCAGATCTCTCCAGAATGTTACTCTCTAAAATATAGTAAGTCCAATAATTCTGATGAGACTTGTCCAAAGAGTTCTAGTAAATAAACAAAAGGACTTTGACCTTGCATTATTTTTAAGAAAATCAGTTTTCCATGAAATTCTAAGGATTACAGTATCTGAGCCACATCTTTAGGCAGTTATTCTCTTCTTACATACCTGCCAATCTCTGCACCTCAGTCTGAACACCCTGCACACACCATTCTTCATAGTCCATTAACTGTGAAATGGAACACCTATAATATGAAGTTGCATGTAAATTGTATACATTTGCCTGAAATTCTTCCAAACCAATTTTCCTTGCCTTCAATTTCACAGCTCCTAAATGAGCTAAGAGAGGGAAAGGATTACTTTGGAAAAGCTGTTATTATCTTCAGAGACTTACTGGACTCTGCTCTGTCATTGACAGAAGGCCTGGGACAGAGCAAAGTTCGGTTACGCTCAGGACTTAACTGATGAATCACTGGTGAACTTGTGTGCAACAATCCTCCCTGATAGTTACTAACATGACAACAGAATCTCCCCGTTTCTCCATTTGTGAAGTATCTTTTTCAAGGAGAAATTTCAATATTTTCCTACCTGGTGAAAGGCTTCTCTCCTCCTATTTACCATTTGTGCAAACTGAGGTAGTTCTGCATCTTCTCTATTCTTACATAAAATTGAGAAAATTATACCTGATCTGCTCAAAGGAGAGAGAAGAGAGAGACTCAGAACTAGTATCACTTATAACTCAGAAATAATATCTGTTTAATTGGAGTTTTATCTGTGAAGCTAGGGTAGAATCTTGGAATTATATTCCAAATGACTCCTAGGCTGAGAATGAAGCTCTAGAGGCAATCTAAGTTTCCTCCTCATCCAAGTTTTCAGATTTTGTGGATATGATGTATTTCTACAGAGTCCAAAAGAACAAACATCTTAGAATATAGTTTTGTGCAATGTTAGTTGAATTATAAATTGATGCATCTTACTGAGATGTATTTAAAATGTACATTACATTTTGACCTAGGAATCCCTCTTCAAGGAATTTACCTGAAGAAAATAAATAATTAGTCAAGTGCAGAAAATTCTCCATCCTAGGATGCTGGAGAAAATACAGCTATCCATGAAAAGGAACTTGTTATGAAGATTCAGTTTCCAAAACAGCATGTGTATACACAGATATACACATGTAGAGAAAGATTTCTGAAAGGAAATTCACTAAAATATAATGGTCAGATTTGTGGTGATTTTTTTTCTTTCTTCTTTATGCTTTTCTAGGCTTGAGTTTGTTTAACAAAAGTACATATTATGGTAATCAGAATAATTTATTTTCCTTTTAAATAAAGGAAGTATAACCTCTCATTTTTCCTCTAGAAGTTATTAAAAATGCACTGTTTTTCTTCCCCATTCTAGGTGACCCCTTGATATTGGGTGCCTCTCACCGTAAAAATCTCTAATCTTACAGCCCAAGAAAAATCTCAAGGAAGACTGTAGCCTGCGGTGTTCACAAAGGCAAAATTGACCACAGTCCAGTAGAGCTGAGGAGCATACACCAGACTTTAGGAACTCAACATTTTCTCCCCTCTGTCCAACCACAGGACAGGCTGTGCACTCCAGGGAGACGCTGTGTGTCCACTGGCCTCACTGACTTGGATTGCTCCTGCAGCAGGGGATCAGCCAGCTCATACGCCCACTCCATACTACCCCCAAAGCAGAACTGACTAGGAGCTGGAAACCTACACAAAAAGAAACAATGACATTGAATGTAGCATACTCCTTGTGCTTACCTAGTGCCTTCACCTCCTATGGGCATTCGGAGTAAAAGGTTGTTTTTCTGGTGTTTGTGAAGGATGTGGCCAAGTCAGTTGCCTCCCCTACGGGGTGACCCAAGATTAATGATATCTATCCAACCCTGCTCCCTTGACCCCCTAGTTGCAATTGCCTTTGTCAGTGTCCCCCCTTAGCCACTGCCACGTAAAGCATGTGGTCCCCCCATTCTGAAGCAGTGTGAAACCTAGAAGAGATGGACTTTTTGCAACCTGGTTACATCTTAAAAACATGGCTCTAACTGAAAAGAAGAAAAACACATATTACACATATTTACATAAATTAAAACTGCAATCACCCTAAACAATACACACGTTACAAGAATGCGTGCCAACAAAAGGATATATATATAAACATGCTAAATAGTTGCTGATGGGGATTGAAGGCGGGGGAGGCCAGAGTGGGGTAAATGGGAATTTAAGAAATTAAAAATTTAATGAAAATAAGGCACACTAACACCTCAACTCTTAACCTTTTGCCTTCTTCAGACACAAAAGAGGATTCACAGCTGTCCCGAACCTTACCTAGCTATTTGCTACTCTCTGCTTTTCCTTGGAATGGCTCTTTCCCCATTGTTTTCTCCCTCTCTTCTCTAACACCCCCAAAACCAATTTATTTATTCATTCACTTCATGCACATCCTCCTTCTTGTTCTCTTAGTTACATCCCTTGTTTCTCAATCTCTGACCCCTTCAACCATATCCTAATCCTTCTCCCCCACCCAGCACCACCCTCCTGCAGAGAAAAGCTCACCTGAATGAAACCCTGATGGAATACTAAACAGAACTAGTCAGATGACCTTTGCTTTATCTGCCTGCTTTCTTTCCTTTTCCCTTCTGTTATTTTCTCTCCTCTTCTCTCTCTCCCTCCTACTTTCACTCTCTCTTTTTGTTTCTCTTTTTCTCACTCTCTTTCTCTTCTCCTTGAAGGCACTGTTATAACAGTAGACAGCTCTGAGGTTTGCCTGAAGCCATGGGCTGTCACCACTCAGGATTCCCCTTTTAGAGCCACCTCCCCATCTTAATCTCAAAGTCCAGCAGGACAGCAAGCAGTTAGAGCCCGACCTCTAACCTGCTTCCACGGGGGCTGGCTTCCTGAATGGGAGAGATGACTCTAGTCTGGAGACATTTGCCGAGACCCTTGTGCCTGGTCACCTCCACTCTCAGGATCCTCAAGATGCGTCCTTTTCCTGAGCTGTAAGTGGAAACTAGGGGAACATGGGTCAGCAGAGGGCCAGCGAGAGGGGGAAGGCTTGAGCTCTGGAGGCTGCTGCCTGGGATTCTGGAATGTTAGACCTGAATAAGATCTTAGAGATGAGGCATGTAACACAGAGGTTCTCGCCCTAAGTCAATGCCCCATTTTCATAGTCAATATTTTGTAATACTCCCTTTTTTTTGAAATGGAGTTTATGGATAATGAAACCCGACTATACACAATTTCAACATAATGACATGCTATCTCAGCTGCAATATTTTTAAAAACCAAAGGAAGGTAATTCGAAAGAAAGTGTGACTTCAATTTACAGATGTTCAGGGATGATTTCTCCTTTTTCTTTTTTGAGACAGGGTCTCCCTCTGTCACCCAGGTTGGAGTACAGTGATGTGGTTATGGTTCACTGCAATCTCAACCTCCCAGGCTCAAACAATCCTCCCACCTCAGCCTCCTAAGTAGCTGGAACTATAGGCACATGCTACCACACCTAGCTATTTTTCTTTTTTAACTTTTTGTAGATATGGGGTTTTACTATGTTGCCCAAGCTGATCTCGAACTCCTGGGCTCAACCAAGCCTCTCATTTCAGCCTTTCAAAGTGCTCGGATTGCAGGCCTGAGCCATTGCACCTGACCAGGATGACTATTTTAAAGTCATAAAGCATCCTCATGAATTTTCACCATGCCTGTAGGAAGTGGGACAACTCTCTCAGTTACCGACAAGTGCTGTGATTTACCCAGCGTCATCCAAGCCAGGACTTGACCCCAGGCCCTGCCCATCCACTCAGACTCTCCTCTCTGCAGCAGAAACAGAAAACATGAGGAGACGTGGAGTAACCAGACATTGGTGGCTTTATGAGTTATATCCTATGTGCTTGTGATTTTCACATGGATCTTGTTTCACAAGAGCCCCACCACCTCCCTAGCAAATTCCCTCATGCAAACATGAGATTAAGCAGCTGTCTACACGTGTATGCGCCCATGCTTCACAGGCTCTAAACAGGTGTAGGGGACCCTTTTCCATTTCCCATCATGACCAACTTTGTCTTCATTTTCTCCTCATCTTTCCCTTTCACCTTCCTTCCTTCCTCTCCTCTTTGCTTTCTTCCTCCTGAAAATTGCAATCTTTTGAAATTTGATACATGCATGGTGCTTTAAATGCATTATCTCCTTTTATCTTCAGCCATACTTGTTAGTGAGTACTATTATCTCAACCCATAGATGGGGAGACAAGAGAGTAAGGAATATATAAGAAATGTGGTCAAAGGCAGAAACATGGAAGTGATAACTTGGGATTCAAAGCCAGATCTATCTGACTCCAAACTCAGAGAGATTCTACCAGGCCTTCTGTAACCTCCCCTACTCTTCCAATCCTGTTTGGACTTCTCTTTCCTTTGACCATGAGTTTTTTACCAGAACATCACTTAACTCCAATATTTTCTTAGAAGCAGGTAAAATTATACCTGGCCTTAAGCTCAGTGAGGAGGAAATTATGCTGAAAGTATCAGCTATTGACCTAGCAAGAGAAATGCCCTAGGCTGCCCCCCCCCTCTCCTTTCCTACCCCAACCTCTGAGCATTGTGGAGCTGCACGGTGGAGTAGCAGGTGACCTAGAAAGGGCAGGTGAAGCCTAGGACCTAGAGATCTTGATCAACTGACTGGGGGACTCCTTACCATCGGCCCAGCAGGGACACTATGAAGAAGGAATCTTGCAAAACCACGTCACCTAGACTTGAATGCCATGCTCATGACCTGGCCTTGCAAAAACCTTCAGGACCTTTATGTCTACTTTCTTATCTAATCTACCGAAGTCTATGCCTGCCTCTGCTTGTTCATCCACACACACACTCAATGAACATACATTTATTGAGCACCTGCCACGTGCAAAATATACATTCAGGCAAAATATTTGAGCATCTATTATGTACCAGTGCTGCAGACTTAGCCACAATAGGCAAGAAAAAGCCCCTGCCCTGCCCAGCCCATTCCAGGAGAAGAGACATAGAAGATGGATGTAGACAAATAAGCAAATATTTAAAAATATGTGTGTGTGTGTGTGTTCGTGTGTGTACATATGTATCCAGTAGAGAAATCATGAATAAAACCAAATCAGGAAAGGGAATAGAAAAATATAATATAACAGAAAAAAAAGTGTGTGTGTGCATGTGTGTGTGTGTGTGTGTGTGTGTGTGTGTGTGTGTGTGTGTATCCAGCAGAGAAACCATGAATAAAACCAAATCAGTAAAGGGAATAAAAATATATAATGGCGGGGAGGGGAGGAGCTGTTAGGGAGATCATCATGTTTTAATGTTGTTAGATATGCAGAAATAAGTAAGTCACAATTCTTGTATGGCACCTACATAGTTACCGTACAGTATTCATATACATAAAATGTTCAGCCTTGTTTATGCTTTGATCTGCACAGTCACTTTGGGCTAACTGTGTATGCAAAATTATGGAAGCAATTTGTTTTCAGTACAAAAGTGTGGAGAAATATCTCAGTGGTGCATTCTTTCCTACAGTTAGCTAATGACTGAAATGTATAACACTCGCAGGTAGCTGGGGAATGTGCTCCCATGTACCAATTTCCTAATATATGCCTGCTCTCCCACAAAGGAAGGGGGGCACAAAATGCATCCATTTCCAGCTGAGATGTTTCCCCATTCCTGCCAAGCCTATTTTAATAAAAATATTTAAATTCTCCCTAAAGAGAAGCCTCCCATCTGCACCCCCTCTAGGCAGCCTTGTCACAGTCAGAACTGATTTAACACATGCCAAGGGCCAGGAAGAGTGATCACAGAGAAAGCCTACTCCAAACGTGTAGAGAAGGAAGACCCACCCACCTCAGAATCAGGAATCGGGCAGAGCTCTTGCTTGTGGACAGCCACAACTACCCCTGTTCTGCTTCAGCAAAAGGGCATATACTGGAAGGGTATGAGGGAATGGAGGGGAAGGAGGGAGTACAGCTGAAATAATCGACAGAAGGCTGAGGATAGACCCTGCACACAAAGAAGCCAAGGAAGGGCAGGCGGGAGTAGAGTAACTTCTGGTAGGAACCACCGCTTTTTTTTTTTTTTTTTTTTTTTTTGAGACAGAGTCTCGCTTTGTCACCCACGCTGGAGTGCAGTGGTGCAATCTCAGCTCACTGCAATATCCGCCTCTGGGTTCAAGCAATTCTCCTGCCTCAGCCTCCTGAGTAGCTGGGATTACAGGGGTATGCAACCACTACTAAAAATACAAAAAAAAAAAAATTATTTTTTGGGGGGGGTTTCACCATATTGGCCAGGCTGGTCTTGAACTCCTGACCTTGTCATCCACCCACCTCAGCCTCCCAAAGTGCTGTGTTTACAGGCGTGAACCACCACGCCCAGCCAGGAACCACCTCTTAATAGCTTCACTGGGGGTAAGAAGGCACCTAGCATTCATCACCATCATCCTTTCTCCCAGAGCACTCATGAGACAGAGGGGACCTCCACAGAGAGGGCTGTGACAGATCACATCCAGAGCTGGATGACACCCAACAGCAGTGGCAAGCGTCCTCTGCAGCACCCTGCAGACTGCACCCCCATGTGTGAAGGGAAAAGGATCACTCTGGAGTCCCCAAGCTGGCAACTCCAGGACAGGGAAAAGGAGGAGAGAAAGTTTCTCCACTGACCAAACACTGCCCCTCAGGCATCCAGACCTCAGCACAGCTTCAGCAGGCCTCCCTGGGAGGTGGTACCTTAAACCCTCAACATTGGTGAGGGACTTCAAAACTGCCAAGGCTTCAAATTCCATCTGTCACTGCCTCCACTCTAAGGTGGATGGAGGATGAAATCTTCCCTTCTTAACGAATTGGCTATCCTAAGTATCAAATGAGATTCCAAATGTGACAAGGTTTTTTCAAGTTACCTAAGATGCTATACAGAAATGAGATATAATTGGCATTTTAGGCCAGGTGCAATGGTTCACGTATGTCTTGAGTTGCTCACTTTCGGAGGCCAAGTCAGACAGATCGCTTGAGCTCAGGAGTTCGAGACCAGCCTGGACAACCTGGCAAAACCCAGTCACTAGTAAAAATACAAAACATTAACTAGGCGTGGTGGCATGCACCTGTGGTCCCAGCTACTAGGGAGACTGAGATAGGAGGATCACTTGAGCCTGAGAGGTAGAGGTTGCAATGAGCAGGGATTGCACCCCTGCACCCTATGTAAGACACCATGTCTACTAAAAGTAAAAAAAGAAAAATAGCTGGGCATGGTGGCATGTGCCTATGGTTCCAGCTACTTAGGAGGCTGAGGTGGGAGAATTGTTTGAGCCTGGGAGGTTGAGGCTCCAGTGAGCCATGATCACACCACTGTACTCCAGCCTGGGTGACAGAGGGAGACCCTATCTCAAAAAAGAAAAATAGAGAGAAATCATCCCTTGGTACCTGTAAATTGAAGCCATATTTTTTTTAATTGCTTTCCTTTGATTTTTAAAAATATTGCAGCTCAGATAGCACATCATTATTTTAACACATTTTGTGAGCATTGGGCAACAGAGCTAGACCCTGTCTCAATAATAATAATAATAATAATTAGCATTTTAATAAATCACACTGTGTCCATTGCATATTTTCAAATATTTTAGAAAAAGGGTGAGGAAGCCCTTAATAAATACTCCCCCCTGGGCTGAAAACTGTTTGTGAATACTGAAAACTGATTGTGAATACTGAAAACTCTTTATCATTGCAAAGAGAACTTTCCCGAGAGTTTCCAAATGCCAAAAAAATTGATTTTTCTCAATTGCTTTGCCTAACAGTTTTTGTCTTTTCATATTATGATTTTGGGATGAAAACAAAGTTACAGTGACCTGTATGCTATAGAACTCTGTGAGAATTAGGCAGCTGGGAATGAAAGCTCGCTGGTTACCCACTTGGCATGTATTATACAAGAGATGTTCTCCAAATTGAATTCCATTTTTCAATGTCTTGAGTTGCTCACGTGAATTGAAGTGAAAATTGGGTAACTGGATGAAAATCATTAGCTGTCATCTGTTTAGCCTAAAAAGGCACTATCCAATTAGTTAAAACAATAAGACAAAAACAATACAAATGCCTATTCAGAAATAGATTAGGATTAATAAAACTATATTCGAGTTGTATTAATCCACCTCCATCTGTGTCTTACACACACACACACACACACACACACACACACACTTACATGTATCCATGCACATACGCAATTTCCAGGAGCCCCAAAAAGCTTGATGAACCCTCAACTCTTATGCTATCCTCAAAACACAGGCTGTTTTGAATAAAGAATGCATGCAATTATCTAGATAGTTAGATTTTAATTTTTTTCTGGCAAATAATAAAAACCAAGGCATATTTATTTCTTTCTGTCCATATCAAATTATTAGCATTATTTTTGAGTTTCAGTTATTTATTAAGAGGGGTGATATGACAGTCAATAGATTTTGAGGTATTATCCAGATTTATTTCACTTATTGATTCCTATTATTCTTTCCCTACTTGCTAATTACTATGTCTCTATGTCTTCCTTCCTCTTTCTTCTCCCTTTCCCCTTC